>OX371188.1:8377659-9577659 GCA_947310635.1 Leptodirus hochenwartii
TTGTCAGGCTGTCAGACAACAATAAAAAATTCTTGGAATTCCTACGATATAGTTACTACAAAGTAAATAAACAAAACGAATCAATGGGGTGCGACATTCCACATATTGATGAATGAATATGTTGTTTTCTAATTTAAGTACGACGTGTTGCATATAGTAAATACTTAGAGGTACTATAAAATCATTGTAAAACCTTTCATAAGGGAAATAACACATTATAAGTACATTTAAATGATTTGATGAGCTTATAATATTTTCGATAGGATATTTTAATATTCATAATAATTTAAAAAATGTTATATTTTGTATAATAACATTGCCCATGAATTTTTAAACATGTAAATTGTGAATTTTCGATATTCTTGATGCTAAAAATTCGACATTTTCGAATGTCTGTTTATAATATTGATGGAAGTTGATGGTGAGGATTGGGTGGGCAGATAAAGTAACAAATGAAGCAGTGTACTAGAATTAGTAGGTGAGAAGAGAAGCATTTGGAGAGTATTAGAAGAGATGGACTCGTATTCTAAGACATGGGAGTATTATGCAATTAGTTGTAGAAGGCAGTGTAGAGGGAGTTCGCTGAGGGCGTGCCTACGAATCTCTGGGACAGAGAACTATCAAACTATCTAACCCAAAACTAACAAAGCGCAACAACTACGTCAATAGTACAAAGACAAATCTGGAGCACACGCGGATTTCAATTGCGTTTAATTACTAGACGGACGAGGGGGTAGAATATATTCGTTCATAACGAGGCAGTACGAGCGAATGGAATACATAACGGTCACATTCAGCGAAGGGCTTAGTGGGCATTTCCTTTGACCATCGGATTGGAGAAAGCGATCGTCGGTACAAGAGCGGCAGTCCGCTGGAATCCTCTTCGTGCTGGAGCTTAGGGCTTTGGCCGCCTCACGATAATTGCTCCGGCCGAGCCAAAGGCTACGTATATATGAAAACGATATCCGAGCAGCTCGTCATTTCCACAATCCGGATCGGATTTCTACTTCTTCAGCCCGCACAATATCCTTCCTTTCTTTGCGATTCTCCTTGCACCAACAATTTTCCACTTTAACATCCATGACATTACGTGACACATGTCACCTATATATACGCGGTTTTGTGTATATCTACACAAAGTGACAGCATTAACGTCGCAATTTTAATTGCCAAACGAGGCGATGGATTATTGACTTAATTTCGCACGAGATTTTGAGTCCAGATATGTTTGCGAGAAAATAAAACTGTAATTATTCTAAGGTTCAATTTGCACTGAACGTGATAATATTCCTATTTCAGTTTGACGTCATTTGTGCGCGTATATATGCGCGAGTTTATGTACATGTACATGTATTTAGAGTTGCATATATACTTCGATGTAGATATACGTGATTGAATTGAAAAATAAAAAAAATCGCGCTTACAGAGGCAGGGAGATTAATTGTGACTATAAAATAGTTTGGGCCGTTGCAAAAAATGTCAGTCAATGAAGCTGAAAAATACTAAATTCCATTGGCGTAAATAACAATTTCGCTTACATCACGGCTTAATATTCGCATGTACGTGTTAGTACGTACAGGGTGATTATGAAACTATAAAAAATATCCTACAAAATCTTAAATTGGTTTAGAAAAATATATTTTAGAAAAAAAATGGAAAAACAACAAAAACTTGCCTTATTTTTATATTTATGTATAAATTAATTATTGCACTAAGCGTGGGTAATAATTTTTTTTTAATATCCTGTATAAAAAATACATCATCATTTATGTGCTCATAAATCCAATGAAAATAGGAATGACTAATTAAATTTCCAATGAAATTTACTAACTAGAATCATAAAAAAAATCGATAGAATCGTAACAAAATGACATCAAAAATCAAAAAAATCTTTCAACCAACTGGTCTAATTGACAAATGTTCATAAATGATCTTAATTTATTAACATATACGGTAAGTTATTTCACGCTTTTACAAAACAGCTGATATATATTTCAATTATACGAAATTTAAAAAATTTAAGTTATTCGCGACGTTTTTGTTTTCTATGTTTATTTCGGCAAAACTTTAGCGTTTACGTGCACCTAATAGCTATCAGAATAAGCAGCACGAAGACATAAAATTATACAAATGTGTTTTATTCGGGCGAGAGAAAAAGCCGTGTTTTCAACAGACGCTCCGAAAACAAGAAAAATTTCGCTCATTTCGCCAGGACCAGATATATTTTGTCCAGTTTTTTTTTTAAACAAAATTCACACAATAAAACGATTAGTATATTTTAAATGAATCGAAATTTAAATTAGTTTCGTTGATTTATTATTTACATTATAAGATCTTGTTTTGACTTTTGATACGTCAGTTTGACGTTTTAAGTAGAATCACAATGGCCGCTTAATTTATTGACACAACCGATGATTTATTGACATATTATGACAAGAGTTTATCTACAAATAAACGTCAAAGGAAGATTTAAATTAAATTTAAACTAATATTTCGAAAATACTCGAATCGTCTCGAACAGGTTTTTTTTTTTTATATTGTACCATTTGGCGATTTGTATATACGAAGAAATTTAGGAGTTTCACTGACACTTTGGTGGTGAAAAATTGGTTCCATCGGACCGCCTTTTCCACGTTTGGAAATCGAACGAGTGCAACGTTGCCGCTCTACAGATATATTTCTCACACACACTACACAAAATGGTAAGCGATAGACCAGAGGGTTATAAATATTTTTACCGGGCAATTAGTGTTGGAAATAGTGGTCCACGTTGGCCGAGGAAAGCTAAAGTGAAATTCGTTCGAATTGTTTTTCGTCCATTCTTGAGTTATTAATAGAATTTTGTGTCGCAAAATATTTGCACGTAACAAAAACTTATTTTTTTTTGGTACTATAGGCAACGTTTTTGACACTTTCCTAATGTTTTTAACGCACGTCAATATATTGACGTTTCGAACTCTTTTTTCTTCGTTTCCTGAGTTAAGGCATCTATTAATAAAATTTTGTGTTGCATAATATTTGCACGTAACAAAACCATTTTTTTTTGTACTATAGTCAACCTTTTTGACATATTCCTAGTGTTTTCGACGCACGTCAATATATTGACGTTTCGAATTGTTTTTCTTCGTATCTTGAGTTATGCGCCATCTATCAATAGATTGTGTGGCAAAAATTGGCACGTAACAAAAACTTTTTTTTTTGATACTATAGGCAACCTTTTTGACTTATTCCTAATGTTTTCGACGCACGTCAATATATTAACGTTTCGAATTGTTTTTCTTCGTTTCTTGAGTTATGCGCCATCTATTAATATATTGTGTTGCAAAATATTTGCACGTAACAAAAACTTTTTTTTTGGTACTATATGCAACCTTTTTGACACATCCCTAATGTTTTCGACGCACGTCAATATATTGACGTTTCGAATTGTTTTTCTTCGTTTCTTGAGTTATGCGCCATCTATTAATAGATTATTGTGTTACAAAATATTTTTTTGGTACTATAGGCAACCTTTTTGACACATTCCTAATGTTTTTGACGCACGTCAATATATTGACGTTTCGAATTGTTTTTCTTCGTTTCTTGAGTTATGCGCCATCTATTAATAGATTATTGTGTTACAAAATATTTTTTTGGTACTATAGGCAACCTTTTTGACACATTCCTAATGTTTTTGACGCACGTCAATATATTGACGTTTCGAATTGTTTTTCTTCGTTTCTTGAGTTATGCGCCATCTATTAATAGATTAATGTGTTGCAAAAATTGTTTCACGTAACAAAATTTGTTTTTATTAGTGCTATAGGTAATCTTCTTGACACTTTCTTAATGTTTTCACCTCACGTCAATATATTGACGTGTTATTTGGTTCTCTATTTACGAAGGAACAAACAAAAATGGGCATTATTTCCCTAGGAGTTGCCTTTGAGAAATAGGCAAGGCAATTTAGTAGATGATATAAGTTTGGAAGAAGTGCGATCTTATCCATAACAAACGAAACATCGCTGCGAAATAGATAAAAATTCGCATTTATTTATACAAACGATTCTTCGTGGAAACTACAACATGCGGTATAAAAAGTTTTAAAGAAAGCAACAATCTAGCTTTTATGTAAAAAAAAATTGGCAATTTTAGTGTTTCTGACTTTAAAATAAGAGCGATATATTGAATAGGAAATGCAGCACGAACATAAACGAGTGTTGAAATTAATTTAAGCCATAATTTAACTGTCAATTAACATTACAACTAGCGTAAAAGATTTTTTCCTTCGAAATAAAAACAAAAAAAAATCCGTAGGCAATATAATTTATAATACAGCCTCCATTATTTTACAGCAGCGTATGTAGGCATCTAATACGGATTTTAGAGCGTCTCTATATTGAACTTGGCGACGTCCCAAAAGGACACTATAGAATTATTGTCTTCGAACGCGAGGTGGTGTTATATGAAGAGAAGTGAAGGTCGCCGAAGCAATCTAATTATAAACTTTACCATCGCGGCATTATTGCTATAATAATGCTGTAAATGACACGCACCTGTTTGCGGGCATTTGCCGCCTTTTCCACTTGTCACATCGAATGGAAATTAAAACCGAACGCGCCAAATACATTCCGCTATCCGTAGCAATGTTTAAAATGACTAAAATACAAATTTCATTGCAGATTAAACTTATTTTTACCAACGAAATTCTGTGGTTTTTATGTTTGACGTTTGTCTTGTTGACGTTTGACGTTGACGGTTGACTTTGACGTTTCGACTCTTGTCAAAATATGTCAATTATAACAAACCATGGATACAATGGCAGAATATTAATTTCGGCGGCCATATTAGTTTGACGTTTATATGTAAATAAAGACATGTCAAAATTTATCAATATTCGTTGCTATAGTTTTTATAACATTAATTCGTCGGCCATCATGATTTTGTCGTATCATATGGCAAGGACGTCAAACCTGACGTTTATAAAATCAAAACAACATCCTTAAATGCAAATAAATACATTTTACTAATAAATATAACGCATACTAATCTCTACTATATAAATACAATCATTGAGATTGTTTTTTCTTATTGTAGCAACTATACATATTAGTAGTATTATTTAAGATATTGTTTGGCGTTTATATGTAAATAAAGACATGTCAAAATTGATCAATATTCGTTGCTATAGTAAACGTCAAAACATTAATTCTTCGGCCATCATGATTTTGTCGTACCATATGGTAAGGACGTCAAACTGACGTTTACAAAGTCAAAATAACATGCTAATATGTAAATAAATACATTTTATTACTAATTTGCACATATTTTGTAGATATTGAATTATTTCATTGGCAAAATGATTTATTTTATAATGGAAAAAAATTTTTTTAACGTTTTTTCCGATTATTTCCTAAAATGAATAATTTTAATGCTATTTTGAACATATTTCAAATATACACTGCTTAATATTTTAATTAATGTTATGTATTTTAAAATGTTCAAAAAAACTTTATACATTATTAAGACCGCAATTTAAATGGAATTAAAAAAATATATACATTTATCATCAAAAAAAATCGTGATTATCTTTCATAACCTCTACGTTAACCCGACCCGAAAGTCCGGACTAACTACGGAACTTTACCTTTAACGTAAAATAAATATACATAGGCGCGAGGTAAATTTTACACAAATTTCATTAGTATGTTTTTTTTTTTAATTAATATTAATTTTTAATTTAATTTAGTTTAACGATCAAATATTTTTGGAACATTGACAAATTACGTAAAAATAATTTATCCGCGTTAAGTGGGGTTTTGTTGTACGGGTGGCGTTTAAATAATGCCTCCTGATTCCGCAGATAATTGCGTCATATATAAAAAAGTGGCATATTATTTTTTGTTTTACAAAAGTTTTAATTATTGAATTAAAAAATATATAGGCGACAGTAAAATATCACTAGCGTTAAATAATTTTTTTTTTTTAAATTAAATGAAGGGGTAGTTGATATTGGAACAGCCTGTATGTATCAATATACATACAGTATAAATAAGTCGCTTTTCTATGTGATGATATTTTGGGGCGGTTTTTTTGTTTGTTTAATAGGTGATGGTGTCTTTGTCAGTGGCAGGGGTTGTGCTGTATATTTCGTCGCACTTCGCGAAGTGTTTCCGGATCAATTTATAGCTTTAATATGCGCAGAGAAGAAACCATGAGCTGGCACTGTATAAAACTATCGACATCTTTTAAAATATCGCACCTCCGCACATAATAAACAATGGAGTGAAGGAGTCTCGAATCTCGCGTAAGCCGCCGCCGCGCTAAATCATCCCGCACGTAAGATATATTCTTCGCGCGGGGCAAGTTCGGTACTTTTAGTTTTATAAATTGCTCGCGCTGTAATTTATTGCGTAACTAGCTAATTTCAGAAAATATTAAAACCGTAAAAGAAATTTTTCGAATATAGCTATTTTGAGCGTTATTTGTTGGCGCGCAGAAAAATTGGATGCGTTTGAAATGTGTCATTATATATTTCCGAATCTGACGTGCAAAAAGACTGTTGGAAAAATTGGCCCATTGTCTAGGGAAAATTGGCGAAACACAATAGCTTTTATTCCAGACATTTGTGACGCTTTTCTTCGGCCAGAGATTTTTTTTCTACCGTTTTTATTTTTCTCGTCCTAACGAGCAGATATGTAATAAGACTAGCCCTGACAAAAAATATGCTTCTTTAAATCAATAACAGAGCGATATATATTTAGAAAGTTTATTAAAACATTTTTTTTTTATAAAATGATACGTTAAAAATGTATTTGGAATTTTTTAATTTCCAACGAGTGATTAAAAGAATCTCTAGTGGTTATTTTAATTTATAAAACGATTAAAGTGATTAAAATAAACCTTTAGCGCCCTCTAGTGGTAAATGAAATAAATAAAACAACAACTAAATTAATGGCAAGTGTAAAATTATGTTTACATTAAATATTTTTTATTTTGATTTCGTTGTTACGGTTTGATAAAACATTTAAAAATTGCATGTACTTTAAGACGACAAATATCTTAAAAAAATAAAAATTATCCCCAAAGAAATCGTCTAAAATAATGTTGACAAAACTATTTAAAAAATGCGACTAAATTATTTCTAAATCGCACCGAATTTTTACACAATTATTAGAGCGTGCCAATAATCGTTGCGGTGTGATGCCAATTGAAAAAATACGTCAGTTTTTTTAAAAATTATATTAAATTTGGCAACCGACAGATGTCGCAGTTCTCACTGTACGGAAATTTAAATTTATTCGCCTACGAATAACTTAATTATGCGTAGGAAAATAGGGAAATTTCTAAAATATACAACTAAAATGAAACGTATAAAATCACGCTGTTTATTACATAAACACATACAGAGTGTTTTAAAATCAAAAGAAGAAATAAACGTCGTAAATAAAAAATAAAAGTCGTAATTCCAATTCCAATAGTATTTTTCGATTGTATATATGCAACTCTTTTTACATTACAGCCTTGTTTCATTTCCATTACGTTACGGCCACTGACTCCGATAATATTCTTACACCTGAGCGCGTTCCAGAGCGACGCTAGACGTCCCGACGCCTGCATATATAATACACTCACAGTCTGAGACTTATCGGGGCCTTGTCACGTACATTCGAATGAAAAATGGACCCATCAGCGGTCCGCAAATTGCCCACGTCGATCTTCTAAGAACCATCTACAGTCTTCCGAAGAACAAGAACGCACATCGTTTTCATCGAGAATTGTATTAAAATACAATTATTACGAAGAAGTAATTTATTTTGTCCGGATTTAATTTATGAAATTAATTCTTTGTCAATTACGGCGCTGTAATTTCAACAGTATTTGTGAAAGTATAGGTACTTTTGCGTTGTTTTAGAGCTTAGCGAGAGTTCGGAATGTTTAGCGTATGTCAAATTTAAAGTACGCTCGCGTAACGAACCCACACCAATTTTGTTAATAAAGTTACTGTGAAAAAAGTTTCGTTTCTACTCTCATGCGCGTCGAGTTATTGCCTCTATACACCGTTATTAACTAAGGGAAGTTATGCAACCCAACAGACTTAATCAAGTGCTAAGTTGCCGACACTTTCACGGGGAAAAAAAAGAATAGTTTAAAAAACGATTGTGAAAACGATAGAAAATAATTATTAAATACAAAAAAACAAATTGACAAACAACATTTCGCTAGATTTTGTTGGTATATAAACAGATGCGGCCCCGGTACATGTGTATAAAGAGTTTCTTTCTTTCCCAAACGAGCAAAACCGAAATGTAAACCTCTCCAACAATTGCGACGCACGCACACAAGAAGACATTTTTTCCCCGGGGGTTGGTAGAGAGTACGCTCTGGATTTATAAAGAAATGTGCGCCGCCGCCAGAGAATAGGAATGGAAAAAGAAACTCAACTTTGTCGGAAACTAGTTCCACTGTGATATGTATGTTCATATCATCAGATTTTGATGATATGTCAGATTTTGTAAATGTTAAATATATAAACGGTAACGAAATTCTCAAAAAAAAGACCAAAATTGTTTAGAAAGGCCGTCAATTTAGGGCACATAGAAATATTAAATTAAAATTATGATGGCACTGCATTGAAAAGTTATGCGGAGTATTAGAATTAGAAAAAAACATATTGGCTGATTTTATACCGAAAAAAAAAACAATTTTCAATGCATTGTTGCAATTTAATTAACAAACAAATCTCTATAGTAACTTTAGATCAAGTGCTTTAGACACAATTAAAATAAGACGGTTTTACGTTTGTAAAAAAAAGAGATTTGTACAGTCGCTGCTCTAGAAGCTTGTACCGGGTATACAGTGACCAGATCCACACAATAAATATATAGAACAGTGGCGTAACTGTTCGACTTAGATAAACTGGGATTTATGAGTTGTTTTCCTGTATTTTCTATATACTTGTAGTCCTTTTTGTTAGTCCGCTAGATGTTGCTTTGTGCATGCCCCTCGTTGATCTATGTTACGTTTGTCATATAGGTATACAATAAACGCTCTGTTGTGTGTTGATTTACCACGTCAGTGATGCAACCCAACACACATTCTCTTATTTCAAATATGTTCGAAATGATATAAAGAAATGTTTTCGTTGGGGCCTATGAGGTATTTATGTAAATTACTGCACGTAAGATAAAGTAATGTTTTTTAACGAATTGCATTTACTTCAAATTTGAACAGAAATTTGTTACTTGCAATTATTATATTAAAAATTTACTGTTGGTAGTGATTTTTAAAAAGGCATTTTTTGTTTCAATCAACAATGTACTTTACTGGACGCTGTTTTTTTATATTTATGCTTTTAATACTTATACGGAAGTATATTGCGTAAGTTGATGTTAAAGTTTTTTCGTTTTCTTATATATATATGTTTTTTTAGTTTATCCTACTAGAGTTGAACTAGAGGTCTGTAACTAAGCCATTGCTTACCCTTATGTATGTACAGTGGGAAAGTTTCGTACAGTTTGGACGAAGTTGTTCAGGAAGAACGCATACTTCATTATCCAAGACATGTTTTAGTTCAGTTTAAACAGTGGTTTAAAAGCCCCTTCGCTGTAAGCTCAAATAATATTATGTATCTCCTATACAACTTGTGTTTTACATTTTATACATTTTCCCAATATAAAAACAAGTAATAAAATCTGTTGTATGCAACCCATTGAACATATACTCCTGAGAAATCAATACAATTCCATTATGGTAAATATTTGTCACTTTGATAGGTTCAAAATTGTTCAAAATAAACACATTTCCTTTACACAGCGATTTAATAAATTTGATATTCCTACACGCATTGTTGGTTGCATAACATCACTAAATGTTTACGTTAATTGTTGGACATAGAATATATCTGTCAAAGTGACAAATAATAGCGTAAATAGATAAGTGGCAATAAACAGTGAAAAATGTAACTAAAATAGAGCAAATCTGTCATAATTATTATATTGGATCCGCACCCTGTATAGTACGACGATAATATGTTGCCACACAATCCGTAATATTGAAATTAGTTCGATAATTGTCAAGCGTATAGGCAAACAATGATATGCAACCCAAACTACCCTCCGCTGAATCGCGCGTATGTGAGTTAAATATTAATATCGTGCATTGTTCAGTAGCGGTACACACGACAGGAAATTACATCGCAGAAGGGATATGACAGCAGCTGTTGACAATTGATCCACGCTTGGTTATGTTTGCAAATTCTAAGATATATATTGTATTCTGAAAATAGCGCGTTTATTAATGACATATGACATGCCACGTTGCGTTTATTTCAATGAAATATATAAATTTTATTTATTTGCAAGTGCCAGTTTTTTTTTTGAACCGTTATATTTAGAAATCATTCAAACCGAACTAGAAAAAAATTTGAAACGTTTTTTGGGTCTATAAACAAGCTATTTTAACAAGGTATGTAACTTCTGTCAAATGTCACATTGTAATTATATTACAACGATGCCTTGATAGACGTTACTACGTTACGGACATTGTTGCACAGTTGTATTGAAACGACTCAGTGCCGAGATTAAATTATCTAATTATATGCCTACGTGAAAATTATGGACGTAGATGAATATACGTTTCAGATTTTCCGACGCTATTAGTTCTCTAGTATTTTATTGTAAAATAATCCGTTTAAAAAAAGATTAGGTGCATTTCATGGATTTAATTTCGATTTAAAAAAAAATGTACAAACAAAATGAAAAATCATAAAAAAATATTGTCATTTTAGGATGACGTACATCTAAATATATTTAATTTTCGAAATTAGTTTATGAAGCTTAATTAATATTTTTTTTATGTTGAAACTTTTGCAGAACTAAAGCAGAACGTTCATTAATAGGAAATACATATTTATGATCCCCAAATACTATCGCGGAAGTTCCGCAGTGATTATCATTAAAATAATCGGATTTAATGTAAATGGAAATTGGTATGGAAATACATTTGGAATTCCAAGTAAAAATCTGCGCGTGCAAATTTCGCTTCGTCTATAGAAATATACACGTCGTTTTTGTTTTTTGTTTTTTGTGTATTGCAGAAAATTTAAAAGACGGTAGAAACTGAATTCCAGCACCAGCAGCAGCAGCAATGATTCTTTTGTGCCGGTAGGACGATGCAAGGAAATGCTTTTGCTTATTCTCATAGAAAACGCATTAGCGGCGGTTGTGATTGCGCATTTTTAACGCGAGCTCATCCTGCTCGAACAAAAAATCGCGCATCGCTGAGGGGGGCGTCGTGCAGACAAATCATCGCCGCTGGTCCCATCGGGGGAGACGAGAATCCCCACCAGATATAAGCCGTCAAAATTATAAACAGCGAGCGACTTTCTTTAAACACGAAAAAATGTAGTTTCTTTTAATCCTTTAATCTATTTCTAATTACTTACTAGTTAGTTAAAGAGTCCGCAATCCTAAAGATTGGTTGGAAACAGCACGCCATGCCGATCTATCCTGAGCTAATCCCTTCATCTCCCTATAGCTATTCATCTCAACGTCTTCAACTATCTGACTCACATACTCCAATCTAGGCCTACCTACCCCTCTCTTTCCCTCCACTCTACCTTCTATGATCAATTGCATAATCCCCCCATGCCTAAGAATATGCCCTACTAATCTGTCTCTTCTACGCTGTAACACTCTCCAGATACTTCTCTTCTCCCCTACTAACTCTAGTACAGCTTCATTTGTTACTTTATCTTCCCAACCAATCCTCACCATCCTCCTATAACACCACATTTCAAGTGCTTCTAATCTACGCTTCTCTTCCTTTCCTATAGTCCACGCCTCACACCCGTACAGTGCTACACTCCAAACATATACCTTCAGTAATCTTTTTCTAATACCCAAGTCAATATTTGATCTTAAAATCTGTTCTTTTTCTACGAATGCCTTCCTACCCTGTGCTATCCTACACTTTATATCTACCTTGCTTCGATTATCTTTTGTGATTCTACTGCCTAAATAACAAAAATCTGACACTTCTTCGATTCTATTATCTCCTATTGTGATCCTCATTTTTCTACTGCATTCCTTTTTGTCACACCTCATCACTTTAGTTTTACCTATATTTATTTTCATGTTAAAATCCCTAGTCAATACTGCCTGCATACCATTCAATACCCTTTCTAAATTCTTTTCGCTTTCTTCCAATATAGCTATATCGTCGGCGAATCTCAGCATATATATTTTCTCTCCCTGTACATTCACACCTACACTATACTCTTCTTTTACTTTGTTTATTGCATCTTCTATATATAGATTAAATAATAACAGTGAGAGTGTACATCCCTGCCGAACTCCCTTCCCTATTTTTGCTACCTCTTCTTCCCCCTCAATTCTAACTAAGGCAGTTTGGTGTTTATATAAATTAAAAATTATTCTCCTATCCTTATAATCTATAATCTTATAAATTACTTACTATATAAATACAATGTTACTACCAACAAAAAAAAAAACGTAATTAAGTATCAAGTCATTGGTGTGCGCGTTTGTATTTATTATTATTATTTTATAATAATAATTTGTATTATAATATTATTATTATGGCACCGAAATGGGTTTAATATCTCGATAACAGGCCATTTAACATTTTTCGATCCAAAACAAAAAAAACTCGCGGCCGCAGTAAACAAAATTTATTTACGTTCGTTGTGTTATCCATTCCAAAGTGGGTGGGTACGTCACAAATGCGTATGTCACATCGTATCTCTTCGGCGCGCTATTTGTGCGAGTGAAATCTGGACCATTCTCCGAATGTTATTCTTTGTACGTTCGCCTATATGCCGACCAAAAAAGAAACGAGGAGGTCGGGGCTCGACATGAATAGCAACGTTGCCACATCTAATTATACCACCATTTTTGAGAAACTACACAAAACCAATTCGAAATCGCTATAAAACATTTATACACTCCATATTTAGCGTTATAAATCGATTTTGTTAACGACACTAAATGAATTAGTTAATAACATTAGTCGACTACGATACTGAGACGTGGCAACAACGTATTGAGGACACATTTGTTATTTTCCCCCGTGACAACAGTCCGATACGTCGTAAAATATAACAAAAGGATTTTCCTCCAGTTATTGGGTTTCATAGGTTCTATCAGTATTGGTCGTGCGCCATTGTCTGTACAATAGAGCTTTCGCTGTAGAAAAAATAATCTTAACAAATTGCGCCCTATTAAATTACCGTGTCCAACACGTTAAATAAAAATATTGACACTAAGATATATAGCTGCTACAATAAAAAAAAAAACAACCCCCAATGATTGTATTTATATAATGTAAATTAGTATACGTTATATTTATTAGTAAAAAGTACTTATTTGCATTTAAGGATGTTGTTTTGACTTTATAAACGTCAGTTTGACGTCCTTACCATATGATACGACAAAATCATGATGGCCGACGAATTAATGTTTTGACGTTTACTATAGCAACGAATATTGATAAATTTTGACTTGTCTTTATTTACATTATAAACGTCAAACAATAACTTAAATAACAATATTGACACTACTAACATATATAGCTGCTACAATAAAAAAAACAACCTCCAATGATTGTATTTATATAATAGAAATTAGTATACGTTATATTTATTAGTAAAATGTATTTATTTGCATTTAAGGATGTTGTTTTGACTTTATAAACGTCAGGTTTAACGTCCTTGCCATATGATACGACAAAATCATGATGGCCGACGAATTAATGTTTTGACGTTTACTATAGCAACGATTATTGATAAATTTTGACATGTCTTTGTTTACATATAAACGTCAAACAATATCTTAAATAATACTACTAAGATGTATAGTTGCTACAATAAGAAAAAAACAATTGTATTTATATAGTAGAGATTAGTATGCGTTATATTTATTAGTAAAATGTATTTATTTGCATTTAAGGATGTTGTTTTGATTTTATAAACGTCAGGTTTGACGCCCTTGCCATATGATACGACAAAATCATGATGGCCGACGAATTAATGTTATAAAAACTATAGCAACGAATATTGATAAATTTTGACATGTCTTTGTTTACATATAAACGTCAAACAATAACTTAAATAACAATATTGACACTACTAAGATATATAGCTGCTACAATAAAAAAAAACAACCTCAAATGATTGTATTTATATAATAGAAATTAGTATACGTTATATTTATTAGTAAAATGTATTTATTTGCATTTAAGGATGTTGTTTAGACTTTATAAACGTCAGTTAGACGTCCTTGCCATATGATACGACAAAATCATGATGGCCGACGAATTAATGTTTTGACGTTTACTATAGCAACGAATATTGATAAATTTTGACTTGTCTTTATTTACATTATAAACGTCAAACAATATCTTAAATAACACTACTAAGATATATAGTTGCTACAATAAGAAAAAACAATCCCAATGATTGTATTTATATAGTAGAGATTAGTATGCGTTATATTTATTAGTAAAAAGTATTTATTTGCATTTAAGGATGTTGTTTAGACTTTATAAACGTCAGTTTGACGTCCTTGCCATATGATACGACAAAATCATGATGGCCGACGAATTCATGTTTGACGTTTACTATAGCAACGAATATTGATAAATTTTGACTTGTCTTTATTTACATTATAAACGTCAAACAATATCTTAAATAACAATATTGACACTACTAAGATATATAGCTGCTACAATAAAAAAAACAACCTCCAATGATTGTATTTATATAATAGAAATTAGTATACGTTATATTTATTAGTAAAATGTATTTATTTGCATTTAAGGATGTTGTTTTGACTTTATAAACGTCAGTTTGACGTCCTTACCATATGATACGACAAAATCATGATGGCCGACGAATTAATGTTTTGACGTTTACTATAGCAACGATTATTGATAAATTTTGACATGTCTTTGTTTTCATATAAATGTCAAACAATATCTTAAATAATACTACTAATATGTATAGTTGCTACAATAAGAACAAACAATCCCAATGATTGTATTTATATAGTAGATTAGTATGCGTTATATTTATTAGTAAAATGTATTTATTTGCATTTAAGGATGTTGTTTTGATTTTATAAACGTCAGGTTTGACGTCCTTGCCATATGATATGACAAAATCATGATGGCCGACGAATTAATGTTATAAAAACTATAGCAACGAATATTGATAAATTTTGACATGTCTTTGTTTACATATAAACGTCAAACAATAACTTAAATAACAATATTGACACTACTAAGATATATAGCTGCTACAATAAAAAAAAAAACCTCCAATGATTGTATTTATATAATAGAAATTAGTATACGTTATATTTATTAGTAAAATGTATTTATTTGCATTTAAGGATGTTGTTTTGACTTTATAAACGTCAGTTTGACGTCCTTACCATATGATACGACAAAATCATGATGGCCGACGAATTAATGTTTTGACGTTTACTATAGCAACGAATATTGATAAATTTTGACTTGTCTTTATTTACATTATAAACGTCAAACAATATCTTAAATAACACTACTAAGATATATAGTTGCTACAATAAGAAAAAACAATCCCAATGATTGTATTTATATAGTAGAGATTAGTATGCGTTATATTTATTAGTAAAAAGTATTTATTTGCATTTAAGGATGTTGTTTAGACTTTATAAACGTCAGTTTGACGTCCTTGCCATATGATACGACAAAATCATGATGGCCGACGAATTCATGTTTTGACGTTTACTATAGCAACGAATATTGATAAATTTTGACATGTCTTTGTTTACATATAAACGTCAAACAATATCTTAAATAATACTACTAATATGTATAGTTGCTACAATAAGAACAAACAATCCCAATGATTGTATTTATATAGTAGATTAGTATGCGTTATATTTATTAGTAAAATGTATTTATTTGCATTTAAGGATGTTGTTTAGACTTTATAAACGTCAGTTTGACGTCCTTGCCATATGATACGACAAAATCATGATGGCCGACGAATTCATGTTTTGACGTTTACTATAGCAACGAATATTGATAAATTTTGACATGTCTTTGTTTACATATAAACGTCAAACAATATCTTAAATAATACTACTAATATGTATAGTTGCTACAATAAGAAAAAACAATCCCAATGATTGTATTTATATAGTAGATTAGTATGCGTTATATTTATTAGTAAAATGTATTTATTTGCATTTAAGGATGTTGTTTTGATTTTATAAACGTCAGGTTTGACGTCCTTGCCATATGATATGACAAAATCATGATGGCCGACGAATTAATGTTAAAAAAACTATAGCAACGAATATTGATAAATTTTGACATGACTTTGTTTACATATAAATGTCAATAATAACTTCATAAATATTAATAAAAATAGATTTACGTATGGAGCAACGTGTAATAAAATAATAATTTAAAAATTCAACAAATTCCATAGAAAATGCTACCTAAAAAAAGAATTTTACAGAATGCTATTTGAGTGACTGCTGAAAATGTTACGGAGGCCTTTCGATGGCCTCACTGACACGATCACAAAGCAACGCCGAACAAATTCAGATCGACGAGACAACACGGGGCGGCTCCAGCTCACTCTTCAGGCGAACAACTAACACTAACTATCTGTCCGGAATTTCAAAGCGTAATGAATTCGGTATTAGTTCCGTCCGCACCCAAGTTCAATACGGACCGAGGCACTTGCCGCCATCTAATCGGAATTTAAGCGAGCTTCGGTACTTGCCTAGGTTGATTAGGGGTACGGGGGGGGCATCTTAGAACTCTGTACAGTTGTGGAAACTATTGTTAATTCCCCCTGTGCGAAACAAACACCAACCAGCTGCGATCTCTTCTCTTCTCCACTAGACGGTGGTGATGTATACTCTGTCCCGCTTCAGGATGGGTGCCGTCAATCGTCCGCCATATTGATTATTGTTGAAAAGTATCCGAAGAGCCAGCCGAAATGTCGTGGACGGATATATCGACGATAATTCCCCAATTTTACAAGCGATGCCTTAGTTCAATCGTGCCAATGAATTGACAGATGAAATGTGACAGTAGTTTGACACATTGAATGTGACAGTAGCTTGACACATTGAATGTGACAGTAGTTTGACACATTAAATGTGCAAGCAGTTTGATACATTAAATGTGACAGTAGTTTCGATACATTAAATCTGACAGTATATTGACACATTAAATCTGACAGTATATTGACACATTAAATCGGACAGTATATTGACACATTAAATCGGACAGTAGTTTGACATAGAATGAGGTTAGAAAACAAAAAATACTAATAGACGCCTAAAATGGGAAGAAACGATGAAGCAAACTTCAAGAGAATTTCATTTGTTTCGTAGAGGCAATTGTTGACCACCCAATGAATATCTTAATAGTTTCGGGAAGAGCTGGCTGCGTGCATACATTATCCATATATTAGTGGTATTGTCGCAAGGGGACACTGACAAAGAACGGACCCAAATATCAGCGATGGCAGACATAACAGAGCACTTTCGAAATGTCTCTGCAGAAGGAATCTTATGGTCCATTCGTCTCCTTATAATCTCTTGGATTAATCATTTTGTAGATACCGGGTGAATCGGAAAAGAAGACGCAATGAAAAGATATAGTGCAGTGTTGCCAAAAAAATGAGCGTAATGGGAAAAATTAGTGTTGAATTTTTTTTTTTTTAGATGTATGAAAATGTTTTGTGATTAATATTTAGTTTATGTTGCTGGTTTTTATAATCACTCTGTATATTATATATGTATAGACCTTGTCAAAATCTGCAGCTGACTGAAATACCGAACATGACGCATTTGTATATACAGGGCGAATGATTTTACTATTTAAATCAATTGATGAAAATTTAAATTATTTAAAATTTTTATTATTTCAACGTAAAAGTAATTTTTTTTCTTAGAGAGCTACATTTAACTAATGATTAAAAAAATATATATTTTTTAACTATATAAATCGTACCATTTCTTTACCGAAATTGCAGCCATTTGTACTTTTTATGTATCACCCTGTATATATATATAGTGTGAGGATAATCCGAGGGATATTTAAGAGCTCATGTCCTGAACAGACGTTGTATAAACCAAATATAACCAATTAAATATCATTTACATAACTTTAGCTGCGAATAAATTTCTAACGAAATTGTCTTCAGCAAAATTTAACACTACTCCGAGTTGAGAGAAAAAAAACTTAAATGTATTATCGTGAATCATAATCATTAAAGACCTATTATAAAAATAAAAATAAGTAATTAAAATTTAGCTTGGTTAATTTTTTTATTTTTATAATTGTGGATATTTCTTGGCGCAGAATGTTTTGAAGAGTCAAAAGCAGGTAATTAGTCATTCGCATTTCTAGTTTTAAATGCAACGAAAATTTAGTGTGTTATTCGTACAAAAGTTGTAAAGTGAACGCAAGTAACTTCTATAAATAAAACGGGAATATTCCTCGAATTGGATTAAGAAAATTAAAAGCATTGTGTCCGTAACAATTCCGTCTCGTCCTCCGGAAAATGTTACGACCAACTAAGAACAAGAAGTTAACGTCAACTTTGAACTGAATTTCCTCTTTCCCTTAATGCAAAGTTTGAGGAAGATATTAATACATGGTTCGTTAGCGCAAATTTTATAATGAAACTTTAAAATCGTAATTAATAAGATAAAAAAAAATGCGAGAAAATGTATCGAAAATATTTATTAAAAAAATAATTTGTGAAAAACGGAATGTACTCGATTTAATAAATTATCGAAAATATTATTTAAAAAATACATGACCGCAAAAAAATCTTTTTTTCTAATCGAAATTGGACTAATTAAATTTTTAAAAAAATGCAAGCCGCTCGTTTTAACAACAGAAAAATTGCTAAATTAATGAATTTGATTTAAAAAATTGTATATTTACAGGGGAAAAAGTTGTAGTTTCAATTTCAGTAAGGAAACGCTTTTTTCGTGGCGATTTTCCAAATATTTGAGCACTGACATAAAATTATTTAGGTGTATCTGAGCATAAAACGAAGCGATATTTACAAAATTCGAAAGTACGTGCATCAAAAATGATTGCCATCGTGAAATAAACACGTTAAATTGTTTATGTATAAATGCCAGTCGTTGAATTTACTCGTAGGTTTTAATATTTATAATTCGCAGACAAGTATATAAATTACAAAACACTTCGATCACTTTTTCGAAAGTTTAAAGCAGTTTTTTATATTTTTGCACATCTTAATAAATGCAATAAAATTAGTTAAAGAGTCCGCAATCCTAAAGATTGGTTGGAAACAGCACGTCATGCCGATCTATCCTGAGCTAATCCCTTCATCTCCCTATAGCTATTCATCTCAACGTCTTCAACTATCTGACTCACATACTCCAATCTAGGCCTACCTACCCCTCTCTTTCCCTCCACTCTACCTTCTATGATCAATTGCATAATCCCCCCATGCCTAAGAATATGCCCTACTAATCTGTCTCTCCTACGCTGTAACACTCTCCAAATACTTCTCTTCTCCCCTACTAACTCTAGTACAGCTTCATTTGTTACTTTATCTTCCCAACCAATCCTCATCATCCTCCTATAACACCACATTTCGAATGCTTGTAATCTACGCTTCTCTTCCTTTCCTATAGACCACGCCTCACACCCGTACAGTGCTACACTCCAAACATATACCTTCAGTAATCTTTTTCTAATACCCAAGTCAATATTTGATCTTAAAATCTGTTCCTTTTCTACGAATGCCTTCCTACCCTGTGCTATCCTACACTTTATATCTACCTTGCTTCGATTATCTTTTGTGATTCTACTGCCTAAATAACAAAAATCTGACACTTCTTCGATTCTATTATCTCCTATTGTGATCCTCATTTTTCTACTGCATTCCTTTTTGTCACACCTCATCACTTTAGTTTTATCTATATTTATTTTCATGTTAAAAGCCCTAGTCAATACTGCCTGCATACCATTCAATACCCTTTCTAAATTCTTTTCGCTTTCTTCCAATATAGCTATATCGTCGGCGAATCTCAACATATATATTTTCTCTCCCTGTACATTCACACCTACACTATACTCTTCTTTTACTTTGTTTATTGCATCTTCTATATATAGATTAAATAATAACGGTGAGAGTGTACATCCCTGCCGAACTCCCTTCCCTATTTTTGCTACCTCTTCTTCCCCCTCAATTCTAACTAAGGCAGTTTGGTGTTTATATAAATTAAAAACTCCTATCCTTATAATCTATACCCGTTTCTTTTAAAATTCTAAACATTATGTCCCAATCTACATTATCAATTGCCTTTTCTAAGTCTACAAAAGCTATGCAAGTTACCTTTCCTACCCTATTTCTTTTTTCTACTACCGTTCTTAGTGCTAGAATCGCCTCTCTCGTCCCTCTGTTTTTCCTAAAACCAAACTGATCTTCTCCTAGCCTTTCCTCTACTTTATTTTCTAATCTCCTATAAATAATCTTTAACAATATCTTCGATGCATGTGATAGTAGGCTAATGGTCCTATAGTTCTCACACAAATTAGCTCCTATTTTCTTCGGCATTGTTACTATTCTACTACGCTGAAAATCCTGTGGTACTTCTCCCTTCTCATATATTTTACAAACTAACCTGTATAATCGCTCCTGCATTTTTTCCCCTGCGTGTTTTATTAATTCGGGTGGTATCATATCAATCCCCGCTACTTTGTTATTCCGTAAATCATTTAATGCTTTATGAAACTCTGACCTAAGTCATCCTCATCTATCTGTTCCACACTTTCTAGCTCCTCCATGTCCCGCCTACCTTTATATAAATCTTCAAGATACTCCTTCCATCTTCTAGCTTTTTCCTTATTTTCTGTGAGTTCCTTACCCTGCTTGTCACATATAATGTTACCCTTTGGTGTTACTTTAGAAAAATGTGACTTAATTTTCCTGTAGCCCAAATCTACTTTACCTCTTCTCATATCCTCCTCAATATCCTCACAGTTTCCTTTTATCCACTCTTCTTTCGCTAGCTTGCATTTCCTATTAATTAAGTTCCTTAGTTCCTTATATTTTTTTCTGTCCTGCTTCTGTGTTTCCTATTTTAATTTTCCTTCTTGCTTCAATCATTTCCACTATTTCTTCCGTGATCCATTCCCTCCTACCTGCCCTTTTCTTTGTGCCTAATACTTCATTTGCTGCTGTAGTTAACCCATTTCTGATTTCCCTCCATTCGCAATCTATGTCGCTCCTTGATGTTCCATTAGCCATGATTTCTACTTTCTGCTTGTACTTTTCACATACATCAGCTAATTTTAACCTATCGACATCTACTCTGAACTGTTTGGACTTCTGTAATTTCTTGAATTTGACTTCTGAGTCCAGGACTACTAAATTATGGTCACTATCAATATCTGCTCCAGGGTAACTCTTACAATTCTTAATCTGGTTCCTAAACCTCTCTTTAACCAGTATGTAATCTATCTGATACCTCCCTATATCTCCTGGCATTTTCGACGTATATATCCTGCGCTTGTGATTCTGAAAAAGCGTGTTTGCTACCACTAGCTTCTTCCTAATACAAAACTCTACCAATCTATCCCCTCTATCATTACGTGTTCCTATTCCATATTCTCCTACTATTGAAACTTCCTTTCCCTTACCTACTACGGCATTCCAATCTCCGGTTACAATTAGATTATCCTGTCCTTTAACGTTTGCTAACCTAGATTCAATCTCCTCATAAATGGATTCTACATCCTCATCATCGTGACTTGAAGTTGGCATATATACTTGCACTATAACTGTGTCCGTTGGCTTCGTGTCTAATCTAATAGTTATAATTCTATCACTAACTTGGCAATAACTCTTTACTCTACATCCCAACTTTCTATTCATTATAAAACCTACACCGGTATGCCCATTATCTGATGCTGTGGTTATTAATCTATATTCTCCTGACCACGTATCTACTTGATCTTTCCCCCTAACTTCACTAATCCCTACAATATCCAGTTTAAGTCTCTCCATTTCTAATTTCAAATTCTCTAACTTTCCTATCCTATTCATGCTGCGTACATTCCACGCTCCGACTCGTAGAATTCTCGACGAAAACGATTTCTTGTCCGCCCCAGAATCCGAGGGCTTGCCTGCTACCGAAGCACAAAAAATCATCTACGTCGATATATTTTCATTTCGTATTTTCCCGGTGGAGGATTTATTCTAACTGGTGTTTATGCTCGATTTAGCTCGAATTGTAGGTGTATCTTATCTAATCCATGTATACTGGGTGTATTGGGCTCATCCGATCCATTTACCCCATCGAATTGTGCGAAAATTCACGATTCAAATCGCGCAATAAAACATAAATCTCCAACCAAATCGCATAACACACCGCCGCCACTGTTCGCACTAATTGAACATGCAATACACACCGAACAGGCCCGGACTAGCGTCGAAAGAAATGCCCAAATTTAATTCAAATTCAAATTATTTATTCGTTTGCTAACATAGTAGTCAAGTAATCAAATAGTAGTCAGCAACATAATTTTTTAAATACAACGGTGTTGGTTATTTTGTTAGAAAAAGGTGGGGCAGCAGGAAAGACACTTATAGGTAGAGAGTATATATAGCTAAATGATACAATTTTTTTTAAATTATCAACAAAATGTAAGGATAATGCGATTTTTCCTACAAAAAAAATATTTAGTACATCTCTGAGCGGGTAGTTATTTGTTGTTTGGGATAGATGTTTTTTTTTGTCGAGTGAGAACTACCGGCAATATTTAGGGGCTTGCATTGCGATGCAATGGGCGATTGGATATTGGGCGTTCATGTATGCACGAGCGGAACTTCGCTCGCCCATTCGATTGCTACATAAATCAACGAAACCGTTTGATTTTTGCCCAAAATTTATAGCCGAATGTGACGTAAATACGCGGACAGGCAACCAACAATACACCATCTACATTGCAACTTTCGAAAAGGTTTTTGTTTTTTTCGCAATTTGCTAGTAATAGTAAAATTTCTTCTACTAGCAAATTTTTGGGCAAAGCAATTTCTTTTTTCGTAAAAAAATTTATCAGGACGCTAACATGATTGGCGGAGGTCTCAAATCATTACAAAAAAAAATCGCCAAGTACATTTACGTAACGAAATAAGCAT
The DNA here is from genome assembly GCA_947310635.1 of Leptodirus hochenwartii. Lineage (NCBI taxonomy): Eukaryota > Metazoa > Arthropoda > Insecta > Coleoptera > Leiodidae > Leptodirus > Leptodirus hochenwartii. The sequence goes on from OX371188.1 coordinate 8,400,860, forward strand.
TTTATTTATGACATACGTTAAATATTCGAAATAAATGAAAATGCGATTTTTTTCGAACAAGAACTGCTGGTTTTCTGGCGCATGGAATTTCTAAAATCTAACAGAGGGATGATTTACGTTCACCCGCACGAATGTGCAATCCGATAAAGTTGAAAAATATCCGCTGTACCATCCGAACAAAACACGCTCACAACGAGTCAAAAAAATAGGTCATTTAAAAAAATTAAATTACTACAAAAACCAATTCACGTTTTGTACATTATTAAAACAACTAGTACAGAGACTCTATAATATATTTTCCAAATGAATTTTTTTTTTTTAAATTTTATAGTCGATAAATTAAAAAGATAATATTTTACAAGTCGAAAGTACATGTTGGTCTTTGCTTTTATTAGCTAGTCTAAAAGACAGACAAATTGCTTAATTTTCTTAGACAAGTCATTCGCAAAAGCGACATTTGTAACAGAATGCAGACGTTATCTCCGAATGCAGAGCTCTCCTGAAGAATTTATGAATGATTTACCGTCTATGAAGTAGAGGTTTTGCTAGATATATATGGCTATAGTTAAAAATTTAGAAACAACGGTAACAAGGAAGTCAATTTTTGATCAAATAAAATTCAATTTTTCAAATTATAAATGAAAATTGTTTGTATTGGCGAGGAAATATCTTACGCTGAAGAAGTTAAATTTTTATTAAAACGCCCGAAAGAAAACAATTTTCGCTGCCAAGCATCAAAACAATTGGTTTCATGATAGCGCAGAAATGCAACGTCAAATTCAATATTGCCTCGTCTCGACATCTAGATACAGATATAGATCATCCGCGATGTTGATAACCAATATCTTCGCAAACTACCCTGCTAGTATATTTATAACGTTCGCCTTTGTCGAAGACATTGCAGAACAGGAGCTAGAATAATCTAGAAAGCAACTATTTCCTGATTTGATTGATGATTTTTTTCGCAAATAAATCCGAAGCATTTTTTTTTTAGAAATCATCGTTTTTGTTAATTATTTACGTAATTCGATGTTCGAAATAAAATTTGGTAACACAAACAATGCATTTTAAGATGAAGAATAAATGTTTGTTTTGATCAAAATTACAGATTTTTTGTAAATAGTAATATTTATCTCAAAACATCCGCGAAATGTTATAACTTTTGTTTCATATTTTTACGATTATTAAAAAATGGATTATTCAAGATTGTAAATACACCATAATTTTTAATACACCCCTGCAGAACAGTATGTTGCTTCATTTTCTTCATACATTTGAATACAATTACAGATATTCTGTAAATAGTAATATTTATCTCAACGACATCCGCGAAATGTTACGACATTTGTTTTATATTTTTATTATTATAAAAAAATGGATTATATAAGAGTATATATACACCATAATTTTTAATACACCCCTGCAGAACAGTATGTTATTTCATTTTCTTCAAACGCTATATACTTTTGAACGCAATTACAGATATTCTGTAAATAGTAATATTTATCTCAAGACATCCGCGAAATGTTACGACTTTTATTTTATATTTTTATTTTGATAAACAAATGGGCTATTCAAGATTATAAATACACCACAATTTTTAACACACCCCTGCAGAACAGTATGTTGTTTCATTTTCTTCATACATTTGAACACAATTACAGATATTTTGTAAATAGTAATATTTATCTCAAGACATCTGCGAAATGTTACGACTTTTGTTTTACATTTGTATTATTATAAAAAAACGGATTATTTAAGATTATAAATAAACCATAATTTTTAATACACCCCTGCAGAACACCGCATGTTGTTTCATTTTCTTCAAATACAGAATTTCTGTAAATAGCAATATTTATCTCAAGACATCCGCGAAATGTTACGACTTTTGTTTTATATTTTTATTATTATAAAAAAATGGATTATATAAGATTATATATACACCATAATTTTTAATACACCCCTGCAGAACAGTATGTTATTTCATTTTCTTCAAACGCTATATACTTTTGAACGCAATTACAGATATTCTGTAAATAGTAATATTTATCTCAAGACATCCGCGAAATGTTACGACTTTTGTTTTATATTTTTATTATTATAAAAAAATGGACTATTCAAGATTATAAATACACCACAATTTTTAATACACCCCTGCAGAACAGTATGTTGTTTCATTTTCTTCATACATTTGAACACAATTACAGATATTCTGTAAATAGTAATATTTATCTCAAGACATCCGCGAAATGTTACGACTTTTGTTTTATATTTTTATTATTATAAAAAAATGGATTATATAAGATTATATATACACCATAATTTTTAATACACCCCTGCAGAACAGTATGTTATTTCATTTTCTTCAAACGCTATATACTTTTGAACGCAATTACAGATATTCTGTAAATAGTAATATTTATCTCAAGACATCCGCGAAATGTTACGACTTTTGTTTTATATTTTTATTATTATAAAAAAATGGACTATTCAAGATTATAAATACACCACAATTTTTAATACACCCCTGCAGAACAGTATGTTGTTTCATTTTCTTCATACATTTGAACACAATTACAGATATTCTGTAAATAGTCATATTTATCTCAAGACATCCGCGAAATGTTACGACTTTTGTTTTATATTTTTATTATTATAAAAAAACGGATTATATAAGATTATAAATAAACCATAATTTTTAATACACCCCTGCAGAACACCGCATGTTGTTTCATTTTCTTCAAATGCAGAATTTCTGTAAATAGCAATATTTATCTCAAGACATCCACGAAATGTTACGACTTTTGTTTTATATTTTTATTATTATAAAAAAATGGACTATTCAAGATTATAAATACACCACAATTTTTAATACACCCCTGCAGAACAGTATGTTATTTCATTTTCTTCAAACGCTATATACTTTTGAACGCAATTACAGATATTCTGTAAATAGTAATATTTATCTCAAGACATCCGCGAAATGTTACGACTTTTGTTTTATATTTTTATTATTATAAAAAAATGGACTATTCAAGATTATAAATACACCACAATTTTTAATACACCCCTGCAGAACAGTATGTTGTTTCATTTTCTTCATACATTTGAACACAATTACAGATATTCTGTAAATAGTCATATTTATCTCAAGACATCCGCGAAATGTTACGACTTTTGTTTTATATTTTTATTATTATAAAAAAATGGATTATATAAGAGTATATATACACCATAATTTTTAATACACCCCTGCAGAACAGTATGTTATTTCATTTTCTTCAAACGCTATATACTTTTGAACGCAATTACAGATATTCTGTAAATAGTAATATTTATCTCAAGACATCCGCGAAATGTTACGACTTTTGTTTTATATTTTTATTATTATAAAAAATGGACTATTCAAGATTATAAATACACCACAATTTTTAATACACCCCTGCAGAACAGTATGTTGTTTCATTTTCTTCATACATTTGAACACAATTACAGATATTCTGTAAATAGTAATATTTATCTCAAGACATCCGCGAAATGTTACGACTTTTGTTTTATATTTTTATTATTATAAAAAAACGGATTATATAAGATTATAAATAAACCATAATTTTTAATACACCCCTGCAGAACACCGCATGTTGTTTCATTTTCTTCAAATGCAGAATTTCTGTAAATAGCAATATTTATCTCAAGACATCCACGAAATGTTACGACTTTTGTTTTATATTTTTATTATTATAAAAAAATGGACTATTCAAGATTATAAATACACCACAATTTTTAATACACCCCTGCAGAACAGTATGTTGTTTCATTTTCTTCATACATTTGAACACAATTACAGATATTCTGTAAATAGTAATATGTATCTCAAGACATCCGCGAAATGTTACGACTTTTGTTTTATATTTTTATTATTATAAAAAAATGGACTATTCAAGATTATAAATACACCACAATTTTTAATACACCCCTGCAGAACAGTATGTTATTTCATTTTCTTCAAACGCTATATACTTTTGAACACAATTACAGATATTCTGTAAATAGTAATATTTATATCAAGACATCCGCGAAATGTTACGACTTTTATTTTATATTTTTATTTTTATAAACAAATGGGCTATTCAAGATTATAAATACACCACAATTTTTAACACACCCCTGCAGAACAGTATGTTGTTTCATTTTCTTCATACATTTGAACACAATTACAGATATTCTGTAAATAGTAATATTTATCTCAAGACATCCGCGAAATGTTACGACTTTTGTTTTATATTTTTATTATTATAAAAAAACGGATTATATAAGATTATAAATAAACCATAATTTTTAATACACCCCTGCAGAACACCGCATGTTGTTTCATTTTCTTCAAATACAGAATTTCTGTAAATAGCAATATTTATCTCAAGACATCCACGAAATGTTACGACTTTTGTTTTATATTTTTATTATTATAAAAAAATGGACTATTCAAGATTATAGATACACCACAATTTTTAATACACCCCTGCAGAACAGTATGTTGTTTCATTTTCTTCATACATTTGAACACAATTACAGATATTCTGTAAATAGTAATATTTATCTCAAGACATCCGCGAAATGTTACGACTTTTGTTTTATATTTTTATTATTATAAAAAAACGGATTATATAAGATTATAAATAAACCATAATTTTTAATACACCCCTGCAGAACACCGCATGTTGTTTCATTTTCTTCAAATACAGAATTTCTGTAAATAGCAATATTTATCTCAAGACATCCACGAAATGTTACGACTTTTGTTTTATATTTTTATTATTATAAAAAAATGGACTATTCAAGATTATAAATACACCACAATTTTTAATACACCCCTGCAGAACAGTATGTTGTTTCATTTTCTTCATACATTTGAACACAATTACAGATATTCTGTAAATAGTAATATTTATCTCAAGACATCCGCGAAATGTTACGACTTTTGTTTTATATTTTTATTATTATAAAAAAACGGATTATATAAGATTATAAATAAACCATAATTTTTAATACACCCCTGCAGAACACCGCATGTTGTTTCATTTTCTTCAAATACAGAATTTCTGTAAATAGCAATATTTATCTCAAGACATCCACGAAATGTTACGACTTTTGTTTTATATTTTTATTATTATAAAAAAATGGACTATTCAAGATTATAAATACACCACAATTTTTAATACACCCCTGCAGAACACCGCATGTTGTTACCATTTTCTTCAAATACAGAATTTCTGTAAATAGCAATATTTATCTCAAGACATCCACGAAATGTTACGACTTTTGTTTTATATTTTTATTATTATAAAAAAATGGGCTATTCAAGATTATAGATACACCACAATTTTTAATACACCCCTGCAGAACAGTATGTTGTTTCATTTTCTTCATACATTTGAACACAATTACAGATATTCTGTAAATAGTAATATTTATCTCAAGACATCCGCGAAATGTTACGACTTTTGTTTTATATTTTTATTATTATAAAAAAATGGATTATATAAGATTATAAATAAACCATAATTTTTAATACACCCCTGCAGAACACCGCATGTTGTTTCATTTTCTTCAAATACAGAATTTCTGTAAATAGCAATATTTATCTCAAGACATCCACGAAATGTTACGACTTTTGTTTTATATTTTTATTATTATAAAAAAATGGACTATTCAAGATTATAAATACACCACAATTTTTAATACACCCCTGCAGAACAGTATGTTGTTTCATTTTCTTCATACATTTGAACACAATTACAGATATTCTGTAAATAGTAATATTTATCTCAAGACATCCGCGAAATGTTACGACTTTTGTTTTATATTTTTATTATTATAAAAAAACGGATTATATAAGATTATATATACACCATAATTTTTAATACACCCCTGCAGAACACCGCATGTTGTTACCATTTTCTTCAAATACAGAATTTCTGTAAATAGCAATATTTATCTCAAGACATCCGCGAAATGTTACGACTTTTGTTTTATATTTTTATTTTTATAAACAAATGGACTATTCAAGATTACAAATACACCACAATTTTTAATACACCCCTGCAGAACAGTATGTTGTTTCATTTTCTTCATACATTTGAACACAATTACAGATATTCTGTAAATAGTAATATTTATCTCAAGACATCCGCGAAATGTTACGACTTTTATTTTATATTTTTATTATTATAAAAAATGGACTATTCAAGATTATAAATACACCACAATTTTTAACACACCCCTGCAGAACAGTATGTTGTTTCATTTTCTTCATACATCTGAACACAATTACAGATATTCTGTAAATAGTAATATTTATCTCAAGACGTCCAAGAAATGTTACGACTTTTGTTTTATATTTGTATTATTATAAAAAAACGGATTATTTAAGATTATAAATAAACCATAATTTTTAATACACCCCTGCAGAACACCGCATGTTGTTTCATTTTCTTCAAATACAGAATTTCTGTAAATAACAATATTTATCTCAAGACATCCGCGAAATGTTACGACTTTTGTTTTATATTTTTATTATTATAAAAAAATGGACTATTCAAGATTATAAATACACCACAATTTTTAATACACCCCTGCAGAACAGTATGTTGTTTCATTTTCTTCATACATTTGAACACAATTACAGATATTCTGTAAATAGTAATATTTATCTCAAGACATCCGCGAAATGTTACGACTTTTGTTTTATATTTTTATTATTATAAAAAAATGGACTATTCAAGATTATAGATACACCACAATTTTTAATACACCCCTGCAGAACAGTATGTTGTTTCATTTTCTTCATACATTTGAACACAATTACAGATATTCTGTAAATAGTAATATTTATCTCAAGACATCCGCGAAATGTTACGACTTTTGTTTTATATTTTTATTATTATAAAAAAACGGATTATATAAGATTATAAATAAACCATAATTTTTAATACACCCCTGCAGAACACCGCATGTTGTTTCATTTTCTTCAAATACAGAATTTCTGTAAATAGCAATATTTATCTCAAGACATCCGCGAAATGTTACGACTTTTGTTTAATATTTTTATTATTATAAAAAAATGGACTATTCAAGATTATAAATACACCACAATTTTTAATACACCCCTGCAGAACAGTATGTTGTTTCATTTTCTTCATACATTTGAACACAATTACAGATATTCTGTAAATAGTAATATGTATCTCAAGACATCCGCGAAATGTTACGACTTTTGTTTTATATTTTTATTATTATAAAAAAACGGATTATATAAGATTATATATACACCATAATTTTTAATACACCCCTGCAGAACAGTATGTTATTTCATTTTCTTCAAACGGTATATACTTTTGAACGCAATTACAGATATTCTGTAAATAGTAATATTTATCTCAAGACATCCACGAAATGTTACGACTTTCATTTAATATTTTTATTATTATTAAAAAATGGAATATTCAAGATTATAAATACACCATCATTTTTAATACACCCCTGTAGAACCCCGCATGTTGTTTCATTTTCTTCAAATACAGAATTTCTGTAAATAGCAATATTTATCTCAAGACATCCGCGAAATGTTACGACTTTTATTATATATTTTTATTATTATTCAAAAATGGGATATTCAAGATTCTAAATACACCATAATTTTTAATACACCCCTGCAGAACACAGCGTGTTGTTTCATTTCCTTGAAACTCCATTTACATACAAACCGCGTCTTCGGTAGGATCGAGAGTGTGTTGCTACACGGTCCTCTTCGACCAGACTATTCTTGAAAACTTCTTCCATGAAAACAATGGGTGGGAAGATAATAAAAAAGTTATAACGATTTTTCACTTGATGTATCTTTTGCTGGTGGGTCTATATCACGATATAGCGGTCTCTATCGCGCGTTTACGAGCTTATTTTATTTGGATAGCTTTTCCGGGCGCGTTGTTCTTCGTGTTGGGTTGGTTGTCTATATATGTTCGGTGCGGAGGGTAGGTGTACGGTCAGTTTATTGTTGTTGTTTTTGGGTCAAGAAGGGACGGACCAATTTATATCGCAAAAGCGTAAACAGAATATTTATCAGGGCAGGCCTGAGCTTAGTCCATACAGTGAACATTTGTAAAAGAAATAGTTATAGATTTGTCAATACACTGCATTCTCAATACAATTTGATGGTTTTATTTAGAATGATCTTGATTTTTTTTTATTAAATAAATATTGTAGATACGGATCTGTATTCTTTTAGAAGTGTATTTATATTTAAAGAAAACAACGTTATTTTCGTATCGAATGAAATTTTCAATTTCCTCGTAATATTAGAACTGTAAATAAGAAATTGTTTTCCACGGATTTGAAACAAATATAAATAATACATATTTTTATATCGTGAATATTATGTTTATGTTATATAAATATAAAAAGTAGATAAATAATATTTTGCACTGCATTACTCGCAAAGAAGTGTTATATATATTTTTATAATTTAAAATGTGTTTAAAAATTTCGCGACCTCGCGTTAAACTTCCACTAAGAGAGTCTATGGTTCGAATCCTGGACAAGTTGGATTTTCCTATCAATTATGAAAATACAGGGTATGTACTACTATAAAGTACTAAAGTATTAAAAAAAAACCTCTTTTGTATTTGTTTTTCGATGAAAAGCTAATAATTTAAATAAGAAATATAATATTTATTTTAGAAAATAAAATTTTGTGGCATTAATATTTTTTATCATAAGGCGAAGGCATTCGAAATTGTGATAATTTATATAATTTTTATAAAATTGTATAGAAATATCTACATAATTTTTTTATAAGAAAATCGAAGAAGTCGACCAAAATTATAATCAATGATATTTATTTCCAGATATTTGAAGAAACATTCTGGAGTGACAGCAGCATATTAATTGGCTAATTGTTGCGCTACTGAAAAAGGAGGATTATTTTCAGAAATGCGTACAAATTAACTGACTTTTTAATAAATTAATAAATTAATAATAAATTAATGAATTAATTGTAGCAAATCAATTAATTAATTGATAAGCTACATGTTTTGGGCGAGATCTATTTTTTGTTGATTTATTTCAATGAAAAGAAAATCTTTTTAATCCGCTATTTTTGAGTTAATACAATTTTTGGAATTGGAGTAAAAAAAATTGACTTAACTGGCCTTCTATTATACAATTTATACAAAAAAGACACACAAAACCATACATTTTTTTTACCGCAACCGTAAATTCTACCCAATTTCTTGAACATTCTGTACACTGAACCACCCTAAACCTTCCAAGAAATGAAAGAAAGGTACGCCTACGCACCAACCGAAGAAGTAAAGTGCGATTTTGTATCGAAGATTGATGAAACTATTTGCTAAGAATTTTAATTGTGGTTTGGGGGAACAGTTTTATAAGACAAGAATTTTTTTTCCACAAAAAAATGTATCTACTTATCAATTCATATTTAGTCTATTTAAACGTATGGTGTTATGAGAATTTGGCCTAAATCCGGCCCATATATGTGCGACCAGAATGCGGGGGCCTCCGGCAGGCGGCAGCACCAGCAATCTAACAATAGTCGTTAGTGAAAAGTCGACTAATTTCGGCTCAGTGTAATGGAGGATTACAAGCAATTTGTATCATAATTATTCTACATATAGCCATTGTAATATCGCACGACGACAAAAGTAGCGAATGGCGGCCATTGCTGGACATCGTTAGTACTTGATAAGATTTTTTTTGTGTTACCAGCTGGGGAATTTCATAATTGTTAGTCAAATAGAAATCTGCTATAATCCATTATGCGGCAATCGACAGATGGCGCGACTTGATTATACAGCGCCATCTGTGGTGAGGTTAATAAACAAACGATATATACACTTCGCGTGACTTAATTGACATCAAAATGATCAAAAGGGACTGAAAATTCGTCAGACTGGTACGTTTTTTCGTTGTTTAAAGTCGAGCAACATATTTTATTTCAACTTTTTGCCGGGTGCAAATCTAATCTATTATGGATGGCGCCATTCATGGTTCTTCTAGCAAGTCAGTCAAGAGGAGACCAGCATAATCAGTCGTCTCTCTTAACATAAAGTAATCTCAAAGGACATCGAGGATGTACGGAATGAACGAAACTAAATAAAAGAAATTGGATCGTTCCGTACGATGGTATGAAAACGCTGTTTTCTTATATAGTTCAAACGAATGGTTATTCAAAAAGCGTGTACGAAATGAATTATAATATAATTAATTTTGGTGGTACTAACTATGCTAGTTACTTAATTTTTTTTTTTCAAATAAATTTGAGATGTTTTTGTCTATTTTCTTCAATTTTGAGAGTCTGCCAAAAATTAACAAATTCGATGAACCTTGAAAACTTAAGTTGGTATATTTTGAACAGCTGAGTGTCAAGTGTCAAGTTAAGGTCACTGTTTATCAAAAAATTTCTCGACTTGAAAATTACAAAACACCTTTGATGTTAAAAATGACAGTTTTATACTTTTTTTTTACTTATATTTTGCACAAAAATCGTTAAAAAAGATTTTTATCTAATTATACTAAAATAAATTAAAATATGGCCCTCTTAATAAAAAAAATACAAAAGCAATAAAAGGCAATTACAATTTTTGTTTTGAAACATCAAAAATATCGGTAAAACAATAAAAAATTAACTCATTATTCAATTATGCAACTCAAAGTACCCAACTTACTAATAAATTTAAAATATTTGATATTATTAATTGGACAAATGCAAATTCTAAAGTGGCCTGAAGTTAAAATTATTCATAAATATTTCTGTTTTTTAAATAATTACGTTTTAAAAATACTAGATATAAGAATTGTCTTATAGAAATATTACAAAAATTGATTTCGGTAATTTTAATCTTGCTTATAATAAACCTATCTTTCGTTTTGCCACTCTTTCTAAAATTAATTACATAAAATCTCCATGTAAAAAAATATAGGCAACTTGTCGTACACATCAAACAACTTTCAATCCTTTTCTGATTTTATTACAACTGTACAACCAAACTGAATAAATCAGGTTAACTTTGGACACCCTGTAGAGGGTTTAGAGTATAAATGTAGATCCGATGTGGAAACGTATTCGCGCATATACAGTCGGAAAAGACCTATAAATGAATAATGGGGATGTTTTGTGTGACTGATGTACGAGATTAACTTCAAGCATTTACAATAACAATAAAGAACGGTCGATGGTTAACTTTCCGACGAAATAACAACCCCTGGAACAGTCTAAAAGTAAAAAAACTCAAAACATATATTGTTTATCAAAATTATTAAATACAGAATCACCTGTACTGACAACAACTGTCAAAAGTGACAATTAAACTCACAGCTGCTCGTCATTTGACATTTGCATATTTTTATCAACAACATTTCTTCATTAAATTGTTATTTTGGAGAAATAATATAATATAATGTAATAAAAATATATTATAATTCTAAATTTTTAATTATTCATTACATGGATATTTTTTGCGTATTTAAAGAAGCATACTCTAAAATATAGCGGATCATTTTTCCATTTCTAAATGTCTATATTATTCCATATATTCGCTGTTAACAAATTTAATAAAAAATAAAGAAAAATGCCTGCGCTCATATTTCGTCTAATATATTAAATTCCTCGTAAATATCAGCGAATAATAAATAAATACGCAAATTATTGCAGAAAATAAACCCGCCGGCGACGGAATAGAAACCAAAATATTGTTAAAAATTTAATGTGCGATTAGCTAACAGAGATTTTGCATATTTTTAAATGAAGATTGTTTTCTACGACGCGGATGAATGTAATAATAGATCGATTTGTACTCGTCTTTAGTTACGAGCTCTTCACTTACAATCATTTACATTTGAATGTAGATGAAGTCAACTAGTAGTTTGGTTTGGATATATTTCGACTGGGAAAATGGAAAACTACATTTCGATTCGCGATTAGCATTAAGACGACGAAGGTTCGATGCAAATGGCACGGAAGGATATTCTGCATTATAATCAGAATTAGATTAATGCAAATTAGCTATCGGAACTTTGTTATTTGAATGCGACCGTTTTGATTAGAAAGGAATATTGTTTTCGATTTGAAAATTGCAAAAATATGCCTTTTTCCTCAAAAATATCACCGATAAATTGAGGAGAGGAAATTATAAATCAATGGAATTAAAGAATTTTTATAGTTTAGTAAAAATGATTTTTTATAAAAACTTAAGGGGATACCAAACTTTAAAAATTCTACCGCGTGGAAATTTACTTATACAAACTTATTTAACCGCGCAGCTCCATCTATTGTACAACGCGTGTACAAAATTTAGTATTTTATAGCAAGTCTTATAGATGTCGCTAGATAAAATATGCTAAGTTAGTTGCCAAACGTAAATAAACGATAAATATACATCGGAATATAAAAATATTAACACTACGAAGAGGAAAAAAATTAAATTCGTTTCGAAATTAATTAAAATTAAAGTAATTTTATCGTTTTGTATAAAATGTATAAAACACCACAATAAATTAATTTTGGTTGTTGAAAAAGTCGTTTTGTGGAATAAAATATATAGCGTGTTATTAAAAAAAATCCAAATGATTAGAGTAAGTATTTTTTTTTAAGTGCCTTCATATACGCTGCCAAAACATACAGCAACACCCCGAAACAAAAACAAAAATCGACAAAATTGCGACAAAATAACTTTTCGAGAACATACAAGCATCAGCTAAACTTGTTCAGGTTTCACGTAATCCCACAAATTCTATTACGATTCATTTAATATCGCACTGCGCATTCATCGAGCTCTTCTCCGTTCGCATCCTCGATGTCCTCGCTCAAGGCGCACGTCTCCCAAATCATTACGTGACGCAGGACTGGACTTGCACACAAAAACCAATCAAAATTACCAACAACAACAAATTCTTAATTGATGGATTTTTTCGTCATCCTCAAATTTATTTTTCAAACAATGTATTTCGTCTTGCGACTAAGATATTTTTGTTTTAATTTATTTCAAACGGTTGTTTCGTCTTTTTTGAAGCGACGCTGCTTTTCACATACATCCTTCAGATGTTCCGCATGACGTCGTCGTCATCATCATCATCATCATCATCACTGTTCGTTGTGTCGCTACTTCCGGTTGCCTCGGAATATTCCGTTCAAGTCCACAGTCGAAGATCGTTATTGCCAGAGTAAATTTTATAAGAAAACGAAGGCGAAAACGTGCGCTGAACTAATCAAATTAACTAGCAGCAAACTGCTATGTACATCTACCTCTGTAAACTAGATTTTTGTTTTGTTTTTCAGTCGAAAAAAAAATAAAAATAACGTTGTTTTTTTTGTTCAATTTTTTTTTGTACACAAAGTGTTTGATCAGCGATGAAAATATATTATTTATACTATTCAATAAAATTTTTTAATTCAGCCGACAGAAATATTATTTAGGCTTTCTTAAACCAGTGGCTCCCAACTTTATTCGCATTAAAAAAAAAATTAACAACATAAAAATCAACGATTAAAAAAATATAAAGTTAAAACAATTAATAAATCAACGAAAAATATTTTTTACACTATTGTTTATGTTTTTAATATAAAAAAAAATATCTGCGGTTTCTAAAAAAACATTTTAATAAAAAAATATTTAACTTATCTGTCGGCTAATTTGATTAAAATCAAAATATCTGTTTATCACCCAATTTGGAACCGCTGGTTTAAACATCTGAAGATGATCTTATTGCAGATCTTTACATCTCTAGACATCGTACAATTCGCGTATTAAAGTGGACTGAAATATCTTGCAAAAAAAAACATCTAGAGCAAAAAGCGTAATCCAAAGTCGAGACGTTTAAAAGTAATTTTCATCAAACATGAAAAGCAGCTTAAACTTTTTTTTATCAAACATTTTTGGCATACGCAGACTAATATGCTTTTAAAAGGGTCGTTTTTTTCGTAAAAAATAATTTAAGGGATGTAGAAATATATGAAGATAAATAAGTTTAAGAAAAGATGTATTTTAGAAACTGTAAAATATTTTCTAATGATATATTGAGCATTAAAAAGTGATATATTTTTTAGAATGTAAATTTTTATGTTTTCCTCTCATAATGACAGAAATATTTTTATGTATATGAAAATATTTTTGCATTTGCATTACAAAATACTCGCAAAAAAGTTTTGACAAGGGCTTTTAGCATTTACATCTAAACGGTGCTTCGAAATTAAAAAAAAAAATTTTAGTGTATATATACATCTATGTGTAAGTTTTAAAGATAATATTAATTACCAAAAAAAAAGTTTAACATAAAAAAAATGTAAATTGAAAATGTAGCATTTTTCCAAATGTTGATTCTGCGACATTCTGTATAACAAACTGTATATATCTTTGGACAAGTTTTATGAAAAATTGCAGCGGCATCAAATATTTACGGTCTTCTGTCGTTAGAAAGTACTCAAGATGTTATTAGTGATATTAATGCATCATATCCGTATCATATGTTATTTTACGTTCCTCTTCCAGGTTCGTATATATGTTCAAATGCTACGACATATTTTCTTCTTCATTCAGTGCGACAAGAGGTTTACAACGTGCCCAAGATTCAATACGAAAAGTTTTATTTATGACAGTCAACCAACATAGATATAATAAAATATGTATCGAACTTATTGATATTTACAACTTTCGATAGAATGGTTTTTTTTTTCATTTACGATTTTTTTTCCTAGAAGAAATTAAATTTTAAAAAACTGTTTACATCAAACGATGAGTGAATAAATTTTATATCTTAAGAAAAAAAATCAATTAAATCCCTTTATTTATAATAAGCTAAAAAAAAAATTTTTAAGTGTAATAAATTTATTGAATTTTGCAAGATTGAAATAATGCTTTTGCAAATCATTTACGATTTTTTTTCTACAAGAAATTAAATTAAAAAAAAAATTTTTACATCGAACGATGAGTGAATAAATTTTATATCTTAAGGGAAAAAATCAGTTAAATCCCTTACTTATAATAAGGTAAAAAAAATCTTTTTAAGTGTAATAAATCTATTGAATTTTGCAAGATTGAAATAATGCTTTTGCAAACCATTTACGATTTTTTTTCTACAAGAAATTAAATTTAAAAAAAATTCTTTACATCAAACGATGAGTGAATAAATTTTATATCTTAAGGGAACAAATCAGTTAAATCCCTTACTTATAATAAGGTAAAAAAAATCTTTTTAAGTGTAATAAATTTATTGAATTTTGCAAGATTGAAATAATGCTTTTGCAAATCATTTACGATTTTTTTTTCTACATGAAATTAAATTTAAAAAAAATTCTTTACATCGAACGATGAGTGAATAAATTTTATATCTTAAGGGAACAAATCAGTTAAATCCCTTACTTATAATAAGGTAAAAAAAATCTTTTTAAGTGTAATAAATTTATTGAATTTTGCAAGATTGAAATAATGCTTTTGCAAATCATTTACGATTTTTTTTTCTACATGAAATTAAATTTAAAAAAAATTCTTTACATCGAACGATGAGTGAATAAATTTTATATCTTAAGGGAACAAATCAGTTAAATCCCTTACTTATAATAAGGTAAAAAAAATCTTTTTAAGTGTAATAAATCTATTGAATTTTGCAAGATTGAAATAATGCTTTTGCAAATCATTTACGATTTTTTTTTCTACATGAAATTAAATTAAAAAAAAATTCTTTACATCAAACGATGAGTGAATAAATTTTATATCTTAAGGAAAAAAATCAGTTAAATCCCTTACTTATAATAAGGTAAAAAAAATCTTTTTAAGTGTAATAAATTTATTGAATTTTGCAAGATTGAAATAATGCTTTTGCAAATCATTTACGATTTTTTTTTCTACATGAAATTAAATTTAAAAAAAATTCTTTACATCGAACGATGAGTGAATAAATTTTATATCTTAAGGGAAAAAATCAGTTAAATCCCTTACTTATAATAAGGTAAAAAAAATCTTTTTAAGTGTAATAAATCTATTGAATTTTGCAAGATTGAAATAATGCTTTTGCAAATCATTTACGATTTTTTTTTCTACAAGAAATTAAATTTAAAAAAATTCTTTACATCAAACGATGAGTGAATAAATTTTATATCTTAAGGAAAAAAATCAGTTAAATCCCTTACTTATAATAAGGTAAAAAAAATCTTTTTAAGTGTAATAAATCTATTGAATTTTGCAAGATTGAAATAATGCTTTTGCAAACCATTTACGATTTTTTTTTCTACAAGAAATTAAATTTAAAAAAAATTCTTTACATCAAACGATGAGTGAATAAATTTTATATCTTAAGGGAAAAAATCAGTTAAATCCCTTACTTATAATAAGGTAAAAAAAATCTTTTTAAGTGTAATAAATCTATTGAATTTTGCAAGATTAAAATAATGCTTTTGCAAACCATTTACGATTTTTTTTCTACAAGAAATTAAATTAAAAAAAAATTCTTTACATCAAACGATGAGTGAATAAATTTTATATCTTAAGGGAAAAAATCAGTTAAATCCCTTACTTATAATAAGGTAAAAAAAATCTTTTTAAGTGTAATAAATCTATTGAATTTTGCAAGATTGAAATAATGCTTTTGCAAATCATTTACGATTTTTTTTTCTACAAGAAATTAAATTAAAAAAAAATTCTTTACATCAAACGATGAGTGAATAAATTTTATATCTTAAGGGAAAAAATCAGTTAAATCCCTTACTTATAATAAGGTAAAAAAAATCTTTTTAAGTGTAATAAATCTATTGAATTTTGCAAGATTGAAATAGCTTTTGCAAATCACTGTATAATTTTTTTGCAAGAATGTTAATGAAACTATTTTCACCCTGGCTGGGTACGATATTTAGAGTTATCGCGATTATCATATCCGGCACAAAAAATAGATTAAAGCGCCCGCAAGATCCGCTTACGGTCGCCCTAAACCTGCTGGGCAATTAGCACGTTTATAATCCTCCACATGTATATAAAAAATTTTTTTTTTAATAATTGGGTCTCCAATTGGATCTCCACATCTAAAAGGTGACTATTCATAAATTATTTATTAAAAATTAATTAATAAAAAATTATTTTTTAAGTTAAAAAGGCACAAAATATCGCGTATAGAAATAAACCAATTTTTGCGCGAATTTTACTGAATTTTTTTATTTTTTATAATAGCGTCCCCAATAGGGTGCCACATCTAAAGGGTGACTATCCATAATTTATTTATAATAAGATAATAGCAAATATATATTTGTTTAGTTAAAAAAGCACAAAATATCGCGCAATGTAAAAATAAATCAATTTTTATGCGAATTTTACTCAAAAACATTTTTTTTTTAAATTATTGGATCCCCAATCGGATGCCACGTCTAAAGGGTGACTATCCATAATTTATTTATTAAAAATTAATTAATAAAAAAATATTTTTTAATTTAAAAAGGCACAAAATATCGCGTATATAAATAAACCAATTTTTGCGCGAATTTTAGTGAATTTTTTTTTTTATAATAGCGTCCCCAATCGGGTGCTACATCTAAAGGGTGACTATCCATAATTTATTTATAAAAAGATAATAGCAAATATATATTTGTTTAGTTAAAAAAGCACAAAATATCGCGCAATGTAAAAATAAATCAATTTTTGTGCGAATTTTACTCAAAAACATTTTTTTTTTTTAATTATTGGATCCCCAATCGGATGCCACGTCTAAAGGGTGACTATCCATAATTTATTTATTAAAAATTAATTAATAAAAAATTATTTTTTAAGTTAAAAAACACAAAATATGTCGTAATGTAGAAATACACCAATTTTTGTGCGAATTTTACTGAAATATATATATATTTTTATAATTGGGTCCCTAATCGAGTGCTAAATCTAAAGAGTGACTATCCATAATTTATTTATAAAAAAATTAATAACAAATTTTTTTTAAAGTTAAATGGGCACAAAATATCGCGTAAAGTAAAAATAAATCAAATTTTGTGCGAATTTTACTCAAAATAATAATTATTTTTAAATAATTGAGTGCCCAATCGGATGCCACGTCTAAAGGGTGACTATCCATAATTTATTTATTAAAAATTAATTAACAAAAAATTATTTTTTAAGTTAAAAAAGCACATAAGGTCTCGTAATTAACCAATTTTTGTGCAAATTTAATTATTATATATTTTTTTATATTATACAAATTTAAACTTCATAAAATTTAATTTAAAGAATCTTTTGTTACTAATTTTTCACATTCGCCGAGAAAAAATATAAAATAAATCGACAAATAATTGCAAACATGAAAGGACAATTGTGCAAAATAAAATACATTTTAGGAAATTATTTATTTTATACGTCGGCGACGAGTGGCGGATCCCCCGCACCCCCACCCCCCTCCCCGCGCCTAATTGTTGATGTATAAATTTGTTGGATGATAAAAATATATTCCGTGGGGGATGTTTTTTTTGTGTTTATTCTGCAGCATGAAAATTGCCTCATTAAGGAAGTACGCCATGGAAAACAAGAACACTGCACAAATGTGTCCATCCCGTATACAGGATCAGTCACATTTATTTAAAAAAAAAAATCGTTTCGATAACAACATAAATATGAATTGAATAATAGTTGCCTTTGGAAAAAAAAGAATCAAGTTTTATGTGTGTTTTTTTTATTAGGCATCGTTGATGTCTTACATGATATTTGGCGCAGTCGTAAGAACGTATTTATTGATTTAAAATTTAATTACAATAAAATTTGATTTTTATATACAATTTTGCTTACTGAACAAATTTTGAATGTACAATTAGATTCAAAACTCTCCTGTAAAAAAGCAAAAACTATCAATATATTTTTTAAAACAGAATTTAGTTTAAATCTAAACACTTTACGTTAGATGTCCGTGGTTAATATTTATTTACCCTGTATTATGGTAGCAGCTTTAACATAAAATACTCATACACTGCAAAATGTGCTTTGTATCTTTCAACTGACACGATAATTAAATGCAAATAATGCTTATGCTGTGCCTCGACAACGCCCCTACGTGCCCGCCACGACCTTGCCGATAATTTACACATAAATACAACAATAAAAATGTCGAATTATGTTAGCGAAACGTAAATAAAGCCCCCTCAAACTAGAATTGTTCAAAACTTTCACTCGAATTCAATTTTTAAGAAACAACATTTTAATAAATAAACTGCTGAAGAAAGTGGGAGCTAATTCATGTGCGGACTATAGGACGATTAGTCTACTATCGCACGCATCGATGATATTGATGAGGATTTTTTATAGGAGGTTAGAATATAAAGTGGAAGAAAGGTTAAACAAGATTAAAGTGTACATGTAAAAATTCTTCAGGGAGAAGAAAGAGTTGTGTTGAGGTTTGCGGGTGATGTAGCTGTCTTGCAAGAAAGGGGGCAAAATTTAGAACAACTATCAAATGGTATACAGGAAGTAATGACTCTAGGGGATGTAAAAATGTGATGAGGTGTAACAAGAAGAAATGCAGGCGAAAGATAAAGGTTAGAAGAGCAGACGATAGAAGAAGGGGGACACTTTTCTTAGTTGGAGAGTCAGATACGGATTAAAAATTGGAAAAATACAGAAAAGAAAAGCGGATTATAAATTGTACAACTCCCACCATGTAGAATAATTTCATGTACATTAGAGGGTATAGTTCTTCTTGGGTGATGAATAGCGACAGTGGTGACACACACACACACGGCCGGCACTGCGGAAATTAAAGTGAAATATGTAGATCTTTGCGAGGAATAACGACACCACTGGTGTCAGCCAGCGTTGCTGTTTAGTTTATATGCGCGACCGCCAAAATCCTAGATTCTACTGCACAATCTATCTTCTACCACAAAGTGAAATATTCTGCGACAGGAAATAGTCTCTTAATAGCCCACATTAAGATGGTAATACTAGAAGTATTTTTTAATTCATCAAATGCTCCCCCGAAAAATAGTAACTACATTTTAAAATCACTTTATTGAAAGTTTGCAAGAAAATAAATCGATTGCCTGCCTTCTTCTCACAAATCAATATAAACACACGTCACAAAATCATTTACGCATTTCTCTTTTACTAAATATCAGCAAATTGGTGTGCGGTTTGCATCCGTGAGGCTAATCGAAGTAATTAGAATGCAGCAGTTCCGAACGACTTGCTAACATTATCGCGTTATATATGCATGTGGCGCGATATATGCAACACGCACAGCTCGCGTGTACGCGCGCATGTATATATCGTTACGGCAACCCGGAACGATAATGCACAGTATATTTCCGTTTCAGTTTCGGCTGCCTTAATCATTTGTTGCGAGCTTTTCCACTTCATTTAGTTTACTATTCCTTCGCTATTATGGCACATACTGTGCGATTTTCGCCAGTTTCCTTCCCATAAAAGTTTATACAAAACAAAAACATCCGTCACAACATTAAAATATTATTTTGCGTGACGCAATATCGAAAAATGTCGATTTATGATTAAATTTCAAATCATCCTGTATACCAATTTAGTTGTGCATTGACGTGTTAAGTCTTCAGAACATGCACAAAGACGCCGCGCGGTTTCCCGATGGTGGTAATTGTAACCGCAGTACCTGGAAAACTACGTGCTGTAAAATAACTTTCTTTGCCTGCTGCTGAAATTTGTATTTCAGAAGCAAATTTTAATTTAATTTTAGTAACGTTTTCCAATCGCAATTTAGAAGTTCCTATAAGAGAATTTAATTGGATTTATATATGCACACAGACACACATATATATATACATATGTGTGCCTCTGAAACAATACTGTTTTCATAAAATATAAATGCCTTCATGAATTGTAAATTTATGTAACGTTTGTTGCATAACAAACAAAAATAAATCACGCGGCATTTTCAAATTTTTATTAAATCGTATTATTTTGCAAAATTGGATATTATAAAAAACAACCTTTAAACTAAAATTCGATATTTCTCTTTTTGCCATTAAAACAAATAAATAATTACTTTTTTTTATGGCAACCATTCGTTAAAAACATTGATAAATAATTCATAGCCGCCGAATACCTGGCTAATGCATTTTTGGTCCAAAAAAAAAGACAAATTGCCTCGAAACGAAACTAACAAATGACTTAATACGATCAATATATAACTAATATTCATTTTAAAACCTCAACTATAAAAAAATATTAAAAATAGCGCTTATTTTAAAACATATTTTTTCTAATTTGCGTTTCTAATAGAGCTATTAACGAACCCAAATGAGTTCGTTTATAGCGAATTTGAGGTCGTTTATAGCATAGGGCAATTTAATGTTTCAAAGTTGGTAGCACTGCTTGCCAGTTATCAAACGTCAAACTACAATAGAAAGCAACAAATAGTTTGATTTTAATTTTGTCCCTGAAATGTACAATTGTACGTCAAACTACAAAAGAAAGCAACAAATAGGTTAATTTAAATTTATTTGACAATTTATTTCAAATGTTCCAAATGTGCCAATAGTTACTATCAAAAATAGCCAATAGAACAGTCAAAAAATTCCCTAAATGTTTAAATTTCGATTTTTTATTTAAAAATGGCATAAAAGACGCAAATTAGAAAAAATAGTAGAAAAAACTCATTTCATAAGTCATTTATAACACTCGTTCTTTAGAAAACTCGATGCTATGCACCTCGTTTTCTAAACGTGAACTCGTGCAATAAAACCTGCCTTATGAAATTCGTTCTTTAATATACTATTATATATTGATATCGACGGTAAAACGTCACTTTGACAAATGATTGTATTCAATGTTTGACGTATATTATAACGGGATGGCAGATGAACTAACTTAACCTTAAAAAATTCGAAAACGTTGATTTTGCAAACTTCGCTTTCAACGATCAAAAATGTTTAACAGTTGAACAAACATTTTATAATAAAATCCAAAAAAAATGCTCAAAACACGACAATTTCCTATAAATTTAATTTTCAATTCAATTTGCACTTCTTACACAGTGTTGCCAATATACGCTCTGATTTCAGCAAACAGCAAATACACGTACACGACTAACAACAACAAGAACAACAGCATCGGATCAACATCCGATTATATTATCCTGTGCAAATACGGGATAAGGTAACAAGTCTGGGGCTGTTTGGAGTGTGAGGGCGGGGTGGTTTTGATCATCTGGGCTGGACGGTCGGGATAAACATACAACGTGCAATGCAACTCGATGTTTAGAAGGTTGGTAGGTAATGTGGAAGGTAAATAGTGATGATGATGATGAGTACATATTGCGGGGTGCTGGGGGAGGATGGGGTGTTGGCTTAGCTTCGGATGGTATAGTTTTGCGGGGGGGGGGGGGGTGGTTTGTTAGTTGGTTTGATTCATTTTGTTGAAATTATACGTTTTATTTCGTACGAAATATGGTTTGGTTTGATACAACAATTTTTTTGACAAAAAGGTCGTAAGGCCGTAAAATTATCTGTATCTATCTAGGAAGGTTTGGGTTAGATCATGACCCATTTTGGAGATATTAGCTTCGATTGTTATTTAAGAAATAGGTAGTTTTTTGTTTGTCTTCTACTTTAACACTGCCAAAAATTAACACACCATCAGAAAAATTTGCCCATACCTTAATATTTAAGTTGCAACATTTCAAACAGCTGAGTGTCAAATTTACGTCATTACACTCTCACAATAAAAACATTTCTTGAGTTGGTTGTTTCAAAAACACTTTCGAACATAAAAACTTGTTTTTAAATCTCATCTTTCGTACGAATTTGAAGATTTCAAATAATTCTAGAAAAATGCGAATAAGACGTTTCACTTGAACCTTTCAATTAATGAGAATTGGTAGCATTTTTCAATTGCCACTGCATTTCGAGATGATAAACTAGCTGACAAAGTAAATCTCGACTGTCGACCAATCAGGACTAGTTCCTGAAAGCTCAACTGAAAGCTTCACCTCAACACGGCTATTGCATTTTCACCTATGCCCCCAAAAAATACACTCGTGGACAACGAGTACGTTGTTTTCCACAAAGAACAAAGAATTTCCACAAAAAAACATCCCCCCCCCCCCCCCCCCCCCAGCTCGTGAATTAATTAAAGATAATATATCGGTTTCTTAAAAGCTTTAGTGTAGAGCTTTTTCATTTAACCAATTTTTTTTTGTATAAAAATATTGTTTAAGGGAACGTTTATTGCCGATGATTGTACATAAGTACATGTGGTGTAAATATAGGTAGACAATTATGAAGATGTCAAAACTGCTGGCGCAGCTTTCCAGTGAAATAGAACGCCGGAGCTTTCATGGAAATAATTTCCTACGACCGAAACACCTGTTTGCTATCGATTGCTCTACAAAGTGCTACAAATTACTATCAAAAACTCGACGAAAAAAAATCTCAAAACTTTACGGAGGAATCATGTTCATTTTCCATAAGAAATACACTACATTTTGAGTCAATAAAAATTTTGACAGAAAGGTCGTAGGGTCGTACTATTTTTGAACACACATTAAGAAAGGTTTGGACTAAATAATGACAGATTTTGGGAATATTATCTATATTAGTTCGCTTTAAAAAAAATCTCAATGATGACCATCATTTTTTTTACAAAAAAAATTGTTACGTTTTAAGACTTTTAAGACTATCCGAGAATCATGCCGAACGGTTAATACCCAAGTTGGTATGTTTGGATCAGAAAATTTACTTTTTTTATCAAAACAATTATTTAACTCGCATATTGCAAAACACTTTTGCAGATGAAATTGAGAATGTTATTTGTTTTGACACATATTACATGAAACATGTGATCAAGAGTCTTTAGAAATCAGAAATTCGCGATAGAGCTATTGAAATACAGATGGCGCGCAGTCGTATTATGTTTATCGTTGATCAAATGCTACGTTTCAATTCATCAAGATTTACGTACATTCTCTAAAGATAGATTTCCAACGCACCGAATAAATTTTATATTTTTATAATTAAGAAAATATAAATAAATTTGTTGTCCGCGATTGCTTGCATTGATTTTAATATGTGGCAACGTTGCGCCTGAATTTGATATAAGGCACCGTTCAATATCAAATATTATAATGGTTTTATTTAAAATTAGATGACGCCACAATACAAAATAAATTCAAAACTTTTCATTATTTAAACAAAAGCGCCCCGATTAAACGCAGTCCAGATTTTATATTATTTATTTCCACTGTTTAAAAGCTTAAAATCGCCATTAAGTACACAAATAAAGCTTTGAATCCGAGTGCATATGCTCCGCTGCACGCTTTCATTTTATTCCCTTTTTATTCCCTAAATTGCTCGCTGCAAATCCGCAACTCCAACATCTACCACTACATATAGTGCCATTTCTTATGCAAATCCTGAATATCAGGATTACTCGACATATCCACAAAGAAAAACAAAAGTACCCGCCATCATCTCGCAACGAAATGACACGATTACATTCAACATACCTGCTATAAAGAATGACCAAAGTGTCACTAAAAAATCATTTAAAATTTTTTTATAAAAATATCTTTATAACGACGAATAAATCGTTCGAGAAAAAAATGTCTTTGCAAATTTAATTGGTTGGATTTCGATGTGCAGCGTATATAAACACACATAGACGAGGGGATGTTTTCTGCGGCAAGAAAAGGGTTAAGTGTCTTTGACAAAGGATACGTGAAGAGCGATCGTTAAAACGATAGGAAAACTACAAGCAAAGACATGCAACTTCAACTATTACAAATGACTAAGAATGAAGAAAAAGAAAAAGAATGAAAGTGGAAAAAAATTATTTTGTATTTCAAATATTATCTTAGATAGTTGGGAATTGATGCGGACGATATATTGCTATTTAAAGGATTTATTTATTTAAAATAAAGGATTTAAAGGATATATCGGATTTTGATTTATTTCGAGTTTTTGTAGGTTCATTTATTCATCAAATGTGTATTTTTAGACAAATTATAGTTTTTCAATATATTTTGTTTAGAAAATTAATAAAGTGACAGATAGCGACATATAATATGTAATTGTCAATCTGATTTATGTCATAACGCGTTGTTTAATAATAAAAATTAACAATTATACCATATAGACAAATAATATTTACTTTCATACAAATATATACTTAAAATTTTTCAAGAATTTAAATTACTACAATTTTTTATTTATTCCTCAGTATGTAGTTATTTATTATTGTTTTGAAATAAATCGAATTTAGTAAAAAGTGACAGACGGTGACTTATAATATATAATTGTCAATCTGACTTATGTCATGACGTTGTTTAATAATTGACATTTACATTTATAGTATAGGGACACAAATTATTTACTTCCATAAAAAATATACTTAAAATTTTGCAAGAATTAAAATTACCTGATTTTATTTATTTATTTATTTATTATTTAAGTTATTGTTATGAAAATAAATCGATTTATAGAAATCAATTAATTTGTCAAAGTAACTTATAATATTTATTTGTCAATCTGACATATGTCAGGCCGTGTCGTGTTATTTTATAATATAAAATTTGCATTTATATCAAAGGGACAAAATTGTATACAAAAAAAGTAAATTTCATAACAGTATGGGGACCCAAAAAATTTACGTGCATAAAAAATATACTTAAAATTTTACAAGAATTAAAATTACCTGATTTTATTTATTTATTTATTTATTTATTATTTAAGTTCTTGTTTTGAAAATAAATCGATTTATAGAAATCAATTAATTTGTCAAAGTGACTTATAATATTTATTTGTCAATCTGACATATGTCAGGCCGTGTCGTGTTATTTTATAATATAAAATTTGCATTTATATCAAAGGGACAAAATTGTATACAAAAAAAGTAAATTTCATAACAGTATGGGGACACAAATTATTTACGTGCATAAAAAATATACTTAAAATTTTACAAGAATTAAAATTACCTGATTTTATTTATTTATTTATTTATTTATTATTTAAGTTCTTGTTTTGAAAATAAATCGAATTATAGAAATCAATAAATTTGTCAAAGTGACTTATAATATTTATTTGTCAATCTGACATATGTCAGGCCGGTCGTGTTATTTTATAATATAAAATTTGCATTTATATCAAAGGGACAAAATTGTATACAAAAAAAGTAAATTTCATAACAGTATGGGGACACAAATTATTTACGTGCATAAAAAATATACTTAAAATTTTACAAGAATTAAAATTACCTGATTTTATTTATTTATTTATTTATTATTTAAGTTCTTGTTTTGAAAATAAATCGAATTATAGAAATCAATAAATTTGTCAAAGTGACTTATAATATTTATTTGTCAATCTGACATATGTCAGGCCGGTCGTGTTATTTTATAATATAAAATTTGCATTTATATCAAAGGGACAAAATTGTATACAAAAAAAGTAAATTTCATAACAGTATGGGGACACAAATTATTTACGTGCATAAAAAATATACTTAAAATTTTACAAGAATTAAAATTACCTGATTTTATTTATTTATTTATTTATTATTTAAGTTATTGTTATGAAAATAAATCGATTTATAGAAATCAATTAATTTGTCAAAGTGACTTATAATATTTATTTGTCAATCTGATATATGTCAGGCCGTGTCGTGTTATTTTATAATATAAAATTTGCATTTATATCAAAGGGACAAAATTGTATACAAAAAAAGTAAATTTCATAACAGTATGGGGACACAAATTATTTACGTGCATAAAAAATATACTTAAAATTTTACAAGAATTAAAATTACCTGATTTTATTTATTTATTTATTTATTTATTATTTAAGTTCTTGTTTTGAAAATAAATCGATTTATAGAAATCAATAAATTTTTCAAAGTGACTTATAATATTTATTTGTCAATCTGACATATGTCAGGCCATGTCGTGTTTTATAATATAAAATTTGCATTTATATCAAAGGGACAAAATTGTATACAAAAAAAAGTAAATTTCGAAAAAAAAATCGGACGAAACAAGAATTAAATTAAATAATCCGTTTTGAACGTTGTGTTTGCGAAATAGCAAGAAATAAAATATTTTTTATGATTCACCAAATGAAATAAATTAAAATCCGTCGATATCACGTGATAAACCGCAAACGGTCATCAGTATTAATCATTTCCGGTAATAATATCTCGCTCGGATAGATTGTTTCATTTCGCTAACTACCTAAATTCCGAATATTTACCAATTCACGAATGGATCGGACATTTCAATAAAACTGACGTAGTATAAAATGGATCACGGAAGAAATAGTTAAAATGATAGAAGCAAGAAGGAAAATTAAAATTGGAAACACAGAAGCAGGACAGAAAAAATATAAGGAACTAAGGAACTTAATTAATAGGAAATGCAAGCTAGCGAAAGAAGAGTGGATAAAAGGAAATTGTGAGGATATTGAGGAGGATATGAGAAGAGGTAAAGTAGATTTGGGCTACAGGAAAATTAAGTCACATTTTTCTAAAGTAAAACCAAAGGGTAACATTATATGTGATAAGCAGGGTAAGGAACTCACAGAAAATAAGGAAAAAGCTAGAAGATGGAAGGAGTATCTTGAAGATTTATATAAAGGTAGGCAGGACATGGAGGAGCTAGAAAATGTGGAACAGATAGATGAGGATGACTTAGGTCCTAGCATACTTAGGTCAGAGTTTCATAGAGCATTAAATGATTTACGGAATAACAAAGCAGAGGGGATTGATATGATACCAGCCGAATTAATAAAACACGCAGGGGAAAAAATGCAGGAGCGATTATACAGGTTAGTTTGTAAAATATATGAGAAGGGAGAAGTACCACAGGATTTTCAGCGTAGTAGAATAATAACAATGCCGAAGAAAATAGGAGCTAATTTGTGTGAGAACTATAGGACCATTAGCCTACTATCACATGCATCGAAGATATTGTTAAAGATTATTTATAGGAGATTAGAAAATAAAGTAGAGGAAAGGCTAGGAGAAGATCAGTTTGGTTTTAGGAAAAACAGAGGGACGAGGGAGGCGATTCTAGCACTAAGAACGGTAGTAGAAAAAAGAAATAGGGTAGGAAAGGTAACTTGCATAGCTTTTGTAGACTTAGAAAAGGCATTTGACAATGTAGATTGGGACATAATGTTTAGAATTTTAAAAGAAACGGGTATAGATTATAAGGATAGGAGAATAATTTTTAATTTATATAAACACCAAACTGCCTTAGTTAGAATTGAGGGGGAAGAAGAGGTAGCAAAAATAGGGAAGGGAGTTCGGCAGGGATGTACACTCTCACCGTTATTATTTAATCTATATATAGAAGATGCAATAAACAAAGTAAAAGAAGAGTATAGTGTAGGTGTGAATGTACAGGGAGAGAAAATATATATGCTGAGATTCGCCGACGATATAGCTATATTGGAAGAAAGCGAAAAGAAATTAGAAAGGGTATTGAATGGTATGCAGGCAGTATTGACTAGGGATTTTAACATGAAAATAAATATAGGTAAAACTAAAGTGATGAGGTGTGACAAAAAGGAATGCAGTAGAAAAATGAGGATCACAATAGGAGATAATAGAATCGAAGAAGTGTCAGATTTTTGTTATTTAGGCAGTAGAATCACAAAAGATAATCGAAGCAAGGTAGATATAAAGTGTAGGATAGCACAGGGTAGGAAGGCATTCGTAGAAAAAGAACAGATTTTAAGATCAAATATTGACTTGGGTATTAGAAAAAGATTACTGAAGGTATATGTTTGGAGTGTAGCACTGTACGGGTGTGAGGCGTGGACTATAGGAAAGGAAGAGAAGCGTAGATTAGAAGCACTTGAAATGTGGTGTTATAGGAGGATGATGAGGATTGGTTGGGAAGATAAAGTAACAAATGAAGCTGTACTAGAGTTAGTAGGGGAGAAGAGAAGTATTTGGAGAGTGTTACAGCGTAGGAGAGACAGATTAGTAGGGCATATTCTTAGGCATGGGGGGATTATGCAATTGATCATAGAAGGTAGAGTGGAGGGAAAGAGAGGGGTAGGTAGGCCTAGATTGGAGTATGTGAGTCAGATAGTTGAAGACGTTGAGATGAATAGCTATAGGGAGATGAAGGGATTAGCTCAGGATAGATCGGCATGGCGTGCTGTTTCCAACCAATCTTTAGGATTGCGGACTCTTTAACTAACTTTAACTAAGTATAAAATATGAATTTAACAAAAAAAAAAAATTTAATCATCAAAAATTCTCCTAAAACTCCCGTATAAAATAAATAAAATGACTACGAATAAATCGAAATTTTTTTTACTACAATATATGCAATATATAATGACACGAGCGCTTAATTAAATCGCCGAATATAATTCATTCGAGCAAACGCGCAACATTAATTTGGGGGGGGGCTTGGCTGGGGATTGAATCCCCCCCGGATAGTAAAACTAATAATATATAATTATTTATGTGTAATTACATTGGGCATTGTTTGTTCGATATAATTACCACCCGCCAAATTACAGCCCCCTCCCTGCGTTTATTAAGGGTGGATATAATGAATTACAATCGGGGGTTCGAATTAATTTTAATGCTACAATAATTTGCGCGTTAAATAATGCGGAGAACAGCAAAAATAAAGTCGATGATCGCAAATTGGAAATTCATTTAATAAATTTACAAATTTGTAATTCAAATTCATAACGAAATTAATTCGATTTTACGTATATTTTTTTCAGTGGGTAAATATTTTCGAGCTGATGCAGCGGTAGTTAGAGAATTATAGATTAGGTTAAATGAGAGTGAGACGATGGTGGTGGTGGTGGGAGTGATGGCGGAGCTCCGGCTGAAGGAATTTGCGAGAGAAATCGCGATATCGCTGAAATGCCGACTGGAAATTTATTGTCTTGTTTTCCAACCGTTACACCACACACCACTCTCGCTCTGCTACTCTACTTTACTCTGCAGAGGATACCCAACCGAAACGAAACGGCCAAGTCACAACGCATCCATTCCACACTACATTTTATGATTATAATAATTTTTTTTGGTGATTACAAAAGTAGATTTTCAACAAAATGTTTACTGGTGCATGTCCAATTTGTAAAAAAAAAAAAATTGTGTTGAAATAATATTGATTGTTTTGTGATAATAAATTTCGACTTTTTG
Source organism: Leptodirus hochenwartii (assembly GCA_947310635.1). Taxonomy (NCBI): domain Eukaryota; kingdom Metazoa; phylum Arthropoda; class Insecta; order Coleoptera; family Leiodidae; genus Leptodirus; species Leptodirus hochenwartii. The sequence goes on from OX371188.1 coordinate 8,431,030, forward strand.
TTAACGGTTAATTTTTTTATTTGTAACGAAACTGGATTATTATTTTTTAAATAGAATATAAGAAAATTGTGATTATAAAAATATTTTTGAAGTGAAATTTCTATAGGCGCGGTAGGGCAAATTGGCCTGAACGTCACGAAAAGTGAAACGCTTCCGCCACGAAAAGTGAAAAAGGCAACCAGTAGACGCTTGCGTATTTCATTATATATTACACAAACACAGCTTAATCTTTTAGCTAACAATTTCCATTGTGTGAAAAGTGAAATGGAGAAAAAGACAAGTGCGAGCCTTTAGAGAACGGAAGAAAGCGAATAAACCGCCAAGAAAAGTGCCAACAAGTACCTTGGAAAGAAGTAGAGAGTATCGAGCCAGGCAAAGTGCGTTAAAGAAACACAGTGGACAACATAACCTTCCAACGACCTCAAATAGACTGGATGAATCGCTGCCGTCGTTCAGTGAAAACACAGTGAGTGGTATAGAGAATTTGAATGCCATTGATGCCATGTCTACACGTGAAGATACACGCCGTGTGAGAGATCAACGAATTGAATCTGATACAGCTGAGCGAGCCACCGCCCAAATAGAAATGCACCCACTAGTGCATCATACACAAAATTTACATTCTTTCAACCTGCTCATCGCGAATTTGATAAACAATTTTTCAATAATCAGCTAGGTACAGTGTGTTCCATATGTGATCGATTATGGTTTAAGAACGATGTGAAAGTTGATGATCCTAAGCACGAGCAACTTTTACATACTGCGTTTCCAGCCATTATCATTGAAGATGTGATAGCGTGCAATTCATGCCGAAATGCTCTCACTCGGAATACCATTCCAATGTTATCGAAGTCAAATGATTTTGTCTACCCAGAATTACCTGGTCATCTACCAAAATTAGATTTAGTGTCAGAGAGGTTAATTTCACCCAGAATTCCATTTATGCAAATTGGACGTTTACGACATGTACATGGTCAACATGGGATTTATAGGCAAATTATTAATGTTCCAATATCTGTGAATACGATGGTGAATCATTTGCCAAGAGACATTGATGATGATCATTGTATTAATGTCCACATAAAAAGAAGAAAAACACACATATCGAGTTATTTAATTGGTTTGGTGAGAAAAAGAACTATAAAAATATGGCTACAATATTTAATCCACACAGTGAGGACACAGTGAGTGGTATAGAAGAGAATTTGAATGCCACTGAAAATATATACGTGAAAATACACGCAGTGTGAGAGATCACCGAAATGAATTTGATACAGCTGAGCGAGCCATCGACAAATAGAAATGCACCCACTAGTGCATCACACAAAATAATTACATTATTTCAACCTGCTCATCGCGAATTGATAAACATTTTTTCAACTTTTCCTAGGAGCTAAGAAGTTTCATTTGTACCGCGCGAGTTTCACGCATGTTTTTTATTGATTTTAAAATAGAATTTTTCGTTTTGTTATTGTAAAAGACCTTTTTTGAATTGTCAAAAAAGAACAGATTGAAAAATGTGATTACAAATTGTTTTTTTGCGAGTTTGAAAAAAAAGAATTTTCGGTATTTATAATGATGCATTTCTCTCAAAATAGAAGCTCAACTTTACGAGTTGTTAAAAAACGATCTGACAAAGCATAAAACGTCCAAAAATCTCTCATTATCTAATTGAAACCTTTCCTGGCGTATATGTTACTTATTATTTCGTGTACGAATTGGAGTTGGTGTGCGTTGGGCTGAACAGGCCATCCCGGAATATTTATGATCATACTTTTCTGAGCCGATACCCTCTCACGCGAGAAGAATTCCGATCCGAACGGTGCGCCAATGGCAATGGCGTCGAATAGGCAAGAAGAGCAGAGAAGAAGAACTCAAAACACAAATGCAAAAGCAAATAAATTGTTTTATTCGATGTGAGCGGAGCTGCGAAGAGCGGAACAGTGTGGATCCCCGTGCCCAGCCTGCCCAGCCTTCAATTGTTTGTGTGTTTGCTCTGCCGATTATTAATTGCAAACCCTTTCGAGCGCAAATGCCCCAGCAAGAAGCGAATTTGTAATTATTTGCGGAAATTTGCGATTGTCGCGAGAAGCGATGAATTTTTATTAAATAAAGAAATTTTGCTGCGAAAATGTTTTTTTTTGGGGCAAATTTCAGAGATAATACATATTTTTTACTTGATGTAAATTATTGCGAAATTTATTTTTGAACGAAACAGTCCGCACTAAGCTAAACTTAGTCCGGACTAAGTTTGAAAAGTTGTTAGTTCGTTTGTGAAGACAAGAAATATATTAATTTTGAAAGTCACCAAAAAATAGTAAAAATAGTCGAGAAAAATCATTTTAATGATGTAAAAATTTTTTTTTCTATTTTACAATTACCGATAAAAATATTAATAAAATTTATTATAAAATTATCAAAAAAATCATTTTTTTTTATCAAACCACCAATTATTTTAACGCTAATAATCCGATTATAATAATTTTTTAAATCAGCCAAAAAAATCAACTCTTCTCAAAGTACCTTTCCTAATAACAAATGTAAAAAACCACCCAAAACGACAACACCGTACCAAATACTTTGACACATCTATAACACCTGCCAAACCACCAACAGCGTTGCCACTTATTTCTCAATTGAACACTTAATCAACAAATAAATTTTGACCAACAAAGAAAACCCACACTTAATCAACGCAACCAACTCTCCACTTCGTTCATAACAACAAAACTAGACACCACATCTTCAACAGAAAGAAACTCGGAGCGCAAAGCAAACTTTTTACGATATTATTATGTAACAATTTAACTTGGCAGCGAAACTTGCCAGTATCATAAATTGTTTTGTTTACGCTTTCGCGGTGGATGATGAAACATGCTCTCTTCTGCACGGCAAGATTTATATTAATATTGTTGAAGAAGGTGTGCGTAAATTACGAGCTTTCAAAATAAACCATACGGAAATCGATGAAATTAGTATTTATGGTGTGGACAATAAATAGTTTTTTGTAAAAGACGAATTCCAATTGAAATTCCACATCATGAATATTTTCAATTATCAATTATAATCGTAAATCAATCCGAAGTAATATTGAAAAATCTGAAGAAGATTTTTTTTTAATCTTCTTGCTTCTTTTTTTTCAGGTTCATTTGTATCAAAATAGTTTTTTTTTTAAGAAATATATTTTTGGGTACGCCCGGTACACCTAATTGCACAATAATAGCGTGTCATGTTCCATTGTTAATATACAATCTTTCATCTCCGTCAAGCGGCGTACAGTGTACGATAAGTTAGAGTGAGAAAAATGATATGAATGGGGTGGATATGTCTGGTACCATACGGTAATATAGACAGGCCCTGATTAAGGTTAAATTAACAAAAAAAACTTGTTTTCACTACGAATATGTACTTATTATACTGCAAATAATTTGAAGAATAATATACAAATTAAGAAGAAAAAATGTTTGATTTTTTTCAACATTGAAAATAAATTAAATTATTTTTTACTATTTGCGACCCTGTTTTATGATTGTACTCGGCAGATAATAATGGTGTGAAATTCTTTAGAGACTTGGAGGAAGCGAAATAGTACTAGGGACATTTAAGAGTAAACGTCCATTCGTGTAGTCTTTGTTAATGTAGACTAATGAAATAACGCAAATATTTCACTTATTATAATAGATAGTGAAAATTTTACAAATTATTTATTAATCAGCAATAAATGGACTGTATTAATTTGTTGGAAATTAATTTTTTTCATGTGTGATTCTTGAAATATAGCATTTAATTTGTGAATTTTGTTATATAACAGTATTAAATTTGTATTTTCATAAAGGGTTTTTTTTTAAGTTGACAATGATAGAAATTATAAATTTCCATAATAGAACAATCGACTGTTGGTCAAATATTTGCAAAAAGTAAAAAATCAATCAGTCGCAACTTCAAAAGTACATGTTGAGTGAACATAAAATTTAACAGCAAATCAAAAAAGTATATTATTTCAGATTTTATGGCGGATTTTAAGCAATGACAGCCAACCTTATGTTTATCTGTCACCTGTAAATGCACGGTACGGAAAAGAAAAAGCATTTAAGTAAGAGGAGGTAGAATAATACATGAGCATAGCAAATGCGCACTAAGCAGCTTTGCCGGTTCTATACATAACATTCGCACGAAATTCGTCGTTTGTCCTTATTATAACTCCAAGATACAGCGAGGACTCTACATCCTTCCGTTCAGGACCTTTTGCGCTAAAGTCCTTTACATTGTCTTCTAAACTAAACAGTTTGCTTATACATATCTTAACAAAGTGCCAGACACGAACAGCTGTGACGATCCACGATCTTCGAAGGACCCTTTTTATCACCAACTGTTCAAATATTGACGTTACAGCTCGCTAGTACGCGAACAAAGAGTTTTGTAAAGTTACAATTTTGTAACGTAAAAATGAATCACTTTTCTATTTGTGTAATAATCGAAAAAGAGTATTCCTACAACTCTACCATCTTGTATTAAAAACTATTAAAATAAAATATTTTTGATGCCAAATAGCTTGCATTTAACATATACAACCAAACATACACGCTATTAAATTTAGAGATACAAATATATATCATGTAAACCACGAAATGTTATTTAGGATCTTCCACTAAAGCTTTTGGATGCAATCCTTTTAAGAGGATTACATTTTCAAGCGGTTTATTAATTTTATTAATAATTATTTCAGGGATTTGAACTAATGCTACATTCAAAAAGACATAAAAAAAAAATTGTATTTAAAACGTTTTCAGTATAAACTTTGGACGCTCAAAGAAAGAACTGTATTTATTAGGACCGAAACTAAATTCGAGGACATACCACGAGTTAATTTGAAACACAAATTCGCGCCACCCCTAACGCATCCCTAATACATCAACCCTCCCTCAAGGGTGGCGAATTCGAACGAGCACTTCTACTGTATAAACACGCACTAATTTAACAACAACAGTACTTAGCATATTCTAAATATTTTGCATTCCCTTATCTAGAGGAAATACCCTCGTCGCCACTATACGCAGGGGTAGCCAGCTAGGCCTACGACAACGCAACCCTGGTCAACAAAACAACGTTTTTAACGTACATTCAATGTTTTCGGACGATGGGGTGAATTTTTGAAAAAACTCCTGAAGAGAAATCGAACTTTTATACGAGGAATTGTTTTTATAATCAATATTACCATTTTTTTAATTGACAGAAGCTTAAAATAAGGGATGAAATATTGTCGATATTAAACTACATGTTTTAAAGCATTTTATTTAATTTGTTAAAAACAATAGTAATAATTTTTAGCGAAATCTCCGCATATGTAATTGTATTTAATATTAGATTTGCTTGAAGAATCTAAATAGTGAAAAGACAAGGGGCTATAAGAGATCCTTGCAGGGGCTGCACTTTAAGTTGAATATCTCGAAAACTAGACGAGCGATTTCCAAAATTTTTGGTGATACGAGAGCTATAATTAAGATCTACAAAAACAACCTAAAAGTTGCACAATGCTCGCCCTACGATCTCGCAAAATGGCATGTGAAAATATGTAAATCCACATTTGATATGCAAAAAATTGTAAATTGAAACAAAATAGTTAATAAAATGATTTTCTCCATTATTTATGAGTTAGAAAACAGAACATTTGCTGTAAACAAACAAAAGTACGCATATATTGCCATATATCCGTTACACGTTATATATCAAAGATTATATTTTTCCATAGAATATTTTTCACAGAATACATTCCGTTGATAGAGAGGGAATACTGCGACCCATTTCGAAAGGTAATATTTTACGCAGTGGAAAGCGTAAAATAAATTCGCAACTGTGTGTCGCTTCGGAGGGAATATTTCTATATAAATGCCGAGTGGTTAGAACTCCAGTGACGTTGCAGCAAAGAGGTGATTTATTCAATTCGCAAATAGATGGTTGGAGCATCATCTTCAATCAAACCATTTCACTAATAGCTTTTTTTTTAAAGACTGGTAATTAGATGGTAGTTTCGTTTGGCCAAAAATAAATCGAAAGAGAGTAATTCAAACGAAGAAAAACGTTCAACAATCATTACGGATACATTAAAGAAAATTACAGCCTTTCATCTCTTCAAAATTGCTTTATTAACTTTGCGCAATTGCGAAAAATCGATTGTTAATAAGGATCGTTCAAAATGTGACAATAGTCCACGTAGATATTGAATAATTTGAAGTGAAGTTACAAACGGATCGAGTAGAATTATTGTGTGGTGTGTGGGGGTGGGGTGGGGGGGTATATATAACGGAGGGGATGAGGGTGGGACGGGGGTTAGAGAGCGTGTGCGTTGCTGAGGCGAATTGAAACCGTAATGTAATTACGAAATCCAAATGCAAGTCCATCATGTATGCAATGTAGATGTAAGCTTGTTGTTTAAAAGTTTGTTGCGTTTGATAAAGGCATGGGCAAATATTTTAAGAGTATTTGTCTAAAAAATTATTAAAGAAAAATAAATATCTCGCTCATCTATCGACTTTGCAAAATATAACGGGTGGAAATTGAAAATATCTGATCTGCAGAATGAATACTGGTCACCTGGTGTGTACAAAAGCGAATTTGCGACGAGTCTTTGGTCCGAGCACGTAGAGGAGTAGGAATATTACGTGGGTAATATTAGGGCTTACGGCAAATAATTTACCAAATAGGCGAAGGGCTATTTCTCTTTATTATAGCAACGCGACCGATGCGGGTGATAGCGTCAGAGCGGCTGTATTTTGCAGCACAGATTACGAGGCCGAAACTTGCGAACAACCAGTCAAATCTCGCACTCGTAAATAAGTAATTTAATGTAGGTATATGGATTAATATCTTCACTATCACGCGCGAGGGATACCCAGTTTCTAATACGTGAATTATAACGGGTTCTTGCGCCCGGGCAATCTACGCTAATTAAATACTGCCCTATGGAAACAGTGAAAATAGCCATTTTAATTGTTAGAATTATTTCTGGGCGTCTTAAACAATAACTATTTGCCAAAGAAACAACAAATTTATGTTAAATTTTCAAAAATAGGTAGAAAAATGCTAGCGATCGTTTTTATAAAACCTGTAGAAGCTGTTAAATAAATCATTTGACTGGCGATAATTGCGATTGCGTGAAAAAATATTAAAATACATTTAGTAAGTTGTTTAGACTTTAGAAACGTCACTTTGACATCTTGCCATATGATGTGGTAAAATCATGATGGCCGCCGAATTAATATTTTAACACGGTAACAATAGCAACCATTATTTGTTGACATGTTTTGACAGGAGTTTATTTACGTAGAAATGTCAAACTAAGATATAATTTCAAATAAACGTATCGACTAAAAACGCAAATAACGTGTTAATAAAACTATTTTATTTATAAAATATTGTTGTTTCTAGAGGTACGTACTAAATTATTAATTACTGACAGATTAAATGTATTTCCGTTTGTTTTATAGCAACTGCAAAGGTCAAGATGATGGCTGAAAACTTTTCTGAAAATATTAGAGGAAATATGGCACTTCCTGCTTTATAATGTCGGATCGTAGACAACGATAATTGTTAAAATATTAACGATTATACTGCCATTAAACTGTCAAAATGGATAAACAACGTAAATCATTTTAGATAAATTCGGAATACGCTAATTTTTAAAATAACTATCAAAATACGAAGCGGTGTGAATGAAAAAATATTGATTTTATACTTAAAAAATAAGAAATTTAGTATTTTTATGTGAACTATTGTGCCAAAACGATTTTTTTAATTAAAAAATATTTTGTTTTTATAAATCACAATTACGGACATCACGAAGCTCGTTTGAGAAAACAGAATTTTATCGCGCAAATGAACGATAATTGAAAATACGTGCGTTTAATCTTTCGCAATGGAAACGGACACTTAGAAGCGTCTAAAGAAACGCCGTTTTTAATTCCTCCCGAAATAAACTTATTAAAACCATCTGCCACATGCGCTAAACTAAAGTATACAACGAAATAAAACGAAGTCGTCTTTATTATCCGCGCGTACAGTTATGGTTACGTGAACTCGGAATTAGTTTTAGGTCAAAGTGATTTATTTTCGGGAGCGTTTGTTGAGATAATTCCCCGAAACATTTAGGCTACACGCTATACATGTTGTTTGTGTTTGTCAACAGCATACCGCTCTTCTTAAGCGCTAGAAACGATTTCAGAACAAATCCCAAAAGTATTTTCTAACGCGAGCTTTATTCTACAATTTTTACACACGACTTTGTTGTTTTACAAATTAGGATAATTCTGGTTTTCGATTTTAGATTTACACGTTGACGAATAACATTGTTTGTATTTGGCAGTGGCGGTTCCTTATGCAGGCCGCAGGGCCGCGCGCCCCTTCTGAACATTGAGCGCATCACCGTAGATATATAATTGTATTGCGATATTTTATCTCGGCATTATTTTTCCTAAAAGATAAAGCTTGCGCCGCGATAACAATCAACACAACACGGTGTGGCGTTCGTTGTGGTATCCGTTGCAAGTCACAGCAGAGACCGATGCTGTATCTATCGTTCGCGTGGTATATATATATCGCTAATTTGGTGCCGCTGGATGTCCAGCGCCACCCAGCCACACAGTACAGGTTAAATGCATATGCACTCATCTCACTCTATTGCAAGCAATAGGTGAGAGCGACCGTATGCAGTATATCTTTTGTTTCTTCGGTTCGCTCCTTGCTTCATCGTCTAATATGTGTCACAGATTCCCAGCGGCTATTCAATGCCAGTACAAGTTAAATACATATATAGAGTATATATGCAATGAAATGATATGCATCATATATTGCAGGCGACCGATCTATTGGATGTCGCGCTTCTTTAACGTCCTAGAGAAGTTCAGAAAGAACAGAGAGAAGTGTATATATACCGATAGTATATATATATATATATATATATATATATGTATATAAATTGATATAGAATAGCCAGATTAGACAGTAGCATTTGTTCTGTGTATGCACGATATGTACGCATGTACGATTTTGCCACGTGTTTCTCCAAGAATATATTTAATAAAAATGAATAGTGTTAGTTCTTTATTGAAAATAGAGTTTTGTAGACTTTCTCTTGTGGACAAAGTAAAAATTAAAGAATTAGGTAGGCCATTGTCTGATTTAAATTTATCGCAAACTTGTGCAAGGAGTGCTCAAAACCGAACATTTAAAAGAAACATTTACAAAAAATATATATAACACAGATGATGGACAGATTCTCATATCGTGGCCATCTACAAGCCGCTGTGTTATTTAACACGAAATCGATGCCAACATTTTCTAAACAATTTCCAGTGGACCTTTTGGAAACCGTGTGTCATGCATATCCAGTTTTAAATAAAACCAGATTAAAAACAGAATTAGAAGTCATTTACTCGCGTCCGGATTTTTATCAAATAATTGGAGCCACAAATTTTCTTTCATTATTACTACAAAATAATCTGAGTGAAACTTTCCCGGAATCTATAAAAATACTTCAAATTATTTTAATAACCCCGATGAGCACTGCTGAATCAGAGCGTTGTTTTTCAACACTTAAAAGAATGAAGACTTTTTTGCGAAATGCTATGGGTAATGATCGTTTAAACGCGTTGGCGAAGATGTGTATTAATAAAAATGTGGTGCGAGATATTTACAATTTTAACGAAAAAGTATTGGAAAAGTTTATATCACTGAAAGATAGAAGAGTGGAATTCACTTTCAAGAAATGATTGAATTTAATCATTTTGCATCCATTTTGGGTAAGATTTCTCACTATTATGTTATTTTTTAAGAAATGCCCCCCCCCCCCCCACAGATTGAAATGGCATGAGCCGCCACTGGTATTTGGTGAATTACATCTGGCGTTTACTTCCGAGTATTTACTCGATATTTATCATAAAAGATACGGCTGGGAAAACATCGAAAAGGCGAAAATAGTCTTGTGTCAACTTTGGTGGACAAATAAAATCACTTAGATATGTTGACCGCCATATAAAAAAAAAATGTCCGTGCACAATAAAAAAGATTCTATAACAAACACGTGCGACGATAGAAATATAAACGTTATCTTATACAGAATATTGCGAATTCAAAGTAGGCGACATTTATGTCATTTTTCTCCGTATGTCGGCTGTCGTTCTTCGACAGCACACATAATCTTGCCCTACCCATGCGATATTATATTATTGCGCACGACAGACTGTAGTATAAACAAACAGTCACTACCTAAACTACATATCCGTTCTTCAGCAGCGCAATTTTCACCACTATCGAATGCACATATTTTCCGAAATACACATTTTATAAGAATATATTGCACATTTTAACAAATATCCTTTAAAAAATGTATATTTTGACGGAGGTTTGTTTCGATTAAATCATCGCAAACGTCACTCCAAACTATAATCATATGCAAAAGTAATGCCACCGCTAATAGCGATAGTTCAAATGGCCTATTAGCGGCGCATTATTACAGTAAACGATTGTACAAGCATCGAGGTGATTCTGTCAATTTGACGTAGACTTAAGGAAAATATGACATGTCTGTATCTGTATCGCTTTACTTACATGCCTGGGATGTTTCGGCGTGTAAATACGGGATACGGTAAGATATATTCTTCTTCTTGTTGGAAGCCTCGGCAAAGGGGATCAGTATCATATATATAAGGAAGAAGCAACAGCGAGGGCCGAGATGAGAATCATCAATCAGGGAACTTACCGCATTGACAGCTGTCATGTCCTTAGGTACCACCGGAGTCTCAGAGGTGCCGTTACCGACACCGGTGGTGTCGCCACCGCCGCCCCCACAACCCACCGCCGCTATGCTGTCATTCTGCAATAGACGACGACGTGCGATGTATTATACACTATTTGTTGTTGTAAATTGATTTTTTTTAAAATAAATTGACGATTCGTTTAAAAAAGAAATCAGTTTAAACGAAAAATGTTTAATCTACAAAAATGTGCGATTAAAATTTAAAGAAGCAAGTTAATGCGTGGTTCTTGTCGATTTTTTCAAAATTAGAAGAGAATTAATGAAAATTTCGACAATAAATTTCTTTATATTTGAAATTTTGAAAATAAGTCATCATCAATGATTCTCCAAACGGCACCGAAGATAAAAAATCGTTAATTACAACTGGAATGGCATTTATCTGCATTTTTATTGGGTGTAATTCGCGTTTTATATGCAGCCTTTCTCATTAAGAGAGCTTATTATTCGGCACAATGAAGATGATAATCAATTCGTAACTATATGTGGCGGACGGCAGGCAACGACGAGCGTCGCGACGTTATATGATCCCACCGAGCACCTGAGTTTCTATTTTAAAACATAATCAACGCGAAAGACAGAGCGAACTTTCTCTCCGCCATCATGATGATGATGAAAGTACTAAAAGCGCAAAACCACTATGAAACTATAAAATTTATATTATTATATGGGTGGTTCGCTACGCTAACGTATATACCAGGCGTTTATTATATTATTAGTATTTTTAATTTGACTCCAAACTCCAAAAATAGTACAAATTAATTTGCTACAAAAAAGGTGGTGCATTTTAAGTCAACAATTTTTTTTTTACAGAAAGGTCGTAAGGATATATATTTTTTAACACACATTAAGAAAGGTTTAGATTAGATAGTGACAGATTTTGAAGATAATACTTTCGATAGTTACCTTTAAAACAAATCCCAAAATTGAGCTTTTTTTTGTATAAATTTTCTTCAACTTTGAGACCCTGCAAATAAACTAAGACGTCATCAAAAAAGTTTAATATCCAAGTTGGAATATTTTGAGTGTCAAATTTATATGAATACACACTGTTTACAAAAAAAAAAATCGCTTCAGAAATTACAAAAGATTTTTGTAGGTAAAAATTTATTTTTAAGCATTTTTACTTGAAATATTCAATCAAAAGTCGTAAAATAGAAATCCTATATTCATAATTGACTGATTAAAACATAGATGGCACCTACATCACAACTATCTTTAAAAAACCAACCGCCTCCTTAATGTCAAACTGAAAAATCCTCGGTATATTTTTAATTTAAATAAAAAATGAGGTAGACAGTTAATGCTCGACTAGTTAAGAAACTTTTATGAAGAGAAATACAGTCCCCCCAGACCCCCGTCATTGCCAGAATCTTGTAAAAAAAGAGATGTTTTTTAAGCATCTTTTAATAAAAGTTTTATAATCGAATAGTCGTAAAAGACATGTATCAATTGAACTAATTTTTGTAAGAAGTAAATATATGCCACAACGTTTTATCAAGTTTTTTTTTTAATGTATGTATATAACAAATAGAAATATGTTTTTATTGCATTCATGTGTTTTAAGTATCTTTATATATAATTTGTATACACTAATAGCGCTAAAAGACATGTATTAATTGAACTACTTAATTTTAATATTACAAATGATTTTTTTTATTTAAAAACGTTTTCAATCTATACAACAGTTATATAATTTTAGCAAAAGATATATGTACACTAGACTGTTTCTCGAAGCCCACATCTGTCATTTCTTAAACAATCCACGTTTCAAAAATAATTTCTCTTTACCATCTTGTATAATTCTTTCAATAAATACGAAAATCTCGTCTCATTTCGAGCTACGTACAAGTCACCGTCTCGTTTGGGGTTTTTTCGTTCGAACGTGACCAGAATGATCGCTTCATTACATCTTCCTAACCTTAAATCCGTCCGTCTACTACAAGCGCAGTTGCCAGGTCTTGCTGCGCGAGATTTCGCCTAGCTGCAGGTTAATTATATACGACAAAGATTCGCGTATTTAAATGGGAAATGTTTCATTAGTATGCGCTGCGCGCGATTATATTCCGTCATGGCGCGTATTCTGATTAAATATTAGACGACTAATGGCTGAAAAATTGACACGAGTGACGTACAAGACATGATGCGCATCAACGATGACACATCCGCGCATCGTTGTCAGAGATACGTTGCGTCTGTCATAGTCGTGTCATCGGGACGATATTAACTTATATATACAGGACGATAGAGATTTTTTTAATATAAATTCAAGATCAGATATTATAAATAATAGAAATTAACGAAAATGTAAATAAATTTCAATGGTTTATTTGTTTTTATAAAACAAATTTCTCGCAGGCCGCGTATGATTTATTCAATGGCATATATGTGTAATAGACAAAGAAGGATGATGGAGTGATATATAATGTGGAAGAGAGACAGGCGATGATAAATACTGTCAAAAACTTGCTCACCGGAAAATTGCTGCGAATTAATTTAGTTTAATTTAATACAAACGCGAGATGATTCGGACGGTTTTGGTGCAGTGGCGTAACAAGAATTTTTATATATTTTTTTTTTAGGAATTTAAAAAAGTTGCGTAGAAAATTCTAGAGATTTTTTTTGTTATTCATTAAAAATATACAAATTTACGCATTATCAGACGATTTTTTATAATTTCCCGAAAATTTTGGTTTGTATCTTTATTTTTTTGTTACCACAGCACTGGTGTGGGATGTTAGAAGAATAGAAATATTTTACAAACAAAAGAAAATTCTTTTGTATTAAAAATTTCTCGCACAACATTGTATTTTTTTTCAAACAAATTTTTCTTTTAAATTCAAAATAAACTTTGTAATAAACTATATTTATTTTTGCAAAATTTCGTATTTGTATTTAAATTTATATATATAGTTGCTACGCCACTGGTGAGGGATGCAAGTCGTGTGTAGGACAAATTATTTTTGGGTCTTTTCGGTCAGTATAATCACCGCTATTAAGATAATTAATGCAACTTTCTGGAATTCTAAAATCTATTTGACGAAGAGGAGCTTAAAAGGAATGGAATAATAATGGCTCCTGTTTTTTTGAAATAAAATTAAAGGACGTCACATGGTTGAATTTATAAAGAGAATGAATGAATAGAAAAGATGTCCAATTGATATATATTAGCATTTTTCAATTTTGTATTATACATTTCTCTCCGTATAAAATATTATACAATAGAATAGAAGAGTATATGCAGCACTGTGTACACGTTTGGTATTGTTACGAGTATCAGCGGAATGTATTTCGCTTAAACCCGGTTCCGCTACCGTTACCGGTTCGTATTCGCTGCTCAATACCGAATACAACATCACCGTTCAATAAAAAAAAAATTCTAAAACTCAATTTATAAGCCAAATATTAAATATATAAACCAAAATAAATGTTTAATAGGCAACTTCACTTACATATATTCAGAAAAATATATATATATAATAAGTGAAATTACGCGAATTAAAATACAATAAAAAATAAATTGATTCAATCGTTCTCTGGTAAGGTAATTTTTTGTTTAAAAAAATATATTTTTTGACGTTTAAATTGTTTTATTCCAATTGAAATTATTTTAGATTCGTAAAAATTTGTTCCGCTAAAATGATGATTCTCAAATTGTAATTCTAATTGTAATTGTAATTTTTGAACGAAGTGTTGCATAGTGTAAATATGATTACACCGGCGACATTTGTTGAAATAAATCGGAAATATTGTAAAATTGACACACAGGAAACACGCAAAAATTCCATTGTGAATTATTTTACGAGTTTCGGCGAATGCAAAAATTATGTCTAACGCAAAAATTGCTCAATATTTAAAAAATATATTTACTATTAGAAGAAATTTTTTATTATTTAGTAATTCAGCGATTAAACTAATTTATTTCGGAGGTGAAAATTTTTTATCATCCAGAAGTATCTAATAAAAGCACCTGTCAAAAATGATAGATGACAGGTAGACGAACAAATCATTTCGTAACAACGTTAAATATTCATCATAGCACAAAATACAATATAATCTTAAGTAGATTATCGTGATGATATGTTGCGCTTTGCATAAGTCCAATTGATCCTGCAATGATGCAAGTGATTGAATTATTAATTCTACTACTACCATACCACTGGTGTATTGTTACATCCATGAATATTAATTAACAATTAATATTATACAATAAATTAATATTAATCGTGCATGATTTAAGCTTACAGCTGCTTAATTTAAACATCTAAAATTGCAATGTTGATCTCTAGAAAAAAAAATCCATTTTTGGAGGTAGTTTTGACGTTACAGAATAATTATTTTATATATGCAACCAACTTGGCGCTATAGGAAAAATATTATATTACTTCCATTTTAAAATTTTTGCTGGGCAAAGCAACGATGTTAAAATATGTGAATAGAATTCGAGTTACAGAAAATTTCAACACCAGCGAAGAAAATATATCGGATGGATCATTGGTGGCTAGAAGAACAGGCCAAAGACAAGTTTGCAATATCAGCAGCTCATCTGTACTAAAAAGTTTTCCCTATCCAACTCTTGTGTGTTTTTACTATAGAATATAGATCGATCGATTGGTTCATTTTAATGCCGATTTTGCACATTTTAAATGTTGCAAAAGAAGAATTTGCAGATTTTCCGTACAAACACACACAAAAAAAAACACGAGTTTGTCGAAATTCAACTGCGAATTCTTTTTTTTGTGCTGATAATACTAAACATCGATGGTTTTATTAAAGTTTTAGTTTCTATTAAAAATTCATTACAATATTTTTCCAGGTCTTCTGTTTCGTTTCTAACTTTTAAGTAGCCGCAGGGAGGCACGGATATATACAAATAATGTCGCGAATATTTTCGCAAAGGATATTTTACATTTTTACATCACCGAGAACAATATTCAACGTTTCGTTTCAAAAGCACACAACCTTCGTAAGATTGAAACTTTTTACTGCATGTTTTATTCAAGCAAAAATAATAATATATATGCAACCAACTAGGCACTATACGAGAAAAACATTAGTTCTAACAAATATTCAAAAATAAAATTGGAAATTTTTGAAGAGTGCTGATGTTAAAACAAGAATTGTAAAAAAAAACAAATAGAAAAGCATAATATTTTAATATTTAAATCAATTTAAACGTCAAGTTGACAAATGAATAATACATGATAATATTCAGTTTACATGAAAACGACTATTGTTTTTTTCTTCAATAATATGTTGTAATCGAAGTTTGTAACAAAAAAAAAGTATATTTCGAAGCAACTAAATGCATTTAATGTCATTTTGTGTGTAACTCAGTGAAATTATATAGCAAAGGCATTGGTATGTGGAATTCACAGACACTAGCGACGTTTCGCTGCTATGCGTAATGAAATATTCATCAGGACATTGAATTACATCTTCACACCTGCTTGACACATCACCTAACACGTCTGTCAAAATCGATAATCGCTAAATCGCGAGTTTATTTCGATTTTTTTTTTGAATTATTGTGCCGTTAAAAAGGCCAAAGGATTTCTTTTTAATTAGATGAAATAGATGAATAAATAAATTACGGTAGTGTATCGAAAATTGCATATAGTAAAAATGATGAAATTGCATTGTTCATTTACAATAATAATCGTGTAATTTGATAATATCTGCGCACGCTAGATGAGAGTGGAAAAGCGTATAGATGATGATTTCCATTTTGACACAGCAGTTTTCATTTGATTACTGATCAAATATAGTTTAGACCGATCTACCGGAAGGCCCAAAAAATAACTACGTAAAGTATCTGCGATATTTTCTAAAAAATCGTTTAAAAAACGTATTTTTGAAATGAAACTTCTATAGGCGCGGTAGGCCAAATTGGCCTGAACGTCACGAAAAGTGAAATACGCTACGCGCATGCGCCGCGTGTACTGTGTGTATACGTGGCATAAAGCAACCTGTAGACGCTTGCGTATTTTATTATATATTACATAAACGCAGCTTAATCTTTTAGCTAACAATTTCCATTGTGTGAAAAGTGAAATGGAGAAAAAGACAAGTACAGACAGAGTGCGAGCCTTTAGAGAATGGAAGAAAGCGAATAAACCGCCAAGAAAAGTGCCAACAAGTACCTTGGAAAGAAGTAGAGAGTATCGAGCCAGGCAAAGGGCGTTAAAGAAACACAGTGGACAACATAACCTTCCAACGACCTCAAATAGACTGGATGAATCGCTGCCGTCATTCAGTGAAAACACAGTGAGTGGTATAGAGAATTTGAATGCCATTGATGCCATGTCTACACGTGAAGATACACGCGGTGTGAGAGATCAACGAAATGAATCTGATACAGCTGAGCGAGCCACCGACAAATAGAAATGCACCCACTAGTGCATCATACACGAAATTTACATTTTTTCAACCTGCTCATCGCGAATTTGATAAACAATTTTTCAATAATCCGCTAGGTACAGTGTGTTCCATATGTGATCGAATATGGTTTAAGAACGATGTGAAACCTGTTGATCCTAAGCACGAGCAACTTTTACATACTGCGTTTCCAGCCATTATCATTGAAGATGTGATAGCGTGCAATTCGTGCCGAAATGCTCACACTCGGAATACCATTCCAATGTTATCGAAGTCAAATGGTTTTCGTTGTCAAATCGACAAATAGAAATGCACCCACTAGTGCATCATATTCTCGTTATAGACTGTACGACATTACAGTTAATAATGCTTTCTTTGATGATCAGAGTGTCAATCAAAATGAATCAAAATCAAAATCAAATCGTTAACAAATGGAAAAAAAAGCAATGCATAAAATCAACTTTTCCTAGGAGCTAAGAAGTTTCACTTCTACCGCGCGAGAGTCTCACGCATGTTTTTGTCTTTGTACAAATCGAATATATTTGGGGACGTCCAGTATATAACCAGAACTATGTTAAAACATAGCATTAATTTGATATAAAATGACTGTTCCAGTTCAGATGATCAAATCAAAGTGGAATAATTTTGGTAATGCAGCTTTTGTGATATAATATTTTATGCACATATTAATAATCGTGTCGGTGCACAATTTTAATTTAATATCTGTCAATAATTCCATGTGGGGATAATCAAAATGTAAAAGTTTAAAATTTTTTAGTAGATGGATGTAAAAAATTGGTTTAAAAACGATTTGGAAGTACAAAAAAACATTAAATCACACATTTTTTTTTGTAATTAATTTAGTATAGAATCTAAAAAATTTATAAAATAAATTTAATCCTTCAACAGCAAAAACACGATTAAAAAAATGTATAGAGGGAATTTTTAGAGGCAAACTGAAGAAACGTTTGAAAGTCGACGATAAAATTATTTGGCGGAATCTATCCGGCCGATGATCGCGTTTTATGGGGTGTTTTCTGGCGGACAACACACTGCACGCGACTATTAATCTCACATTACGAATGATCGTGATTTTCAGGGACCGTTTGTGTTTTACAACCCGACACAAATAGACTTCAACAACACCGACAATATCTCATACAACAAACAAGTGCTCTCCCCGCTCGAACCGATTTTATTTCGTTTCCCCAACTATATACACAGTGACCATCGTTATATTTACAAAAATGCAACGGAAATTTCCCTGCAAAAAAATTTTTTTAAGTCTACCTACCGAAAAAAATATACAGTATTTAAATTCAACTTTTTTTTTTAACGAAAGCAACTTTGCTACAATTTTCTGGGTTAGTTCCACTGAGTGTATTGAAGCATCTTGCGAGGTGCTAGAGCGACACGCGAACCCACAACAGAACTTCCCCCCCCCCCCCCCCCCCCACATCGATGGTGGTAGGGATTGTTGTGCAGAATGCAAAGGGTTGTCTATTTGCCACTGGAGACGGGATTACTAATTATGTTCTCGCACGCGATATTTAACCGATTTAACAGGCATTTAATTGCCCTCTACAAGATCTTGATTATCCTATCGCTTCTTCGGATTTAAACCAACTAATCGTCAACGAAAAAACAGAGTTTTTGTTACACTAAATTCAATTTACCAACAAAATTCTTAAAACAAAATTGCTACAATATTTTTAAGCTATTAATCAATATAGTAACGAACAATTCATTTTAGAAATGCGCATCAATTTTTCATGCCCTTTTAAAGTTAGTACTGCATTTTTTTTTAAGTTTATTTATTATTTAAGCAATTTAATTAATTACACATCTTGACGTTTTTTATTAAAGCAAAGATATGTTTGGGTAACTGAATAAGACGTTGACAGATGTCAGTAGTTCATTTCAATTACATGGATGTAAAACAAGAAACTAATCGCTTTTAAAATTGCTGTAAAAGCTCTTCGAGTCAGTTTATAATTGATTCGACTAAACTTTTTTTGTAAAATCGAAAAATTACATCGCTTTTCTAATCTTAAATTTGAAAATTTCAATAAATAAATATTATTATTTTATTTAATTGCGCTTTAAAAGCAAGTCAGCAATTTATTATACGCAAAGAATTTGTGTATGTGAAATAATTTGTGAAAAACGACGGGGAATTACGGAAATAATTGCAAAATTGCAAACGCAGCAAAAACTGCAACCCAATATACATTTTCACACAAATTTTCACTAGATATATATTCAACCTGTCAAATATAATTAGCAGTACAATCAGCAAAAATGTTCATCGATATTCATTTTAAAAACTCGCCAAAACAACAAAATGAATTCAATTTCAGTGTTAATCTATACGTACGTTACTTTGACAGAACGTGACATATAACGTCAGTTTGATTTACTTTGTATTTATTAGCGCCACGTTGCCACATCGATGTTGTAATCACCAATAATAGAGAACAAATTCAAAACAAACTTCAAAAAGTGTTGTAAAGCGGAACTTCACGAAAAAAAGAAAAAGAAAACTAAAGATTGGCAGATGTTCGCCGGCGTCTGCCGATTTAACTACTAAATATGCGGCGTCGGAGTAGCGTCGAGACGCCATAGAATAGATATAAAATGCCAGGATACGCATTATCTAAAGTACACATTATGTATAGTTAAAACAATTGCTTAAT
The DNA here is from genome assembly GCA_947310635.1 of Leptodirus hochenwartii. NCBI lineage: Eukaryota > Metazoa > Arthropoda > Insecta > Coleoptera > Leiodidae > Leptodirus > Leptodirus hochenwartii. The sequence continues at coordinate 8,450,911 of OX371188.1, forward strand.
AGCATAATTTCGTAACGAAATTTTTATTTATTTTTTAAAACACAAAATAAAATCTCTATATGATTCATCAAACCGATAATTGATTGTAATTTTAAATCGTTTGTATTTTTCATTAACAAAATAATCACGGTCGATTTTTCTGTAGAATTTCATTATTTATTTCTTCACGAAGATGACGTGTAAAAGGACGTAGGCGTTGGGTGCTTAGCATTAAACCGACGCCCACCTGTTATTCGACTCAAAGCAGTTGAAAGTTTTGTAGTTCTTTAAAAAATGCTTTGTTCGGAAATTCCGGAAAACGTAACTCAATGAAATTAGATATCTCGTGCGGGGAAATTTAGTTTTGTTCTTCTTTAACGGCATCAAATTAAATTACGTCTTTTAAATTACATCGAAGTACGTCTTTTGGATTGCCAAAAAAAAATAAATGCACGTGGAAATGAATTAAAACTTTATTTACAAAAAAATATTTCCTATAGACGGGAGTGGATTAACGAATTGTTTTGTTTTTTTAAGAAGCGAATAGAAGGATTTGGAAAATGGAAAAGTATTCTCAGGCAAGGGGGGTGAAATGCAATTGAATATAAAAAATATTTTTGTTATTGTAAAAATGGAAATAAATCAATATTAATGTATGAAATTTGTATTTAAAAATTTCTGTCTGGTGATATACGAAAGGACATTTTGTGGTGATCCTTGTGCATTTTAATATAAAAGTATTTCACGGACATTTAAAAAATATAAATCTTGCGCCACGGAACGCACCGAGCACGATGGCGCAGTGTCCTAACAATGGTTATTAATAAATGGTTACTTGGCAAGAGTTTTATATAAAAATTACAAAAGCGCAATTTATCACAACACAAAACAAAATAGCGTGCTGCATTGTTGCACGGACGGATCGTATTTTTATTCGGATGGTTTCCTAGTTCTCTATTATAATTAAGTCCGTGTGCCAAAATATGCCCAAAGTCAATCTACTTCTGTCTGTTTATCTTAATTTTTTTATTATTAATGGAAGGTCAGCGGATCCAAACTACGTGACTTTTGTCACATATGGACGTTAAATACTATTTTGCAATCACCCAAAACTGAAAAGGATCATTCGTTGATTTTTTTTAGCAATATTTCGAATAAATTTGCCGACAATTGCATTATTATTATTTATATCATTAGTTTACTGATGGCTAGACAGTAATATAATATACGAGGGTAAGTACAAAAATCACCTCCCTTTTGTCGATAATAAAAATATCATTACAGCAAAAGACACCGATTTATTTATTAAGTAGTTGATAAATTATAATGTCATTATATATCATAGTGCGGAGAAATGTTTCAAAATGCAGGAAAAACAAGTAAATTATTGTTTACGATTGAAACCTCTTAAACATCGAAGTTTTAATGCATTCTACAACAGAATCGACAATCTATAAATCAGATTTCTTATAAAAGCCATGCGCTATTACTGCATCTGCGCAATGTTCGACCTAACTCGAACTATACAACTTTAATGTACGGCGCGCATAACAAATTGCCTACAATAAATGTACAATTGCAGTATTACGCGAGAAATAGTCAATTTACGAGTAAAATAAATGCAATTTTGCTTTAATTAACAAATTCCGACACTTAATTTACCCACGCACTCCTCAACGTCCAACTATTAAACGAAACGTTCCACAAAATAGCCATTTCAAGAATGTTGTTTGCAATTCTACTACACAGATGGGTTATGCGTGTATTTATTTTCATGTACCTACATCATATTTAATATCAATCTCGTGTATATCAAGCACGACCCGGATTTCTTGAATGAACGATTCCAATCAGACGGAATCAAGACTGGGTTTGTGTTGTAGCGAACAATACACGATTCATGATAAATGGTATTTGTCGATAGTGATGGATGTCGATTATATAGCTGCCCGTAGGTAAGTATGAGATGGCCGCCCTGGTATAGTCAATACACCCATTTATTGTGCCCTACCCGAGAGTGGAAAATACATTTACTGGTCACGCCATTTGACCATCAGTTATATGGAAAAGTTGCCAGAAATGCAACGTGCGAGCTCTACGTTCGAACTTGTTTCGGTAAACGTGTAAACAACGAACGAATGAATATATGATTATGGTTCGTATTGTAGAGACCAGCAAATGGATATGTAATAAGTTGTTTGGAAGAGGTTTGAGGACAATGAACAAATATTACCAAAAAAACGACGCTTTTTTGATTGTTATAACAGTATTTAGTTAAATTGAGCATGGTTGGTTGCCTACTTAAATAAGAAAATTATTCATAATAAGCAAATGTGCTAAAAAATGTGTATTACTGATTTTCACAACCATAATTTGTTAGATAACGTTTAGTTGGTTGCCTGCATAAATAAGAAAACTTTCGTAATAAGCAAATATACAAAACATTTACGAGAAAATGAGTTTTACTGATTTTTACAACCATAATTTGTTAAATAGGATTGGTTGCCTACCTAAATAATAAAATCATTCACAACGAGAGCAACTATGCAAAACATGAAAGAAAATGCGTTTTACTGATTTTTACAACCACAATTTGTTAAATAGGATCGGTTGCCTACCTAAATAATAAAATCATTCACAACAAGAGCAACTATGCAAAACATGAAAGAAAATGCGTTTTACTGATTTTTACAACCATAATTTGATAAATAGAATTGGTTGCCTACCTAAATAATAAAATCATTCACAACAAGAGCAACTATGCAAAACATGAAAGAAAATGCGTTTTACTGATTTTTACAACCATAATTTGTTAAATACGATTGGTTGCCTACCTAAATAATAAAATCATTCACAACGAGAGCAACTATGTAAAACATGAAAGAAAATGCGTTTTACTGATTTTTACAACCATAATTTGTTAAATACGATTGGTTGCCTACCTAAATAATAAAATCATTCACAACGAGAGCAACTATGTAAAACATGAAAGAAAATGCGTTTTACTGATTTTTACAACCATAATTTGTTAAATACGATTGGTTGCCTACCTAAATAATAAAATCATTCACAACAAGAGCAACTATGCAAAACATGAAAGAAAATGCGTTTTACTGATTTTTACAACCACAATTTGTTAAATACGATTGGTTGCCTACCTAAATAATAAAATCATTCACAACGAGAGCAACTATGTAAAACATGAAAGAAAATGCGTTTTACTGATTTTTACAACCACAATTTGTTAAATAGGATTGGTTGCCTACCTAAATAATAAAATCATTCACAACAAGAGCAACTATGCAAAACATGAAAGAAAATGCGTTTTACTGATTTTTACAACCACAATTTGTTAAATAGGATTGGTTGCCTACCTAAATAATAAAATCATTCACAACAAGAGCAACTATGCAAAACATGAAAGAAAATGCGTATAACTGATTTTTACAACCTGATTTATTAAACTATACAACTGAAAACTCATTCATAACCATAAATAAATCAACATATTTTCTATTTATCCGCCCCAGCATCGATTTTCCTAACCTTAAATAACAAATCAATATATATACTACCCATTTTACAACTTGCATGTTTATATTTCGTCCGAAATAAACCACAGATTACATTTCACTGGCATACAAACTAGCGAAAATTCGATTGTACAGCCGGTAAATGCACCCGGATGCTTTTTACCGCTTTATTTAGAGTATGAAAAGTATTCTTTTTTACGCTCGCGAGGAAAGCACCGAATTAATGAATCCGTACCGCTACCATAGAATACATAATTAAGTAAATATGTCGCGTTTATACTCGCCGCGCATACATGACACGGTAAGTATATATATTTTTAATTCATTAGGAATCATTTTACACTTGTATTAGTTATATTTAAGTCTTCGTTTGATATTTATACGTAAATATGCACGTCAACAAAATATGTCAACAAATAATGACAATGTAATAATGCTTCTATTTGTTGCTATGATTACCATGTCAAAATATTAATTCAGCGGCCATCATGATTTTATAATATCATATGCTAAGACGTCAAACTGACGTTTATAAAGTCAAAACATCATAGTAAAATGTAAATTTTACTATATCATCAGTGATGTGACAATACCTGCTATTTGCTTTGAACTTTTAATGAGTTGGGAGATTTTTTGAACAAGCGAAATAAATCCAACAATCAGTTTGACATAATATCTCATTTTTAGAATTTTTGTTAGATAGGAGGTATTGTCACATCGCTGACGATATACTAAAATACTTTTTTTTTTTTAATAAAAAAACTAGACAGTCGAAATGTTTTTTTTTTTTGTTTCTAAATGATTTCTAAAAATAGGTTAATTTTTTTTTCTCGATACATTCAACAAAATAATATTGATCTTGATGTTTAATTAAGAGCGGGCTTATTAGGAAAAGAGCAACAACAAAAAACGAGCAACGGGCTTATACAGGGTAGCTAACGGAAACGGAACGACAAAAGTATAGGAGTCTCGGTGCACGTGCGGATTTGTGGCACGGCGTCGCGACGCGCAATTGTTGCTCGTTGGTATTCACAGCGTCGAGTTGGCCGTGAAATAATATGTGCGCTCTAATCTAATAATCGTTTTAAGAAACATTCTGAAATGAAAAGGATTTCAAGTCGTTGGTGACAACGTAATGTTTTTCGGTTGTATCACAAAAAGCCTATATTGAATAGAAAAAATATGTTTTGCGTATATACAGTTGTGCGGCGTGGAACTTTTGTTCAGAGATGATGCTGAAATAATATTGTCCGTCTGTCAAACAAAGACTGCGCCCCTTTGGCGCTTTTCTAAATGAATTCATTATTCATGTTGAGTATTCGGAAGTAGATACTGTGGATGTGGAAAAATATAATAAACAGGGTAGAAATAATCCAGAAGAAGTCATCTACTGAAATTAATTCGAATTCGGACTTGAAAGAAACAATTTCTAGTGGAGAATTTAAAACGAGCTAATACATGAATTTATATTTATGTTTTAATCGTTGGGGGGTAAAAATTGTTTTATAAAAAATGTACAAATTGAAGCATTTTTTGAACATTGCGAATATTTTTTGAAGTTTTATTAAAACAACTATAAAACCGTTAGCAGTTTAAGTCAAATCTACTTTTTCAAAAATGTCTCCTGCATTTACAGCTTTAGTCAGTTTCATTTTAACATGGTTTCGCCTTGACGATTACCCTGTATATTGAGGAGGAAAAGTCTTAGTTATGGACTTGAATCAAACATCACTTTCATTGGCCGTTCTATGGCAGAAGTGCCGTCGTTTTTGGATTCTGGACACATTCTCTGATTGAATTTTATATTCTCCCTCAGGATAACTTTTGCGGCCATCGATAGAAAGTTACCTCAAGGGGGAGGCACACTAGTGCAGTAGCGTAACGCGAAATAAAGAAACTAAAATTGAAAATAAAAATCTATTTAAAAATAACAAATGTTCTTGTATGAATAAAAAGGTATCTTGTACTTTTTCGGAAGTATTTTTATGAATTGGATTTTTTTTTTATATAAAATTTGTTTTGAAAACGTAGCCCGGTATTTATTTTTATTTTTCCACCCATCGCCTGTATATTGGCACCAAATGTTCGCCATATATCTCTCGATCTGTTTCAATCGTCCCGCAGTTGGGCGAATAGCTTCGTGATCTACAGAGGACTATCTAGTCACATGTGGACAGAATATTTCATCCCAATTCACATAAACAACCCCATAAAACACCCGTATTTTATTAAATATTTATACAGCCGAGGAAAATCCTTAACCCACATCATGAAGTTACGGAAAATTGATAGAAGAAAAAAACCAATTATTAAATTCGTATAGCGAATTTAAGGAGGAAATTAATATTTTTTTACTGAAACAACCTATGAAATTTGTATAATTGTAAATTTTCATTAAAAAACAACTTATAAGTGAGAAAATGTATGTTGTTTTGCCTACTCGAATATCATATTTACAACCAAGCGTGTTTGAAACATCTGACATTTGATGTATAATTGATTTGACGTTTTGTACTAATAGAAGTGAACTGAATTGCACTGACAATTCGCTAGTTTAAATTGACAGATGTTAGCGAATGTGTTCCAGAAAAACTATAAAAACGGCGCAGTTCAATTCGGAAGCAATTTGACTGAATTTGAACGTTTATGAATTATTAGAATTTTAATAGAAATATTAGATTTTCAATCATGATCGTTCATTTAATCAAAAATGCATTTTAAGTCAATTTAAGGATAGATTGAGGTTTTAAGTGTTGGAAAGCAAATAAAAAAAAATCGAAAGTTAGACGAGTCAAAAGAGCTTGCGGAAAAAATGCCTTCTTTCGAAAGTTATAGTACATTAGCAAACACATTTCAAGATATTTTTGATCTTACAGAAGGATTTTCTCGTCAACGTTAATGAGTGGGCATTAGTTACCCGGGCAACTTTTATTACGATTTTTGATAAATTACCGCAAGGAAAGAAACCCCCGTTCTTTATGCCGCATAAAAGAAAACACGGGAGGACACAATGTACTTGCGAAATCAAAAGCATTCTCGTCTGTCGTTTCGGTTCCTTCACTTTGGGCTGAACTCGGTGTTCGTTATATCAGCTGTACGTATAGCTGTATTTTGCGCGTTCGGAGATATATGGGCCATTGTATCCGGGAAAAGACTCACGTAGTCCCCAGGCAGAAGCTCATTAACAGAACCCCCATTCCCCAGCCGGTTTAGCGAACATGCTCACTTTTATTTCAATTTGACCCTCGGACCCCCGCACTCTGTCTTGCCACCCCGCACACGAAGTACAAGCAGAAAATAGTCGCAACATAAAAGCCACTATGATTACGGCATTTCTCTTCGCTTCATATCTGTGCTCTTTTAAACAATTGCCCGAGAATGCACGATGTCACAATAAAAACATTTACTATATGCAACAGTTTGTACTGCAACGCATAAAATATTCTCATCGAGTTTATGCAACCAATATTACGCCAGTGTAGAGCGAAAAGCGTGTATTTTGTAGACATTTTTGATTTACTCTGCAGATCATAGAAGCAGTAGTAAACATCTAAAATAATTCGCAGCGTTTCGTTATCATCCGAGATATTGCTTTTTATTGGGCTTATATCAAATATATCCGTGCAGAAAATTACTAAACAAAGCTGGTAATATACTTGACACCAGTTCAGGTTGTAAAACAGATTTATATTATATAAATCATTCAAAAATTTGAGATATAGATTTGAAAAATGCGTGCGACTCTAGCGCGGTAGAAATGAAACTTCTTAGCTCCTAGGAAAAGTTGATTTGATTGACACTCTGCTCATCAAAGAAAGCATTATTAACTGTAATATCATACAGTCTATAAAGAGGAGTTTGGATTAAATTTTGTGTATGATGCACTAGTGGGTGCATTCCTATTTGTCGATGGCTCGCTCAGCTGTATCATATTCATTTCGTTAATCTCTCACACCGTGGCATTCAAATTCTCTATACCACTCACTGTGTCCTCACTGTGTGGATTAAATATTGTAGCCATATTTTTATAGTTCTTTTTCTTACCAAACCAATTAAATAACTCGATCTGTGCATTTTTCTTCTTTTTATGTGGACATTAATACAATGATCATCATCAATGTCTCTTGGCATATGAATCACCATCGTATTCACAGATATTGGAACATTAATAATTTGCCCATAAATCCTATGTTGACCATGTACATGGTCCAATTTGCATAAACGGAATTCTGGGTGAAATTAACCTCTCTGACACTAAATCTAATTTTGGTAAATGACCAGGTAATTCTGGGTAGACAAAATCATTTGACTTCGATAACATTGGAATGGTATTCCGAGTGAGAGCATTTCGACATGAATTGCACGCTATCACTTCTTCAATGATAATGGCTGGAAACGCAGTATGTAAAAATTGCTCGTACTTAGGATCAACAGGTTTCACATCGTTCTTAAACCATATTCGATCACATATGGAACACACTGTACCTAGCGGATTATTGAAAAATTGTTTATCAAATTCGCGATGAGCAGGTTGAAAGAATGTAAATTTTGTGTATGATGCACTAGTGGGTGCATTGCTATTTATCGATGGCTCAGCTGTATCAGATTCATTTCGTTGATCTGTCACACCGCGGGTATCTTCACGTGTAGACGGCACGCCTGAATCAGTGGCATTCAAATTCTCTATACCACTCACTGTGTCCTCACTTAACGACGGTATCGATTCATCCAGTGTATTTGAGGTCGTTGGAAGGTTATGATGTCCACCGTGTTTCTCTAGCGCCCTTTGCCTGGCTCGATACTCTCTACTTCTTTCCAAGGTACTTGTTGGCACTTTTCTTGGCGGTTTATTCGCTTTCTTCCATTCTCTAAAGGCTCGCACTCTGTCTGTACTTGTCTTTTTCTCCATTTCACTTTTCACACAATGGAAATTGTTAGCTAAAAGATTAAGCTGTGTTTGTGCAATATATAATAAAATACGCAAGCGTCTACTGGTTGCCTTATGCTACGTATACACACAGTACTCGTGGCGCATGCGCGTAGCATGTTTCACTTTTCGTGACGTTCAGGCCAATTTGCCCTACCGCGCCTATAGAAGTTTCACTTTAAAAAAATCAGATTTTTTTATAAATCTAGATGTATCAAATTTACGGTTATATTGCTGGTGTAAATATATAATACAAATACGCTTTTAGCATTTTACGATTATTTAATATTGTCATAAGCGGAAAGAAAATCGGCTTTACTGAAAAAGAAAACAAGATTGTTTTAATATAATGACTCTGATGGAGAATATGCGATGTTTCAACACAAAGAGCTATAAAATATAAATTCAGAACGTTTCGTGTGTTATTATTTGTAGTAAGAGAACGTACCAGAGTAGTAAAACGGATGGAATAAAAATTTAGTCGGACGTAGGAATTTTGAAAATATAATCATTGGAAAATACGAGGCAATATGAAGAACATGTGAAAATGTTAAAAATACATTTTACGGTCGATAAATTGAAGATTTTTTTGGTGGGTGTTTGTTGCCTGCGGGAATTTCGGGGTGAATCTTTAGTGTGCTGGAAAAATCGGTTTGGTATAATATAGATGAGCGTCGAAAAGTCCATAATTGAAATTAATGGATGTTTGCTGGGAGTTACTTTAAATCTTTGTTACGACTGAGGAACCATCGGAGATGATGACAGGGAAATCGTTTTTATAAAAGAAACAACTAGCCGGGGAAATAAATGTACAATGATAGCAAATGAACGAATACATTTTCACTGATTAAATGAACATTAACGACAAAAATTCTGGATAAAGTAAGGCGCCATTTCCCGACAATATATTGAAAAATATGTGGGGTTAAGTTTTTTTTTATAAAATCAAAGATTAATGACAAGAACAGTACATTTTGCAAATATATAGCTATGAGCGAAGATATATAAAGTCTAATTCAAACAGCGTGCGAATTAATGAATTGTAAACTTTGTTTGTTTACGAACAATGTCTGCAGAAAAATTCCGAAGAGAAATTTGGAACGTATATTTATAAACTTGAAAATGTAAAACAACGGTTCCGAAATTACGAAATAGACCAACTTCACAGATTTAATTCGACTAATCTACGATACGTTATAAAATTATAAAATTATAATAAACAAAGTAAAAGAAGAGTATAGTGTAGGTGTGAATGTACAGGGAGAGAAAATATATATGCTGAGATTCGCCGACGATATAGCTATATTGGAAGAAAGCGAAAAGAATTTAGAAAGGGTATTGAATGGTATGCAGGCAGTATTGACTAGGGATTTTAACATGAAAATAAATATAGGTAAAACTAAAGTGATGAGGTGTGACAAAAAGGAATGCAGTAGAAAAATGAGGATCTCAATAGGAGATAATAGAATCGAAGAAGTGTCAGATTTTTGTTATTTAGGCAGTAGAATCACAAAAGATAATCGAAGCAAGGTAGATATAAAGTGTAGGATAGCACAGGGTAGGAAGGCATTCGTAGAAAAAGAACAGATTTTAAGATCAAATATTGACTTGGGTATTAGAAAAAGATTACTGAAGGTATATGTTTGGAGTGTAGCACTGTACGGGTGTGAGGCGTGGACTATAGGAAAGGAAGAGAAGCGTAGATTAGAAGCACTTGAAATGTGGTGTTATAGGAGGATGATGAGGATTGGTTGGGAAGATAAAGTAACAAATGAAGCTGTACTAGAGTTAGTAGGGGAGAAGAGAAGTATCTGGAGAGTGTTACAGCGTAGGAGAGACAGATTAGTAGGGCATATCCTTAGACATGGGGGGATTATGCAATTGATCATAGAAGGTAGAGTGGAAGGAAAGAGAGGGGTAGGTAGGCCTAGATTGGAGTATGTGAGTCAGATAGTTGAAGACGTTGAGATGAATAGCTATAGGGAGATGAAGGGATTAGCTCAGGATAGATCGGCATGGCGTGCTGTTTCCAACCAATCTTTAGGATTGCGGACTCTTTAACTAACGATACGTTAGCGTAGGCAACTCATCTGTCGATTAAACAGCTGATTATTGTTTACTATACGCGTGATATTTGACAACTAGTGATTATATAATATTTCGACATATTTTGTAATATAATTATTCAAAATTTTAAACGAATATTTGTTAATTTATAGCTTGAAAAATTAAAATATATCAATTTCAATAATTTATTAAGAATATTCTATAATATCTTAACGTAGGCAACTCTTCTGTCGTTATTTACGATTCCACAGCTGATTATTGTTTACATACGCGATATTTGACAAGTGCCAAAAATATTCTGACGTTTCTCGTAATTTAATCAATTTCGAAATATTTTACAAAATGAATTTTTATTAACTTGTTTGTAGACGGGTGCACATTTTGAAAAATTTAATTCATTAAAAAAAATTGAATATCGCGCAAAGGTCATTCATAAAAATTATCGAAAATATATTTTCGTATAACGACTGTACGGTCGTTTCGCGTAAACGTTCCACATTATGACGTGGCATAAGCAACGTGTGATTATACATGCGCATACGTTGCCGAAGATCCAACAGCAACAACCAAATTGGCATTCCTGGCAATAACCCAGGTGCTGTGAAATGCGTTTACGAATACACATAATTCATCTCGTACCGTTTGCAGAATTATTGTAATCGCAACGATGCGATTAGTTTCGAAACTTAGAGATAATCATTTATCGGATAGAGCGATCGAATTAGTTTGGGTTTTTTTTTTTTTGTTAAGTATGTGCTGGTTAATTTTGTTTTTTTCTTTAGTTATTGCTTTGATTAAATTAAACAGAAGGGTAACGTTAGGATTAATTATTTAATTTGATAGAACATTTGATAAACTGAGGTCGAACTTGAATTTCTGCGCAAAAGATATGTTTACCGTACATTACGAAAATTGCTAATGATCTTGCTGTAATAGTAACTTTTCGCTATAATTTCTGAAAATATGGATCTTTGAATTGTTCAAATTACTCTGACAAGCTTAAAGTATGTTTGAAAGATCTGAACCACTTAAAATTACAATAAATTCAAACGACATGACTGAAGTGAACATTTAGAAACTCTTGAATACGATATTTTTAAGAAAAATCTAAGAAAAAAGATATTAAAATGAGAATATTTGTCATTTAATTCATCAAAGAAATACGTAAGGTTTATTTTTTAAATAAAATATTTCTAATATATGCAATTTGTATAACAATTAAGTACGTATATGTGCCTATATGTCAGGTATTCATACTTCCATCCACTAATGCCATAACGAAGCTTATTGTTGATTTTTAAAGAAACATTTGAAAAAAAAATTTATTTTTTATTTTGAATGAATTGTTTGATTGGAAAATCACTTAAAGTTATAATAAGTTTGAACAACAAAACTGCTGTAAGTATTTAGAAATTTTAGATGAAGAAATTTCCAATAAAAAAACTAATAAAATAAGCATATTTGTCATTTAATTCGTTTAAAATTAAATATTCTTTATATAGGCAATTTGTATAACACTTGAGTACATATACGTGCCTATATATCAGGTATCAATAGTTCCATGCACTGTTGCCATATCGAATGTAAATACTAATTTTTTTAAAGCAATAAGCAACCGATTGATGTTTAAAATAAATTTTAATTAATAATAAGCAAATAAAGTAATCGCGACATTCTTGACGATGGCGTCAAATTGCTTTTATTGTGCGTCCGAACTTTTGGCGCGATGTAACTATTTTTCGGCGGAATACTTAGGCGTAATTACTGAAAACGATCAATTAGGCGGAATTATCTTCAACTTTGCAATGATATATTATACGGCAGAGTCGGCGGAATAAACGAAGCGGATGATAAATGGAGAGAGCGCAGTTATTTGACGCTTTGACATTACCAGTGCAGAAGAAGCGAAAATGATCCGTCAAATAATTTTTCATTTCAATTCAATTCTACATACACCGTTCGTGATTTTATAAAAGTTATTTTCATATATTTCAATTCGAATTTAGCTAAATAAATCGATTTGTTGAATTGGCGAAAGAGATTTTAATACTAAAATAGAACAAAAAATAAATAAATTAGTTTTAGTATCATTTGGGGTGGGGGAGGGGCGGGGAATTTCTTATTTAGAGATATTTATAAGACACATGTCACGAGATGTGTCAATTCCAGACTACAGGTGACGGGTAAATAGTTTGGCAAGGTCAGTGGGGCGCATGCGCTAAATAGCGCGACTTTTTGGCAGCCGCGAAGCTGAATTAGATTACACATCGATGTGATTTGCGGATTTTCGGCGGTGTCTCATGCCGACAGTGTGCGCTCGCGTAACCCTGCACCTGTTTGGCATATTTGTCTAAGATCCAAGTCTACGATATCAAAGAGTATGTGGCACAACATACAGCACAACCTCTAATTGAAACAAGAAATATATTTTTCCGGCAAAAATTAGCATGATTAAAAATGTTCAAAAATGAAATGTATTTGGCGCGGTTAAAATAAATCGATTTTGTGTGCTTTTTTTTGTCAAACTGACTTGACCTGATCTAGTACTATAACAGATTCTTAGGAAAACGACCTGACAGATAACAAATTCTGATCAAAATGACTTGACTTGATCCGATGTTATTATTTTTTTGTACTTAAAAAATGCATTAAGTAACTTTCGCTATAAAGTTTGTTGTGGCCATATAAAAAATTCTTTAGAAAATGACCTGACACGATCTGATCTGACTATATAATAGATTTTTACGAATTTGACCCGACCCGACTTTACCATTTAACACTATCTATATCAGTTTGTAATTTTAGCAGACGCTTGGTCAAATTAGGTGTCATTTTGGCCTTTTCTATACTTTTCAATACAGACAATAAAAAAATTGTTTTGCATACAAAAAAAATTGCGATTTAAAAAAATCTGTACATGATTAAGAATTAAAACAAAGTTGCGTAATGAAGAACGACTGTATGTCATTTAATAATTCGAATCGTTTGCTATTACAGTGCCGGTCGTTTCAGAACTTTGAAAATTCTGTCGTCTGTCATTTGAAAGTATACAACAAATATAGGACGTCATAATATTATGTCGCAAAACCGCAGAAATTTAAATTTATACGATTATAATTGCGAATTTATTTCAATAAATTTAATCATGTTTTTGCACTCTTTACCGATTTTTTAGAAGAAGAGAAAATTACTACATCTCGGTTGATCATTCAATAAAACGTAAAATCATGGGCGAAACTTTGAAATGGGTAAAATGGCTTCGATTAAAATTAAGACTTGTACAATTTTGAGCTCCTCTTGCTATATGACTGAAGTAATATCTAAATACTTTCTTGTTTACTCCAAACTGGCGCACTGGAAGGAAATATCAGCTTATTACATCGTAAAAAAGTTAACAATCCGCCATATGGAACGAACAAGCAATGTTAGTTAAAATATCCTTGATGCAGGACACAGTGCAGAGCCGTAATTGAAGATTTTAAAATGTATTAAGAAAATAAGTTGAACAACGTAAATTAATTTGTCCCACGTTTGAATATAAAATTTCTTCTTAACATAAAAAAAAAAATGTAGTCCATCAACTATAAAAATATATAAATTCTAAAACTTTTTATCACAAAATATTATTTTCTATAACAAAAACATAAGTTTTTTAAATAAATAGTTAAGTAAAGTAAAAAAACAAACTTAATCCCCCAAAAAAATTTATTTACAATAAAAAACATATTTTTTTTTATAATAAAAAGATTCTTCATGATCCGTTATGGATCAGGTTGGTTTTTTTTCAAAGAAAGAATTGAAGAAGAAAAACGGTACGTTGTATTTTTGTTATAAAAAAATGCGATTGATGAAAAAAAAGATCATTAGTTTGAATTGCATCATTGTATAATAATATAAATCCACTCAAGGAAGGGTTTAGTAAACCATCCTGGACAAAACGGGACATTTTTTTCTGGTAAAGTCAGGGGTAAAGTGATATTTACTGGATATTAAGAAAGTTGGCGGTTGAGGCGAGATGACATGTAAGCGAACCGCTATCGCGGAAGAGAGCTATTTTTGTTAGGAACGTGTACCACTGAGCGAAGTGGCCTGGGGGAGGCAGAGACAGAGAATGAAATAAAACTCTATCACCCGCAGATAACTGCCGGCAACTGTTTCTGATAGACGTCGGCGTCGGGGGAGGGCGAGGGCGAGTACAAGTTAAAAGACACAATCGCAAACTGCCGGCAAAATTGACGATAGAATATACCACCGAAGTGGCAAATATCCAAGTTGCGGTCTCGTATTTGGAGGCCCTTTTAGAAGGACCATTCGATTTTTTTTAAATATATATCCTTAATATAGGATATTTAATATATATAATATATATATATATTAAATATATAATATATATATTAAATATATATTATATATATTTAATATATATAGGAAATAGGAGGTAATTTGTGTGAGAACTATAGGACCATTAGTCTACTATCACATGCATCGAAGATATTGCTAAAGATTATTTATAGGAGATTAGAAAATAAAGTAGAGGAAAGGCTAGGAGAAGATCAGTTTGGTTTTAGGAAAAACAGAGGGACGAGGGAGGCGATTTTAGCACTAAGAACGGTAGTAGAAAAAAGAAAGAGGGTAGTAAAGGTAACTTGCATAGCTTTTGTAGATTTAGAAAAGGCATTTGATAATGGGATTGGGACATAATGTTTAGAATTTTAAAAGAAACGGGTATAGATTATAAGGATAGGGGAATAATTTTTAATTTATATAAACACCAAACTGCCTTAGTTAGAATTGAGGGGGAAGAAGAGGTAGCAAAAATAGGGAAGGGAGTTCGGCAGGGATGTACACTTTCACCGTTATTATTTAATCTATATATAGAAGATGCAATAAACAAAGTAAAAGAAGAGTATAGTGTAGGTGTGAATGTACAGGGAGAGAAAATATATATGTTGAGATTCGCCGACGATATAGCTATATTGGAAGAAAGCGAAAAGAATTTAGAAAGGGTATTGAATGGTATGCAGGCAGTACTGACTAGGGATTTTAACATGAAAATAAATATAGGTAAAACTAAAGTGATGAGGTGTGACAAAAAGGAATGCAGTAGAAAAATGAGGATCACAATAGGAGATAATAGAATCGAAGAAGTGTCAGATTTTTGTTATTTAGGCAGTAGAATCACAAAAGATAATCGAAGCAAGGTAGATATAAAGTGTAGGATAGCACAGGGTAGGAAGGCATTCGTAGAAAAGGAACAGATTTTAAGATCAAATATTGACTTGGGTATTAGAAAAAGATTACTGAAGGTATATGTTTGGAGTGTAGCACTGTACGGGTGTGAGGCGTGGACTATAGGAAAGGAAGAGAAGCGTAGATTACAGCATTCGAAATGTGGTGTTATAGGAGGATGATGAGGATTGGTTGGGAAGATAAAGTAACAAATGAAGCTGTACTAGAGTTAGTAGGGGAGAAGAGAAGTATTTGGAGAGTGCTACAGCGTAGGAGAGACAGATTAGTAGGGCATATTCTTAGGCATGGGGGGATTATGCAATTGATCATAGAAGGTAGGGTGGAGGGAAAGAGAGGGGTAGGTAGGCCTAGATTGGAGTATGTGAGTCAGATAGTTGAAGACGTTGAGATGAATAGCTATAGGGAGATGAAGGGATTAGCTCAGGATAGATCGGCATGGCGTGCTGCTTCCAACCAATCTTTAGGATTGCGGACTCTTTAACTAACTAATATATCCTTACCAACCTATAAATTATTTTTAAACTATAAAATAATCATTTCGACCACTAATAATTGTAAATTCGCAAAATATAATATAATTAGTACTAAAATGTATTTTTAATTAGATTTGACTTTATAAACGTCAGTTTGACGTTCTTACCATATGATATAGTAAAATCATGATGGCCGCCGAGTTTAATCAAAATAGCAACTAATGATCACATTAATAAATCGAAATGTTTCTATAAATTATTTAAAACTACAAAATATATCATTCGAATTGTCAAAAATAATTATTTCACGACAAAACAACACACGTGTTGTTTTGATTTTATCAATGTCACTTTGACATGGATCTATTTCTACGAAAGAATCGTGATGGCCGATTTAATTAATTTATTGACAGCGCTACTATGGCAACACGCGTCATTCATCGATCAATAGAAGATTATTAAATTGTTGACATCCATTTTCCGTTGACATATTTTGACGTGTGCTTGTTTACATATAAATATCAAAAAAGGGCATAGTAAATATTACAATAATTATTTTTAATATGCAGGAATTTGTAATGAAGTAGTTAATTAACAGAAATTAAAAAAATATATATAAACAGCATAAAAAAAGAAAAATATCGAATTAAATTGAAGAATTTTGATTTATGACAATTGCACTAAAGAAAACATGTTTGTAAAAACTCAATTCTTTTATGAATCACGGTGTATATTCATTTTAGAATATATATAACACTAGCAGAAGAAAAATCGTCACTTAAAGGAATTAAATTTTGTTGTAGAAACGAAAACGTTTTGGACGAGAAAGTAAAAAAAAGTGCAAATAAAATAATACAACAGTAGCGCAGACGTAAAATGCATTTTTGTTGAATTAAAAGTGCTTTTAGCGATATTCTTTATACGTCAAATTTTTTATTGAAAAAAATGATTGTTTAAAGTCTATAATATTGTATAGGAGAATGTATGGTTGTATAGTTCCTTATAGTTTTGAATAATTGATTTATATTCTCGACATGTTTCGTTAAATTAATTTAACATCTTCAGGAGAAAATTGTCAGTAAACGTAACAAATTTTGCATAAGAGAATAAGTCATTTTTAAGTGAAAAAATGTGTCAATGGACTTATGGACTTTCAACAATTAAATAAATATAAATTAATAAATAATAAATAAATAATTTTATATCACATAAAATTTTCTGTAATTCGTTTTTAATTCCTTAAATAAGCGAAATTATAGTCGAATAAATCCTCATTTTTAACCGTGATATAAAACATTGTAATTTTTATTCCTGTTCCCTAATAAATAATTTTTAATTTAACATACAAGTTGATTTTTGTACTTAAAAAATCGTTACCAAAAAAAAAAACATGCTTTAATAATACTAAAACAATCTTTTGATCATCTTTTCTTTGTTGATTGTTGATTTATTGATTGTTGAATGAATCTTTTGATTCATTCAACAAATAAATAAATTTTTCACCCCATTCCTGACTCTAGTCCACCTAAGTTCATCCCCTAGTTATCTAAGGCCACTTCCATACACGCTCTGCACATATTACGGTTGTGTTATATCGTGCGCCGAGGAAGGACACGGTAACGGGTTCCGGGACAGAACACGGGGCCATTACGGCCATTATGGCGGCATCAGGGGGTGAATGTGTAAGGGGTCGTTACGTTACGATCACTTAAAGTTGTTCTTGTATATGTGGGCAGTGTGTTAATACCGGTGGAAGATGATAAAGATAATCCGCATTTGGGGTTTTATTGTCTGCGATGGGTGGTTTTTGTTTTATTTTGCATTTTTTTAAATTCATTTCTTATATTATACAATGTTCTAATTAGTCGTTTTTAAATTAATCTTAAATTTTTGCATTTTCTAAGAAATTTTAACAAAAACTTAACGTTTCCCACAAAAAAATTGGAAAAATTCGAGATGTTAATATTTTTTTTTGTAATTAATTATTTATTGTTGATGGTCAAAAGGTAGTTTTAATTAAATTTTTTTTTTAAATTAATCAATATTGTTATTTATATCAATATATCAAAAGAAACAACATAATTTTTACAATTACCTCAATAAATTGATAAATTCGTAACGTAAATTTTTTTTTTATAACTAATTATTTATTTTTGATATACAAAACGTATTTTTTATTAAAAAAAATAATTATAAATCAAGGATAAAAAGGTCTAATTTGTAGTCCGGACTAGTTTTACAGCTTATTTTTGAGCTAGTGCAGGGTTGGATCTATTTTGCGGCCCCCAGTCAAGCCCAGGTCATAAATTATCGAAATCTGTATGTAAATTTGGGTAGGTACGCAATACGGTTTAAACGTGAACTGGGGCTACTTTGTCCCCTATCACCCATATACCGGATGTTTCCGGAGTAAACAAAAATCTATTTTTTTCGACCAATTTAAAATTTTTAATCCAGACTAAATACTAAAAGTTACGAGTTATAACAAACAATTATAAAATTTATTGTTTTTCTACGAATTGTTTTGCTGCTTCGTGTATAACTGCGGTAATCATGAGCGAAGGACAAAGTTAGTGAGCGCACACAAAACACTGCACAAACCCGTCGCAATTGCAGACATTATTAGTGCGCACAAAATGCAGGGATAGTTTCAACTGGTGCATTTGCATCATCAGATCATCAGTTCAGTATGTGTGCCTAATGTAAACAACATACGATGCTGTGATCATCACAAATTGCCATCATTTGCGGCAAACGTATGCACTTCTGTATACGCTTAGATGGGGTAGATATACCGAGTGTACCCGATGAAAACAAAACTATTGTGAACAAATTTGTGGCGCCTAGAAATTTTTGATGTACCGATTTATTTTGTAAAAATACAAAAAATGATTTTCTGCATATATTTAATTAAATATCGATACAGTAAAAAAAAAACAGTAATTTGTTTGATATATTCTTCGGCACTTAATCTTGTTTTATACTGTAAATAAGCTACTCTATTTCAGTTTGCGAAGTCTGAAATGATGCCCCAGATGGGCGGATATATTCTCTTAAGCATTGCCTAGTCAATTTGTTACTTTTTTTATTATTTATAACTCCATTTTAAATGAAAAAGTGGGTAGTATTAAAGTAATATTGCAATATCGATATAGACATCGTAGATCAATGTTCTAGTCTGGCAAAATATATTGGATAAATAAATCAATATTTCCATATTTTCCTCGATTTTGAACTATTTTTATGTTAGAAATTGCAATAATGTAGCTACTAGCTTTTATTCAAAATATCAGTATGTTTCTTGAATTTTTTTTTACAGAAAAGTCGTAGTTAAGTTAGTTAGTTAAAGAGTCCGCAATCCTAAAGATTGGTTGGAAACAGCACGCCATGCCGATCTATCCTGAGCTAATCCCTTCATCTCCCTATAGCTATTCATCTCAACGTCTTCAACTATCTGACTCACATACTCCAATCTAGGCCTACCTACCCCTCTCTTTCCCTCCACTCTACCTTCTATGATCAATTGCATAATCCCCCCATGCCTAAGAATATGCCCTACTAATCTGTCTCTCCTACGCTGTAACACTCTCCAGATACTTCTCTTCTCCCCTACTAACTCTAGTACAGCTTCATTTGTTACTTTATCTTCCCAACCAATCCTCATCATCCTCCTATAACACCACATTTCAAGTGCTTCTAATCTACGCTTCTCTTCCTTTCCTATAGTCCACGCCTCACACCCGTACAGTGCTACACTCCAAACATATACCTTCAGTAATCTTTTTTTAATACCCAAGTCAATATTTGATCTTAAAATCTGTTCTTTTTCTACGAATGCCTTCCTACCCTGTGCTATCCTACACTTTATATCTACCTTGCTTCGATTATCTTTTGTGATTCTACTGCCTAAATAACAAAAATCTGACACTTCTTCGATTCTATTATCTCCTATTGTGATCCTCATTTTTCTACTGCATTCCTTTTTGTCACACCTCATCACTTTAGTTTTACCTATATTTATTTTCATGTTAAAATCCCTAGTCAATACTGCCTGCATACCATTTAATACCCTTTCTAAATTCTTTTCGCTTTCTTCCAATATAGCTATATCGTCGGCGAATCTCAGCATATATATTTTCTCTCCCTGTACATTCACACCTACACTATACTCTTCTTTTACTTTGTTTATTGCATCTTCTATATATAGATTAAATAATTACGGTGAAAGTGTACATCCCTGCCGAACTCCCTTCCCTATTTTTGCTACCTCTTCTTCCACCTCAATTCTAACTAAGGCAGTTTGGTGTTTATATAAATTAAAAATTATTCTCCTATCCTTATAATCTATACCCGTTTCTTTTAAAATTCTAAACATTATGTCCCAATCTACATTATCAAATGCCTTTTCTAAATCTACAAAAGCTATGCAAGTTACCTTTCCTACCCTCTTTCTTTTTTCTACTACCGTTCTTAGTGCTAGAATCGCTTCCCTCGTCCCTCTGTTTTTCCTAAAACCAAACTGATCTTCTCCTAGCCTTTCCTCTACTTTATTTTCTAATCTCCTATAAATAATCTTTAACAATATCTTCGATGCATGTGATAGTAGACTAATGGTCCTATAGTTCTCACACAAATTAGCTCCTATTTTCTTCGGCATTGTTACTATTCTACTACGCTGAAAATCCTGTGGTACTTCTCCCTTCTCATATATTTTACAAACTAACCTGTATAATCGCTCCTGCATTTTTCCCCTGCGTGTTTTATTAATTCGGCTGGTATAATATCAATCCCCGCTGCTTTGTTATTCCGTAAATCATTTAATGCTCTATGAAACTCTGACCTAAGTATGCTAGGACCGAACTCATCCTCATCTATCTGTTCCACACTTTCTAGCTCCTCCATGTCCTGCCTACCTTTATATAAATCTTCAAGATACTCCTTCCATCTTCTAGCTTTTTCCTTATTTTCTGTGAGTTCCTTACCCTGCTTATCACATATAATGTTACCCTTTGGTTTTACTTTAGAAAAATGTGACTTAATTTTCCTGTAGCCCAAATCTACTTTACCTCTTCTCATATCCTCCTCAATATCCTCACAATTTCCTTTTATCCACTCTTCTTTCGCTAGCTTGCATTTCCTATTAATTAAGTTCCTTAGTTCCTTATATTTTTTCTGTCCTGCTTCTGTGTTTCCAATTTTAATTTTCCTTCTTGCTTCTATCATTTCAACTATTTCTTCCGTGATCCATTCCCTCCTACCTGCCCTTTTCTTTGTGCCTAATACTTCATTTGCTGCTGTAGTTAACCCATTTCTGATTTCCCTCCATTCGCAATCTATGTCGTTCCTAGATGTTCCATTAGCCATGATTTCTACTTTCTGCTTGTACTTTTCACATACATCAGCTAATTTTAACCTATCGACATCTACTCTGACCTGTTTAGACTTCTGTAATTTCTTGAATTTGACCTCTGAGTCCAGGACTACTAAATTATGGTCACTATCAATATCTGCTCCAGGGTAACTCTTACAATTCTTAATCTGGTTCCTAAACCTCTCTTTAACCAGTATGTAATCTATCTGATACCTTCCTATATCTCCTGGCATTTTCCACGTATATATCCTGCGCTTGTGATTCTGAAAAAGCGTGTTTGCTACCACTAGCTTATTCCTAATACAAAACTCTACCAATCTATCCCCTCTATCATTACGTGTTCCTATTCCATATTCTCCTACTATTGAAACTTCCTTTCCCTTACCTACTACGGCATTCCAATCTCCGATTACAATTAGATTATCCTGTCCTTTAACGTTTGCTAACCTAGATTCAATCTCCTCATAAATGGATTCTACCTCCTCATCATCGTGACTTGAAGTTGGCATATATACTTGCACTATAACTGTGTCCGTTGGCTTCGTGTCTAATCTAATAGTTATAATTCTATCACTAACTTGGCAATAACTCTTTATTCTACATCCCAACTTTCTATTCATTATAAAACCTACACCGGTATGCCCATTATCTGATGCTGTGGTTATTAATCTATATTCTCCTGACCACGTATCTACTTGATCTTTCCCCCTAACTTCACTAATCCCTACAATATCCAGTTTAAGTCTCTCCATTTCTAATTTCAAATTCTCTAACTTTCCTATCCTATTCATACTGCGTACATTCGTAAGGAAAGTCGTAAGGACATAATATTTTTAATACATATTTTATATTAGACAGATTTTAGAGCTTTGATAGTTACTTAAAAAAAAATCTCAAAATTTGGTTTCTTTTGTGCTACTTCGCCAGAAACTAACAAACCATTTAAAAAAATGGCGAAACCATTAAATATTTAAGTTGGAATATTTGAAACAACTGAGTCAAATTGACACCACTGCACTTAGTTTATAAAAAAAAATTCTGGACTCGAAATTACAATACATTTTTTGGAATTTAAAAAATGACGATTTTATATGATTTGGATAGAAATATTTGACCAAAATTCGTTAGAAATTGTCGATTCGTGATTGAAATTTTCTAATTATTTAAAAACACATACAAAAAAAATTATTAACAAGTGCCCTTTTTGAAACAATCGAAATATTGTACAAAAATTGTCTAAAAATTATTTTTAACACGTCTTCAAGTATAATGGCTTGACCAATACAGTACAGAGCAGTGCTATTTAAAATAGTATGGCGTCAGTCGTACGGCACATTGAATAGTGCTGTGGGTACGCTTGTGTATTGTCAGTGTCTGCCTTTAATTGTTGTATTTTAAATCAATAAGTCTCTTTAATTCAATTATCAGTTACTAAATATTTACCAAAATCTAATCAGCCGTTTTTTCAGCCCTCAATATATTTTTATACTACCAAACATCATTGCAAAAATCACTTGAAAAATAATCGTTGGTTTATCAAAGTATATTCGCAAAATATCCAAAGCCCAGCTGAGATATTTTTTTATTTCTTTGGTAGGTCGTTTAGCTCTGACGTGGCACGTATTTTACGGAAACCACTTGCAACTTGCACCATCTTCTTTCCGAATGTCCTCTACCAAATAAAATATACACCAACTGCCTCTACAGCAAGAAGCGAACATTTACCTATATTTATTTATTGGCGTGGGACATTCTTCCGCAATTTATAAATGAGACACTTCATTTAAAAACAAATATTTGTCAGTGACGATTTAATCAGATTTTCTCATACACATTTTTTTTCTTTCTATATATAAAATAAGTTAAAACAAAAAATTAAAAAAATTGCCATGTGTTTTATCAGAAAAAAATATTTTAAACAATAAACGAATTAAATATTATTAAAGTATGCAATTTGTGTTACACTACAGTACATATATGTACCTATATGTCAAAGCAAAAGTCCCATCCACCGTTGCCATATCGAATCTAAATTCTGATATTTAAAGAAACATTCGAAAAGATGTCGAATAAATATCTAATTTTTAAATATATATACTAAAATTGGTAATTGTTCTATTTGAATAAATTTACCGTTTATTTTGGCGAGAAGAGTCGACTATATAGTCGACCAAATCTGCTCCGGTAGATGCATAGGTATACGATTTGGTCGTTTCTGCAGAGAAGTCCCGAATTGGGTTAATCGGTGATTGCCGCTCCTGATATATAGATATCGGTGGGACATGCACGTATTAAAAGTTTTACGACCCGCTCTAGCTTTGCAAACGGATTATAAGACGAATTTAATAAATATTTTACTACGTATTAATTTATTTATAACTTGTACAAAATTTTACTAGGCTATTTCGCGGTACACGAGTGCGGTAAAAGATTAAATTTACTTAATCTTTCAAGTGAATAAATAACAAAACAAAAAACTGTCTGGGGATTATTTTGTAGTGTGGAATTTTTTTTTCTATAACGTCTTTTCGATTATAATTAATGTAATATTAATTACGGCTCGTTATATCTGAATATACCCTTAATATAATACGATACGTGGGGAATGGTCACTTACCTACCCCTGTGACAATTCAGCCGCTATAATTCCCCGCGAGCAATGTGCGATAATAAAGCAACTATTGATTTTACGATGGGCGAACGATAATTGTGACGAGTCCATTGAACGATTCTATTATTTATTTAATTCCGTTCCTAATGGGATCCTCCAAGTATATAGATAAAGGCGCAGACAATGAAATATATTCCACCCCACCACCTCATGTCCGCCCCTAATGGCCTCGTCAATAAACAAAGATTTTTTATTTCAAGCGATACGACATATATAAAAATAATTAAACTACCACAAATTTGAAACCAATTTTTTTTTAAACCAGAAATCTTAGCACGAAAGGAATTTCTGCGGGGCAAATTCGTACAAGGATCACGTAGTAGATTTTTTATAAGAGCGACTTCATCTGTCTCAGATTATACTGTAAGGCACACCTTGAGAAATGGAAATGGCACGCGTGGCACGGGCTGAATATTATTTAAAAAAAATAACAATGCAAGTGCCGAGTTAAAATGCAAAGGCTGTCGTTGCACAGAATAATACGTACAACCGCTGTGGGAGATGGTTGGAAAATAAATTCCCTCTTGCCATAACAAAAATATTACATTTTAAAAAGTATAGACAAAAATAATAAAGGCGAAAGTAATTTTTTCATAAAGTCTCGTGTACTAAGATGCCTACATCAATTTTTCATTTCCCCTACTGATTTATATACTGTCAGATTCACACCGACGCTAGCTTCAAACAACGAACCTAACCAAACATTAGAGATTATGTTACATAACAACGTAACCATTGATAAATTATTATAGACAGAGCAACTCTATATAAAAATGCGTATCAATTTTAAGTGGTTGTTTTACAACTAGCGACATCTGTCGTTACCTTACTCATGTAGTCAGTAATGATATCGAAAGAGGACACCACTAGCGCAAAGAGTAAGGATAGCGGAGGATGGCACTAGTATCAAATACAATTAATGTTGTCAACAAAACATAAACATAACCCCAATTCATTCACAGAAAATACGCTATACATACAAGTAAATATAGGAATAAAACAACATTTGCAATAAATGAAGAGGCTTTCACTATAACAATCGTATTGTCCACTCCATATTAGTCAATAATAGAGTGAAATTATATGACACAAAATGTATTTAACCAGGATACATGGTGCTAATGATGCATAACGCTTGGTGCCTCCGTTTTGCATTCGTAAAATACTCTACGATTCTGTTTTAGATACATAAAAATAAGTGGCATAATAATCGTATATGTACTTGCACATGAAATGGGTGTTCTTAAAATGGTATATTTATGAAATACCGCACCAATGCTTGTAAAATTTATTCAAATTTGGATGTAAACATGTAAACAAATCAAAAATAATAACGTAAATTAACAAAACGATTTCAATATCTGCCTTGTTGCAATTCATGAGAGCATACTGATCCAGTGCATATAGCTAATCAGTAATTCTTTAAATATATATCAATCTTGTCATACTTGACAGCAGTGTATAAATGTGCTATCAGATCGACTCGAAAAATCTCCAAAAGAATAAAATATTATTAGTTAAAGAGTCCGCAATCCTAAAGATTGGTTGGAAACAGCACGCCATGCCGATCTATCCTGAGCTAATCCCTTCATCTCCCTATAGCTATTCATCTCAACGTCTTCAACTATCTGACTCACATACTCCAATTTAGGCCTACCTACCCCTCTCTTTCCCTCCACTCTACCGTCTATGATCAATTGCATAATCCCCCCATGCCTAAGAATATGCCCTACTAATCTGTCTCTCCTACGCTGTAACACTCTCCAAATACTTCTCTTCTCCCATACTAACTCTAGTACAGCTTCATTTGTTACTTTATCTTCCCAACCAATCCTCATCATCCTCCTATAACACCACATTTCGAATGCTTGTAATCTACGCTTCTCTTCCTTTCCTATAGTCCACGCCTCACACCCGTACAGTGCTACACTCCAAACATATACCTTCAGTAATCTTTTTCTAATACCCAAGTCAATATTTGATCTCAAAATCTGTTCTTTTTCTACGAATGCCTTCCTACCCTGTGCTATCCTACACTTTATATCTACCTTGCTTCGATTATCTTTTGTGATTCTACTGCCTAAATAACAAAAATCTGACACTTCTTCGATTCTATTATCTCCTATTGTGATCCACATTTTTCTACTGCATTCCTTTTTGTCACACCTCATCACTTTAGTTTTACCTATATTTATTTTCATGTTAAAATCCCTAGTCAATACTGCCTGCATACCATTCAATACCCTTTCTAAATTCTTTTCGCTTTCTTCCAATATAGCTATATCGTCGGCGAATCTCAGCATATATATTTTCTCTCCCTGTACATTCACACCTACACTATACTCTTCTTTTACTTTGTTTATTGCATCTTCTATATATAGATTAAATAATAACGGTGAGAGTGTACATCCCTCCTTATAATCTATACCCGTTTCTTTTAAAATTCTAAACATTATGTCCCAATCTACATTATCAAATGCCTTTTCTAAATCTACAAAAGCTATGCAAGTTACCTTTCCTACCCTCTTTCTTTTTTCTACTACCGTTCTTAGTGCTAGAATCGCCTCTCTCGTCCCTCTGTTTTTCCTAAAACCAAACTGATCTTCTCCTAGCCTTTCCTCTACTTTATTTTCTAATCTCCTATAAATAATCTTTAACAATATCTTCGATGCATGTGATAGTAGACTAATGGTCCTATAGTTCTCACACAAATTAGCTCCTATTTTCTTCGGCATTGTTACTATTCTACTACGCTGAAAATCCTGTGGTACTTCTCCCTTCTCATATATTTTACAAACTAACCTGTATAATCGCTCCTGCATTTTTTCCCCTGCGTGTTTTATTAATTCGGCTGGTATCATATCAATCCCCGCTGCTTTGTTATTCCGTAAATCATTTAATGCTCTATGAAACTCTGACCTAAGTATGCTAGGACCTAAGTCATCCTCATCTATCTGTTCCACACTTTCTAGCTCCTCCATGTCCTGCCTACCTTTATATAAATCTTCAAGATACTTCTTCCATCTTCTAGCTTTTTCCTTATTTTCTGTGAGTTCCTTACCCTGCTTATCACATATAATGTTACCCTTTGGTTTTACTTTAGAAAAATGTGACTTAATTTTCCTGTAGCCCAAATCTACTTTACCTCTTCTCATATCCTCCTCAATATCCTCACAATTTCCTTTTATCCACTCTTCTTTCGCTAGCTTGCATTTCCTATTAATCAAGTTCCTTAGTTCCTTATATTTTTTCTGTCCTGCTTCTGTGTTTCCTATTTTAATTTTCCTTCTTGCTTCTATCATTTCAACTATTTCTTCCGTGATCCATTCCCTCCTACCTGCCCTTTTCTTTGTGCCTAATACTTCATTTGCTGCTGTAGTTAACCCATTTCTGATTTCCCTCCATTCGCAATCTATGTCGCTCCTAGATGTTCCATTAGCCATGATTTCTACTTTCTGCTTGTACTTTTCACATACATCAGCTAATTTTAACCTATCGACATCTACTCTGACCTGTTTAGACTTCTGTAATTTCTTGAATTTGACCTCTGAGTCCAGGACTACTAAATTATGGTCACTATCAATATCTGCTCCAGGGTAACTCTTACAATTCTTAATCTGGTTCCTAAACCTCTCTTTAACCAGTATGTAATCTATCTGATACCTCCCTATATCTCCTGGCATTTTCCACGTATATATCCTGCGCTTGTGATTCTGAAAAAGCGTGTTTGCTACCACTAGCTTATTCCTAATACAAAACTCTACCAATCTATCCCCTCTATCATTACGTGTTCCTATTCCATATTCTCCTACTATTGAAACTTCCTTTCCCTTACCTACTACGGCATTCCAATCTCCGATTACAATTAGATTATCCTGTCCTTTAACGTTTGCTAACCTAGATTCAATCTCCTCATAAATGGATTCTACCTCATCATCATCGTGACTTGAAGAAAATATTATATTTCTTTTTATTAAATAACCGAAATATTACGAAGCAATACGACGAGGTACGAAAGAAATGACAAACATGCGCATCCTTGAAATTTGAATTGGCTGACAAGAAAGTAGAATGATAAGAAAAAACTGTAAGCAAACTATAAAAAAGTGTAATACCGTTTGTACTCAATAGGTTCCAGCACTTCCTGGACTGTGAATATTGCTCAAAATCGATTCCCCTTAAATACCCCTACGACTCTCTATTTCCTACACAGTCTATTTATATTAGTCTATGACGTGACTATAATTGGACATTATTCTGCGCCGAAGTAAAATCCGGTCGCGGGAAGGGAAGAGGCACTTCGATCAATCCTAGCTTCATCTGGTGGTGTCCTCTTTTACGTTGGACAGCGGTGTGTTTAGTGGATATAAAGACACACACGCAACACGGATGGAAGGAGACAAATGGACATGACGTTAATCCCAATTACTTTAATAGCACTATCTGCGTCATTGTAACGGTGACTGAAACTGTAGCAACCCGCCTGAGAAGAATATATCCTTATATTCTGCAAGAGCAATGTCTAGAAGAGGTCGCAATATTTTGTTGTTGCGTAATAATCATATATTTTCGACGTACGAATTAATAAGACATTTCAGAAGCGTCATTTTTTTCTGTTCAAGTTTGAACTTGTCAACTGGTATCGAAACATTCATCATCATGAAGAATGTTAAAAATGTTATAGATATTAATGCCCGTGTACTTTATATTTCGGAATATTTTCAAAGTATGAGTAACGAGCCCACGGGGCCCAACTGCCCCCAACAACTTTATTATTCATCGACGTGCTCACATATACAGAGTCCCCCAAAAAACCCAAACTAACAAAATTTTTCCATCTTCGAAAATGCGCTATAGAAGCTAATGTCAATTTTGACAAATGTCATTAAAATTACTTGTCATCGAAATAAAATGTCTTGGAAATTGAAATTATTGTTGTGTGTTCGCATTTATTTAGAAAAGTTTAAAAAAATGACATTTAAAAATGTATTTGTATATTTATTTTAATAAAAACTTGCCTTATTTTCACGGATTTTTTAATTTTTTTAAACAAACTTACTGATTTCTGCGAAAATGCGATTAATTTGGATTTTACATATAAAGAATTCGCAACTGAAGAGTACGTTAGCGGCGATCACTCGGTATATACAAAAGCGGGGGAATACCGAGTGATAGATATGCATGTATTTATTAACGGCGAAAACTTGTATAAAAAAAACGCAGTCAAAGATGGAAAACGCATGGCCGTGTCCCGGCGGTGTCATCAATTATAAAAATTCTCATAACCGGTTTCGGGGAACAATAGTGTGCCCAAAAAATGGGATGATGGCGCGCCCACCCCAGGGCGTGTATATAGACGGACCCGGGGAAGAAGACGCATAGATACATAATTCGTTCGAATAATAAATGATGCGAATATACGGCAGGCATATTGTGAAATTGAGGAATAATGTTTCATCCATCAAATGGCTTCCAGAACAAGATTATTAACCGGCCGATGTGTACACGTGTTGTGTGTGTTGCATACGCTACGCGCAAGGGGAATATGCCACAAAAATGAATGGCTTGTTTAAAAAGGAATCAATTTCAGAAAAATAATAAAGAATCGAATAGAAATCAAATCGGAAATGATAATAAAAAACATTGATCGTTTTAGGGATTCGAATTTGCAATCTATAAAGTTGAACTAAAGAGCAATCATTCGACAAAATTGTTATTAAACTCTTGCACGACTCGTTTTATTTTGAATTAGCAGAAATTACATACAAAATTGACTTAAAAAAAATATCTGACAGATGAAATGTTACGTCAAAATTGAAGACTTCTGTCATCTTCTAACAAACCCTCCATCTACCTTCTAATAAACCCAATAAATAATTGTTATTAAACTCTTTCACGACTCGTTTTAATTGAATTAGCAGAAATTACGTAAAAAATTTACTTTATGAACAAGAGATTAGACGCAAAATTGAATTTAAAAATATATCTGACAGATGAAATGTTACGTTAAAATTGAAGGGTTCTGTCGTCTTCTAATAAACCCTTAATTTGTTTTTTAATTTAAAGACGAAATTCGAATTAAAATACTCAACAATGATATTGAAAGAATTTAATTTTGGTAACTAAACTTCTTTACGATTGATTTAAATTAAATTAGCAGGAATTACATAGAAATTTTATTATAAAAAACTATGTGACAGATGAAATGTTACGTCAAAATTGCAGGCGTCTGTCATGTTGTAAACAAATCCATCTATTTTTTTGTTTAAATACAAAATACAAATTTAAATAATTATTTTTATGAAACAATTTTTAATTGGAAATAATTAATTAAAATATTTATCTTGTCTAGGATTTGAACCTATAACTTATAGTGTTGATTTAACGAGTAATAAATTGAAAAACAAATAATTATTCTTCAAATCGCACGAAATTTTCTATTTTAACGACATTAAAGTCTGCACAATTTTTTTGGGACGTTGTCTAGTTCTACAGCCCTAAGGCCTTTTGTAATTAAGCAAAATAATACTCTTTCTGACATCTCCAGATGCTCCCCAAGGAATATCACCAAATATAATTACCTTATTTTTGGCTCAAACTGTAATTCCTCTTTCTATCAACATTCCGGCACAAAAAATACGTAAAATACTTCAATTTCTTTCATTAAAAAAATAAACGAAAAATCATTCGGAAATGTCAAAATTTTACACATCGTGCAAAAATGAGTTTGAACAAAATTTTCGTATAATTTCCTCAAAACATTCGTATAAAAGAATGTAAATTAAAGCAAATTTAACGTTGCTGTAGATTTCTTCTTCGCGTTTTATGTTAGAAAATCTGTTTTATTAATTAAAACGTAATGTTAATGAACTGCGATTTTGCTCTATTTTATTTCGAGTTTTATATTATCAAACGACAAGTACATATCAGCAACAAATAGCAAAAGCAAAGCTTTGAAAAATATTTTCTATCTGTCGTGCATGGCTGGGAATGAAATGAAAGCGTTGAAATTAAATATTGATACAAAAATATGCCGCTAAAATGGAATATTTTTATAGTCTGCTTTAGTTCTATTTATAGAGTATTCAGTAATGCAAAAATATAGTAAAAAATACAACGAAATTAGGTTTGATTACAAAATCTCTCAGGGCATTTTTTTTTCATTTTTCTATTAAACTATTTAACCAGCTGGTAATAAATAACTATAACAATTTATTTATTTATAAAACTCACATTAATAAAGGTTTAAATTAGACAATGATAGATTTTGAACATAGTTACTTTTTTTAAATCGCAAAATTGAGTTTCTTTTGTACAAAAATTTGTGCTACTTTGAGGCTTTGCCAAAAACTAACAAACCATTAAAAAAATTGCCAAACCATTAAATATTTAAGTTGGAATATTTGGAACAGCTGAGTATCAAATTGACACCACTGCACTTAGTTTATAAAAAAAATTTCTAGACTCGAAATTACAAAACATTTGTGGAATTTAAGAAATTACGATTTTTTTATGATTTTGCTAGAAATATTTGACCAAAATTCGTTAGAAATCGTCGATTCGTGATTGAAATTTTCTAATTATTTAAAAACACACACAAAAAAAATATTATGCAAAATTGACTTTAAAAAGTTATCTGACAGATGAAATGTTATGTCAAATGTTATGACGGCTTCTGTCATTATCCAGATAAATCGTTTATTTGTTTAGTCAAATGCAAAATTCGAATTAAACTACTGAATTTTAATAAAATAGAAACTTCTGTTGTTTTTGGAAGCTATTATTTGAATGACTAATGAAATATTCACAATATTTTCTTAGTTATCCATTAAACTGACATCTATAAATATCGCCAAACTTGAATTTAAAATACCACACATTGTACAAAATCCGAAAACGTTCCATAAATACAATTTTCAGCGGCGATCGTAAAAGCGTAACGAATATAAATTATATAACGGTCAGGTAGGATAGAGATCATTATAAAAGATTTTATTGCTGTCGCGAATATTAAACTTTCATATTATATTTCTACGAGTTGGAGCGTGGAATGTTCGCAGTATGAATAGGATAGGAAAGTTAGAGAATTTGAAACTAGAAATGGAGAGACTTAAATTGGATATTGTAGGGATTAGTGAAGTTAGGGGGAAAGATCAAGTAGATACGTGGTCAGGAGAATATAGATTAATAACCACAGCATCAGATAATGGGCATACCGGTGTAGGTTTTATAATGAATAGAAAGTTGGGATGTAGAGTAAAGAGTTATTGCCAAGTTAGTGATAGAATTATAACTATTAGATTAGACACGAAGCCAACGGACACAGTTATAGTGCAAGTATATATGCCAACTTCAAGTCACGATGATGAGGAGGTAGAATCCATTTATGAGGAGATTGAATCTAGGTTAGCAAACGTTAAAGGACAGGATAATCTAATTGTAATCGGAGATTGGAATGCCGTAGTGGGTAAGGGAAAGGAAGTTTCAATAGTAGGAGAATATGGAATAGGAACACGTAATGATAGAGGGGATAGATTGGTAGAGTTTTGTATTAGGAATAAGCTAGTGGTAGCAAACACGCTTTTTCAGAATCACAAGCGCAGGATATATACGTGGAAAATGCCAGGAGATATAGGGAGGTATCAGATAGATTACATACTGGTTAAAGAGAGGTTTAGGAACCAGATTAAGAATTGTAAGAGTTACCCTGGAGCAGATATTGATAGTGACCATAATTTAGTAGTCCTGGACTCAGAGGTCAAATTCAAGAAATTACAGAAGTCTAAACAGGTCAGAGTAGATGTCGATAGGTTAAAATTAGCTGATGTATGTGAAAAGT
This sequence comes from Leptodirus hochenwartii, assembly GCA_947310635.1. NCBI lineage: Eukaryota > Metazoa > Arthropoda > Insecta > Coleoptera > Leiodidae > Leptodirus > Leptodirus hochenwartii. The sequence continues at coordinate 8,484,021 of OX371188.1, forward strand.
ACAAGCAGAAAGTAGAAATCATGGCTAATGGAACATCAAGGAGCGATATAGATTGCGAATGGAGGGAAATCAGAAATGGGTTAACTACAGCAGCAAATGAAGTATTAGGCACAAATAAAAGGGCAGGTAGAAGGGAATGGATCACGGAAGAAATAGTTGAAATGATAGAAGCAAGAAGGAAAATTAAAATTGGAAACACAGAAGCACGACAGAAAAAATATAAGCAACTAAGGAACTTTAATTAATAGGAAATGCAAGCTAGCGAAAGAAGAGTGGATAAAAGGAAATTGTGAGGATATTGAGGAGGATATGAGAAGAGGTAAAGTAGATTTGGGCTACAGGAAAATTAAGTCACATTTTTCTAAAGTAAAACCAAAGGGTAACATTATATGTGATAAGCAGGGTAAGGAACTCACAGAAAATAAGGAAAAAGCTAGAAGATGGAAGGAGTATCTTGAAGATTTATATAAAGGTAGGCAGGACATGGAATAGCTAGAAAGTGTGGAACAGATAGATGAGGATGACTTAGGTCCTAGCATACTTAGGTCAGAGTTTCATAGAGCATTAAATGATTTACGGAATAACAAAGCAGCGGGGATTGATATGATACCAGCCGAATTAATAAAACACGCAGGGGAAAAAATGCAGGAGCGATTATACAGGCTAGTTTGTAAAATATATGAGAAGGGAGAAGTACCACAGGATTTTCAGCGTAGTAGAATAGTAACAATGCCGAAGAAAATAGGAGCTAATTTGTGTGAGAACTATAGGACCATTAGTCTACTATCACATGCATCGAAGATATTGCTAAAGATTATTTATAGGAGTTAGAAAATAAAGTAGAGGAAAGGCTAGGAGAAGATCAGTTTGGTTTTAGGAAAAACAGAGGGACGAGGGAGGCGATTTTAGCACTAAGAACGGTAGTAGAAAAAAGAAAGAGGGTAGGAAAGGTAACTTACATAGCTTTTGTAGATTTAGAAAAGGCATTTGATAATGTAGATTGGGACATAATGTTTAGAATTTTAAAAGAAACGGGTATAGATTATAAGGATAGGAGAATAATTTTTAATTTATATAAACACCAAACTGCCTTAGTTAGAATTGAGGGGGAAGAAGAGGTAGCAAAAATAGGGAAGGGAGTTCGGCAGGGATGTACACTTTCACCGTTATTATTTAATCTATATATAGAAGATGCAATAAACAAAGTAAAAGAAGAGTATAGTGTAGGTGTGAATGTACAGGGAGAGAAAATATATATGTTGAGATTCGCCGACGATATAGCTATATTGGAAGAAAGCGAAAAGAATTTAGAAAGGGTATTGAATGGTATGCAGGTAGTATTGACTAGGGATTTTAACATGAAAATAAATATAGGTAAAACTAAAGTGATGAGGTGTGACAAAAAGGATGCAGTAGAAAAATGAGGATCACAATAGGAGATAATAGAATCGAAGAAGTGTCAGATTTTTGTTATTTAGGCAGTAGAATCACAAAAGATAATCGAAGCAAGGTAGATATAAAGTGTAGGATAGCACAGGGTAGGAAGGCATTCGTAGAAAAGGAACAGATTTTAAGATCAAATATTGACTTGGGTATTAGAAAAAGATTACTGAAGGTATATGTTTGGAGTGTAGCACTGTACGGGTGTGAGGCGTGGACTATAGGAAAGGAAGAGAAGCGTAGATTACAAGCATTCGAAATGTGGTGTTATAGGAGGATGATGAGGATTGGTTGGGAAGATAAAGTAACAAATGAAGCTGTACTAGAGTTAGTAGGGGAGAAGAGAAGTATTTGGAGAGTGTTACAGCGTAGGAGAGACAGATTAGTAGGGCATATCCTTAGGCATGGGGGGATTATGCAATTGATCATAGAAGGTAGAGTGGAGGGAAAGAGAGGGGTAGGTAGGCCTAGATTGGAGTATGTGAGTCAGATAGTTGAAGACGTTGAGATGAATAGCTATAGGGAGATGAAGGGATTAGCTCAGGATAGATCGGCATGGCGTGCTGTTTCCAACCAATCTTTAGGATTGCGGACTCTTTAACTAACTAATTATATTTCATTTAATATTTCATTTCATATTATATTCGCCAAGTGCTTCAATTTAAGTGTTCAATTTACACAGTGACTAATTGCAAATACAATTTTTTTATACATATATTTCAAAAAAATCATCGAACGATTTATTAAATAAAATAACCCTCTCAAATAATTGCCTTTTAACAAAATCTACGCGAAATATCTTTTTGACAACTACAGCGTGATGCTTGGACTATTATATGCAACCAACGATACATGCTGTGTGTATTTTGCAATATTTGGGCGTTCGGATGGATTTCAGTTTTTAGTCTACATCCCCATGAACTGTATTAAACGGCAATATTAAGAGTTGATAGGGGCCACAAATTCGAATGTGCAAGCGTAAAATTTAATTGCTTTAAAGTCAGTTTCGTGCATTCAATAACTGCTCGCTATCAAATTTTACAAATACATTTGACTTTTACACAAGATATTAGCGCAAGCTCAAATTATAACAAAATTATAAATCACACGAAATAATACATCCGTTTTTTGGATTTTTTTTAACCTCGCTAACAAATTTTTCGAATTTTAAAACACCAATAAACCGGGATCCCCACTGATAAGAACCAGTTCTTCAATAGACCTAATTACGAGGACATTTCCATAAATCAAAATATCGTCGGATTTTTTTTTCGTCAATTAGTGGACCACAAAAAATCGAAATGACGAATTTTAGTTTGGAAATGTATTTGTTGGTAGTAGAATAAAATGAAAAGTGGCAGCACTGTTTTTGATTATGCGTTTATATCACATAGAATTGTAATATAGAGAATCGTAAGCGATAATTAAAAATAAAATATCGTCTACCGAACAACGACAACGTAGCTTTTTTTGCAGGAGAGCGGGAAGGTTGGGAATTTGAAAGGTAATAAAGTCGCAGTGTAATTGCGCATTGAAAGAAGGAAATTATGGGAAGAGCTTAGGCGTGGATTTGGTCGGAAATCCCCCCCCCACCCTAAGGGTGATTTACTATTTACTTTTACATGGACTGCAAATGTGATAGGGACTTTTTAATTTACAACAATTACATCCGTTCGACGACACGACTTTAATGGCGGAATTATACGATGCTAAGTCGCCGCGATTTATTTCACGAAGACCGAAAAGAAAATCCAACATTACAAATTCTATTTTTTTTATGAAGCCGTTTATAAAAAAACATTTCGCTCACAGTTTTCAATCAATAATTTCCTACGAATTATATCTGCCATAAACGGTTATTTTCCGAAAATTAAACTGCAACCTGACAGGTTTTGACAAACAACAACAATAGATTTATAAATCATTTAAAAAAAAGTCATTTTGTATGAAAAGAAGATCTCCCTTACAAACAAAACTAGAAAAATACACCACAAAATTTAAAATCATCATTTTTTTAGAGCAAAATTAAATCCCCAATCATTTGTTTTGCAATAATTCAACTGAACCAACCGCAATTTTCATTATTCTTCAACAATTATCCCTCAAAAATACATTTCCCATCCCTCAAACGTTACAAAACAAACATTTCATTGTTTGACACGACAAAAACAAAAAACAAAAAAGAAATCTTCTTAATGACATTTAAACGCCAGCAAACAAATACAGCAGCTTGTGGCATTGAACAGCTGGCTGGAGGATTTGAGGGAATATTACATACAGTTCTTTTCTGACATGTGGCGGAGACAGTGCGAAATGATGTGGGGGGGGCAAAAGAATTGTGTTCGCAGCTGAGTTTAGAATTGAACAATTGCTTCTCGATCCTCGGGCCTAACGCCAAAGTAAATGACAATCGGTAAGCCAGCGACAGCGGCGCCATCTAGTGAATGAATCGACATGTACACAATGTACACAGAAAAGGAAATATTTAAACTGATATTTAAAAAAAAAGCAATTTGTAATAAACTATAAGGTGTTGAATTGTTAAAATATTACTTGACGTATAAAAAAAATATTTGTTATATGCATATATATATTTTTTAATTTTTGGATTTTTTAAGTCGAAAAACTTATGATTTTGTGAAATAGATTTGTTTAGTCCACTGGTGTACAAATCATGCAGTCACAGCAAAGAAGGCTGTGAAGCTGAAGCCATCGTTTGTTCCTGTCACATTCACCGCGATCTGTCACATCGAACCTTCGAAGAATTCACACCGCGCACAAACGCCATCTAGCGAATGTCAAGTGGAAAATAAAGAGTTTAAATAAATCAAGTGTCAATTTATTTGTGATTTTTTCTTCAAAATCAAATTTAAATATCGCAATTCGCAACAACGGAAATTGCAATGGAAAAAATGCTATGCGAAAATTCAATTTACGGTGTGATCGATTTGTTTTTAATTTTGCGGTAAAGTGCGACTAATTATGTGTACCCTGTATACCTGTATAACTCACCAAAACCGAATTTGGAATAATTTAAACCTATCAGTCAAATGGGCACGAACGATAACATTGCACAGAGCAACGAGAGATAAATTCGATGTCATACTAACAGCAATTTATTGATTATTAGTCAAATATCAAAGATCTAAAAGAGATGACAGTTTATATTCGAACTAATTTTTAACCAAGAAACGTGCCTCTTGTAAAGAATCTATTCATCGAATGACAAGACGAGCGAATATCGAACCGTATGCTACAACAGCGCCCTCTATAATATCGCTAAACAGTAGACAGTTGCGGAAGTGTGATGAATCGACATGGGGAAAACGTTGACAGCGGATCAGATTTGATCTATTGGTACTAACTGCTGAAGTCAACTAGGAAGTGTATTTTTATTTTATTTGTGTTTTAAAAATGTCATAAGACGTCATTTAATTTGCGTAACCCAAAAAACACATTACAGATTCCATTTTTAATTAACGCAATACAAACAGATTATTACAGATTGCTTTTTTACTTTCGTAATTAATTTTATAAATAAAGCAAACTCAAAACTACTTCATTTTGGTTTGATCAATTTTTTTCGTGACAAAAAAACATTTATAAGGCATCATACGATTGACATAACAAAAAAATAAATACATTACAGATTCCTTTTTTTTGGTCGACGCATCGCAATTCCTTTTTTGCATTTGGAAATAATTCTTAGAGTGTCTATAAGAGTAGATTAAACCTTTTGAAAATGTTCTCTGGCGAAATGTATGTGCGTCTATGCAACGGAATGAATAGGAGAGGCTTGTTTGTGTGTTTTATGTCTAGAGAATAATTTGTATGACTAATACAATATCAACAGCCATTGCTAAACTAAAATAGTTCGGGCAGAGGCAGACACCTGCTCTCGCTCCATCTTCCGACAGTCTCCGATATCGGAGATACAACTATTTAATTAATCCATCCACTGTGAGATGATAAACTCGTAGAAAACATCCTCACTTCCATTCGATACACACGCTAATACAATGCGAAATATTTTTTTTATTCAAATAATACAAATTTTTTTATTTTCCTTCTCAATTGACAAGAGAAATAAATTTAATAACTTTTTGTCCAAACTAAATATGCTTTCGGAAAGATTTTATTTAAATGTAGGACACCTGGTATATATAACACAAAAAACATTTTTTTTTTTTATTCAAACGTAATCAAGACTACTAAATTTAAGAAAAAGTTTTGACATTAACGTTCACTTTTCTTTAAAGAATATTTTAATTTTATTTAGTAAAAAGAATATTATCAAATATTTGATTTTTGTCGAAATATTATATTTTAATTTAGAACACCCAGTACATATATCGCCATCAACATTTTTTTTTTAATACAAGAATACTAAATTCTTTACAAAAGTTTCGGTATTAACATTTAACTTTTCCACCATTTTTTTTTAAATTTCTTGTAGTTGAAAAAAAAATTTACTGTACGAGCAAAATTTGCTTTCTAAACTTATTTATTTAAATTTAGAACATCCCGTATAAAATATACCAACGAAATTGTTTTTTAATACAAAAATACTCAAGACTCTTAATTATTAATAAAAAACATTTAACTTGTCGTTTAATTTTCATTTTTTTTCTAGTAGTAATAAAAATTAATTTAGAAATTTATTGCTGCAACGAAATATGCTTTCTAAAAAGTATCACATTAAAATCTAGAACACCCAGTATAAAATACACTATCTACATAGACATAGACCCACATAGATCGGATTTCTATTGTTTCCAATAAGCCTTTGAGAGCGCCATGCTATTTTGGATTAATTTTGAACGTACAAAAGACCCTTCAGCATTTCTGAATCGTGAAAATTCTGTTGATGAAATTCCGTTTTAATAACTTATAATATAATCCGGGGGGGCACTGGTAATTCGCATTACTATTTTACGAATACATTAAAACTATTCCGGGTTTCAGTTTCTGCAAAGCTGATTATTAAATTTTATTGAAAATATTCTAAAAGCTATTTTTTTTAATCACAATTTAAATTTCATCGGATTTAAAATAAGTTTCGATATTACCAAAAACGCATAAATTAGAAGAAGAAATTCGTTTTCGAATTTGAAAAATTCCAATAAAAATATTTCTGGTTTTATAAAAATAGTAACAATGCCGAAGAAAATAGGAGCTAATTTGTGTGAGAACTATAGGACCATTAGCCTACTATCACATGCATCGAAGATATTGTTAAAGATTATTTATAGGAGATTAGAAAATAAAGTAGAGGAAAGGCTAGGAGAAGATCAGTTTGGTTTTAGGAAAAACAGAGGGACGAGAGAGGCGATTCTAGCACTAAGAACGGTAGTAGAAAAAAGAAAGAGGGTAGGAAAGGTAACTTGCATAGCTTTTGTAGATTTAGAAAAGGCATTTGATAATGTAGATTGGGACATAATGTTTAGAATTTTAAAAGAAACGGGTATAGATTATAAGGATAGGAGAATAATTTTTAATTTATATAAACACCAAACTGCCTTAGTTAGAATTGAGGGGGAAGAAGAGGTAGCAAAAATAGGGAAGGGAGTCCGGCAAGGATGTACACGCTCACCGTTATTATTTAATCTATATATAGAAGATGCAATAAACAAAGTAAAAGAAGAGTATAGTGTAGGTGTGAATGTACAGGGAGAGAAAATATATATGCTGAGATTCGCCGACGATATAGCTATATTGGAAGAAAGCGAAAAGAATTTAGAAAGGGTATTAAATGGTATGCAGGCAGTATTGACTAGGGATTTTAACATGAAAATAAATATAGGTAAAACTAAAGTGATGAGGTGTGACAAAAAGGAATGCAGTAGAAAAATGAGGATCACAATAGGAGATAATAGAATCGAAGAAGTGTCAGATTTTTGTTATTTAGGCAGTAGAATCACAAAAGATAATCGAAGCAAGGTAGATATAAAGTGTAGGATAGCACAGGGTAGGAAGGCATTCGTAGAAAAAGAACAGATTTTAAGATCAAATATTGACTTGGGTATTAGAAAAAGATTACTGAAGGTATATGTTTGGAGTGTAGCACTGTACGGGTGTGAGGCGTGGACTATAGGAAAGGAAGAGAAGCGTAGATTAGAAGCACTTGAAATGTGGTGTTATAGGAGGATGATGAGGATTGGTTGGGAAGATAAAGTAACAAATGAAGCTGTACTAGAGTTAGTAGGGGAGAAGAGAAGTATCTGGAGAGTGTTACAGCGTAGGAGAGACAGATTAGTAGGGCATATTCTTAGGCATGGGGGGATTATGCAATTGATCATAGAAGGTAGAGTGGAGGGAAAGAAAGGGGTAGGTGGGCCTAGATTGGAGTATGTGAGTCAGATAGTTGAAGACGTTGAGATGAATAGCTATAGGGAGATGAAGGGATTAGCTCAGGATAGATCGGCATGGCGTGCTGTTTCCAACCAATCTTTAGGATTGCGGACTCTTTAACTAATAAAAATCATTTAATAATTAACGATTTAGTAAAATCTTCCAAACGAAAACAAGCTCATTTATTTGTTTATTTTGCGAAAAAAGTTTTTGATCAAGCTCAAAAAAAATCAAATTTGAATATATCTGGTCATTGGTTGGTCGGCAGAATGAAGTAGTCAAGTCAAGTGTTAAAGGGCGTGAAATGAAGGGCGTGAGAGTAGCTGGGTCTGCAAACTAGAGCAGTATCTACTATCTAGTCGGTATATAGGCGAAATTGCGACAGTTGGAGCCCTTTGCGGTGTCCCGAGGGACTCGCTAAAAGTAAATACGTTTTCCAGTCGGAATTACTTTTTTTCCTTTCGCCAGAGCACGCGTAACCTGCTGGCCTGGCTGCAAACAAACGCCAGGGTGCGAAGAATATATACAAAGAACAACCAAAATATCCGCACTATAGATATCAACATACAGGATGATCCTAAATTACAACAAAATCTACAAAATGAACCAAGTGTTTTTTTGGAGCGTAATTTTTTGCTTCGTAAATTTTACTTTTAATATTTGTACATTTATAATACGAATTTTTAGTAGGGAAAAAGTGTGGATTTATGCGGAAACATCCCGTGAATCTACAAGTAAAGACACATCGTCTGTTTCTACGGTTCCGGTAATGCGAGTGGATGTAAATTTAGAAGTACACGAATAGGTTTTCGTGTTATTTTGTATACAAGGGAAGAATCGAATACAGCACACATCCATCTTCCAGAATCGAAGCATTCCCTTTGATAGGTTCCTTCCCCCACCGCCCCACCACCCCCTGCATTCCCTCTGATCGTATATGCAACAATACAAAAGGAAATACAAGAAAATTGCCGATTGTAACAAATATACAACCATCAAAGAATTAGGAAACTATTCATATTGCAAGAAAAAAGAAGTAGTTTTTTTTCTCAAAAAATGTAGAAATATTTGATGAACAACATACAAACTGATAAATCAATTTTTTTTCCAAATGTAAATTTATCATTATTCAGATTCGAAATTTAAAAAATTCCACTTCTAGTTTTCACGTTGCATTTTAGCGGATTTTTTTAAAGCGAAAATAAGTTTAAGAGAAACAAACAAGTTTAAAAAACAAGAAGACATGTAAACCTGTTTTTCCTGCTCAAACCTTTACTAAAAAAAAAAAAATTCAAGCGCATACTTTGAGTTTTCTGGAAAAGAACTCCAGAAATAAACAACAAAACGTTCTAGATTATGAAACGTCAAAAATATTTTTTAACAAATTTAAAACTACTCACATAAACATGTTTTTTTCCACTTTTATTCGGGAGTTTTTCAACTCAGCAATCATATACAAAGCTAAAACTGCGCACTTTATTTATTTAATTCCTCGACTTAACGAGGGACATCTTAAAACAGACATTTTCTGCAAAAAAGTGCCCAGAAAAATGATTTTCTTTCGAAGTAAATATTTTGATTACTAAACAATGCGTGTACAGTGACATTTAAATATCGTGCTTTCAACTGTCACTGTTTATTCATACAAGATATACATCGTTTTTTTTTTAAGTTGGGGACCAGTATCGTCCACTACTACGCATAAGGGCTGCACTTATATACACAAGGTACTCAGCCACACCTAGTTTTTCTATTGACAATACACAAGCGTACCCACAGCACTATTCAATGTGCCGTACGACTGACGCCATACTGTTTTGAATAGCACTGCTCTGTACTGTATTGGTCAAGCCATTATACAGGTTTTGATTTATGATGCGTGAACTTCTGTCACTTTCCGCCACTTTCAATAAAACGGTGTATAATAATTTTTTTTGTAATATTTAAATAAAAATGAAAAATGTATTGCAATTTGTCATCACTAGAAGTGACTTAACATGACCAAAGATTGTATAACAACATTTCATGCCCCAAAAAATCTTATCACAGATTTTAACAAACTACAATGTATAAGAAAAACAATTCTTCTAATAAACCTCGATCAATAAAAACCAACAAGAAAAAAACCAACTAAGCTCTTCATGTGTAAAACAGCAGCTATACTATTTGTGGTTTTATACGTTGTCCTCCCGATAGCCGGGGGGAGGACGTGGATATCATGCACGTACCATCCTCCCTGGACCTATACCTAGACACTGTAGTCGGCGGTAGTTGTTTGAATTATTCATGGAAGCGACCAGTGCATGTAACCTGACCACCAGATATATCCTCCTCTAGTTGTGCGAACGTTGGGGGGGTGGAGGACATTGTCTGTGGTGTGGCTCAAAATTGGGAAGTTTATATTACCAGAAAAAAAGGTTTTTTTAATGCAAAAAAAATTGAAGGGAGTGTAAATAATTGTTTCAATGCTCGATTAATGCAGAACAATTAGCAGATACACGTGAAATCTTGAATAGAAGACTGTTTTTTTAAACCCCAAGTATGGAAGCCCCCATTCTTCCGCGACCAAAGCACAGAGCAGACTCTGTCAGAAGATTTCCAAACTTCAACTTGGGGGGAGAGAGTTTCATTCGGTAAAGGGCCCATTCCCGAATGATATTTGGTTGCCATCTCCCGTCCAGCAATTCTATAGAAAGGGTCAGCGGTGTGTGTGCCAACGTTTCGTTTCGTCATATCTTCTTCAGCACGCCCTAATGTCCATCCATCCCACCCGCTGTAAAGTTATTCCAGGCAAGTGGCTAAAGTCGAGTGTGACGTGAAATTTTGAACTGCTCACGGGTACATGAACGGATGGGTGAAGTGCTGAGGGGTGCGGCGACGGGTGGTCAAGTGGATGTGCAAAAATTACTGATTTCTGTTCTCAGAAATATATTTTTAAGATCAATTTTGTGGAATTGATGTTAGAAGAAGTATAAATCGAGATTAGAATATTTTTATTGAAAGTTGTATATAGGCAACTTAACCGACAGGTCAGTAGATAGTCGACGAATTTATATTTGAAACAATTTCTATTTAATTTAATTTATTCTAAATACAATTAAACAAGACCGAATCTAGATCAATTTTAATTGTTTCTATTTTTTAAATAATCAATTAAATTGCAAAAAATATATATATTATAAAAATTTTAAATAATAAGTGACATTTATCTGTCATTATGACAATTTATCTATACCATTTGATAACCAAATGAAAAGGATAAAAAATAAATTCTTCTAATAAACATTTTGTAGCATGTTTAATTATTTTGTTTTTAAGTTTCTAAAAGAAATTTTAGAAGAAGTTTAATATTTTCAGTGTTAACATGATTTGCTGCAGTATGATTAATTATAGGCAACCTAATAATCAACTGATGAATTAATATTTTCAAAAAATTGTTGAACTATACTTTTTTTCTTCATCACTGCAAATAGAAATTAATTTTAACTGTTTATAGCTTCGAAGCAGACTATTAAATTGTAAAATCTTCTCAGTGGACATTTTCTAGCAGAAATATTTCGTTTTAAGTTTCTAAAATTGCAGAAAGTTAAACTGAGCTTCTAGTAAGGTCAATCGAGCGTGATATCTTTATTTCTCTCAAAACTCGTGCTCTGAAGAACAAATTGCTGCAAATTCAAAAAAGGTTACACACGATACGTTGCTTTAGCTGCGTTATTACAGAAGTAACATGATAAAATGATTTCTAAAAAATTATGAGCTAATAAATAATAAATATCTGTAAATAATTTGAAAAAAATGCAAAATACTTGTTGCGAAACTTCGTAAATCTTGCTAGGAATTAAAGTAGCTCATTTCCCTTGTACGAACAAGTTTTCTTTTATTTTTAATTACACTACCCACGCGAAGAACTCAAATTTTCTGGCCATTTACAGTGTTGCATGTTCGATATCATTTCCACACAATGCGAAGAAGTAAACTAACAATAGGGCAGCATTTTAATCCGGCGCTGATAAAAACAATAAATCATAAACCGCAATGCAAAGAGCCCCAATAATAAATTATTAAGGTCACTGGGTACCATCACGTGATTTGCCGCTAAACACGCTGCCTACTGAAGGAGGATATAAGAGTCAATTGCATTGTTAGGGCCTAAGAGTTTGTGGAAAATCCGAAACATGTAATATCGCATGTTCGGACCGGAAAAGGCGTGCACTCGGCCACGGGAATAATGAAATTTCTTAAATAGTTCGGCTCGAAGATTGCACGAGTTCATCTGCTCGGTTTATTTACTGGAATAATTGCCGCTAGCGTTTGTAGGGAATTTATTAATGACGTACAACAAACTGGATGAAAGATCAATGCTAAAATTGCAACTACAACAAAAAAAAAACCAAGAAATGGAATTTAAAAAAAACATCGTACAAGAGCAAATTTCTGGTTCAACGTTATTTAAGACAATTAAAGGTGAAGAAGGGATGCACACAAAAAACTAGTCACCTGAATTCAGTAAAACAAAGTCAAGTAAACATTTTTTCCTGAATTGAGTAACTATTTTTCTCGTGCGTGTTTAAAACGATGCTTGGGTAAGGTGAGCCAAAGAAACTGACACGAGTCAGCTGAAGAAGACGAAGAAAGTAGCTAATTTAATGTTGTGTTTAAATAAACACGCGAAGAATCTGAGAGGGCATGATTAAATCTGAAATATTTGCAAGATACTATATCAGAAAAGACACGACAATGAATGCAGACTGGAGCGTCACCGTCTTGCGAATGTTTGCGAAATTAAATTCTTCTCAGCAAATAGCGCAAATATGGTAGAATATTCGTGTTGTATGCAGAAGACGCAATCACCAATCGCTCCAACTATAATAAGGTTTATACGCTGAAATACAGCGTTAAAAAATTGCTAATTACCTTCTAGACAAATCGAAATATTAGTTAGCCAAAAAAAATACATTTTTTTAAGAACAAATAGTTATTTTAAATCATTGATAAGCTATTGAGGTTCTGTAGCGTGTTCGTTCGAGGAAAAACAATGTTATTTGGCAACGTGGTGGAGAAAGGTCGCGTATAGAACCGTAGGTATAAATGTAAGTGCTTTATTCAACTTATTCCAGGCAAATGAAATAAATTGGAGTTCTCAATTTGGAAGGACAGGTAATAATACTCAACACAAAGAAGACGTGCATCGCGGAAACATCCAGGCAGACACGGAGGATGGTACTGGACCAATCTAGGATAATGGATATTTGGTGCTCGTGCAGAAGACAATCGTTCAAACAAAAAAATCTGCTTTGCAGGAACATTTTATTCCTCAATCGTTGCGGAATTAAAAAGAATTATTTGTTTTGATGTTGCGTAACAATAAAAATGTGCATTATTAAAGAGATCTTTTTGTTTAGTATTCTGGGACGATGAAGAGGACGATTCGGATGTGAGATTTAGATGATCCTCCGAGCACAAAGTGGTCTGCCAAAGCAATGATATAAATACGTAATACAATTGTTGAAACAAAGATGAAATAGAAAGCGTTGCAGAAGCGGGTGGTATAATACCAAGTATTCCATTTGACGATGCGCGAAATTTCTTGATTTAAATTGCAGAAAAGTAACTATAAAAATAAATAAAACGGTTTTAAAATTAAGTAATGGTAAACCAGCAATTTTTGGGGAAAATCTTTTGGAGTAGTATTTTTTTTGGAACACTCGGTAGATTACGTATAAAGAAGTCTTGTTTTGTATGATATTATATAAAAGCTTAAATATTGAATCAAGCACGAATATAAATAAATGTCATTTGAATACGTGCAAGCAGCTCAAAAGATCATCTTCATAATCATTTTTTCTCTCGAGGAAACTTTCAGGTTTATGTTCAAGTAAACAAAACCGTTTTTTTTTTCCACAATAGCGATCCAAATAATAAAGAATTTGATAATTTAATTTAATTTAAGCGCAATTACTTCGCCCGAATTACAATTCGAAAAGAAACATTTTACTGAAACCGTTTTTAGTCGAATTTCGTCAATACTTTCGTACAATCGAGCTTCTGCGCTAATTTTACTTTTAAATATGTTCTTCGGGGGATAAAAAGAAACGAAAACGAAGACCGTGGTTCGTACACAACTCCTCGCCAATGCTGGAACTGTACATCATTACATACACTGCGCTTACAGAACCGTATTTAGCACAAACAATTTTTTTTCGGAAGTATTAACGATATATATTGATTTAAGAACAATCGAACAAAATCTAGAATATTAAAATTTAAAATTTCTAACAAAATAATTTTTTTGAAGGAGTCGAAGTATCTAAAATATAACAATATATTTTTTGGGCTATATTAGTATAATTCTGTTGGGGTTTTCAATAGTCTTGTGCTCGGGCGTATTTTTTCCGCAAGGAAGGAAGAACTGCTGCAATTTCTTTCATGATATAACACTCTCTTCTGGAAAGGGGGATGCGAAAAAAACGGGAATTGAGAAAGCATGCTGCTGCCATTCGGATGGAAAACTCTGCTGTGCAAGTTTTAATTGATTTTAGAGAAGATTTTCCCTTTTCCGCCAGCGCGCACCAACAACTCCCTCGCGCTCTGCAAAGTTTTAATTTAAATTAAGAATGTTTCAACAATTTTACGAAAATTACGCTGTATTTTTTTTCTGGGCAAATATATTTCGTTCGATTTTACAGAGTATCGATGTTGGCCTATAATAAGAAAATAAATAAAAAGTTGGCCGATTGCGGAACAAACGTTTGATCCTGTACAAGAACAAGACAAAGAAGAAGCAGTGCACTTTTCTGGAGGAGATTCAATATTGGGGCCCACGTTGTATATGATGAACCTTTTAAGGAAGAACAGCCAACTGGCTAGCTGGCTACGGTGGCCTTAAACTTTTTAATATAGCTCGAGATATTAAATTTACTCCGGCGTGTTCACTTCATCCCTCATGCGGAAACAGTTTCGTAATTTTAGGAATTATATAAAACTTGAACGGAGGGATAAAGGAAACTAGATGCTCAAGAAACAAAACGAACAGCTACCGAGCAAAGAAAATCGCATGAAGAATTTAATTTGAAACGGTGCTTTGGTATTAATCTATCAATTTTATTTAACAGACGCTGTTTAGAATTTGAGATAAGAATTATTTTCAATGGAAAGCACACGATGGGCGTTATATATCTTTAAAAACATTTAGACAAGTTTCAATTAAAAAATGACAAATTCTGAAGCATTGGCTAATATTATAGTTACCCATAGTTACGAGAAAAAAAATCTCCAAAAAGTTGGTTCTTTTCGCCAATTTTGTGTCTGAATTTGTCACCCTGCCAAAATACAAAAAAAAATCCCTTCATTAGAGAAGTCTACCAAACTTAATACTAGAGTTGGAAATTTTTGAAGCAAATTTCCCGACTCAAAGATTGGAAAACACTTTTGAGGTTGACAATGAAAATGTTGAATGTTTTGACACATTCGGCATAAAATATTTCATCAAATAGTCATTAGAAATCGTAAATTGACTTATCAAAATATAGATAAAGCTTAAGTCAAATATACGTATAGTCAAGCAAATGCTGCGTTGCAATTTATCAGCAATTGACAAAGATTTTTTTTAAATTTTGATTATACAACTTCAATTTAATCAAGTATTGAATTTTTTGTTTAATTAAATAATAAATCGAACCAAGTAATTTTTTGTTCCACGTGAGTGCAAAAAAAAATAGTAAATTCGTCAATAATTCATTTACAAAATACATAAATATCTATCGTTAAATCTTCTAATCCAATATAAATTATTTATAAAGTCAACGTTGAATTGATTAAAGCAACAAATGACGGCGATTTAAGGCGAATTTTCATGTTTATCAAACAATCTACTTATGTCACCCTAATTTACAACATTGTCGGAGTTTATGTTGAATTTTTAATTGCTGAATAGTGCAGATATTGCTAAATTCCTTAATGAAACAAATATTTAAAATTTGGTAGTGTTTAGACTTAACAAGAATAAAGGCTCTGCACTGTTTTTCCAGCGAATTCTCAGTTGATTCAAACACAAAAAAAATCTTTTCTTCTAATTCCCAATGAACTTGCTTCAGTCTCGTCCCAGAAACATCCGCAAATTTGATGGGTTTTAATGGACAGATCACTTAAGAAGAATTTTTAACGTGGCAATACGAGTATTTGGTTGCATCGAAAAACCATGCGAGATATAACAATATCGCGAGCGATTTTCATCACTTGTGATGAAGATGTTACGAGAAGGAGTTATGAGAGAATTGACTCTTGCTCGGCTGTATGGTCGTAATATGCGGATTATACGACGACTCGACCGCAAAAATACGACGCATCTATTTACGGCCACTAAATACGTACAAGTACTGGAATAAATATAGCCATACACTCAGAAGATAAAATATATTATGTAAAAAAGGCGGGCGGCATTAAACCAACAACCGAGTCTATTTTCGTGTACAATGGAATGCAGTTTTTCACCGAAGACTAGGTCAAATTCAACTTCATCAATATTACAAACATCACGAAAAAGATACCAATTTATATCATCGTATTTCGTTCGTTCGTGTTCGATATAAAAAGAATTGAAGGAAGCGACAGCGCATCATCATAATTCCTTTCTAATATTGAGGAGAAAATGTCGCTTGATTTTTAAATCTTCAAAGAATTTGCGAAACAACAAGGAAAGGTCCTTAATTTGTTTGTTTTTTTATCCCAACAACTCACATTGGATAGTACGGAGGTGGCTGTAGTTTTCTCCACCAAGACATTAGCGATGGTTCCCCCTTTGGTGACGGTCGTACCATCACCAGCGCTCCCTTTGGCGGCCTTCGTAGCTCGAACCGTGGCCGCCGACGGTCTTCGTTTCACGCCACTTTGGTCGCCGACAGCGGCCTTCACACTAACCACACTGTTGACATTATCAATATCACACACCGCCACATCACTGTTGATACTCTTCGCATTGGACACTTTGCCGTGCTGTTGGGTGGTCCGTTGTTTCGGCGGTGGTGGTGGAGATGGCTCGATGGTGGAGGACGGAGAAGACAGCTTCCTCCTCCGCACTCCTCCGACCAGAGGAGGAGTCGTACCGGACGCGGCCGCGACCTCCACCTCGATTATATTCACAATCGACAATATCCGAACTGCGACTACGGCGATCCGACGTGACGTGTGAGCGGGTCCTTAGATCCAGCGGAGCCTTCATAACACACTGGACGACCACGTGTTATCAAGACCACGTCAACAACGAGCACGTGCTCTCACCTCGATTTCAATTGATTGGTACACGTTCGTGTGGGGCCATTAATCCAGCGTGCGTTCCGAACAGGGATCATCTGTTGAGGAGGAGTTGATTGCGATCACTCAGTGCGCTGCCGCCAATATCACTGACTGACTGATAGTAGTACGGGGAGCGAAACGTGGTGCGCTGTAAACACACAGCCGCATATACGTGGACCCGTCGTTGCCGTCACCACCGACTTGACAACAACGGCACTGTTCGGTCACTGCTCATCCACATCTATACACACATCGGATGGCGGCGTGGTGCTCCTATCGACGCTGCCGCCACTGACTGTAGCTGTCGGCTCTTCTCGTGTTCCGTGCGCGCGGGCTATGCGATATCGAGCGACGCCACCGCCACCGCCGCCGCCGCCGCCGCCACCGCCACGGCTCAGCGTCGGGACGCACGCATACAGACACAGCACATTCGCTGTTTGCGCGTTTTCGTCCATACCATAACAATACATCGTTGCCAATTCATGTAAAAATTCTAACGAAATATAATAATAATAATAAATCCATTTATTGGCATATGCTAGATTAGGAAAGTACCTGCCAAAGGGAATGCCATCAATTAATAAGATATAAGGGTCATCCTTGCTCTTCCTGATGTTTATTTAAATATATTAAAGTCTGAGGCCGTAGGCCAAGCATCGCTCTTCGCTCTTCCAAATATACTCCTTATTTTTGTATTATTTAGTTTGTTTTTTTATTCTAAGTTGGAAGATTTAGACAAACAGATTTATGTTTCACTTATAAGATATAAGGCTCTCGTCCTTGCTCTTCCTGGCACCCCTATAACTTAAAATCGAATCTATCCAACAAAATCCTTCGTTGTAAAATCATCAGGACGGCATTAAATAACTGTATAATTGCTATACAATTGTATAGTAATTATTTAGTTTTTATCTTGTACTACTGAAGATGGGGGCATAGCCTCCGAAATGCGCATCTAGCTAATAAATGGTTTATGTTACAGTTTTTGTGGAGTGATGTTTTATACAAAATCCTTTGTATATTCAAGTTTATTTGAACTATTCAAACAACCCGTCTAAATAAACTAAATTTCGTCCCACTTAAAGCAACGTCAACGTACGAAATTTTCATATTTATCATCTAATCCACACATCTCGTAAAATTCACTCGCCAAAAAAAAAATCTCAATCTTTCGATTGATTGATTTTATAATTTTAATAGCATCTTGCGATGAAATATAGAAACAAAGGAGTTCATCGTTAAAGCAACGTCAACGTACGAACTTTTCATCCTCAACATCTCATGGACACAAGTAAAATTCACCTGACAAAAAAAAAATCTGAATCTTTCGATTGATTGATTTTATAATTTTAATAGAATTTAGCGATCAAAGATAGAAACAAAGGAGTTCATCCATCCACAACTGCAAAGGATATGGCACTGGATATATTCATCATCTAATCCACACATCTCGTAAAATTCACTCGCCAAAAAAAAATCTCAATCTTTCGATTGATTGATTTTATAATTTTAATAGCATCTTGCGATGAAATATAGAAACAAAGGAGTTCATCGTTAAAGCAACGTCAACGTACGAACTTTTCATCCTCAACATCTCATGGACACAAGTAAAATTCATTTGACAAAAAAAAAATCTCAATCTTTCGATTGATTGATTTTATAATTTTAATAGAATTTAGCGATCAAAGATAGAAACAAAGGAGTTCATCCATCCACAACTGCAAAGGATATGGCACTGGATATATTCATCATCTAATCCACACATCTCGTAAAATTCACTCGCCAAAAAAAAATCTCAATCTTTCGATTGATTGATTTTATAATTTTAATAGCATCTTGCGATGAAATATAGAAACAAAGGAGTTCATCGTTAAAGCAACGTCAACGTACGAACTTTTCATCCTCAACATCTCATGGACACAAGTAAAATTCACTTGACAAAAAAAAAATCTCAATCTTTCGATTGATTGATTTTATAATTTTAATAGAATTTAGCGATCAAAGATAGAAACAAAGGAGTTCATCCATCCACAACTGCAAAGGATATGGCACTGGATATATTCATCATCTAATCCACACATCTCGTAAAATTCACTCGCCAAAAAAAAATCTCAATCTTTCGATTGATTGATTTTATAATTTTAATAGCATCTTGCGATGAAATATAGAAACAAAGGAGTTCATCGTTAAAGCAACGTCAACGTACGAACTTTTCATCCTCAACATCTCATGGACACAAGTAAAATTCACTTGACAAAAAAAAAATCTCAATCTTTCGATTGATTGATTTTATAATTTTAATAGAATTTAGCGATCAAAGATAGAAACAAAGGAGTTCATCCATCCACAACTGCAAAGGATATGGCACTGGATATATTCATCATCTAATCCACACATCTCGTAAAATTCACTCGCCAAAAAAAAATCTCAATCTTTCGATTGATTGATTTTATAATTTTAATAGCATCTTGCGATGAAATATAGAAACAAAGGAGTTCATCGTTAAAGCAACGTCAACGTACGAACTTTTCATCCTCAACATCTCATGGACACAAGTAAAATTCACTTGACAAAAAAAAAATCTCAATCTTTCGATTGATTGATTTTATAATTTTAATAGAATTTAGCGATCAAAGATAGAAACAAAGGAGTTCATCCATCCACAACTGCAAAGGATATGGCACTGGATATATTCATCATCTAATCCACACATCTCGTAAAATTCACTCGCCAAAAAAAAATCTCAATCTTTCGATTGATTGATTTTATAATTTTAATAGCATCTTGCGATGAAATATAGAAACAAAGGAGTTCATCGTTAAAGCAACGTCAACGTACGAACTTTTCATCCTCAACATCTCATGGACACAAGTAAAATTCACTTGACAAAAAAAAAATCTCAATCTTTCGATTGATTGATTTTATAATTTTAATAGAATTTAGCGATCAAAGATAGAAACAAAGGAGTTCATCCATCCACAACTGCAAAGGATATGGCACTGGATATATTCATCATCTAATCCACACATCTCGTAAAATTCACTCGCCAAAAAAAAATCTCAATCTTTCGATTGATTGATTTTATAATTTTAATAGCATCTTGCGATGAAATATAGAAACAAAGGAGTTCATCGTTAAAGCAACGTCAACGTACGAACTTTTCATCCTCAACATCTCATGGACACAAGTAAAATTCATTTGACAAAAAAAAAATCTCAATCTTTCGATTGATTGATTTTATAATTTTAATAGAATTTAGCGATCAAAGATAGAAACAAAGGAGTTCATCCATCCACAACTGCAAAGGATATGGCACTGGATATATTCATCATCTAATCCACACATCTCGTAAAATTCACTCGCCAAAAAAAAATCTCAATCTTTCGATTGATTGATTTTATAATTTTAATAGAATTTAGCGATCAAAGATAGAAACAAAGGAGTTCATCCATCCACAACTGCAAAGGATATGGCACTGGATATATTCATCATCTAATCCACACATCTCGTAAAATTCACTCGCCAAAAAAAAATCTCAATCTTTCGATTGATTGATTTTATAATTTTAATAGAATTTAGCGATCAAAGATAGAAACAAAGGAGTTCATCCATCCACAACTGCAAAGGATATGGCACTGGATATATTCATCATCTAATCCACACATCTCGTAAAATTCACTCGCCAAAAAAAAATCTCAATCTTTCGATTGATTGATTTTATAATTTTAGTAGCATCTTGCGATGAAATATAGAAACAAAGGAGTTCATCGTTAAAGCAGCGTCAACGTACGAACTTTTCATCCTCAACATCTCATGGACACAAGTAAAATTCACTTGGCAAAAAAAAAATCTCAATCTTTCGATTGATTGATTTTATAATTTTAATAGAATTTAGCGATCAAAGATAGAAACAAAGGAGTTCATCCATCCACAACTGCAAAGGATATGGCACTGGATATATTTATCATCTAATCCACACATCTCGTAAAATTCACTCGCCAAAAAAAAATCTCAATCTTTCGATTGATTGATTTTATAATTTTAATAGCATCTTGCGATGAAATATAGAAACAAAGGAGTTCATCGTTAAAGCAACGTCAACGTACGAACTTTTCATCCTCAACATCTCATGGACACAAGTAAAATTCACTTGACAAAAAAAAAATCTCAATCTTTCGATTGATTGATTTTATAATTTTAATAGCATCTTGCGATGAAATATAGAAACAAAGGAGTTCATCGTTAAAGCAGCGTCAACGTACGAACTTTTCATCCTCAACATCTCATGGACACAAGTAAAATTCACTTGGCAAAAAAAAAATCTCAATCTTTCGATTGATTGATTTTATAATTTTAATAGAATTTAGCGATCAAAGATAGAAACAAAGGAGTTCATCCATCCACAACTGCAAAGGATATGGCACTGGATATATTTATCATCTAATCCACACATCTCGTAAAATTCACTCGCCAAAAAAAAAATCTCAATCTTTCGATTGATTGATTTTATAATTTTAATAGAATTTAGCGATCAAAGATAGAAACAAAGGAGTTCATCCATCCACAACTGCAAAGGATATGGCACTGGATATATTTATCATCTAATCCACACATCTCGTAAAATTCACTCGCCAAAAAAAAAATCTCAATCTTTCGATTGATTGATTTTATAATTTTAATAGAATTTAGCGATCAAAGATAGAAACAAAGGAGTTCATCCATCCACAACTGCAAAGGATATGGCACTGGATATATTTATCATCTAATCCACACATCTCGTAAAATTCACTCGCCAAAAAAAAAATCTCAATCTTTCGATTGATTGATTTTATAATTTTAATAGAATTTAGCGATCAAAGATAGAAACAAAGGAGTTCATCCATCCACAACTGCAAAGGATATGGCACTGGATATATTCATCATCTAATCCACACATCTCGTAAAATTCACTCGCCAAAAAAAAATCTCAATCTTTCGATTGATTGATTTTATAATTTTAATAGAATTTAGCGATCAAAGATAGAAACAAAGGAGTTCATCCATCCACAACTGCAAAGGATATGGCACTGGATATATTCATCATCTAATCCACACATCTCGTAAAATTCACTCGCCAAAAAAAAATCTCAATCTTTCGATTGATTGATTTTATAATTTTAATAGCATCTTGCGATGAAATATAGAAACAAAGGAGTTCATCGTTAAAGCAACGTCAACGTACGAACTTTTCATCCTCAACATCTCATGGACACAAGTAAAATTCACTTGACAAAAAAAAAATCTCAATCTTTCGATTGATTGATTTTATAATTTTAATAGAATTTAGCGATCAAAGATAGAAACAAAGGAGTTCATCCATCCACAACTGCAAAGGATATGGCACTGGATATATTCATCATCTAATCCACACATCTCGTAAAATTCACTCGCCAAAAAAAAATCTCAATCTTTCGATTGATTGATTTTATAATTTTAATAGCATCTTGCGATGAAATATAGAAACAAAGGAGTTCATCGTTAAAGCAACGTCAACGTACGAACTTTTCACCCTCAACATCTCATGGACACAAGTAAAATTCACTTGACAAAAAAAAAATCTCAATCTTTCGATTGATTGATTTTATAATTTTAATAGAATTTAGCGATCAAAGATAGAAACAAAGGAGTTCATCCATCCACAACTGCAAAGGATATGGCACTGGATATATTCATCATCTAATCCACACATCTCGTAAAATTCACTCGCCAAAAAAAAATCTCAATGTTTCGATTGATTGATTTTATAATTTTAATAGAATTTAGCGATCAAAGATAGAAACAAAGCAGTTCATCCATCCACAACTGCAAAGGATATGGCACTGGATATATTCATCATCTAATCCACACATCTCGTAAAATTCACTCGCCAAAAAAAAATCTCAATCTTTCGATTGATTGATTTTATAATTTTAATAGCATCTTGCGATGAAATATAGAAACAAAGGAGTTCATCGTTAAAGCAACGTCAACGTACGAACTTTTCACCCTCAACATCTCATGGACACAAGTAAAATTCACTTGACAAAAAAAAAATCTCAATCTTTCGATTGATTGATTTTATAATTTTAATAGAATTTAGCGATCAAAGATAGAAACAAAGGAGTTCATCCATCCACAACTGCAAAGGATATGGCACTGGATATATTCATCATCTAATCCACACATCTCGTAAAATTCACTCGCCAAAAAAAAATCTCAATCTTTCGATTGATTGATTTTATAATTTTAATAGAATTTAGCGATCAAAGATAGAAACAAAGGAGTTCATCCATCCACAACTGCAAAGGATATGGCACTGGATATATTCATCATCTAATCCACACATCTCGTAAAATTCACTCGCCAAAAAAAAATCTCAATCTTTCGATTGATTGATTTTATAATTTTAATAGCATCTTGCGATGAAATATAGAAACAAAGGAGTTCATCGTTAAAGCAACGTCAACGTACGAACTTTTCATCCTCAACATCTCATGGACACAAGTAAAATTCACTTGACAAAAAAAAAATCTCAATCTTTCGATTGATTGATTTTATAATTTTAATAGAATTTAGCGATCAAAGATAGAAACAAAGGAGTTCATCCATCCACAACTGCAAAGGATATGGCACTGGATATATTCATCATCTAATCCACACATCTCGTAAAATTCACTCGCCAAAAAAAAATCTCAATCTTTCGATTGATTGATTTTATAATTTTAATAGCATCTTGCGATGAAATATAGAAACAAAGGAGTTCATCGTTAAAGCAACGTCAACGTACGAACTTTTCATCCTCAACATCTCATGGACACAAGTAAAATTCACTTGACAAAAAAAAAATCTCAATCTTTCGATTGATTGATTTTATAATTTTAATAGCATCTTGCGATGAAATATAGAAACAAAGGAGTTCATCGTTAAAGCAACGTCAACGTACGAACTTTTCATCCTCAACATCTCATGGACACAAGTAAAATTCACTTGACAAAAAAAAAATCTCAATCTTTCGATTGATTGATTTTATAATTTTAATAGAATTTAGCGATCAAAGATAGAAACAAAGGAGTTCATCCATCCACAACTGCAAAGGATATGGCACTGGATATATTCATCATCTAATCCACACATCTCGTAAAATTCACTCGCCAAAAAAAAATCTCAATCTTTCGATTGATTGATTTTATAATTTTAATAGCATCTTGCGATGAAATATAGAAACAAAGGAGTTCATCGTTAAAGCAACGTCAACGTACGAACTTTTCATCCTCAACATCTCATGGACACAAGTAAAATTCACTTGACAAAAAAAAAATCTCAATCTTTCGATTGATTGATTTTATAATTTTAATAGAATTTAGCGATCAAAGATAGAAACAAAGGAGTTCATCCATCCACAACTGCAAAGGATATGGCACTGGATATATTCATCATCTAATCCACACATCTCGTAAAATTCACTCGCCAAAAAAAAATCTCAATCTTTCGATTGATTGATTTTATAATTTTAATAGCATCTTGCGATGAAATATAGAAACAAAGGAGTTCATCGTTAAAGCAACGTCAACGTACGAACTTTTCATCCTCAACATCTCATGGACACAAGTAAAATTCACTTGACAAAAAAAAAATCTCAATCTTTCGATTGATTGATTTTATAATTTTAATAGCATCTTGCGATGAAATATAGAAACAAAGGAGTTCATCGTTAAAGCAACGTCAACGTACGAACTTTTCATCCTCAACATCTCATGGACACAAGTAAAATTCACTTGACAAAAAAAAAATCTCAATCTTTCGATTGATTGATTTTATAATTTTAATAGAATTTAGCGATCAAAGATAGAAACAAAGGAGTTCATCCATCCACAACTGCAAAGGATATGGCACTGGATATATTCATCATCTAATCCACACATCTCGTAAAATTCACTCGCCAAAAAAAAATCTCAATCTTTCGATTGATTGATTTTATAATTTTAATAGCATCTTGCGATGAAATATAGAAACAAAGGAGTTCATCGTTAAAGCAACGTCAACGTACGAACTTTTCACCCTCAACATCTCATGGACACAAGTAAAATTCACTTGACAAAAAAAAAATCTCAATCTTTCGATTGATTGATTTTATAATTTTAATAGAATTTAGCGATCAAAGATAGAAACAAAGGAGTTCATCCATCCACAACTGCAAAGGATATGGCACTGGATATATTCATCATCTAATCCACACATCTCGTAAAATTCACTCGCCAAAAAAAAATCTCAATCTTTCGATTGATTGATTTTATAATTTTAATAGCATCTTGCGATGAAATATAGAAACAAAGGAGTTCATCGTTAAAGCAACGTCAACGTACGAACTTTTCACCCTCAACATCTCATGGACACAAGTAAAATTCACTTGACAAAAAAAAAATCTCAATCTTTCGATTGATTGATTTTATAATTTTAATAGAATTTAGCGATCAAAGATAGAAACAAAGCAGTTCATCCATCCACAACTGCAAAGGATATGGCACTGGATATATTCATCATCTAATCCACACATCTCGTAAAATTCACTCGCCAAAAAAAAATCTCAATCTTTCGATTGATTGATTTTATAATTTTAATAGCATCTTGCGATGAAATATAGAAACAAAGGAGTTCATCGTTAAAGCAACGTCAACGTACGAACTTTTCACCCTCAACATCTCATGGACACAAGTAAAATTCACTTGACAAAAAAAAAATCTCAATCTTTCGATTGATTGATTTTATAATTTTAATAGAATTTAGCGATCAAAGATAGAAACAAAGGAGTTCATCCATCCACAACTGCAAAGGATATGGCACTGGATATATTCATCATCTAATCCACACATCTCGTAAAATTCACTCGCCAAAAAAAAATCTCAATCTTTCGATTGATTGATTTTATAATTTTAATAGAATTTAGCGATCAAAGATAGAAACAAAGGAGTTCATCCATCCACAACTGCAAAGGATATGGCACTGGATATATTCATCATCTAATCCACACATCTCGTAAAATTCACTCGCCAAAAAAAAATCTCAATCTTTCGATTGATTGATTTTATAATTTTAATAGCATCTTGCGATGAAATATAGAAACAAAGGAGTTCATCGTTAAAGCAACGTCAACGTACGAACTTTTCATCCTCAACATCTCATGGACACAAGTAAAATTCACTTGACAAAAAAAAAATCTCAATCTTTCGATTGATTGATTTTATAATTTTAATAGAATTTAGCGATCAAAGATAGAAACAAAGGAGTTCATCCATCCACAACTGCAAAGGATATGGCACTGGATATATTCATCATCTAATCCACACATCTCGTAAAATTCACTCGCCAAAAAAAAATCTCAATCTTTCGATTGATTGATTTTATAATTTTAATAGCATCTTGCGATGAAATATAGAAACAAAGGAGTTCATCGTTAAAGCAACGTCAACGTACGAACTTTTCATCCTCAACATCTCATGGACACAAGTAAAATTCACTTGACAAAAAAAAAATCTCAATCTTTCGATTGATTGATTTTATAATTTTAATAGCATCTTGCGATGAAATATAGAAACAAAGGAGTTCATCGTTAAAGCAACGTCAACGTACGAACTTTTCATCCTCAACATCTCATGGACACAAGTAAAATTCACTTGACAAAAAAAAAATCTCAATCTTTCGATTGATTGATTTTATAATTTTAATAGAATTTAGCGATCAAAGATAGAAACAAAGGAGTTCATCCATCCACAACTGCAAAGGATATGGCACTGGATATATTTATCATCTAATCCACACATCTCGTAAAATTCACTCGCCAAAAAAAAAATCTCAATCTTTCGATTGATTGATTTTATAATTTTAATAGAATTTAGCGATCAAAGATAGAAACAAAGGAGTTCATCCATCCACAACTGCAAAGGATATGGCACTGGATATATTTATCATCTAATCCACACATCTCGTAAAATTCACTCGCCAAAAAAAAAATCTCAATCTTTCGATTGATTGATTTTATAATTTTAATAGAATTTAGCGATCAAAGATAGAAACAAAGGAGTTCATCCATCCACAACTGCAAAGGATATGGCACTGGATATATTTATCATCTAATCCACACATCTCGTAAAATTCACTCGCCAAAAAAAAAATCTCAATCTTTCGATTGATTGATTTTATAATTTTAATAGAATTTAGCGATCAAAGATAGAAACAAAGGAGTTCATCCATCCACAACTGCAAAGGATATGGCACTGGATATATTCATCATCTAATCCACACATCTCGTAAAATTCACTCGCCAAAAAAAAATCTCAATCTTTCGATTGATTGATTTTATAATTTTAATAGAATTTAGCGATCAAAGATAGAAACAAAGGAGTTCATCCATCCACAACTGCAAAGGATATGGCACTGGATATATTCATCATCTAATCCACACATCTCGTAAAATTCACTCGCCAAAAAAAAATCTCAATCTTTCGATTGATTGATTTTATAATTTTAATAGCATCTTGCGATGAAATATAGAAACAAAGGAGTTCATCGTTAAAGCAACGTCAACGTACGAACTTTTCATCCTCAACATCTCATGGACACAAGTAAAATTCACTTGACAAAAAAAAAATCTCAATCTTTCGATTGATTGATTTTATAATTTTAATAGAATTTAGCGATCAAAGATAGAAACAAAGGAGTTCATCCATCCACAACTGCAAAGGATATGGCACTGGATATATTCATCATCTAATCCACACATCTCGTAAAATTCACTCGCCAAAAAAAAATCTCAATCTTTCGATTGATTGATTTTATAATTTTAATAGCATCTTGCGATGAAATATAGAAACAAAGGAGTTCATCGTTAAAGCAACGTCAACGTACGAACTTTTCATCCTCAACATCTCATGGACACAAGTAAAATTCACTTGACAAAAAAAAAATCTCAATCTTTCGATTGATTGATTTTATAATTTTAATAGAATTTAGCGATCAAAGATAGAAACAAAGGAGTTCATCCATCCACAACTGCAAAGGATATGGCACTGGATATATTCATCATCTAATCCACACATCTCGTAAAATTCACTCGCCAAAAAAAAATCTCAATCTTTCGATTGATTGATTTTATAATTTTAATAGCATCTTGCGATGAAATATAGAAACAAAGGAGTTCATCGTTAAAGCAACGTCAACGTACGAACTTTTCATCCTCAACATCTCATGGACACAAGTAAAATTCACTTGACAAAAAAAAAATCTCAATCTTTCGATTGATTGATTTTATAATTTTAATAGAATTTAGCGATCAAAGATAGAAACAAAGGAGTTCATCCATCCACAACTGCAAAGGATATGGCACTGGATATATTTATCATCTAATCCACACATCTCGTAAAATTCACTCGCCAAAAAAAAAATCTCAATCTTTCGATTGATTGATTTTATAATTTTAATAGAATTTAGCGATCAAAGATAGAAACAAAGGAGTTCATCCATCCACAACTGCAAAGGATATGGCACTGGATATATTTATCATCTAATCCACACATCTCGTAAAATTCACTCGCCAAAAAAAAAATCTCAATCTTTCGATTGATTGATTTTATAATTTTAATAGAATTTAGCGATCAAAGATAGAAACAAAGGAGTTCATCCATCCACAACTGCAAAGGATATGGCACTGGATATATTCATCATCTAATCCACACATCTCGTAAAATTCACTCGCCAAAAAAAAATCTCAATCTTTCGATTGATTGATTTTATAATTTTAATAGAATTTAGCGATCAAAGATAGAAACAAAGGAGTTCATCCATCCACAACTGCAAAGGATATGGCACTGGATATATTCATCATCTAATCCACACATCTCGTAAAATTCACTCGCCAAAAAAAAATCTCAATCTTTCGATTGATTGATTTTATAATTTTAATAGCATCTTGCGATGAAATATAGAAACAAAGGAGTTCATCGTTAAAGCAACGTCAACGTACGAACTTTTCATCCTCAACATCTCATGGACACAAGTAAAATTCACTTGACAAAAAAAAAATCTCAATCTTTCGATTGATTGATTTTATAATTTTAATAGAATTTAGCGATCAAAGATAGAAACAAAGGAGTTCATCCATCCACAACTGCAAAGGATATGGCACTGGATATATTCATCATCTAATCCACACATCTCGTAAAATTCACTCGCCAAAAAAAAATCTCAATCTTTCGATTGATTGATTTTATAATTTTAATAGCATCTTGCGATGAAATATAGAAACAAAGGAGTTCATCGTTAAAGCAACGTCAACGTACGAACTTTTCACCCTCAACATCTCATGGACACAAGTAAAATTCACTTGACAAAAAAAAAATCTCAATCTTTCGATTGATTGATTTTATAATTTTAATAGAATTTAGCGATCAAAGATAGAAACAAAGGAGTTCATCCATCCACAACTGCAAAGGATATGGCACTGGATATATTCATCATCTAATCCACACATCTCGTAAAATTCACTCGCCAAAAAAAAATCTCAATCTTTCGATTGATTGATTTTATAATTTTAATAGCATCTTGCGATGAAATATAGAAACAAAGGAGTTCATCGTTAAAGCAACGTCAACGTACGAACTTTTCATCCTCAACATCTCATGGACACAAGTAAAATTCACTTGACAAAAAAAAAATCTCAATCTTTCGATTGATTGATTTTATAATTTTAATAGAATTTAGCGATCAAAGATAGAAACAAAGGAGTTCATCCATCCACAACTGCAAAGGATATGGCACTGGATATATTCATCATCTAATCCACACATCTCGTAAAATTCACTCGCCAAAAAAAAATCTCAATCTTTCGATTGATTGATTTTATAATTTTAATAGCATCTTGCGATGAAATATAGAAACAAAGGAGTTCATCGTTAAAGCAACGTCAACGTACGAACTTTTCATCCTCAACATCTCATGGACACAAGTAAAATTCACTTGACAAAAAAAAAATCTCAATCTTTCGATTGATTGATTTTATAATTTTAATAGAATTTAGCGATCAAAGATAGAAACAAAGGAGTTCATCCATCCACAACTGCAAAGGATATGGCACTGGATATATTCATCATCTAATCCACACATCTCGTAAAATTCACTCGCCAAAAAAAAATCTCAATCTTTCGATTGATTGATTTTATAATTTTAATAGCATCTTGCGATGAAATATAGAAACAAAGGAGTTCATCGTTAAAGCAACGTCAACGTACGAACTTTTCATCCTCAACATCTCATGGACACAAGTAAAATTCACTTGACAAAAAAAAAATCTCAATCTTTCGATTGATTGATTTTATAATTTTAATAGCATCTTGCGATGAAATATAGAAACAAAGGAGTTCATCGTTAAAGCAACGTCAACGTACGAACTTTTCATCCTCAACATCTCATGGACACAAGTAAAATTCACTTGACAAAAAAAAAATCTCAATCTTTCGATTGATTGATTTTATAATTTTAATAGAATTTAGCGATCAAAGATAGAAACAAAGGAGTTCATCCATCCACAACTGCAAAGGATATGGCACTGGATATATTTATCATCTAATCCACACATCTCGTAAAATTCACTCGCCAAAAAAAAAATCTCAATCTTTCGATTGATTGATTTTATAATTTTAATAGAATTTAGCGATCAAAGATAGAAACAAAGGAGTTCATCCATCCACAACTGCAAAGGATATGGCACTGGATATATTTATCATCTAATCCACACATCTCGTAAAATTCACTCGCCAAAAAAAAAATCTCAATCTTTCGATTGATTGATTTTATAATTTTAATAGAATTTAGCGATCAAAGATAGAAACAAAGGAGTTCATCCATCCACAACTGCAAAGGATATGGCACTGGATATATTTATCATCTAATCCACACATCTCGTAAAATTCACTCGCCAAAAAAAAAATCTCAATCTTTCGATTGATTGATTTTATAATTTTAATAGAATTTAGCGATCAAAGATAGAAACAAAGGAGTTCATCCATCCACAACTGCAAAGGATATGGCACTGGATATATTCATCATCTAATCCACACATCTCGTAAAATTCACTCGCCAAAAAAAAATCTCAATCTTTCGATTGATTGATTTTATAATTTTAATAGAATTTAGCGATCAAAGATAGAAACAAAGGAGTTCATCCATCCACAACTGCAAAGGATATGGCACTGGATATATTCATCATCTAATCCACACATCTCGTAAAATTCACTCGCCAAAAAAAAATCTCAATCTTTCGATTGATTGATTTTATAATTTTAATAGCATCTTGCGATGAAATATAGAAACAAAGGAGTTCATCGTTAAAGCAACGTCAACGTACGAACTTTTCATCCTCAACATCTCATGGACACAAGTAAAATTCACTTGACAAAAAAAAAATCTCAATCTTTCGATTGATTGATTTTATAATTTTAATAGAATTTAGCGATCAAAGATAGAAACAAAGGAGTTCATCCATCCACAACTGCAAAGGATATGGCACTGGATATATTCATCATCTAATCCACACATCTCGTAAAATTCACTCGCCAAAAAAAAATCTCAATCTTTCGATTGATTGATTTTATAATTTTAATAGCATCTTGCGATGAAATATAGAAACAAAGGAGTTCATCGTTAAAGCAACGTCAACGTACGAACTTTTCATCCTCAACATCTCATGGACACAAGTAAAATTCACTTGACAAAAAAAAAATCTCAATCTTTCGATTGATTGATTTTATAATTTTAATAGAATTTAGCGATCAAAGATAGAAACAAAGGAGTTCATCCATCCACAACTGCAAAGGATATGGCACTGGATATATTTATCATCTAATCCACACATCTCGTAAAATTCACTCGCCAAAAAAAAAATCTCAATCTTTCGATTGATTGATTTTATAATTTTAATAGAATTTAGCGATCAAAGATAGAAACAAAGGAGTTCATCCATCCACAACTGCAAAGGATATGGCACTGGATATATTTATCATCTAATCCACACATCTCGTAAAATTCACTCGCCAAAAAAAAAATCTCAATCTTTCGATTGATTGATTTTATAATTTTAATAGAATTTAGCGATCAAAGATAGAAACAAAGGAGTTCATCCATCCACAACTGCAAAGGATATGGCACTGGATATATTTATCATCTAATCCACACATCTCGTAAAATTCACTCGCCAAAAAAAAAATCTCAATCTTTCGATTGATTGATTTTATAATTTTAATAGAATTTAGCGATCAAAGATAGAAACAAAGGAGTTCATCCATCCACAACTGCAAAGGATATGGCACTGGATATATTTATCATCTAATCCACACATCTCGTAAAATTCACTCGCCAAAAAAAAAATCTCAATCTTTCGATTGATTGATTTTATAATTTTAATAGAATTTAGCGATCAAAGATAGAAACAAAGGAGTTCATCCATCCACAACTGCAGAGGATATGGCACTGGATATATTTATCATCTAATCCACACATCTCGTAAAATTCACTCGCCAAAAAAAAATCTCAATCTTTCGATTGATTGATTTTATAATTTTAGTAGCATCTTGCGATGAAATATAGAAACAAAGGAGTTCATCGTTAAAGCAGCGTCAACGTACGAACTTTTCATCCTCAACATCTCATGGACACAAGTAAAATTCACTTGCCAAAAAAAAAATCTCAATCTTTCGATTGATTGATTTTATAATTTTAATAGAATTTAGCGATCAAAGATAGAAACAAAGGAGTTCATCCATCCACAACTGCAAAGGATATGGCACTGGATATATTTATCATCTAATCCACACATCTCGTAAAATTCACTCGCCAAAAAAAATCTCAATCTTTCCATTGATTGATTTTATAATTTTAATAGCATCTTGCGATGAAATATAGAAACAAAGGAGTTCATCGTTAAAGCAACGTCAACGTACGAACTTTTCATCCTCAACATCTCATGGACACAAGTAAAATTCACTTGCCAAAAAAAAAATCTCAATCTTTCCATTGATTGATTTTATAATTTTAGTAGCATCTTGCGATGAAATATAGAAACAAAGGAGTTCATCGTTAAAGCAACGTCAACGTACGAACTTTTCATCCTCAACATCTCATGGACACAAGTAAAATTCACTTGCCAAAAAAAAAATCTCAATCTTTCGATTGATTGATTTTATAATTTTAATAGAATTTAGCGATCAAAGATAGAAACAAAGGAGTTCATCCATCCACAACTGCAAAGGATATGGCACTGGATATATTTATCATCTAATCCACACATCTCGTAAAATTCACTCGCCAAAAAAAATCTCAATCT
Source organism: Leptodirus hochenwartii (assembly GCA_947310635.1). Taxonomy (NCBI): domain Eukaryota; kingdom Metazoa; phylum Arthropoda; class Insecta; order Coleoptera; family Leiodidae; genus Leptodirus; species Leptodirus hochenwartii. Next base: position 8,517,490 of record OX371188.1, read on the forward strand.
TTCGATTGATTGATTTTATAATTTTAATAGAATTTAGCGATCAAAGATAGAAACAAAGGAGTTCATCCATCCACAACTGCAAAGGATATGGCACTGGATATATTTATCATCTAATCCACACATCTCGTAAAATTCACTCGCCAAAAAAAATCTCAATCTTTCGATTGATTGATTTTATAATTTTAATAGAATTTAGCGATCAAAGATAGAAACAAAGGAGTTCATCCATCCACAACTGCAAAGGATATGGCACTGGATATATTTATCATCTAATCCACACATCTCGTAAAATTCACTCGCCAAAAAAAATCTCAATCTTTCGATTGATTGATTTTATAATTTTAATAGAATTTAGAGATCAAAGATAGAAACAAAGGAGTTCATCCATCCACAACTGCAAAGGATATGGCACTGGATATATTTATCATCTAATCCACACATCTCGTAAAATTCACTCGCCAAAAAAAATCTCAATCTTTCGATTGATTGATTTTATAATTTTAATAGAATTTAGCGATCAAAGATAGAAACAAAGGAGTTCATCCATCCACAACTGTAAAGGATATGGCACTAGACATATTTATCATCTAATCCACACATCTCGTAAAATTCACTCGCAAAAAAAAAATCTCAATCTTTCGATTGATTGATTTTATAATTTTAATAGAATTTAGCGATCAAAGATAGAAACAAAGGAGTTCATCCATCCACAACTGCAAAGGATATGGCACTGGATATATTTATCATCTAATCCACACATCTCGTAAAATTCACTCGCCAAAAAAAATCTCAATCTTTCGATTGATTGATTTTATAATTTTAATAGAATTTAGCGATCAAAGATAGAAACAAAGGAGTTCATCCATCCACAACTGTAAAGGATATGGCACTAGACATATTTATCATCTAATCCACACATCTCGTAAAATTCACTCGCAAAAAAAAAATCTCAATCTTTCGATTGATTGATTTTATAATTTTAATAGAATTTAGCGATCAAAGATAGAAACAAAGGAGTTCATCCATCCACAACTGCAAAGGATATGGCACTGGATATATTTATCATCTAATCCACACATCTCGTAAAATTCACTTGCCAAAAAAAAAATCTCAATCTTTCGATTGATTGATTTTATAATTTTAATAGAATTTAGCGATCAAAGATAGAAACAAAGGAGTTCATCCATCCACAACTGCAAAGGATATGGCACTGGATATATTTATCATCTAATCCACACATCTCGTAAAATTCACTCGCCAAAAAAAATCTCAATCTTTCGATTGATTGATTTTATAATTTTAATAGAATTTAGCGATCAAAGATAGAAACAAAGGAGTTCATCCATCCACAACTGCAAAGGATATGGCACTGGATATATTTATCATCTAATCCACACATCTCGTAAAATTCACTCGCCAAAAAAAATCTCAATCTTTCGATTGATTGATTTTATAATTTTAATAGAATTTAGCGATCAAAGATAGAAACAAAGGAGTTCATCCATCCACAACTGCAAAGGATATGGCACTGGATATATTTATCATCTAATCCACACATCTCGTAAAATTCACTCGCCAAAAAAAATCTCAATCTTTCGATTGATTGATTTTATAATTTTAATAGAATTTAGCGATCAAAGATAGAAACAAAGGAGTTCATCCATCCACAACTGCAAAGGATATGGCACTGGATATATTTATCATCTAATCCACACATCTCGTAAAATTCACTCGCCAAAAAAAATCTCAATCTTTCGATTGATTGATTTTATAATTTTAATAGAATTTAGCGATCAAAGATAGAAACAAAGGAGTTCATCCATCCACAACTGTAAAGGATATGGCACTAGACATATTTATCATCTAATCCACACATCTCGTAAAATTCACTCGCAAAAAAAAAATCTCAATCTTTCGATTGATTGATTTTATAATTTTAATAGCATCTTGCGATGAAATATAGAAACAAAGGAGTTAATCCTTAAAGCAACGTCAACGTACGAACTTTTGATCTTCATCATCTCATCGACACAAGTAAAATTCACTTGCCAAAAAAAAAATCTCAATGTTTCGATCGATTGATTTTATAATTTTAATAGAATTTAGCGATCAAAGATAGAAACAAATAAGTTCATCCATCCACAACTGCAAAGGATATGGCAGTATACCTCAGCGGGGTATATAAGATATTGTGCGGTGATATAAATTCGGTTTATGTGATCCTAAATCACAAGGACCTGGAATGTCCTGCTTCCTGCGGTGTCTATAATGTATGGTCCGCGCACTGTTGAAACCGCGTAAGTGAACGTCTTGAATAGTACCCGGATTTGAAGGTATAAAAATGCAATTTGAATTGAAAGGTATGTTAAAATAATAGAAATAATAAAACTTATTTCGAGTATTTACTCATTTCTTTAATTTAAATCGAAGTTTCAAATTGACGTGACAGTGTAAAATTTGATGGAACAGCGATATGTCAGCTTGGTACATTGTTGAGTGACGTTTCAGTTGTCAACAATTGTCAAAAATGAGGAATGATAATAAAAAGTAACGAATTTGACGGGTTTACGGTTATATTTGTGGTTCGAATGAGGTTAGGTGGTTTGGACAGAAGGTTGGTGGAATGTTAATAGGGCGGGATATGAACGGCAACATTGGTAGAACCACTACCTGCTGCTCCAGAGCGTGTATATGCGCCACGTTAATAAATGATCATGTTTTCGAGTGTTTTTAGCACATCGTCCAGATATATCTCTCTCCGATGATGCATTTGCACCAATTTTTAATACGGTTTCTTTTTTCTTCGCCTCTTTCTCCTCCTGCTAAAGCACTGAGGAAAGCACGTACCAAACGCAGGGCGGTTGTATAGAATATCGTTGGTACACAAAGCGAAGAATTAATTTAATCGAACTAAAAAAATTATCCAATTTGATGATTTTTTTGAACAAATTTTGAATTTATCTGAATATTTATATAGGCGAAATCAAAAATTTATATCTTATTAAAAAAAAAATTCTTTCGTTGATTTTTCGATATTCAAACTAAAAAAATTCAAAAAAAAATGTTTAAACGTACAATTTATGTTCTTCCAAACCAAACTGTATACTAATTTTCTTTTATGTTAATAGCGAGATACCCTTAATGGCTATTAATAATTCATTAGAGCTGCCGTGGTGGAATTTATGGACCAGGTGCTCAAGTTTTCCCCCTGTATATAATATTCAAAACAGCCTTCATTTTTATTGTACACCCGTATATATAATATTCAAAAAAAAGATGGAAAATACGCATCGATTTTTCATTTAATTTGAGAAATTACGCGATCATTTCTTCCATACAACAAGTAGGTACGAGTAAAGTAAAATAAAAATTAATAAACCAACTTTTTGGATATTTATATATATTAGAAAAAGTAATTGTAAATCTTTTAAGCTGTAATAATTTATTTAATTTAATTTAATAATGTATTTATTGAAGTAAATGATATAATATTTTATTAATATTATAATTTAATTGTAAAATGCAAAATGTAATTTTAAATGAATAATTAGTTAGCTCATATATTATAATATTTCCATTATCAAAATATTAATTGTACATTTATGTGAATTAATATTTCAATTTTTAAGAAACTAATAGCTGAGTATTTGTAAAATAAAACGCGTTGTTGATAATTGAATTCACTCATCTGTCGAATTATTTGTAAAGCTTCTACTTCTTGCGCAACACTCTTTCTTTGGGGGAATATTCCAATTTATATTTAGGTCAATATTTACATTTGAACGATCGACCGGGAAATCGTTTCACCTCCGATTTTCTAGTATATAAAATCAATTTAATGGCGAATTTACCTTCGACTTTAAGCTAAATATTATCCATTTTTTTTTTACCTCGGCTCATGAATCTAGCTAAACCAAGTTGAACCACTTAAATTCAGTCTAATATCATTTGAAGAGTGCGTCAGATGGTGAGGATAGAAGAAAAGAATATTTGAAAAAAAATTATTCGTGTCAAAAATTTTTGAATTGCTCAAAAAATATCTTGAATATTTTTCTAATTTTTCATGAAAAGTATGTACTAAAAAATCCGAAAATTCGAAATAAGCTGTATTACATATCATCTTCGAAAAATGATTTTAAAATTTGCCGAAAGTTTTCGAGTAATAAAACTTTAGAGCAGAATTGTTAAAACGTGGCAAAAATTAAAAAAGGCAACAATCTGAGTATATATTAAAAATATTCCAATAAAAATCTATTGAAAATAGCACGACTAATTTTAGATTATCAAAATAAATTCTTTAAAGAAAATGTTTAAAAAAAGTTGTGGATTATTATTTAATCCAATGGATGATTTGGAACACCTAACCTATAAAGTTCTTTGGACTATTTGGTAAATTTACGACAATTTTGTAAATAAATAAAATTGCCAAATCGAATCTGTAAAATACAATTTATATATAGAAATTTTAAATAATCAAAGAAACACTATCTACAGTTTATAAAATCTTCTCCTAAGATTTCTGTTTATTTTCGGCAACCTTCTATATAAAAAAAAAATCTTCTACATGTCCAATTTGATTTAAAAATCAATTTACACTTTTTCAGTATTTAAATTGCAACTTGAGCAAAATATTTACGTTCAATTAATTTTTTTTTTAATCGTTTTTATCCCGTACATGTTGCTAGACACTCGGCCACGCTATATACACGTACACATATAGCAAAAGCAGATTTTACAGTAACTGTTCATTAACGAAAATATTTTGATCCACTAATCCGGCATTAAATGCAATTCCGATAATTGCCTTTTGCGCGAATTTTCAATTCCTGCGCTCCATTTTTACCTTTTACGCCAAATATAAAATTATTCTATCGACGTTCATATACAAAAATATAGTTTTCATAGAACATAAAAAAAAATCACCGTCCCAAACTTTTTTTTAAACGTGCCCCACATTCGTAACTAAACCAACCAAAAATGTAATTAAATAATTCAAACAATCGTTTATAAAAATCGCTTAAATCGTTTTCATTTTCGAATTCTAATATGATGGAAGAATGTAGATTATTTGTTTATCGATATTGATTGACAGATTTATCCGAACTAAATGGATTTATGTGTAGTATAGATATGTGCGATTGGTGGTGTACTATAGTGAGTGTTTACGAGGGTGTTTCGCTTTCGGAACAATCATCAGGCCTTGACATGGGTTAGAGGCATTACATACACGTCCGTTCGAGCAAATATAGATAGAACTAAACTAAGAAAATGTTAAATTAGCTGATATTAGGGCGATATTACGAAACAACAAACTATGAAGTGTTATAGAACCATTTATGGTCATTAAAGTAAATCGATATTAAATGAATTTAATATATATATATCGTCAGGATTTTGTTTGGAAATCATGAAAATGTAATAGAATTTTGCAGATGTGTTGAACAGTCATCAGCGAACAAAAGGAAATATATATATTCGATTTTTTTAAACTTAAAACATGCTTTTTTCTAAATCGAGATTAATTTTATATAGAATAATCTTTAAAGTATTTTTAATTGTTATTTTAAATTGATTTTTGTATAGCGATCTTTGTATAGCGATTTGTATACCCGTCTTACGTTGCTGTTAGTTAAATTGCATACCGTAAGCAAAAACAATCAGGTTTTTGGATATTTTCTAGTTTTACTTTTGAATGGGGAGTTTATTGAAGATAAACTGAGGAGTATTAAAAAATATTTTGAAGACAAATTGATATATTTTTACAAATTATACGGAGTGATCGAATAAATTTTAAATGATAGCAATTATTTGACTATTTTAAGAAAATTAATATTCATTTTCATTTTGAATTTGAAAACGGAACTCATTAAGTTATTAGTTTAATTAAAATAAATACACAACATCTTCTTAATATTGTTAATAATACATATAAATAAATATTCTAACTTTGAATAAAAATAGAATTTTGTATATCCAAATATTATCAATTGCAACAATTCTAAGCGCATTTTATTGAACGAAAAAATACTTTTATAAAAATTACTATCCAAACGATATAGGGGCTTATTGTAAACGCATCTATTGCAAGGTACAAATCGACGTTCAAAAATCAAAATCCAAAAGAACACGGACACACTACACGCACCTACACTCATCCTCGTTTCTGCATCTATATACAGTCTCTTCGGGCCTGTTCCTCGACTATAGCACAATAGATAGGACAAATTAACTGCTATTCGGGCCTGCTCTGCATGATTGTATGATTGCAAGCAAATCCTGTTCGCTATCTCGCAAAGAAACAATGCAAAAACAGAACAAATAACCATTTTTTTATTTAAACAACAGCAATATGGAAATAGAAGAATTGCTGGAGCTATTTAAAAAATGAACTGTGGATTTTTATATTGCTTTATACAATGGTGTTTGGAAATTTATAAAGAACAGGGTTTTTTAGACGTGAATTATGCTTTTTTTTGTATAGTTCAAAACGTCATTGTGAAAATAGTATATCAAAAATTATTACGTGATTAGAAAAAGCAATTTGTAGCGACTGAAGAAGTTATTTTGTAGTTTAAAGACTGAAGTACTGCGCTCCTCTCGTAGTGTCTGTAGCAGTGGCGGTTCCTTATGCAGGCCGCAGGGCCGCGCGCCCCTCCTCAAGATTGAGCGCATCACCGTAGATATATAATTGTAATGCGATATTTTATCTCGCCATTATTTTTCCTAAAAGATAAAGCTTGCGCCGCGATAACAATCAACACAACACGGTGTGGCGTTCGTTGTGGTATCCGTTACAAGTCAGAGCAGCGACCGATGCTGTATCTATCGTTCGCGTGGTATATATATATCGCTAATTTGGTGCCGCTGGATGTCCAGCGCCACCCAGCCACACAGTACAGGTTAAATGCATATGCACTCATCTCACTCTATTGCAAGCAATCGGTGAGAGCGACCGTATGTCGTATATCTTCTGTTTCTTCGGTTCGCTCCTTGCTTCATCATCTAATATATGTCACAGATTCCCAGCGACTATCCAATGCCAGTACAAGTTAAATACATATATACAGTACATATACAATGAGATGAGTGTATCATAGAGTGCAGGCGACCGATGTAGTGTATCATCTATAGCAGGGGAGGCCAACAAGTCGATCGCGATCGACCGGTCGATCGCGAGACCAATTTTGGTCGATCACTCGCAAGTTCGGGGTTTGCGAAAAGTATCTCATAAAAACTTTTAACTTAAAAAGTACAAATACTTTTTATTCAAATGTTTTCTGTGATTAGCTCATAGAAAGGATATAATTTTTATATTATCATTATTTTTATTAGTTTGTTTTGACATTTGAAATGGTTTTATTAAGTTCTTTTTCTTTGCACTTTTGCAATTTTTTTTTCTATTTAAAGCTTTTGTCGGTAGATAACTTTTTTGCTGCTGCTACTTTTTGCTATCTATATAAAATTTATTTGAATTGGGATATTACAAAATCAGCATAATACTTCGGCTTATGATAAATAAATTCAAATAAGTAGCCCTGCATTCTACCCCTAACTCTATTTTGAGGTTATATAGTTTGCGTAAGAGCAGAATATATCTTTCTATGTGTTTTTTTTCTGCATTTATACCTTAAAGAAGAGATTTGTTTCATTGAAGAACCATCAACAGGGCAACAAGGAATGTAGCATAAAATATTTTTGTCGTAAAAATATTTAATTGCAAGTTGCTCGTCATTGAAAAACTTTTCTAAGTCTTTACGCAAAGGAATCATAGGGTATATATTACTTTTAGTTTATATATTAAAAAAAATAAAAAAAAGTTATTATATCGGGTTCGAACCCGGGGGGTAATCCTCCAAATTTGATCCACTACTTTTATTACATGCCCTATTATTAAGTCGTATATTTTTTGCATTTTAGTATACCTATTTGTGAACATGGATAGCAAACCAAAAAAATCGAAAACATATCATTTCAATGAAGAATGGGAAATTAACTATTTTTTTACGATGGTGAATGATAAATGTTGCTGCTTAATATGTCTTAGCTCGATAGCCATTGCTAAAAAGGGTAATTTGGAGAGACATTTCTTATCTTTACATAACAAGTATCAAACAGATTATCCACCAAATTCCGAATTACGAAAACGTAAAGTTCGGGATCTTAAAACTCAATTAACAAATCAACAAAATATTTTCAAAAAGCCAATATTGAAGTCACAAGCAGTAACAACTGCATCCTTCAAAGTAAGCTATCTATTAGCTAAAAAATGTAAACCATTTTCTGATGGTGAATTTGTAAAGGAAATGTTCTTGGAAATCTCGGATTCCCTTTTTAATGATTTTAAGAACAAGAGCGAAATTACTGCTGCAATTCAAGATCTACAACTGTCCCGAAACACAGTGATGCGACGAATCGAAAAGATGGGTGTAAATTTAAAGGAACAGTTACAAAATGATATTAACAGATGCTCTTGTTTTTCTCTTCAATGTGATGAATCGACAGATATAAGTGATACTGCACAGTTACTTGTTTTCATTCGTTTAGTTTTTGAAGATTTTACATCTAAAGAAGAATTGTTGGGTATGATTTCTTTGAAAGAAAGGACTAGAGGTGTAAATATATTCAACGGGTTTAAAAGTCTGCTTAATGATAAGAAAGTACCTCTTTTTAAATTAGTTTCAATAACAACGGATGGCGCAGCTGCAATGATAGGCCGCAAAAATGGATTTATAGCCCTATGTCGAAATGACGATGAATTCCCAGATTTTTTGAGTTACCACTGTATAATTCACCAGCAAGTATTATCCAGCAAGAGACTAAATACAAAAGAAGTAATGGACATCGCGTTTGAAATTGTTAATTCAATTCGTGGAAGTTCTCTCAAACGTCGTCTTTTTCAACTAAAACTCGATGAAGGTCAGCCTGATTTATTATTGCATACTGATGTAAGATGGCTAAGTAGAGGTAAATTTCTGCAACGATTTCGTGATTTATTGCCTGAAATAATAGAATTTCTTAATGAACAAGAGAAAAAATATGCATATTTAAATGACAAAACCTGGCTTAGTGACTTAGCATTCCTTACAGATTTTACTTCCATATTAAGCCATTTAAATTTAGAATTACAAGGTAAAAATAAAACAATAATTGATATGATTAGCAGCATAGATGCATATAAAACCAAATTTATTTTGTTGATAGAAGATTTACAACAAAATAATATGAACCATTTTCCAAATATGGCAGACAACTTACAAAAAAATAAAAATATTATTTATGAGATTGACAAGTACGTGGCCGAAATACAAAATGTAATGGAAGATTTTGAGAAGCGATTCCAAGATTTTAAAAAAATTAAAGAAATTGTGGAATTTACATCTTTTCCTTTCAAAAAAGATTTAATTGTGAAGGAAATTAGCAAAAAAATTGCAGACTTATTTGATATGGAGCAAAACGCCTTGGAAAATGAAATTATAATTTTACAATCTGATTTAATCTTACAAGCCAGAAAATTTGAAGAAAATTTTTGGAAATATGTTAACCGAGAAAAGTATCCCAATATTATCAAATGTAGCGAATATATTTATTCTTGCTTTGGATCTACGTATCTGTGCGAATCGGCATTTTCATATTTACAATTGACTAAAACTAAACTTCGTTCCGTCCTGACCGATTCTCATACTGAGGACTCATTGTTATTGTCTTTGTCAGGATATACTCCAAATTATGATGCACTAGTAAAGGAAATGCAGACTCAGGTTTCTCATTAATTTAAAAAGTTTGAATGAATAAATGTTATTAATAAGTGCTCATGTTGTTTTAATTCCTCTGGACATAAGTTTTTTAACCCATTAAATAAATACTCATGTATGTAGATTATTTACACCTTAATCATGGAGCTCGCCAAAGTGCACGTCGGTATAAAAGCACATTGCAAAAACATCCCCTTCTTACCTAAAAAATAGGTCGATCGCGACACAATTTTAAAATAAAAAGGAGATCTTATGTGCACCAAAGTTGGCCACACCTGATCTATAGGATGTCGCGCTTCTTTAGCGTCCTAGAGAAGTTCAGAGAGAACAGAGAGTAGTATGTATATACAGAGAGTATATATATATATGTATATAAATTGCTATAGAATAGCCAGATTAGACAGTAGCATTTTGTCTGTGTATGTACGATATGTACGTATGTACGATTTTGCCACGTGTTTCTCCAAGAATATATTTAATAGAAATAATTTAATAAAAATGAATAGTGTTAGTTCTTTATTGAAAATAGAGTTTTGTAGGTTTTCTCTTGTGGACAAAGTAAAAATTAAAGAATTAGGTAGGCCATTGCCTGATTTAAATTTATCGCAAACTTGTGCAAGGAGTGCTCAAAACTGGACATTTACGTGGCGTTTTACAAGAGACATTTACAAAAAAAAATTATAACACAGATGAAGGACAGATTCTCATATCGTGGCCATCTACAAGCCGCTGAGTTATTTAACACGAAATCGATGCCAACATTTTCTAAACAATTTCCAGTGGACCTTTTGGAAATCGTGTGTCATGCATATCCAGTTTGAAATAAAACCAGATTAAAAACAGAATTAGAAGTCATTTACTCGCGTCCGAATTTTTATCAAATAATTGGAGCCACAAATTTTCTTTCATTATTGCTACAAAATAATCTCAGTGAAACTTTGCCGGAATCTATAAAAATATTTAAAATTATTTTAACAACCCCGATGACCACTGTTGAATCAGAGCGTTGTTTTTCAACACTTAAAAGAATCAAAACTTTTTTGCGAAATGCTATGGGTAATGATCGTTTAAACGCGTTGGCGATGATGTGTATTAATAAAAATGTGGTGCGAGATATTTACAATTTTAATGAAAAAGTTTTGGAAAAGTTTATATCAATGAAAGATAGAAGAGTGCAATTCACTTTTACGAACTGATTGAATTTAATCATTTTGCATCCATTTTAGGTCAGATTTCTCACTATTATATTATTTTTAAAGAAATGCGCCCCCCCAGATTGAAATGGCACGAGCCGCCTCTGACTTTAGGACAACTAGAACAAGATATTTCGTAAATACCCGATTTTTTATTGAAATCAATCGAATATTTTGGATTTCCTTGAAAATTAGCAAGACTATTAGAAGTATTATATATTACTTTAAACTTATATTTATTTTTAATACTATCTAAACCACGTGCAATTAAAGGATCAAATGATAATTTAACAAATTTTGGAGTTGAATTATTACTTTGTTCTTTTAAATTTTCTTAATATGTTATTTATAATTTTATAAGATTTTATAGCCTTTTGTACTGCTATATACTTAATGCTTTAAGTTACGGTATTTGGGTGATATTTTATATTAATATTTAACACCGTAGTGATAATTTTTTAAATTATTATGTTTGTACTATTTGTTAAAACAGTGGTGTCGTCTGAATGTAAATATTTTCTATGGATATAGGTAAAGGTGATAAATTGGAGGGGGGCCTTTTTTAACAATCTATTCCATTTGATAACAAAATGTTATAAATACAATTGAGTATAACATTTTTTTTGAATAATTGAGTATAGACCAGAAGTTGAGAATCGATTCTTTGGCTATTTTTGAAAACCATTTTTCAAAATGGCACACTTTAAAATAATTTTAATATCTGCGCTAATTTTAATCACTATAAGCTTAAAATCCTGTAAGTCTTTATTACTAGCACTTCAATTATTCAAGAATATTAACGTTACTATTAAAGTATAGATTTATTTTCCAAAAAATTACCAATGAAAGTGTTGAATAACATACTAATAATAAAAAAAAGAACCGTTCAAAATTCACCAACAAATTTTTGTTGGTGGCTATTCGGAAATTTCGTTGCAAAATCTTTTGGTTGTAAATTGCGAGATATTTACAATTTTAACGAAAAAGTTTTGGAAAAGTTTATATCAATGATAGATAGAAGAGTGGAATTAACTTTCAAGAAATGATTGAATTTAATCATTTTGCATCCATTTTAGGTAAGATTTCTCACTATTATGTTATTTTTTAAGAAATGCGCCCCCCCAGATTGAAGTGGCACGAGCCGCCACTGGTCTGTAGTATAATTAAAATTGTTCGATATGCATTTTTATTTCAGCGTTTTCATTACAGAAGAGGAGCGATAATAACCCAATCTTGCCCGAAGAGGCATCAACGGGCTTCAACGCAGCGACGAGTTTAATTAAAATATATATATATTACTATACAAATGATAGAACGTCGATAGATAAAGTCGAAACCAAAAATCTTCAGACACAGTATATAAGAAAGAAAAAAAACAGAAAAAAATATCTATCGAATTCGTTGTTGGATAAGAGATAAGACAGACTGTTTTTCTGAATATATTTTTGGATCGGGTGGTAGGTTGGTCTGTCAGCAATGGCCAGTAGTCATACATTCCGCTGGTAACAGCATTTATATATCGACTGGACAAAGACTGCATTGTCCCGATACGTAATGGATTACGGACGTGCATTGTTTGCCGTTAATGTACGATCACAGAGCTCTATGCGAAACTTCCCGCCCGCGTTTTGGACTCAAGTCCATTCCGTCCCCACCCTCACCCATGAACAATATCTCACCGACCGTCTCTTTCTACCAATTGTAAAAATAACGAATGCTCGACAATAACAATTCAATTTCGATCGTTAATTTAATGAATTGGCGCCGGCACTCAAAATTGCCACAAATTGACATTGGAAGAAGTAGCCAAACGTTTGCAAAGGACGAATAATACATTTAATTAAATGTCCGGTCATTTTAAGAAAAATTTCCATTTAATTTTATAAAAAATTGTATCAAACAATGTATTAAAATTATAAAATTAATAAATTAATTTAATATATAATTAATAAAATTAATAAATTAATAAAATATAATTATGAATCTTGTCCATCCTGTATAATGTGACTATAAGTCTGGACAGGGCCGCACTTAAAATCATACGTTGAAAAAATATTTACTAAACCAAATGGTAACATTATATGTGATAAGCAGGGTAAGGAACTCACAGAAAATAAGGAAAAAGCTAGAAGATGGAAGGAGTATCTTGAAGATTTATATAAAGGTAGGCAGGACATGGAGGAGCTAGAAAGTGTGGAACAGATAGATGAGGATGACTTAGGTCCTAGCATACATATGAGAAGGGAGAAGTACCACAGGATTTTCAGCGTAGTAGAATAGTAACAATGCCGAAGAAAATAGGAGCTAATTTGTGTGAGAACTATAGGACCATTAGCCTACTATCACATGCATCGAAGATATTGTTAAAGATTATTTATAGGAGATTAGAAAATGAAGTAGAGGAAAGCTAGGAGAAGATCAGTTTGGTTTTAGGAAAAACAGAGGGACGAGGGAGGCGATTCTAGCACTAAGAACGGTAGTAGAAAAAAGAATGAGGGTAGGAAAGGTAACTTGCATAGCTTTTGTAGCCTTAGAAAAGGCATTTGATAATGTAGATTGGGACATAATGTTTAGAATTTTAAAAGAAACGGGTATAGATTATAAGGATAGGAGAATAATTTTTAATTTATATAAACACCAAACTGCCTTAGTTAGAATTGAGGGGGAAGAAGAGGTAGCAAAAATAGGGAAGGGAGTTCGGCAGGGATGTACACTCTCACCGTTATTATTTAATCTATATATAGAAGATGCAATAAACAAAGTAAAAGAAGAGTATAGTGTAGGTGTGAATGTACAGGGAGAGAAAATATATATGTTGAGATTCGCCGACGATATAGCTATATTGGAAGAAAGCGAAAAGAATTTAGAAAGGGTATTGAATGGTATGCAGGCAGTATTGACTACAGATTTTAACATGAAAATAAATATAGGTAAAACTAAAGTGATGAGGTGTGACAAAAAGGAATGCAGTAGAAAAATGAGGATCTCAATAGGAGATAATAGAATCGAAGAAGTGTCAGATTTTTGTTATTTAGGCAGTAGAATCACAAAAGATAATCGAAGCAAGGTAGATATAAAGTGTAGGATAGCACAGGGTAGGAAGGCATTCGTAGAAAAGAAACAGATTTTAAGATCAAATATTGACTTGGGTATTAGAAAACGATTACTGAAGGTATATGTTTGGAGTGTAGCACTGTACGGGTGTGAGGCGTGGACTATAGGAAAGGAAGAGAAGCGTAGATTACAAGCATTCAAAATGTGGTGTTATAGGAGGATGATGAGGATTGGTTGGGAAGATAAAGTAACAAATGAAGCTGTACTAGAGTTAGTAGGGGAGAAGAGAAGTATTTGGAGAGTGTTACAGCGTAGGAGAGACAGATTAGTAGGGCATATTCTTAGGCATGGGGGGATTATGCAATTGATCATAGAAGGTAGAGTGGAGGGAAAGAGAGGGGTAGGTAGGCCTAGATTGGAGTATGTGAGTCAGATAGTTGAAGACGTTGAGATGAATAGCTATAGGGAGATGAAGGGATTAGCTCAGGATAGATCGGCATGGCGTGCTGTTTCCAACCAATCTTTAGGATTGCGGACTCTTTAACTAACTAAACCAAAGGCGTGTACTAAAAAAAATTAAATTGAAAAAATCAAATAATATTTTTTTAAAAAGCGACTATATCAATTTATTGAACCTTTCACTAACAAAATTTAATAAAATTATGGTAGTTATCTTAAATCATTGTATGCTTTTTAAATCGTTATCTTCATATCAACTTTGCATGGATATTACAGTAACTAAGGGTATGGAAGCAGGCCAAGACCGTTTGTCATCACCAGAGCATTTCTATGATATCCGGAATAATGTTAAATAAATCATCCTTTGCTAGACTAGTCTGTATTTGTGATTTCTCACCGCAAGAGATTTGCTACAAGAATATCAATACAAGATATTTATATTTCAAGAAGAAAAATATGGATAATAATTGGAGAAGAATACCTTGGTATTTTATATTTAGTTCTTTGACAAATCTAAAGATTATTCTCAAATTGTAAAATAATTGAACTTCGAGTAAAAATGAGCGAAATAAAAGAAAAGAAAATTGAGTTTTGTTTGTAATAACAATTAATACAATGATAATTACTAAACAAGGATGCAAAGAGCGGGGTAAGGGGCCCTTCTCCCGCCCCGTACAGTAGCGGCGATCATTGACATCAACACCGTCCTCCTCTAACACACGCTCTTAACACAACGTGAATATTAACTAAATACCCTAAACCACAATTAAATTAATCTGTTAACAATTTGAGGCATGCAATTTAAAAAAAATTAACGAAACACTCCACCACCGCTCCAATACGTACATATTACTAACTTGTAATTTTTTTGCCAATAAAATTTTTTATTTTAGTGAAAAATTATATTAAAAATCTAAAGTCCACATTTTTTAAATATTGTTTTCTTTTTTGTGGGACCCAAACTTTTTAAATTAATTGAAAGTGTTAAGACTCTAAAATCCACATTTCAAAAAATAAATTATCTTTTTTTTTGTGGGACACACCACCACCCCCCCCAAATTGCCAACTGATTTCTTCTTAAATAGATATTTATTTGTATTATTAAGTTGCAAATTTATTTTTAAAAACAAAATCAATATGAAATCAACAAAAACAATAATTGAGTGAAAAAAATCTGTTAACAATTTTAAGCGCACAACTCTTTTGTTTTATTTTTATTTTGTATCTCATCATTTTCTGTTTTTAATTTTTTTTTCTACATAAAAAAATACATGCATCGAAGATATTGTTAAAGATTATTTATAGGAGATTAGAAAATAAAGTAGAGGAAAGGCTAGGAGAAGATCAGTTTGGTTTTAGGAAAAACAGAGGGACGAGAGAGGCGATTCTAGCACTAAGAACGGTAGTAGAAAAAAGAAAGAGGGTAGGAAAGGTAACTTGCATAGCTTTTGTAGATTTAGAAAAGGCATTTGATAATGTAGATTGGGACATAATGTTTAGAATTTTAAAAGAAACGGGTATAGATTATAAGGATAGGAGAATAATTTTTAATTTATATAAACACCAAACTGCCTTAGTTAGAATTGAGGGGGAAGAAGAGGTAGCAAAAATAGGGAAGGGAGTTCGGCAGGGATGTACACTCTCACCGTTATTATTTAATCTATATATAGAAGATGCAATAAACAAAGTAAAAGAAGAGTATAGTGTAGGTGTGAATGTACAGGGAGAGAAAATATATATGTTGAGATTCGCCGACGATATAGCTATATTAGAAGAAAGCGAAAAGAATTTAGAAAGGGTATTGAATGGTATGCAGGCAGTATTGACTAGGGATTTTAACATGAAAATAAATATAGGTAAAACTAAAGTGATGAGGTGTGACAAAAAGGAATGCAGTAGAAAAATGAAGATCTCAATAGGAGATAATAGAATCGAAGAAGTGTCAGATTTTTGTTATTTAGGCAGTAGAATCACAAAAGATAATAGAAGCAAAGTAGATATAAAGTGTAGGATAGCACAGGGTAGGAAGGCATTCGTAGAAAAAGAACAGATTTTAAGATCAAATATTGACTTGGGTATTAGAAAAAGATTACTGAAGGTATATGTTTGGAGTGTAGCACTGTACGGGTGTGAGGCGTGGACTATAGGAAAGGAAGAGAAGCGTAGATTACAAGCATTAGAAATGTGGTGTTATAGGAGGATGATGAGGATTGGTTGGGAAGATAAAGTAACAAATGAAGCTGTACTAGAGTTAGTAGGGGAGAAGAGAAGTATCTGGAGAGTGTTACAGCGTAGGAGAGACAGATTAGTAGGGCATATTCTTAGGCATGGGGGGATTATGCAATTGATCATAGAAGGTAGAGTGGAGGGAAAGAGAGGGGTAGGTAGGCCTAGATTAGAGTATGTGAGTCAGATAGTTGAAGACGTTGAGATGAATAGCTATAGGGAGATGAAGGGATTAGCTCAGGATAGATCGGCATGGCGTGCTGTTTCCAACCAATCTTTAGGATTGCGGACTGTTTAACTAACTAAAAAAATACACAAATTATCCAACTATCAAAAATTCTCTTAGACCTTACTAAACGTTTATAATAACAATAATAATAATAAAATCCCTAACTGAACTATCATTATCCAAATGCAATGGAACAAATAAATACCCGAAAAAAATACATAATTCAACAAATATATACATCAAAGTGGACAAAGATCAACCACTTGCTGTTACGTCACGTTAGGACCGTACTATGTTGCCAGTTGGACTGTACACCCGCACCTGTTCTCAGCACAAGTGCATCCAGCAACAAAGAATCGCGCTACGCTACTCAGACACCGCCCAGTGCGCCCGGTCGCCCACACGAATTGACCAACTACTTACTAAACACGGCGCAAGTACTAACGATGGCAGTTCCGTACACACTGGCTGTGCAATGGTTATCACGACTAGCAGAGCCTAATGATTGTTGATGCATAACACCATATAGACCCCATTTCTAAGGACCAACTAGTACCGCAACTGGGGACTGTACACAGCACTAGTCAACGAAGATAAATGATACTACCTACGCGTCTGAAGGACTCGGGACAGAACAATATGGGGCCCGTCCTTGAACAGGTTCTGTTAAGCGGACCCGCCCACCGATAACCGTTTTGACTTAAGGTCTCCGCGATCACCGATAGACAAGTGGGGGAAACCGAGGGAAGTGTTGAACTTCCCGTGGAGAAGAATGTAACCATAGGAACGAGATTGTGAAAATTGATTGACATTCTCGAGAAGAGAACTGCAGATATATATATAGAGAGGAATTGATTGGAATAAGAGGGTGGTAGAAAAGATGAAGAGATACATTAAAAGCCGATTGATTATCAGTTAGTTGAATTCAATTAATAAATTTTGAACAACATTTTCCGAACAACCTAAAAAAAAAAAACTTTGGCTTTTTGGAGTAATCAATTTTATATAAAAATATCCCATTCTCTCGAGCTATATGACCTTCATATACTTGCTGGGTCTATAGACCTTCCAGCCAAAAGTCATTATTACATATATATACTGAAAAATACTGCGACATAGATTGCGAATGGAGGGAAATCAGAAATGGGTTAACTACAGCAGCAAATGAAGTATTAGGCACAAAGAAAAGGGCAGGTAGGAGGGAATGGATCACGGAAGAAATAGTTGAAATGATAGAAGCAAGAAGGAAAATTAAAATTGAAAACACAGAAACAGGACAGAAAAAATATAAGGAACCAAGGAACTTAATTAATAGGAAATGCAAGCTAGCGAAAGAAGAGTGGATAAAAGGAAATTGTGAGGATATTGAGGAGGATATGAGAAGAGGTAAAGTAGATTTGGGCTACAGGAAAATTAAGTCACATTTTTCTAAAGTAAAACCAAAGGGTAACATAATATGTGATAAGCAGGGTAAGGAACTCACGGAAAATAAGGAAAAAGCTAGAAGATGGAAGGAGTATCTTGAAGATTTATATAAAGGTAGGCAGGACAT
This sequence comes from Leptodirus hochenwartii, assembly GCA_947310635.1. NCBI lineage: Eukaryota > Metazoa > Arthropoda > Insecta > Coleoptera > Leiodidae > Leptodirus > Leptodirus hochenwartii. The sequence goes on from OX371188.1 coordinate 8,535,955, forward strand.
GGAGGAGCTAGAAAGTGTGGAACAGATAGATGAGGATGACTTAGGTCCTAGCATACTTAGGTCAGAGTTTCATAGAGCATTAAATGATTTACGGAATAACAAAGCAGCGGGGATTGATATGATACCAGCCGAATTAATAAAACACGCAGGGGAAAAAATGCAGGAGCGATTATACAGGTTAGTTTGTAAAATATATGAGAAGGGAGAAGTACCACAGGATTTTCAGCGTAGTAGAATAGTAACAATGCCGAAGAAAATAGGAGCTAATTTGTGTGAGAACTATAGGACCATTAGCCTACTATCACATGCATCGAAGATATTGTTAAAGATTATTTATAGGAGATTAGAAAATAAAGTAGAGGAAAGGCTAGGAGAAGATCAGTTTGGTTTTAGGAAAAACAGAGGGACGAGAGAGGCGATTCTAGCACTAAGAACGGTAGTAGAAAAAAGAAAGAGGGTAGGAAAGGTAACTTGCATAGCTTTTGTAGATTTAGAAAAGGCATTTGATAATGTAGATTGGGACATAATGTTTAGAATTTTAAAAGAAACGGGTATAGATTATAAGGATAGGAGAATAATTTTTAATTTATATAAACACCAAACTGCCTTAGTTAGAATTGAGGGGGAAGAAGAGGTAGCAAAAATAGGGAAGGGAGTTCGGCAGGGATGTACACTCTCACCGTTATTATTTAATCTATATATAGAAGATGCAATAAACAAAGTAAAAGAAGAGTATAGTGTAGGTGTGAATGTACAGGGAGAGAAAATATATATGCTGAGATTCGCCGACGATATAGCTATATTGGAAGAAAACGAAAAGGATTTAGAAAGGGTATTGAATGGTATGCAGGCAGTATTGACTAGGGATTTTAACATGAAAATAAATATAGGTAAAACTAAAGTGATGAGGTGTGACAAAAAGGAATGCAGTAGAAAAATGAGGATCACAATAGGAGATAATAGAATCGAAGAAGTGTCAGATTTTTGTTATTTAGACAGTAGAATCACAAAAGATAATCGAAGCAAGGTAGATATAAAGTGTAGGATAGCACAGGGTAGGAAGGCATTCGTAGAAAAAGAACAGATTTTAAGATCAAATATTGACTTGGGTATTAGAAAAAGATTACTGAAGGTATATGTTTGGAGTGTAGCACTGTACGGGTGTGAGGCGTGGACTATAGGAAAGGAAGAGAAGCGTAGATTAGAAGCACTTGAAATGTGGTGTTATAGGAGGATGATGAGGATTGGTTGGGAAGATAAAGTAACAAATGAAGCTGTACTAGAGTTAGTAGGGGAGAAGAGAAGTATCTGGAGAGTGTTACAGCGTAGGAGAGACAGATTAGTAGGGCATATTCTTAGGCATGGGGGGATTATGCAATTGATCATAGAAGGTAGAGTGGAGGGAAAGAGAGGGGTGGGTAGGCCTAGATTGGAGTATGTGAGTCAGATAGTTGAAGACGTTGAGATGAATAGCTATAGGGAGATGAAGGGATTAGCTCAGGATAGATCGGCATGGCGTGCTGTTTCCAACCAATCTTTAGGATTGCGGACTCTTTAACTAACTAACTGAAAAAGTTGTAAGTCAATTTTGAAATTGTGAAATGCATAAATAAATCATTTGGCCATTTTTATTTTTGTATCATCGCTTTGTTCATTTTCATAATATTCTATCATATGTTTTGTTATAGCTCATCTCTTTCACACCTGAATCTTAACTTATACTTGTAAGTAATAAAAAATTATAGTGTACTCACTCGAAGTTCTTGGAGCAATCACCCGCGGTCAGGCGTGGTTGCTGTAGCGTACCACTACCATCCGACTCCCCCCCTGACATCGTAAAGAGAAAATGACCGAGTGTATAAGCGCGCGCGCAGTCGCATCACCCCTGTTCGATATAAGTCGGGCCGTTTCGGCGAGGACACGAGCACAACCGTTGGTCGGACCGATTCCGTTTACCAAGTGCCCACGTCGCCGCCAGGTTACAGCCGAACACTTGAAAAAATATATTCAATGGACTCATCGGCCGCTGCCGTCCAAACCGCTCGTTTCCTAGGGATGAGACAAACGCCATTCTCTTCTAAATATCGTCCCCCACAAATGAAAATAATTCTTACTTGGATAGGTTGAGTACTTTTGCTTTTAGCCAGGAATATGTGGCAGCGAAGATGCTTCGAGGCACTAACACTGGTTGTTTCGCACGTACTAACTAGGGTACACAGCAGAGCAGCGGTAGTACGATATGTTGGCGGCAACAGAACAGTGTTGCCGCTTGTTGCAACTATGCAAATACAGGGTAGTTGCGGGTTTACAATAATTTTATATGAAATGCGATTGTTTTAAATGGATAATTAGTTTAAAGAATTGTTGAAGGTCGAAGTAGATAATTATTGTTTGCTATTGATTAAAAACATGAGCTTTGTTAAAAATTCTATATTTATTAATATTATATAGAAAAAAAAAAATGGGTAAAATGTGGTTTACGGTAAAAATTCCTAAAAATCCGGCGTTAATTTTTCTGTCTCCAGGAAGGTCCAAAAACCATAAAAACCAAAAACAAATCGAGGCGGCAAAGATAAAGTGGTCGAAATCGATGAGAGCAAATTTGGCTGTCGAAAGTACCACAGAGGTCATCGTGTCAAAGGTCAGTGGGTGTTTGGAGGCTATGAACGGGGGACGGGACGAATATTCATGGTCCCTGTGGAAAAAAGGTAACTTGTTTGGCTTAATTTTTTGCTTAGCAGCTTTTTTTACAGTTTTTTGAACAAAAAAATTCTATTCAAGTGATTGTTTCCGCCTGGTTTTTTCAATTCAGTGTTAAAGTTTCCACCCTAAAAAGGCCTAAAAACCCTCATTCCTCAAAATATGCAAATTTACCGTAAACGTAATTCGCTCCAAATATATTTTATATTTTTGAATAAACATTTGGTTAAAATATATTTTAATATAATTGCATAAAATATCCTGCTGAGTATTTTTAAAAGCATTTGAGGTCGTACGAAGCAAATTCAAAATGTAAAAAATCGAATTTCAAAAATAAACATACCTAAAAAATTGTATAAAATGAAAATTAATAATTCAAATGTATGGCTGAATCGATCCACAACTCAATAGCCGAAGCCTTTTCGGCAAAATATTATTTTTTTTGCTTTTTCGTCGTAAAATTGATGCAACTATTATTTTATTAATTTAGGAGATATAGTTAACTCGCTAAAACTCGCTAAAGCAAATTTAAAATGTAAACAATGAAAATTAGGAATGTAAACAAACGTAAAAAAATTAAAATTTATGATGCAAAAGTTTAGCCAAATCGTTGCGTTAATTAAATGTCCAAGTCTTCCTCGAAAAACAGTTATTTTGATTTTTTTGGTAAAAGTTCATGCAACTATTAATAATTTTAATTTTAATTTACAGCTAAATTATTCCACAATTACATAACTCAACTCTTGTTAACAAAATATTTATTAAAATTTTTTAAATCGTAAAATTCATACAACTATTATTTTATCAATTCAATTGAAATGACTAAATTATTTAAACTTAAAAAATTTACTCACACTTAGATTATCCCTTGGCCAACCTCACCTTCCACAACTTTCATTTTTTCATTCGCACTAACATGTTAAACTTCAACATAAAACTTTAACCATTTTTTTAAACTTATAAAAAAAAACTTCTAGTAACTAAACCGCACAATTTCTGAAACATTCATACAACCTCGAATTAATTAATATTCCTCAATTTTTTTTGTCAAATTAAATTGATCACATTAATGAAACGGTCCGCAGAATATTCCCTGTATACGCGCCAGGCTACCTTTGATAGTGCCAGGGCACAGTTCACCCGCTCTGCAATCCGGCAACGTTGTATAGAGATTCAAAGAACCAGCAAGCCAGTGGTCTGTTATACTGCACATTTTTTAATCAGGTGAATTCATTATACCTGCATGTGGTTAGAGGCCAGCACATTCTGATGTACACCCATGCTACATAAAATTAGTCTGGTACGTGACTTTTCTATAAACAAAAACCCACGCAAAAAAAAATCGTGGAATACAAGTGAAGACTGTAACGTAAACATTATTTGATTTTCTAGATTTTCGTATTGAAAGATGTAACTATATTTCATAGAATTTTTGTATATGTTCAATTCTTCTACAATATTCAATGAAGAAAATAATGATTTAAATAATATAGTGCATTATTCGAAACCAAAAATATATTGGTAAGTTATTTCTTGATCTAATTACGAATACTTATTAAATTATTAACTAACTATTTAAATGAATAACTGGATAGATTTTTTTAGAACATTTTTTGGTGTAGAAAAAAATTATTACATGATTTAGTTTAATTGATATTAATAGAAAAATACTTGTGATTTTTTAATGAAACTATAGAAATTCAAAGATAGAGATATAGGCTTTCAAATTTTTCTTGGAAATAAATTAAAACTCGACCATTTTTATTACCACTATATTTCATTTTCAGAAGTTTACCCTGAATTTAGAAAAACATATTTTATCGACTTGTAAACGGCATTAATTAGACAAAATATATTTGTAACGCTAAATGAAAATTTATTTCATTTTTTCAAATACCGATGAAGTTATACACAAAAACTTAAAAACTCAATTTTGCCCATTCAAATTATATTTCTAATTTACTTGAAATTAATAGAAAAATACTTGAGATTTTTTTATGAAACTTACGAAATTCAAAGATAGACATACAGGCTTTCAAATGGTTAATTAAAATATTTTTTACACCTGCAAATTTTTCTTGGAAATAAATTAAAACTCGACCATTTTTATTACCACTATATTTCATTTTCAGAAGTTCACCCTGAATTTAGAAAAACATATTTTAACAACTTGTAAACGGACTTAATTAGACAAAATATATTTGTATCGCTAAATAAAAATTTATTTGATTTTTTCAAATACCGATGAAGTTATACACAAAAACTAAAAAACTCAATTCAGCCCATTCAAATTATATTTCTAATTTACTTGAAATTAATAGAAAAATACTTGAGATTTTTTTATGAAATTTTAGAAATTCAAAGACAGATATATAGGCCTTAAAATGGTTAATTAAAAAAAAATTTACATCTGCAAAATTTTCTTAGATATAAATTAAAAACTTGACCTATTTTATTACCACTATATTTCATTTTCAAAAGTTCACCCTAAATTTAAAAATATAGATATTAACGATTTGAAAAAGGCATTTATTAGACAAAAGATATGTGTAACGGAATACAAAAAAATATTTTATTTTATCAAGTACCGACGAAGTTATAAACAAAAAATTAAAAGCTCAATTTTGCCCATTCCAATTATATTTATAATTTACTTGAAATTAATAGAAAAATACTTGAGGTTTTTTTATGAAACTTTAGAAATTCAAAGACAGACATATAGGCTTTAAAATGGTTAATTAAATTTTTTTTTACACCTGCAAAATTTTCTTGGAAATAAATTAAAATCTCGACCAATTTTATTACAACTATATCTCATTTTCATAAGTTCACCCTGAATTTAGAAAAACATATTTTAACGATTTGTAAACGGCATTAATTAGACAAAATATATTTGTAACGCTAAATAAAAATTTGTTTGATTTTTTCAAATACCGATGAATTTATACACAAAAACTAAAAAACTCAATTTTGCCCATTCCAATTATATTTCTAATTTACTTGAAATTAATAGAAAAATACTTGATGTTTTTTTATGAAATTTTAGAAATTCAAAGACAGATATATAGGCCTTAAAATGGTTAATTAAAAAAATTTTTACACCTGCAAAATTTTCTTAGATATAAATTAAAAACTCGACCTATTTTATTACCACTATATTTCATTTTCAAAAGTTCACCCTAAATTTAAAAATATAGATATTAATGATTTGAAAAAGGCATTTATTAGACAAAAGATATATGTAAGGGAATACAAAATAAAATATTTCATTTTATCAAGTACCAACGAAGTTATAAACAATAAATTAAAAACTCAATTTTGCCCATTCCAATTATATTTCTAATTTACTTGAAATTAATAGAAAAATACTTGAGGTTTTTTTTATGAAACTTTAGAAATTCAAAGACAGACATATAGGCTTTAAAATGGTTAATTAAAAATTTTGTTACACCTCCAAAATTTTCTTGGACATAAATTAAAAACTCGACCAATTTTATTACAACTATATTTCATTTTCAAAAGTTCACCCTGAATTTAGAAATATATATTTTAACAATTTGAAAAAGGCATTTATTAGACAGAAGATATATGTAACGGTGTACAAAAAATAATTTGGTTTTATCAAGTACCGACGAAGTTATACATAAACACTTAAAAACTCAATTTTGCCCATTACAATTATATTTCTAATTTACTTGAAATTAATAGAAAAATAATTGAGATTTTTTAATGAAACTTTAGTAATTCAAAGACAGACATACAGGCTTTAAAATGGTTAATTCAAATTTTTTTTACACCTCCAAATTTTTCTTGTAACTAAATAAATATACTATAATAAACTATTAACTATAAATAAATAAACTTCTTGAATATTCCATGAGGAAAATAGTGATTTAAATAATATATTGCAATTATTCGAAGCCAAAAATATATTTGTAACTTAGTTTTTCATCTAATTACGAATTTTTATTAAATTCTTTTTACACAAACTAACTATTTAAATGAACAATTAAATTAATAACGAGATAGATTGTACTAGAACATTTTTTGGCGCAGAAAAAAATATTACATGATTTAGTTTAATTAAAATTAATAGAAACATATTTATAATTTTTTTATGAAACTTTATAAATCCAAATATAAACACATAGGCTTTAAAATGGCTATTTTAAATTTTTTTTATCTTCAAAATTTTCTTGAAAATAAATTATAAACTCAATCATATTTTATTACCACTATATTTCGTTCAGAAGTATATTCTTGAGATTTTCGGTAACGTAAACATTATTTTGCGATAACATTAAAAATAGTTTTTGTTTATTGCAAGATGTAACCATATTGCGTAATATTTTTGTGTCTACTAAATTCTTCTAGAATATTCCATGAAGAAAAAAAGTTATTTTTCGATTTATTACGAATTTGTTTTAAATTATTATTGCATAAAGCTTTTTTTTGTAATCAAATTAATAATATTTAATTGAATAACGATATAGAAATATTATTACATTAAGATATATTTAAAAAAAATAATAGTTGAATATCCAAAATTAATTAAATATTTCGAAAAACAAACAGCGCGCATAATGTAAACATAAAAACTCATTTATTAGCAAAATTAAGTAATAATTAATTAATTAATGCCAACATATACATAAATAAAAGTGCCTACAAAAAAAAATTCCTCAAATCACCTAAAAAATCATCCCCAAAAACACACCGGCTAATCATTATTTCGAAACTAATCGTCGTTCATTTAATATTTTAACTTTTTATCGAATTAATTCGAAGCCGAAGCGACTGAACGCTTTTATCCCACCTCATCTGAGAGTGGTGGTGAGGATGAGTGAATTCACTCAGGGGCTGGGGGGAGGTGTGGGTGGTACAGACATCTTCTTCTATTAAATTGAATTTAATGTCGGCGTATCTTTAATTAAGTTATGCCATCTTATCTCGAGCTGACTCGTCATCTGCCTGAGATATAGCAAGGAAAAAAGGGTACTTTTATTTTCAACCCCTTTTGATCTTGTCAATGGAATAGATGATAGCTGATAGCTAATAGTCTAGTGAGATAAAATATTTTTTTTTTTATAAATAGCGTAGATTAGATTTTATAAAAAAAGGAACGACATAGATTGCGAATGGAGGGAAATCAGAAATGGGTTAACTACAGCAGCAAATGAAGTATTAGGCACAAAGAAAAGGGCAGGTAGGAGGGAATGGATCACGGAAGAAATAGTTAAAATGATTGAAGCAAGAAGGAAAATTAAAATTGGAAACACAGAAGCAGGACAGAAAAAATATAAGGAACTAAGGAACTTAATTAATAGGAAATGCAAGCTAGCGAAAGAAAAGTGGATAAAAGGAAATTGTGAGGATATTGAGGAGGATATGAGAAGAGGTAAAGTAGATTTGGGCTACAGGAAAATTAAGTCACATTTTTCTAAAGTAAAACCAAAGGGTAACATTATATGTGATAAGCAGGGTAAGGAACTCACAGAAAATAAGGAAAAAGCTAGAAGATGGAAGGAGTATCTTGAAGATTTATATAAAGGTAGGCAGGACATGGAGGAGCTAGAAAGTGTGGAACAGATAGATGAGGATGAGTTAGGTCCTAGCATACTTAGGTCAGAGTTTCATAGAGCATTAAATGATTTACGGAATAACAAAGCAGCGGGGATTGATATGATACCAGCCGAATTAATAAAACACGCAGGGGAAAAAATGCAGGAGCGATTATACAGGCTAGTTTGTAAAATATATGAGAAGGGAGAAGTACCACAGGATTTTCAGCGTAGTAGAATAGTAACAATGCCGAAGAAAATAGGAGCTAATTTGTGTGAGAACTATAGGACCATTAGTCTACTATCACATGCATCGAAGATATTGTTAAAGATTATTTATAGGAGATTAGAAAATAAAGTAGAGGAAAGGCTAGGAGAAGATCAGTTTGGTTTTAGGAAAAACAGAGGGACGAGGGAGGCGATTCTAGCACTAAGAACGGTAGTAGAAAAAAGAAAGAGGGTAGGAAAGGTAACTTGCATAGCTTTTGTAGATTTAGAAAAGGCATTTGATAATGTAGATTGGGACATAATGTTTAGAATTTTAAAAGAAACGGATATAGATTATAAGGATAGGAGAATAATTTTTAAATTATATAAACACCAAACTGCCTTAGTTAGAATTGAGGGGGAAGAAGAGGTAGCAAAAATAGGGAAGGGAGTTCGGCAGGGATGTACACTTTCACCGTTATTATTTAACCTATATATAGAAGATGCAATAAACAAAGTAAAAGAAGAGTATAGTGTAGGTGTGAATGTACAGGGAGAGAAAATATATATGTTGAGATTCGCCGACGATATAGCTATATTGGAAGAAAGCGAAAAGAATTTAGAAAGGGTATTGAATGGTATGCAGGCAGTATTGACTAGGGATTTTAACATGAAAATAAATATAGGTAAAACTAAAGTGATGAGGTGTGACAAAAAGGAATGCAGTAGAAAAATGAGGATCACAATAGGAGATAATAGAATCGAAGAAGTGTCAGATTTTTGTTATTTAGGCAGTAGAATCACAAAAGATAATCGAAGCAAGGTAGATATAAAGTGTAGGATAGCACAGGGTAGGAAGGCATTCGTAGAAAAGGAACAGATTTTAAGATCAAATATTGACTTGGGTATTAGAAAAAGATTACTGAAGGTATATGTTTGGAGTGTAGCACTGTACGGGTGTGAGGCGTGGACTATAGGAAAGGAAGAGAAGCGTAGATTACAAGCATTCGAAATGTGGTGTTATAGGAGGATGATGAGGATTGGTTGGGAAGATAAAGTAACAAATGAAGCTGTACTAGAGTTAGTAGGGGAGAAGAGAAGTATTTGGAGAGTGTTACAGCGTAGGAGAGACAGATTAGTAGGGCATATTCTTAGGCATGGGGGGATTATGCAATTGATCATAGAAGGTAGAGTGGAGGGAAAGAGAGGGGTAGGTAGGCCTAGATTGGAGTATGTGAGTCAGATAGTTGAAGACGTTGAGATGAATAGCTATAGGGAGATGAAGGGATTAGCTCAGGATAGATCGGCATGGCGTGCTGTTTCCAACCAATCTTTAGGATTGCGGACTCTTTAACTAACTAAAAAAAGAAAGTATATAAAAATTTATAAAAACAGAAAGTTGCTTGGCTTATCGATTTTTTTATTAAGAATCTGCGAATTGTAGTTTTATTTTGATATTTGCTATTTTACTTATAAAAAAATTAACATTGAAATTTTTTTATATATAAAATGGTTCTAAATTAAAGTGACTGTATGTCACAATCCAGATTTTTGGTAATTTGTCCCGCTTTAAATATAAAAAAATCATTATTTCTAAGTTTTCTACAAAAGTTTACCATTTACCCGTGTAAAAAAAAAAGTCTGCGGAAACAGCTGATTTTTTGGTATTATATTAAAGCGACCGTGATCTATATTCACCCATTTTGTTATTTTAATATTTTAATATATTCGGTAAATTGGTCGGCTTAAAAAAAAGAATGCCTAAGTTTATCTTGATCAAAGGCTTATTTATTTATCATAAATAACGAGTCCAAACAAATGCTCAATAATTGTGTTTTTTTTTGTTTTACTTTTTTTATTTTCAATCTTACGAATACATAAGATTTTATGGATAAAAAAATGACATTTTTACAAAAGACTTTTATTAGTTTCTATATTGATTTTCAACTTTTTTTTTAAATTATATCAGTGTCAGGCTTTAAATTTTTGGTTGCAGAAACAATTTGCGAATTAATTAATTATTTCGAGTAAAATCGACGAAAAAAAAACAATCAAAATAAGTGAAAAGTTTACTAAATATTTGTTAAAAATATTTTTATTGCATTTAAAGTTACTCTACAATTTAATAATATATTTTTTATTTTATAGATAATTCAAAACCATTGATAATACTATTTATTTTTCATGTCATAAAAATTGGCGAAAAAAAAATTATTAAGGGCGTAGAGTAACTTTAAACGTCATAAAAAACTTATTTTTAGAAAATTCAGCAAACTTTAAAAAAATTCTCTCTTATTTTTTATATTCAAATTTGTCAAAAAAAAATATGACAACAGCTTATGGATGAAAAAATGCAATTTTTTACAAAAATAAATTGTTAGTTTTAAATAGAATTTTAAGCAAACAAAATTTGTTTAAAGTAGTGAAACTTTTGTTGCAGTGTTTACATAAAATTCTGTTATTATAAACACGTATAGGAATTTGTTGATAACGAATACTCGAGAGTTGCTGCAGGTGTTCTTGAGTGTGCTGTCGTAGCGAAGGTAGTCTCGCCTCAACTGTTAGACAAGGTACCATTGGTACTGCTTATATAAAATAGCATGTGCAGATAAGAGATTGCGTTTACGTAACATTGTATGTTAAACATGAACTGAGCGCTCTGTGCGAATTTGTGGTCGCGAAATTTTACTAAACTCGATCGAAGCGGATGTTTAACATTGAAATAGTGTGTAATCTGTGTGTATGTCCATCACACACACCTAATCAAAGAACTCTCAGACGCCGATACATTCTCAGTCAGCGTTAAATATTACTTCTTCACATTAAACCGCGCTGTTAATTACCTCTTCAATTTCAAAAGATGTAGATTTTCAAAGTGAGCAGTTGGAAATATTTTTATATGGACTAAAAATGGGACATTTTTTGTTCTAGGATTCTAAATCTGCAACTAGTTGAATTAAAAAATAAAAATAAAAAATATAATTGTAATTTGAAATAGTAATTTTTCATCAAAAATTCTATTAGGATGTAAAATTCGATTAGAAAATATCATAAACTCACTTGCGAAAATGTCGCAATTTTACGAAAAAAAAATCAAAGGGGGTACCCTTGAATTTTTCAATTTTCAGTTTTTCTACCATATTTTCTAGACTGTTAGTCCTACATTAAAGCCAATTACAAATTTAGAATTCTGAGATAACTTCCTATTAGAAAATGTCATTTTATCGTCCGATTTCAAAATTGAAAATTTTTACATGGGACCTCGATATAAATATTTCAAATATTTAGACCTCGATATTTCAAAGCACATATTTCAAAAATTCGTACGTCTTGAAATATTCACCTTACATCAAAACCACTTGCAGATTTCAAATCCTGACATCAAATTCTATTAGAAAATATAAACCACTTTTGAAAATGTCAAAATTTTACAAAAAAAAAATTCAGGGTCCCATTCTCATTTTTCATTTTTTTTGGCATATTCATTCCGTACGTTTCAAACAAACTCATATAATTTATTTTGAATACTTCCAATCGCAATTCCACGTCCATTTAATACTTCCATTCGCAAACGTCAAATATTTGCACAATAACTTTTCACTTCATTATTTTCTAACCAAATGACATGCATCGAAACATGTATTCTATAATTCCTAATTTTAATACAAAAAATGCATTGAACAAATGAACTTACCACCGAAATGTCATCGAAATAACTTTTCACTTACATAATACATCCCTTGCCGTGTTTCAACATTACAAGACTACATTTTATACACACGCTTTACTGTATACGAACATATTACACGTTATATCGCTTGATAAAACAACATTTTATGTGCAAATTGCCACGTATAAGGCGATGTCAGTCGCTATCTTCATTATAACCTCCTTCGAGTGAATAATTAACGTATTTACATAAACGATTAACAATAATAAAGACCGCACACTACGGAATGACGCAAAATGAAGCTTCAATTTTTTATTTTCTATAAAAAAAAAATTTATGTTTACATACGTTTGACAGTTTGACGTATTCGATTTAGTACTAAAAACCGCAGCAACTATTTTGAGTACCGTTTAGTTAATCAAATTGCATGTCACATTAACCATAGTTGTCAAATGTACTTTATAGATCATTTACATAGACTAATATAAATAGACATTGCAACTGTATAGGAAAAAGAGAATCGTAGGGGTATTAAGGGGAATCGTTTTTGAGCAATTTTCATATATAAAAGTAGAAGTACTTTTCGTAAAAGTTATAAAATGTTGTAAATGTTTATATAAAATTATTTTTGTCAGAATGTTTAAAGTTTTTTTTTTGTCTAATATTAAAAACTTGTATATCACAGTTTTTAATATTATACAAAAAAAAACTTTTACGAAAAATACTTCTACTTTTATATATTGATTATATCCGTGACTACATTCTTGAGTTTCTACATGACAATTTTGGTCTGAAGATGAGATATACCTCTCGAAACCGGTAACCAATGTAAATCAAAAAATTTTATAAGGACTTACTTCTTTCTACCCTATCACAAATATTAACTTATAATAAGGATATTCCAACAAAATAGATATTTATATTCATGATCCAAACAATAACAGTCTTACGAGATCACCGAAATCAATTCGCACATGTGCTACCTTATTGCGTGCCTAAAATAATGATTACAACGTTTACCTTTAATATAATTTGTATATTAGTTTGTGTTTTTAGATTGCCTTTTAACTAAAATATTAATATTGAAATAGCTCTTATAAACTTGACGTTTCTTGCCAAATTTTTTATTTATACGATTCTGACTTTTACAAGCATTGGTGCGGTAATTCATAAATATACCATTTTAAGAACATCCATTTCATGTGCAAGTACATATACGATTATTATTCCACTTATTTTTAGGTACGTAAAACAGAATCGTAGAGTATTTTACGAATGCAAAACGGAGGCACCAAGCGTTATGCATCATTAGCACCATGTATCCCGGTTAAATTCATTTTGTGTCATATAATTTCACTCTATTATTGACTAATATCCAGTGGACAATACGATTGTTATAGTGAAAGCCTCTTCATTTATTGCAAATGTTGTTTTATTCCTATATTTACTTGTATGTATAGCATATTTTCTGTGAATGAATTGGGGTTATGTTTATGTTTTGTTGACAACATTAATTGTATTTGATACTAGTGCCATCTTCCGCTATCCTTAATCTTTGCGCTAGTGGTGTCCTCTTTCGATATCCTTACTGACTACATGAGTAAGGATAACAACAGATGTCGCTAGATGTAAAACAACCACTTAAAATTGATACGCATTTTTATATAGAGTTGCTCTGTCTATAGTAATTGGTCAATGGTTACGTTGTTATGTAACATAATCTCTAATGTTTGGTTAGGTTCGTTCTTTGAAGCTAGCGTCGGTGTGAATCTGACAGTATATAAATCAGTAGGGGAAATGAAAAATTGATGTAGGCATCTTAGTACACGAGACTTTATGAAAAAATTACTTTCGCCTTTATTATTTTTGTCCATACTTTTTAAAATGTAATATTTTTGTTATGGCAAGAGGCAATTTATTTTCCAACCATCTCCCACAGCGGTTGTACGTATTATTCTGTGCAACGACAGCCTTTGCATTTTAACTCGGCACTTGCATTGTTATTTTTTTTAAATAATATTCAGCCCGTGCCACGCGTGCCTCTAGTTGCTCTATCTATAATAATTTGTCAATGCTAATACCTTCAAATTTAAATTGATTTCATACTTACATTTATAAGTTACACACTGACATCTACAATCAGCTTTTATTTGACCTTGCATGATTTGCACATTTTAATATCCAAGTCAAACATTTATTTGAAATACCGCTATCTTAAAATACATTTCTATAATGAAAAAATATATTTTTCATATCGTAGCTGATATTTTTCAAATATAACAAGGTGCTTCTTTTTAGTATTCCTAGTTAAAATGCTGATAATAATCTACGCACTCTAAACTGCGGAAAATCTCTTTAAAAGTTCTTCCCCATCAAGGGGCGGTGTTTTTTGTTTATTCGTAGTAAAGTACCCCGGACTAGATTTCATAACAAAGCCATCAAATTGAACGTAATGAAATGAAAGATTTTTTTTTAGATGAAATATTTATAGAAAACTCGAAATTAGTTCAAATTAATCTGTGGCAGATGATTTAAAAAATACTGGGCGATTTCGAAGAGAATATACAGATCCATTGTCATTAGCGAACTGTCGAGTAGCGTCTCGCAAACGCTCCCCTCAAGCGGCTATTAATTCCCAAATTAAATGACTTATTTTATATATTACGTGCAATTATGATGCTAATTACCTTAGTTTGAAAATATAATAATCTCGCCCAAAACGAGGGCAGAAACCCAAACAAAAAATCTTTAATGAACTAGTATGAACAAAATAAATAAATTACATCGTCGAAATTATGTATCAAACGATTTAATTAAAAATTATCAACGAAAATTTCAAATGTAATTAAAAGATCGCGCTAAATGATTTCTAAAACAGAATCTTTTAGTACCCACGCATCCTCTTACGATAAGATCTGATTTAACACAACTTATGGTATATTCCAGACGCCTTATCTGAGCGTATTCTAAACACTCGTGCGAATATTCTGATCCAACAAAACAGCAGCACGATAACACCCTGCAAAATTGGCTTTATAGAAGACTTTTACCTTAGTAAAACGTCCGAATACCGGACCATTATGCAACCCAATATACTCGCACCGTCCATTAGATCACAATCTAAACGCACTAACAATGAACACATTGGCAAAGATAGCAAAGTCTTAGCCAATGCTGCGAAGACGTTGAAGAAAATGGACTTTTCGCTGCGGCAATAATATATACAGAGTGATCAATCAGTGAGGTATATTTGAGGGGAATTCATTCAACGAACTTATATATAGATGAGTTTGATTAGTGAAAAAATTTGATTTGAATGTTTGAAAACTGTAGGAATGAATCATGAATCACCCGGTATATATTGTGAAATAAGGATTTTTAATTTTGTAAGTACGACACAGAGCGGCTTATGAGTGAAAAGCGCATAGCCGAAGAGAAATTGAAAATGGCACGGCGAAGCTCTTCTTATCCTCAATCTGAAGGCTAGTTGGCTCATGGATGATGGATGGATAAGTATGGATAATTAAACGAACCTGAAAATAGATTTTAGCAACACTAAATGCGCATTTCGAATGCTATACCCCCATCATCAGTAGCACAAGATAAAAACGAATTAAAATACCTGTCTGTCACTAACCATCATTGATATGACAGGAGTTTTTCAATCTATGACATGTAACCTGTGAGTTTTTAAAAGAATAAAAAATACAATGAACGACGTAAACAAGTGATAAAAACAAATGAGGTATAGTCAAACGCAAAATAACCATAAATAGAAATAAAATTTGTTTTTATTAAATCAATTAAATACACAAGAAAAAACTGGATTGTCATCCTATTGGAATTTCAATAAGATGAGCTGAATGATCAAAATGTATATGCTAGGCTACAGCACTTTTATCATTTCTATTTAATCTGATTAAATAATAATAATAATAATTGTTTTTATTCTTTAAATGAGCTAAATGTTCCTCAAAATCTAGTTTCAATAGGTCTACGTGTTTGTCTTCTATGTCTTTTACTTTAGTCAGCACAACTAGAACAAGATATGTCATAAATACTAGATTTTTTTATTGAAATTAATAAAATCTTTGGAATTTCCCAGATAATTAGCTAGACTATTTTTTTAACTTGTGCTACTGACGATGAGGGCATAGCCTCTGAAATGCGTATCTGGCTATTAAACGCTATGTGATATGGTATTTGGGTGAGTTACAGTTTTTAAATACAATTCGCAGAAAAGCTTACGATAATCCGAAGATAGCGCATGTACAATCAGGTAGCTCACGGGTTGAGGGTAATTTCTTTCCGGAGCAGTGCGATATTAGCGAGGAAATGTCTCGAGGCAGCATTTCCGCCAACACTGTAAGCTGTACGCTGTATAAGCGAGCGCCTCTGGGTTCGTTACATAGACTACATAGCCGCGATGTGTCTATGGTGGGTTGCCTATATGCAACAACAATAGGCAAAATGACGGGATGGCGGCAACCCGTGTGACAATGCTAACCGTCGCTATCTTATCGCTAGTGCTGCTTAGATGATGATGATAATAAAGATAATGTCGACGCTGTCTTAGTTTTTGTCGCGCAACCATTCTTCACAGAAATGTCCGTCTTTAGTTCTTGCTGTAGACAAAAGATTTGTACATGCAAATTAATGGGTAGTTGATTTTTTTTACTTTTGCTATGCTTTTTGTCATAAATTTCGTTGTTTTTTAAATAAATAACTCAAAATGCGCAATTTAAATTAAGTTTTCCAAAATGATATTTTCATTTATATGAATTTTAAGAAGATTTTATTTCATATTTATACTTATGGAATGTATAAATGGCTATGTTGTCGATTTTTTTTTTGGTAAAGTTTTGGATTTTGAAAATTTCGAAGATATATAAGCTGCGATGATGCCAAAGACAAAATTCGCTAGCTATTCGTATTGAATATCATTTCGCATTGACTTGCATGGTAAAATAACAAATCTTCAGGTTTCAAGATCATGTTCAATTTTGAATTAAATCGCACTAAAGTACGCGCTGACAAACAGATTCTCGCACGCTAAATACCACACAGGGTGATCCTAAATTGTTTTTTTTTCAACAAAAGATTTGTATATTTACTCTAAAAGACCGATTTGTTAAGTTAAAGTTTCATTAAGAAACATGTTGGATTTTGAGCCAAGAATTGTTTATTACACATAAATAGGAAGAACGTAATTTTTTTAACATACGTTAAGAAGGGTTTAGATTATATAATACCATATTTTGGAGTTATTAACTTTGATAGTTATTTTTTAAGAAAATCTCAAACTTGAGCTACTTTTTTAAAAAAATTTACTCAATTTTGAAACTCGGCCAAAAATGAAGAAACGATGAAAAATATTTGCCCGACCTTTAATATTTATGTTGGAATATTTGCAACAGCTGAGTGTCGAATTTATAAAACAGCACTTTATCAAAAAATATGTTGATTCAAACAATTTAGAACGTAGAAATGAAAAATGTAAACGTTTTGACATATATTTCATTAAAAATCGTAAGGAAATGATAAATTCATGATTGTTTCGTTGAAACACAGATGGCGCAACAAAGGTTGATTAGAATAAAATACTCACAAAAACAAAATGCAACCAACCGCCTTAAGAAATTATTTCATCTCATTGATTTCTGCTTTATTATAAGATCTTTTTCTTAAAAAATAATGTTAAGCGATGTGTCAATTTGTAAATTATTCAAAAATAAACAGTTTTCTAGTACACGCAGTTAGAACGTGTAGCAACAGATGGCGTATTAAAAAATAGAATCATAAAATTACAACAATTCTTCTAACAATCGAACAAAAATTCATTTATAAACAACCACATTTTATATCCACCAAAACAAAAAAATCCCAACACCCTGTATACACCCCTACCCCAATAGTAAACAAGTACATCACGCACATTTACACCGACAACACTCTGTATAAGTTGTATTTATTACTATATACGTACGCATTATGTAGGAGACTATTAATCCTGGAATCCTTTGTGCGCGAATGTTTTTCGGGAACGTCGCCATGGGAACGACTTCCTGTTGCCTGGCACCGGCGGGTGGCGGCAGGTGGCGGGCGGGCGCGCGCGGTGGGGGGGGGAGGCGTTTGTGTAGCACGAGTTGCCGTTCTACTCCCGTTGATATATATACACACACATGACGTGTGTGTCTGGCAACATTGTCTGTTTCTCGTATCTCACAGCAAAATGTTCTTGTATTATTACAAATGCAACAATTATATCTGACATTGGCGCAAATTTTATCGTTAAATTGCTCAATTCAGACCATCAAATGACCTCAAACGAAGAGAAAAATATATTGTTTCTTCAAGTCGATTATTTAAACTCTTCCGGCTTACTATACATATACACATAACCTTACTTTTTGAACGTCCCCATAGAAATCGCTTAATTTAATTTGATCATATGGTAGGTACGTTTTATCTGGTGCAAAGAACGTGGGGTTTTCTTCATCTGTAGAGCGTGCCCTGTTTATTTGGGAGTTTCGGTGATTAATAGCGAACTATTTAGTTGCAGCCGGTAATAATGTCATCAAGTGTCCATGAAAGGGGAAACCCGAAACTGTCACATGCACTCGAGTTTCTAATTTCTATTATGACATTCGCATAATAGAAATTAGTTGGTGAATTTGTTGTCATCAGTAAAAGCTCTTCATATTATACAAATACGTATATATATATATATATATATATGTGTATGAGGAAACTGCGTTCAAATTCGACTGGTTTTGACAGTTTGAACCGGCGACAATTAAAACTACCGACAATAAATGACACTAGAGTATGCAACCTAAATACATCGCTGTTAGTTAAATTGTATACTATGTATAAAAAAATCGGCCGGGTAGTGAAATTAATAGAAATATTTATTTTAAAAATTGTTTCACAAACATGATTTCTATTTTTATAGAATGTTTTTTTTATTTTTTAATGAAGCGAAGAAAATAACAAGTTCTTTTTATAATTTTTCTATTTTATTTTATAGAAATTTATATTAGACAATTTATTAAAAATATATACTTAAAGATTTAATTAAAAATAAATAAAAAGTAATATATTTTTAATAATTTATGTAATTTCCATGTACATTTAACATTTAATTCATAAAATTGAATCTTGCGTATCCTGTAAATTGTGATTGTACGTCTGGACAGGACCGTATTTATTAAAAATATTTTGTTATTAAAAGAAATATTTATTTGTCTTTTTATTTTTTTTATAATACTCCTAAAATTATCGATTTTCCAATAGTAATTTTTTTTTAATATCCCAAGTACGCATTTCTTGACAGTATGCGATATATCTACCAGCAATGTATGTTGGGTAGCATATAGTGTGCCCATCTACACAGTGCGAAGGTATTAATCGACGTATAAAAGCCAGAACCGAATCGAATCGAACATACTGCAAGAACTAGATGGTATATAAAGGTTCGTACAACCGAACGTAGACAAACTTTTCGGTGAAATATCGTATATATTCAGTGCACATCTTCTTACGATTCAAAGTTGTCTAAATTCATATACGGCGTCACACAATATCCCAGTGTATTACCGCCAGAATATCTTCTCGCCATATGCAAATACCCGGTGTCCAAAAAAAGGATTTTTTTCCTACGTCACCAGACGTCGTTAATACTTGAGAAATTTGTGTCACTTCCCCTATGCATATTGAGACAAGTAAAACACCTATTTTTATTCATAAAAAAATATTTTGCAAAATTCAAATCAAAGAAGTGGTTTATATAATTTAAAAAAAAAATTTATCGAGGAAAAATATAATTAGGACTAAATATATCAATTTTATTTAGCGTATACCATCGCATTTTCAGTTATAAATTTTTATTCATAAAGTTTTTTATATTACAAAAATAATTAATTCGTTTATTTTAGTTTTCTTTGCAAACAGTGACTAAATATACATTTAAAAATATATATTTAGCTATAAAAATCTATAATTTCGTCCCCTTACGGTACTTTTATAAGATCACCGTGTATATGTCAATATTACATACACAATGGTGGAAATGAAATGGAATATGAAATTCGAGCACATTTCGCATATTAGCAAACTGTGAAGGATCCCATCTCTTCGAATTACATTCCTACCCTTCTGAAGAGAAAATATATATATGTGTATATATATATATACATCTCCTTCGCATGTACCTTGCTCTCCTCCTTGTCCCCAAAATCGTCTCCAAGTAATTCAGGCAAAATTGTCTTTTAGTATCAAGTGGCTATTACTTCTGTATGCCCCATAAAATGCTAATAAAAATAATTGCTAAAGTAGCTGAGAAAAGACACCCTCCTCCTCCTCCTCCTCCTCTTCCACCGCCTGCTCATCTTCCGCCATGTGATCGTATATAAAAGCTCAAGAATGACAGCATGCAATTTGTTGCATCATTGTTAAATTTCGAAAACGCCAAATTATCATTTCTTTTTACAAGAAAAGCCTAAGTTATTGATTGATAACTGTGTCTTTCGATCCGTCCTATCTTCTATAACTAATTACATAATACCTCCGTACCAAAAAAAGTTTTAATCGAGTATCCTTAAGAGAAACAAGTCGAATTTTAAAGGAAACGTAAGAAAATTGATTACAAAAAAAAAACATATGCTTTTAATTTATTTTTGGATAATTTTTCGTATAGCGAATATGGGCGAATATATTATATATAAATTTTCTGTCTAAGCATCTAGCATATGTGATGGCATCAAATAAGGGAAGCACGATATGGGATTGGAGTTTGGGGATTCCCCGTTGGGATTTGCTATGCCCAACTCATACGCAGATCATAAAACAGATATATAGCGCACAGATATCCATACACACTTATATATATAAACATACATTTATATGTTTATAAATACCGATCTATAAACCGTTCAACTTTATCGTGTCGTGGCATGTTGACTCAAAGAACATTCCAACGATTTATTGATGAAAAAATATTTTGCACCTTCACAAATCAATGCAAAATCTCCAGTCTATTCATTATACGGATTTATCATCGTTTTTCAATATATTAAAAATTTAATTTTTACTTTTTCTTTCTGTAATTCGCTGCTATTTTACCCAGCGACATCTACAAGATTTACATAGTACTAGTACGGATGGTACGCTTAAAGTACAATAGATGGAGTTGAACGATACAATACATTTCGAACAGAATTTTAACTGTGCAAATTTTTATATGTTATATTAAAAAAAATTAATATGATGGAATGAATAGTAGCGATGGCAAACTGTAGGTCACTTTGAGGACCTAGTTCGTAGTTCGTAGTTCATTTCAATGTACCGTTCACGAACTATAGGTCGTGAACTACTACATCTTTTTAAAATGAACTAGTTCACGACCTATATGAACTACATGCACATACTGAAAATAATCTCTTTTTTTCTCAATATAAAAATATTAAATGGTAAAAAATAAATAAATTGAAATATTACAATACTTATTTTGAATTAAGAATGAGGAAGAAAACACAACAATGTTTATAATTTATACAAAACATATATATAAAGAAGTATAATCTTCTCTAGGTACTCACGATTATTTATATGAAGTTCTAAAATACTTATTGGTAGTTACTGATGAAAATGTTTACTACTTTACTAACACTTGAAAATTAAATGTACAAACTATAATAAAATGAACTAGATAGAATCGTTTTGTTTGGCGTTATAATTTATATTTTCTATTCCGAATCTTCTCTGTTCAAAATTCAAAGCTTTGATTTGATATTAAGTGATTGCATTGCCCCCAGTATGAAATAGAAGAATTATAAGATTTAGATGTTTATTTTTGCATTATTGCACAAATTTGCTATGGCATGACATATTTAATCTTGCCAATATATTAATTATATTAATCCAAATGAAATCTGATACCAACATATAAATTGTGACTCAGCTCGGCAATGCGGCTGTTGCAATATTGCATCGAGTTTCCTATTTTCGTTCCGTTCACCAACACACTTTATCACTAAATACATGTTAGTACTGTATATGTAATGTATACTATACTGCAATCGTTTACGAGTCATTGTGATTTATGAACAGTTTAGTAGAAGACGGGTACAGGACCTAGTACAAGTACATCAATACGTACACCGTTCACCATGTAGTTCATAGTTCACGAACTATGTCATAGTGACCTAGTTCAAAAGATCGTCACAGTACGCCCGTCATTTGATTGAACCGTGCAGAGTGAACGGTTCGCGAGTGAACTACACATCGCTAATGTATTCGCGATGAGTTTGAATTTTTTTTTATAATTTCTTCTTCTGTCTAACAAGATCACGCACATTTACGTAGTCAGGTCAGATGACTTTAGACAAATCGGGTCACCCTGCTGTTGACTTATGCAGAGGCCAGCACGCGCCATTGTTATGCATGTGCATGTAAAACGCGGGGCAAGTTTTTCTTCGTTGGCCGTGGAAGTAAAAACGTGGACGAGATGGGAAGTAGGTTGGTCTCGTCCACCGTTGTTAGTTGCGCGAAGAAAAGAGGCGACTCGAACGCCCTGTACTGTGACTTCGGGCGTCAGGGTGTCCGTTGGCCGGTGCCGAGCGCCGTGACGAAGGCAAATATCATGTCGGAAAGTTGTAAATATAATTACATCAACTTTTTACGACGCCATCTCGAAGAGTGTTCTTACGAACAGATGGATGACCTATTTTCGTTCCGTTCACCAACACACTTTATCACTAAATACATGTTAGTACTGTATATGTAATGTATACTATACTGCATCGTTTACGAGTCATTGTGATTTATGAACGGTTTAGTAAACGACGGGTACAGGACCTAGTACAAGTACATCAATACGTACACCGTTCACCATGTAGTTCATAGTTCACGAACTATGTCATAGTGACCTAGTTCAAAAGATCGTCACAGTACGCCCGTCATTTGATTGAACCGTGCAGAGTGAACGGTTCGCGAGTGAACTACACATCGCTAATGTATTCGCGATGAGTTTGAATTTTTTTTTATAATTTCTTCTTCTGTCTAACAAGATCACGCACATTTACGTAGTCAGGTCAGATGACTTTAGACAAATCGGGTCACCCTGCTGTTGACTTATGCAGAGGCCAGCACGCGCCATTGTTATGCATGTGCATGTAAAACGCGGGGCAAGTTTTTCTTCGTTGGCCGTGGAAGTAAAAACGTGGACGAGATGGGAAGTAGGTTGGTCTCGTCCACCGTTGTTAGTTGCGCGAAGAAAAGAGGCGACTCGAACGCCCTGGACTGTGACTTCGGGCGTCAGGGTGTCCGTTGGCCGGTGCCGAGCGCCGTGACGAAGGCAAATATCATGTCGGAAAGTTGTAAATATAATTACATCAACTTTTTACGACGCCATCTCGAAGAGTGTTCTTACGAACAGATGGATGACCTATTTTCGTTCCGTTCACCAACACACTTTATCACTAAATACATGTTAGTACTGTATATGTAATGTATACTATACTGCATCGTTTACGAGTCATTGTGATTTATGAACGGTTTAGTAAACGACGGGTACAGGACCTAGTACAAGTACATCAATACGTACACCGTTCACCATGTAGTTCATAGTTCACGAACTATGTCATAGTGACCTAGTTCAAAAGATCGTCACAGTACGCCCGTCATTTGGTTGAACCGCTCAGAGTGAACGGTTCGCGAGTGAACTACACATCGCTAGTAAATAGGAATTTAAAAAATAATTCAACCGGCAATTTTTCAATTCAAGAGTCTACACACTGTGATAGTGATTCGGGTGTTTATGTAGTAAGATATAACATTTGGAAAAGTGACATAACTCGTAAAGTTTAAGAGGGAGAGTGTAAACGAGTACGAAACGTGCCACCAGGCCAATGCTAGGATATAAACTTGCCCACGCAACTTTTTTTTGTTTATATAAATCAACAAACAATTTTTCTTTAAACTTTATAAATTAATATTTCAATTCGTTCTTGAGTTAAGGCAAATTTTATTTTTGCTATAATTAATGCGAAAAAAAATAAAAACTGCCGCCAAAATAAATAAATATTTAAGCAACTTCTCGAGCGGTGTTTGTCAAAATAATTTGGCGCCATCTATGAAGGTGTCTATCTACCCTTAAAAATAACTATATTCACATGCGAGTTTGCACGGAAATTTGATATCATAACTCAAGACGCTCGACGTTGCCAAGTACACATACAAAGTCACATTATACAGTCTGCACCCTCAAAATACAAATCACTCGCAACCCATCCGCAACATCTAACCGTCCAATTTCAAAAATTCTTCGTCGCAAATATATATCAATATATATTAATGTCTTCAAGACGCAGAAATAATATTTTCAATCAATTTCTCGGCAAGATTCAATTTCGTATTGAGCGAATGTAATATAGAATCAACATTCGATTCTGCAACTGAACTGACACGTATATTTATATACATATAGGTTATGTTGTTTTCTTTGAATTTCATTTCGGTTTACTTACATATAAATACACCCAGTTAGAGAACTGAATAATTACCGTACTCAGCGGGCTTTTCCGATGCAGAAGAGATAGATCAACGCTTCGGATCCATTTATACCCGTGCATGTGTATATCGTTACCGTTAACGCTACGCCCGGTATACAGGATGATACCAATATTACGCCCGAATGTCAAAAAATCAACGCGCGCACATCAAAATGTAAATAAAAGCAACGAAAAAATTGATAGTACTTTAAAATTTCACAATTTAACGTTAAAATTGGTTTGTGAATGACATGTGTCATGTAAATAACATGTGACGCGTAAATGACACGTGTCATGTAGATGACATGTGTCATGTAATTGACACGTGTCATGTAAATGAGATGTAAATCAATAAAGCGCTTTAAAAAACAGACCCCAATTCGGATATAAGTCGGGATCTTTTGTTGGTTTATTCAATTGACAGATGTCAGTGGATATGTAGACGTTTGTATATCCTGTATAGTTGTGTGGTGGTGCGCCTTCTAAAGCGGAACATCTCAATAACAACTTGAAACTTATATCCCTGTAAGAATAAATGTAGATCGATATAACTGAAGCTCATAAACATCGTGTTTTTGCTTTCGGGGGGACTCGGGATTAGTTTATGGTGTGAAGATTTTGGCTAGTACAAAGTCGTAAAAAAAACCGCGGAAATTATAGAATTGAATTTATTGAATTGTAAAACTATCGAATGACAGATATAATGGTTTTGTGATTTTTTTGAATTAAAATCGCAACTGCTCGAGTATTCGTTATCAACAAATCCTATACGTGTATTTACTTATAGAATTGTATGAAAACACTGCAACAAAAATTTGCGAAAATTATTTCATTACTTTCCTACTAATTATTTGCTCTAAACTTCTGTTTAGAAATAACTACAATTTTTTTTAGAAAACAGAAATTTTTCATCCATAAGCTATTGTAATAAAAAAAAAATTGACAAATTTGAACAAAAAATAAATAAGAGAGAATTTTGTAAAATAAGCTCTGCTTATTTTTTGAGCATCTTTTTTACAAATTTAAGCAAAAAATGTGACAAGTAATTTTCTATGACATTTAAAGTTGCTCTACGCTGAATTTTTTTTCCCCAATTTTAATGACAAATAATCAAAATAAATAGCATCCTCAATCTTGTTGAATTATTTATAAAATTATAAATAAATAATTAAATTATAATGTGACTTTAAATACAAAAAATATATACAACAAACTTTTCACTTATTTTGATCGATTTTTTCGTCGATTTTACTCGAAATAATTAATTAATTCGCAAATTGTTTCTGCAACCAAAAATTTGAAGCCTGGCAATGACATAATTTTAAAAAAAAATGTGTAAAATCAATATAGAAACTAATAAAAATCTTTGTATAAAAAAGAACGAGCAAAATGTCAATTTTCCATCAATAAAATAAAATGATGAGGAGGTAGAATCCATTTATGAGGAGATTGAATCTAGGTTAGCAAACGTTAAAGGACAGGATAATCTAATTGTAATCGGAGATTGGAATGCCGTAGTAGGTAAGGGAAAGGAAGTTTCAATAGTAGGAGAATATGGAATAGGAACACGTAATGATAGAGGGGATAGATTGGTAGAGTTTTGTATTAGGAATAAGCTAGTGGTAGCAAACACGCTTTTTCAGAATCACAAGCGCAGGATATATACGTGGAAAATGCCAGGAGATATAGGGAGGTATCAGATAGATTACATACTGGTTAAAGAGAGGTTTAGGAACCAGATTAAGAATTGTAAGAGTTACCCTGGAGCAGATATTGATAGTGACCATAATTTAGTAGTCCTGGACTCAGAGGTCAAATTCAAGAAATTACGGAAGTCTAAACAGGTCAGAGTAGATGTCGATAGGTTAAAATTAGCTGATGTATGTGAAAAGTACAAGCAGAAAGTAGAAATCATGGCTAATGGAACATCTAGGAACGACATAGATTACGAATGGAGGGAAATCAGAAATGGGTTAACTACAGCAGCAAATGAAGTATTAGGCACAAAGAAAAGGGCAGGTAGGAGGGAATGGATCACGGAAGAAATAGTTGAAATGATAGAAGCAAGAAGGAAAATTAAAATTGGAAACACAGAAGCAGGACAGAAAAAATATAAGAAACTAAGGAACTTAATTAATAGGAAATGCAAGCTAGCGAAAGAAGAGTGGATAAAAGGAAATTGTGAGGATATTGAGGAGGATATGAGAAGAGGTAAAGTAGATTTGTGCTACAGGAAAATTAAGTCACATTTTTCTAAAGTAAAACCAAAGGGTAACATTATATGTGATAAGCAGGGTAAGGAACTCACAGAAAATAAGGAAAAAGCTAGAAGATGGAAGGAGTATCTTGAAGATTTATATAAAGGTAGGCAGGACATGGAGGAGCTAGAAAGTGTGGAACAGATAGATGAGGATGACTTAGGTCCTAGCATACTTAGGTCAGAGTTTCATAGAGCATTAAATGATTTACGGAATAACAAAGCAGCGGGGATTGATATGATACCAGCCGCATTAATAAAACACGCAGGGGAAAAAATGCAGGAGCGATTATACAGGGTAGTTTGTAAAATATATGAGAAGGGAGAAGTACCACAGGATTTTCAGCGTAGTAGAATAGTAACAATGCCGAAGAAAATAGGAGCTAATTTGTGTGAGAACTATAGGACCATTAGTCTACTATCACATGCATCGAAGATATTGTTAAAGATTATTTATAGGAGATTAGAAAATAAAGTAGAGGAAAGGCTAGGAGAAGATCAGTTTGGTTTTAGGAAAAACAGAGGGACGAGGGAGGCGATTCTAGCACTAAGAACGGTAGTAGAAAAAAGAAAGAGGGTAGGAAAGGTAACTTGCATAGCTTTTGTAGATTTAGAAAAGGCATTTGATAATGTAGATTGGGACATAATGTTTAGAATTTTAAAAGAAACGGATATAGATTATAAGGATAGGAGAATAATTTTTAAATTATATAAACACCAAACTGCCTTAGTTAGAATTGAGGGGGAAGAAGAGGTAGCAAAAATAGGGAAGGGAGTTCGGCAGGGATGTACACTTTCACCGTTATTATTTAACCTATATATCGAAGATGCAATAAACAAAGTAAAAGAAGAGTATAGTGTAGGTGTGAATGTACAGGGAGAGAAAATATATATGTTGAGATTCGCCGACGATATAGCTATATTGGAAGAAAGCGAAAAGAATTTAGAAAGGGTATTGAATGGTATGCAGGCAGTATTGACTAGGGATTTTAACATGAAAATAAATATAGGTAAAACTAAAGTGATGAGGTGTGACAAAAAGGAATGCAGTAGAAAAATGAGGATCACAATAGGAGATAATAGAATCGAAGAAGTGTCAGATTTTTGTTATTTAGGCAGTAGAATCACAAAAGATAATCGAAGCAAAGTAGATATAAAGTGTAGGATAGCACAGGGTAGGAAGGCATTCGTAGAAAAGGAACAGATTTTAAGATCAAATATTGACTTGGGTATTAGAAAAAGATTACTGAAGGTATATGTTTGGAGTGTAGCACTGTACGGGTGTGAGGCGTGGACTATAGGAAAGGAAGAGAAGCGTAGATTACAAGCATTCGAAATGTGGTGTTATAGGAGGATGATGAGGATTGGTTGGGAAGATAAAGTAACAAATGAAGCTGTACTAGAGTTAGTAGGGGAGAAGAGAAGTATTTGGAGAGTGTTACAGCGTAGGAGAGACAGATTAGTAGGGCATATCCTTAGGCATGGGGGGATTATGCAATTGATCATAGAAGGTAGAGTGGAGGGAAAGAGAGGGGTAGGTAGGCCTAAATTGGAGTATGTGAGTCAGATAGTTAAAGACGTTGAGATGAATAGCTATAGGGAGATGAAGGGATTAGCTCAGGATAGATCGGCATGGCGTGCTGTTTCCAACCAATCTTTAGGATTGCGGACTCTTTAACTAAACTAAAATAAAATAAGTTTTAATTAAATATAGTTTTCTACTTGTCTTATGACACTTAAAAGCTCTCCTATAGCTTTAATGATTTTTTCTGGCAATTTTAATGATAAATAATCAAAAATAAATTAATAAAAACCACAAATAAATTAACACTTCGTTTAATCAACAATAACTCGATGCAGTTTTTCTAAATGCAACCATTCGTCCTCCTAATCCCTCATTACCAAGTATTTTGTTTAAAATACTGTCGATAAAACATTACCTCCTTTCAATAACACCTCATTTTTAACAGCCCCTCGAACCTTCCCACGTTATACCTTCAAACAAAACACACAACCCAAAAACAAACAGTTATTTCACTAAACACTCGGTATATATATATATATATATATATATATATATATATATATACGAACAATACATCTATATCAGACAACACACACACAACCCCATCTACCTTTCCTCAGCACAAGAACAACAAACAAGATACGCAAACTTTAATTATTACGTTGCTGAGTGCTCGGTACCGCAGATGAAGGGCACACCACCCCCACCTCCTCCTAGACGCGCGGGGCCGCCCACCCCCCACCCCCCCCCCCCTCGTAAGATAAAGGACTCATTCACCCACTAACGTGCCGTATTAAATTACAAAACCATAAATATGTTATTGGCGGTGTTAATGTTGACGAAAGATACAATCAACATGTTCGGTTAGTTCATTTGCTACAAATTTTCGTCGTGAATTTTATTTTAAATAATATTTTACGAGTGAATACGCGACGAGTTTTTCGATTTAATTACTTGTACGAATAACTACATGGATATTTTGCAATATACTTTATTGCAGGCAAAATTCTTGCGCTTCGAGCGTGAGTGTTGAATAAAAATGTCGTTTACTGGGCACATTACGTACGACATGTTGTAAAATTTATGTACGACGAACATTTTACGAGTAATTCGCACTTGTTTCACTTCTTTATTGCTTCATATAGCGCCATTTTCGTTGTTTCTATCGAAATTTGTGTTGAAAATGCACATTTGATCATTCATTAGAACTACTGAATTAACTAATAGACATTGTCCGTTTGTTCTTTGACAAATAATCACTGAATAATTTGTAAGTATGTAGGAAATATGGCAAAATAATATTTGATATTGATTTATTAAAGTACGTTCATTACTGAAAATATTATAGAATAAATTTGACAAAATTACACTGACGTTAGGTGTCAAATGTTGCCGCGCTTGTATACAAGGATCAGCTGTTATATAAATGATGGCCGATAACGTTAAAATGTCACAATAAATTTGACAAATATGTAAAATAATATTTCGGCCATTCAAACATTAATCGAGAATAGTATATTAAAGAACGAGTTTCATAAGGCATATTTTATTGCACGAGTTCATAAAACGAGGTGCATAGCACCGAGTTTTCTAAAGAACGAGTGTTATAAATGACTTATGAAATGAGTTTTTTATACATTTTTTTTATAATTTGCGTCTTTTATGCCCTTTTTAAATAAAAAATCGAAATTTCAAAATTTAGGGAATTTTTTGACTGTTAATAGTAACTATTGGCACATTTGGAACATTTGAAATAAATTGTCAAATAAATTAAAATTAACCTATTTGTTGCTTTCTTTTATAGTTTGACGTACAATTGTACATTTCAGGGACAAAATTAAAATCAAACTATTTGTTGCTTTCTATTGTAGTTTGTCGTTTGATAACTGACAAGCAGAGATACCAACTTTGAAACAGTAAATTGCCCTATGCTATAAGCGAACTCAAATTCGTTATAAACGAACTCATTTGGGTTTGTTAACAGTTCTATTAGAAACGCAAATTAGAAAATAGTATATTAAAGAACGAGTTTCATAAGGCATGTTTTATTGCACGAGTTCAAGTTTAGAAAACGATGTGCGTAGTACCGAGTTTTTTAAAGAACGAGTGTTATAAATGACTTATGAAATGAGTTTTTTATACTATTTTTTCTAATTTGCGTCTTTTATGCCCTTTTTAAATAAAAAATAGAAATTTCAAAATTTAAGGAATTTTTTGACTGTTGATAGTAACTATTGGCACATTTGGAACATTTGAAATAAATTGTCAAATAAATTAAAATTAACCTATTTGTTGCTTTCTTTTATAGTTTGACGTACAATTGTACATTTCAGGGACAAAATTAAAATCAAACTATTTGTTGCTTTCTATTGTACTTTGACGTTTAATAACTGACAAGCAGAGATACCAACTTTGAAACAGTAAATTGCCCTATGCTATAAGCGAACTCAAATTCGTTATAAACGAACTCATTTGGGTTTGTTAACAGCTCTATTAGAAACGCAAATTAGAAAAAACTATTTTACGCACGCAAACTAATTGTGTTTGTTGATTTCTTTAGAAAATTCATAATTAATAAAAGCAAGTGCACAATAAAATTGCACGGAACAAATTCGTACGCATGTTTCAATTTGAAAGAATCTTTTTTACAAGTACATTTGCCTCGAACTACAGCTTTAATTAAAATTTTGTACACAAACGAAAATATGTATAAACTACCCCTGTGGCAAGTCCATATACAGGTTGATTCACACATTACACGCACTCAATAATATAGTAGCCTATCAATAAATATGATGTCAAACCGATTCGTAGGTTTATTGCGAATGTTCAGAAACTCGCCCGACTCATTAAAAGTTCAAAGCAGATAGGAGGTATGTGTCACATCGCTGACGATATATAGTTCCAAAACTGTTTTTTTTTTTATAACGTCAAGAAGATAAGTTTTGAAAGAATTAATTATGCTGGTGGTAAATTCAACAATTACAGTTTCGTGTTGGTGTTTCGAATAAATTGAACTAGATTATGTACGAATTAAACTTCGGAAGCGGTTGAATAATTAGCCTGTACGTTGGTGTAAAAGAACAGGCGGGTGGGGGTGGTAAACATCCGGTTAGGTATTAATAATTAAGCGCGGTTATTAATCCTTTCGCCGATAATATTAGTTGGCGAACAAGCTGCTCGTGGGCCCTGTACGAACACACCATATAGATAGATATATCCCTCCGCCACCAGCAACAGCAAACTTCGCACCGAGTCCACGAAGTGCTCTTTGTATAGACACACATACACAAACAATTTCACGATCAGATCGGCATCATCGAATGCTCTCTCTACCCGTCTTGTCCCAACCGAAGGGGGGCTGTTTAATACGTAATAGCCCGTCTCAACTTTCCACATTGCTTTTATTAGCTGCCTATTATAACCTTTATACGGCCGCCTTACGAACGGGGATTTTTATTTCGACATTTACATGAAAGTGACTTGCAATCCCGTTGTTTTTTTTGCATTTTTTTATATCATTTCCTCGATGTTTTATTCGCAAGAAGAAATCTGATTAACACCGAATAAAGTGCGCTCTTTTGTTTACCATTTGACAGAAATATTTCCAAAGCATTAGAAAAATGTTACAGCGACAATTTTTAATGATTTGTCTCAAAAGGAATATATTGAAACGATCCAAATGTTAATTGTGGGTGCGCGAATGTTCGATAGCATGTTTCGTTTCGCCGCCTCGAGAGTGCACAAAGAAAAAATTGGAAATATAAAAGTTTTCTAATTAGAAATCGGCATTGTTCACCGCGCATATGTTCGTATGAATTGCAATTAATGCTCTATATACGAGCCGCTGACTAATTTATAGTTAATTATCATTTAGCAAATAGTTCGAAGGCTTCCGCAGCAATTCTATAATGAAGGTAAATATAGAATATGCCTTTACACTAACCCCAGCAACTCTAGTTTGTATCTATACCTGGCAAGGCAACGTACGCGACATTAATTTCGAAACAGCAATATATTCGTAACTTATAATTGGATTTAATAATACGCAATCAATGTGAAAAACGTTTCTATCGAATGTTCTGAATCAAATTTAGTTAGTATTCCTCCGAAATGTTACCCTTTTACCTTCGGAACAAATAACCTGAATTAGCTGCCGCTGAAGAAAACACACCGATACAGGCCACAGAACACAATCATTTAGCATGCGCTGGAAAAACAATGCGCTTCTTATCCTTTTCCCCCGGTTCTTCGGCCGGAGATAAATCGGCAGCCACAAATCTTGCACGGCCAGGTGCCTCGTGGGGCACATCCCCAGCCGCCCCCATTACTTGTATCCCAAACCAAATTGAAATCGATTATATAAACACCAAGCGAAACACGCTCAGAAAAAATCTACACACTCGAGTAGTTAAAAACATCTACACACTCAAGGAGTTAAAAACATCTGCACACTCGAGTAGTTATAAAATCTACACACTCAAGGAGCTAAAAATATCGACACACTCGAGTAATTAAATAATCTACATAGTCAATGAGTTAAAAACATCTACACACTCGAGTAATTAAAGAATCTACACACTGGTGGAGTTAAAAACATCTACACAATTGAGAAATTAAAGAATCTACACACTCGAGGTGTTAAAAACATCTACACACTGGACGAGGAGATTAAAAATCTACACTCTGGAGGAGTTAAAAACATCTACACACCCAAGGAGTTAAAAACATCTGCACACTCGAGTAGTTATAAAATCTACACACTCAAGGAGCTAAAAATATCTACACACTCGAGTAATTAAATAATCTACACAGTCAATGAGTTAAAAACATCTACACACTCGAGTAATTAAAGAATCTACACACTCGAGGTGTTAAAAACATCTACACACTCGAGTAATTAATGAATCTGCACACTGGTGGAGTTAAAAACATCTACACAATTGAGAAATTAAAGAATCTACACACACGAGGTGTTAAAAACATCTACACACTCGAGTAGTTACAAAATATACACACTCGAGTATTTAAAGAATCCACACACTCGAGGAGTTAAAAACATCTACACACTCGACGAGGAGTTCAAAAATCTACACTCTGGAGGAGTTAAAAACATCTACACACCCAAGGAGTTAAAAACATCTACACACTCGAGTAGTTATAAAATCTACACACTCAAGGAGCTAAAAATATCTACACACTCGAGTAATTAAATAATCTACACAGTCAATGAGGTAAAAACATCTACACACTCGAGTAATTAAAGAATCTACACACTCGAGGTGTTAAAAACATCTACACAGTCGAGTAATTAAAGAATCTGCACACTGGTGGAGTTAAAAACATCTACACAATTGAGAAATTAAAGAATCTACACACTCGAGGTGTTAAAAACATCTACACACTCGAGTAGTTACAAAATATACACACTCGAGTATTTAAAGAATCCACACACTCGAGGAGTTAAAAACATCTACACACTCGACGAGGAGTTCAAAAATCTACACTCTGGAGGAGTTAAAAACATCTACACACCCAACGAGTTAAAAACATCTACACACTCGAGTAGTTACAAAATCTACAAACTCAAGCAGTTAAAAATATCTACACACTCGAGTAATTAAATAATCTACACAGTCAAGGAGTTAAAAACATCTACACACTCGAGTAATTAAAGAATCTACACACTCGAGTAATTAATGAATCTGCACACTCGGGGAGTTAAAAACATCTACACAATTGAGAAATTAAGGAATCTACACACTGGAGGTGTTAAAAACATCTACACACTCGAGTAGTTACAAAATCTACACACTCGAGTAATTAAAGAATCTACACACTCGAGGAGTTAAAAACATCTACACACTCGACGAGAAGTTCATAAATCTACACTCTGGAGGAGTTAAAAATATCTACACATCCAAGGGGTTAAAAACATCTACACACTCGAGTAATTAGAGAATCTACACACTCGAGGAGTTAAAAACATCTACACACTCGTCGAGGAGTTCAAAAATCTACACTCTGGAGGAGTTAAAAACATCTACACACCCAACGAGTTAAAAACATCTACACACTCGAGTAGTTACAAAATCTACACTCAAGCAGTTAAAAATATCTACACACTCGAGTAATTAAATAATCTACATAGTCAAGGAGTTAAAAACATCTAGACACTCGAGTAATTAAAGAATCTACACACTCGAGGTGTTAAAAACATCTACACACTCGAGTAATTAAAGAATCTGTACACTCTGGGAGTTAAAAACATCTACACAATTGAGAAATTAAAGCATCTACACAGTGGAGGTGTTAAAAACATCTACACACTCGAGTAGTTACAAAATATACACACTCGAGTAATTAAAGAATCTACACACTCGAGGAGTTAAAAACATCTACACACTCGACGAGGAGTGCAAAAATCTACACTCTGGAGGAGTTAAAAACATCTACACACACAAGGAGTTAAAAACATCTACACACTCGAGTAGTTACAAAATCTACAAACTCAAGCAGTTAAAAATATCTACACACTCGAGTAATTAAATAATCTACACAGTCAAGGAGTTAAAAACATCTACACACTCGAGTAATTAAAGAATCTACACACTCAAGGAGTTAAAAACATCTACATACTCGACGAGGAGTTCAAAAATCTACACTCTGGAGGAGTTAAAAACATCTACACACACAAGGAGTTAAAAACATCTACACACTCGAGTAGTTACAAAATCTACACACTCAAGGAGTTAAAATTATCTACATAATCTAGTAATTAAAGAATCTACACACTCAAGGACTTAAAAACATCTACACACTCGAGTAGTTAAAAAATCTACACACTCAAGGAGTTAAAAACATCTACATACTCGAGTAATTAAAGAATCTACACACTCGATGAGTTAAAAACATCTACACACTCGATGAGGAGTTCAAAAATCTACACACTCGAGGAGTTAAAAAAAATGTATTAACGTCAGAGAGCTGGAAACGTCTAAAAACGATCACTTTCAACGAATACAAGCGTTTTTAGACATTTTCGTGCTTCGCAGACTAAAACTGTATTTTTCAAGACAACAAATATTTTTTATCTCTGAAAATAAATTAATTAACTACACTGGAGGAAATAAAAATTTACACATGCGAGGATTTAAAAAATCTACTTGAAAATGTAGTGGAATTTCTGGAGGTTACAAAATGTTTTCTGGTCTTTGGAATTAAAATAAGCGCCAAATGGTAGCGGTGTTATAACACAAGACCGGGGGTAGAATAAAGATGGTTGATAATCTACATCCCTTGCGGCCTGATCTCGTGTTCTGAAGAGATAGAAGGCTGGCCTAACCAGATTCTTCCACACCGAATTACCCCCCAGGGGGATACAACAAGATATTGAGACAAACCAGCGGTAATAGAAATAATACCGGTGATGTGAAGGTGTATAAAGAAACGGGTGGAAAATAAAGTGCTGTTCTTTTGGGACATTTTTGGACGACTCTTATAATAATAATAATAAATCCATTTATTGGCATATGAAAAAATTTGGAAAGTACCTGCCAAAAGGAATGCCATCAAATAATAAGCTTCATATGATATAAGGTTTATCCTTGCTCTTCCAGGCACCCCTCCTCTTGTTTTGATTTTGATTAAATAGTCGATGTTATTGTAAACAAATCGAAGTACTAAATCATAATTAGTAGAATTAGATCCTCATTGTCGCAACACCGAGAAGAAAATAGGTATCGCAGCTTTCGATTACATTCCTGAAAAAGCGCCGAAAGTTTTTCCATCATTTGAAAGTATCTTCTGCCTCCCCCTCCACAAATGGCAAATTCTAAATCTAAATTACGATGATAAATGTATCGTCTGCCATTGTACGGTGCCGCTGAAAGCCGAAATCAGCATTTTTGATTGCGACTAATATTTCGTCGCTCCGACGGAGTTCCGCAAACAGTGCACTCGGAAAGCGTCGCGACGCTCTGTGTACAATACATCGAGCGTCGCATTTACACTATCAACCATCCGTGCATTAGAACTAAAACCGAAAAACGTTCGATAATGGTGCGATGGTAATTAGTGAACGTTCATTTTTTCGGTTAACAATTGAACGATTCGTTGTACAAACATTTTTTTGGTTACTTACCTAACATTTTTAAATTGTAAAAATTATATCTATTGCCGTTTGGTCGTTGAACAAGTTTATAAAAGAAAAATGAATACCCGTCAATGTCAATCTACGAATTTATTTAAAATTGATGAAATCTAAATATTTTTTAATCGAAGGGGGAGAAGTGGTAGCGAGATTAGCAAAGGGAGTCAGGCAGGGATATACACTTTCGCTATTGTTATTTAACCTGTACATAAAAGATGCAATAAACAAGGTTAAAGTGTAGGTGTGAAATTTCTTTAGCGAGAAGAAATAGATATGTTGATGTTTACTGAAGATATAGCTATCTTGGAAAAACGAGAGAGGAATTTAGAGCAGGTATTAGATGGTATGCAGGAAGTAATGACTCTAAGGGATGTAACATTAAAGTAAGATTAAAGTGATGACGTGTGACAATAACGAATGCAGGCGAAAGATGAGGATTAGAATAGGAGATGATAGAATACAAGAAGTGTTAAGAAAGAAGCTATGGAGCGATGAAGGAGTTAGCTCAGGATAGATCGACAGATGTTTCCAATCAATCCTTAGGATTGAGGACTATTTAACTAACTTCTTAAATCTCTACAAAATGCTGGCTAAGAAAGCTTTACAGATTTCTATTATTTTCGTTCCAGTAATTCATTTTATCTTTTATTTACAATTCTTTATAATATTTTGATATTTTCAAATGTCAATTTAAAAGACACCTTTCTGAAAAAGTCAAAAGCAGTGACGCACTCAACTTTTTGATAACACGGCACATATAAATCCCGGAGAAACGCAGATCGTTTGATCAACAACGGGATCGCATCTCTTCCGCCCATTGTCATCACTATGTGATCACCAGACCACAGAGCACACTAATTCATGCACGGGCGTTGCGGGCGTGGCGGGTGGCGGGGGTTGGGTGACATATACAGTAATAGAAATGCGCTGGGAAGCGACATTTTGCTTTGGTTGGAACTGAAACACGGCTATTCTACATTACAGGGATCTACCGTCATCCGTTTGTCATTAGTGCCGTTATTTATTAAATGTAATAGACAAGTGCTTTAACGTGTCGGATTATTGCGGGAATATAAAATGAGTTTGCGAACGAGAATACAATGGTGAAGTAAAGAAAAAAATATTTTTTTTTTGAAA
Source organism: Leptodirus hochenwartii (assembly GCA_947310635.1). Classification (NCBI taxonomy): domain Eukaryota; kingdom Metazoa; phylum Arthropoda; class Insecta; order Coleoptera; family Leiodidae; genus Leptodirus; species Leptodirus hochenwartii. The sequence continues at coordinate 8,573,715 of OX371188.1, forward strand.
AACGTACAGTAAAATGCAGGTTTCTATTTTTTTTTAATGTAATTCTGTCTAGTCTGACAACATATTGATTTGTGGAATTAGTTACAATTGTTCGGCAAAAAAAAATGTGTTTTTTTTTGGTTAGTCGTGATTTCCCATTTACATGTATCATCATGGCGATGTTTTATAGAAAAACAAACGCAAATAATATATACCGCCACTAAATAAACACCCCTTGCACCCCTATATCATATGTCGACATACACCCGCATGTGTATAGCAGGCTGAAAAGACAGGAACGGCATGGAAAAAAAAATTTCAACTGTTATAAACTGTTATAATAGGTAAAACTAAAGTGATGAGGTGTGACAAAAAGGAATGCAGTAGAAAAATGAGGATCTCAATAGGAGATAATAGAATCGAAGAAGTGTCAGATTTTTGTTATTTAGGCAGTAGAATCACAAAAGATAATCGAAGCAAGGTAGATATAAAGTGTAGGATAGCACAGGGTAGGAAGGCATTCGTAGAAAAAGAACAGATTTTAAGATCAAATATTGACTTGGGTATTAGAAAAAGATTACTGAAGGTATATGTTTGGAGTGTAGCACTGTACGGGTGTGAGGCGTGGACTATAGGAAAGGAAGAGAAGCGTAGATTACAAGCATTCGAAATGTGGTGTTATAGGAGGATGATGAAGATTGGCTGGGAAGATAAAGTAACAAATGAAGCTGTACTAGAGTTAGTAGGGGAGAAGAGAAGTATTTGGAGAGTGTTACAGCGTAGGAGAGACAGATTAGTAGGGCATATCCTTAGGCATGGGGGGATTATGCAATTGATCATAGAAGGTAGAGTGGAGGGAAAGAGAGGGGTAGGTAGGCCTAGATTGGAGTATGTGAGTCAGATAGTTGAAGATGTTGAGATGAATAGCTATAGGGAGATGAAGGGATTAGCTCAGGATAGATCGGCATGGCGTGCTGTTTCCAACCAATCTTTAGGATTGCGGACTCTTTAACTAACTAAACTTCGAAGTGCCGTCGTTAATTTTTTGACCCAGCAAGTTCGACATTTAAATTGCATAGAGAAAAAAAACAACGCAAATATTTTCATTTGGTTTTAGAAAATGTCGAGAAAAAAATCGTCGGTGCCGTTGCTGGTGTTATTTTCGCAGCTAGTTTTATAAACATGCAAAATATTGATTTATGGCAAATATATGCCGAACGAACATAGGTATTTTAGTGGTGGTGGTTGTGTCAGCCAGGCAGGCAGGGGGAATCAGAGTGGCAAATTTGTGTTCCCCATAACGTGTAATTCGCTGTTAACATATTCAACATGGATTTTGTTGACATTCGTATTTTTCTGCACATACAAGTATAGGTATCGGTGTGCGATTTCCAAACCCTCTTACCATATTTATACTTCTTTTCTAACATATACGTACATGTCAAAGCGATTTCGTGATATATTCCGTTGCAGCAAAAGTGTATAATAGATTCGCATATAGTTCAGAACTATCCATTTCATATACAGGGCTAAAAAAACCGAAAAATATTCGACGTAATAACAATATTGTATACAATATCACCCAAATACCCCAAGGCATTTAATAGCTAGATGCGCATTTCGAAGGCTATCTTCAATCGTACAAAATAACATATCTCTGTCACTAATTGTGATTGCTATACAATTGTATAAAGATGGGGGTATAGCCTTCGAAATGCGCATAGCTTTTAGTTATGGTATTTGGCAGATAGTTTATATAATTATTTAATGTCGTAGTGACAATTTTTTATAAAAATAAGAAAAATACAGGCAAATCGTTCATACAGACACAAAGGGGCCATTCAATTTTCCTAATGACCCTATAATTAAACAAATTACACAAAAGGGTGTTCCATCGCCAACTCAGGCGATGGAATGTATATATATATCTCCCTTTCGTTTGCCTGTCTGCATTTGGGCCGCTCGCCCTAAGCTCGCGTAGCTTTACGACTTTATAAAGGGCACGCTCGTATATTTTTGAACAAGGCCTTAATTGCGCTAATAGTCCGAATTTAACTAGGACAATCCCCCCCCCCTCCCCACGCCCCTACACCCAATGAAATCCTAATAAACAATTTTCATTTTGTCAGCTTTCAATGACATCCTAAAAACCGATTTTTTTTCGATTTTTATTCGAATTCTTCTAAGCGCGTTCGCTATGTATTACGTATTTATATTATTTTATACGTTTCACCGTCACTATAAATTTTTGCGCAATTCAATTTTCGAAGAATACCCTCTGTATATCCATTTCACCCATCCGCACTTCCATACCATTTACGTAAATACTGCAGAAAATCGATTGGGGCCCAAATTTCGATATAAGTCTCGGCAGAATCTCGACACTCTCGTGTTTCTCTTCTCCCTTTTTTTTTTCTCGAACGCACATGCCCTTAACTCAGCACTACGTTGTAAGACGAAGAAATGGGAGGACAAGAACGGTTTTTGTCCGCGCTCGTTTAGTCCTAAAATAAATCGTAAATATATACGTGTTTCTCCTGTTTTTTTTATCAGTTTTTATCAGCCTGTAGGAGAAGAGGGTCGGGGTATAGTTAAGCGATACACGGGCACTAAGTACCCAGTAAAGGGCGAGTGAAGTACAGTTGTCTTCTCTTCTTGTCCCAGCTGAGGAAAAGTGTTGCTGATGCTATTGAGGCTATCTTCCTGCCTCCACACCATCATTCGGCTGTATATTATTATGCTGTTCGTCCAGCGACGTACATACAAAGCTAACGTAGATATCTTTTCTGAGCCTATATAGATTTTTACCATTCTTTTCTTTTTACGCGCAATATATATCTTTAAAATATCTTTATAGGAATTATTTGACGATTCAAATAATATACGGTAAAATCAATTTATTTATTTGACAACGTCATATTGCAACGTATGCAAAATATCAAATGAGGTTTTGAATACAATTAACAAATAAATATCATTGCAAAAATTTGGTCTGAACATGTAAAAGTTTGAAATGTATTTTTGAATAATTTAATGTTGTATTTTATTTCAGTAATGATTTTTTACATCTTATCAAAATTCAGTTACTATATTGTAGTTACTGTCGATATAGCTTGAAAATTACACAAAACTCTGGCGTAAATAAATATTATTTGCGTTTTAAAATTGCATTTGATAGTTTATTTATTTATTCGTCTGAATTATCTAAATAGCTTTCTGTATGTTGTTTTGACTTTATAAACGTCAGTTTGATGCGTATTATTAGAATCCATGATGGCCGACATAATTTCTCGACAGCGTCGCGTCACTAATGTCATTTTCAATAAATGTCATCACTCGGAATCAAAATCTACCAAAATACATGACCCGCCACTGTTTCGTATATCCTGTACCCTTCCGCGATAGTTAGGCGCCGTTTCCTATACGCTCGTAACATAACTGGGGGCGATAAGGGCCCCCCGCCCCGGGTGCCGAGGGTGTAGCGCCTGTTCCCGCGCGATACGTTAACGTCACCCTGTAATTTGCCCCCCTAACGCCACCCCCCAATTACGTCACGAATCGTCAAAGGAGCGGCGACGTTTATCTCAATACGAAGCCCGCCATCGACGGATCTGCCCAATATCCCGTCAATTTTCTTTATGTTGCATCTAACGGCATGCACGTAGTCATTCTTCGTCTGATGTATCATCAACGACGACGAAGCAAAGAGATCAATGCCGCGCCGTGCTCTCTGTCCTGTTCAAATAATAAATAACATTGGAATATTGCGCGCACCTAATTTTCTCTGTCCAGGTGAAAGTTATTATGACAAGATATATTTTTTATTTAGTAGACATTTGACAGTTTAGTAGACATCAAATAAAGACTATACAAGCTTCAAACATTACATTTGAACTAAAAGAATATTCTTCTTTGGATGACTGGCTAAAAAAAAACAATATACGCAAATTTCGTGCCATATATTTCTTCTTCTTCGTCATATCTGTTTAAGGAAAAGTTTGCGATACAAGTTTCAATTTTCGAGACAACGGAGGCAATATGCAAATAAGAGCAAAATTACGCGACTGTTCTTCTGATCTGGCTAATGATGGAATGTATGTTGATTGCTGATTATGCAAAAGCACAGCAATCGAGACGAGACATTCTCGTTCCCTTTGGTAAATATTTATTTGTTTCGTACAGTTTTTTTTAACGTACATGTGCGCGTACGGAAAGCAATTTAATGGTCGATTTTGTCGTTTTTTTTTAGCTGTTTGGTCATTAAAATATAATATATCTTTGCAACGTTATAGAAAACTAAAAATATCGCCAAATCTTAAAAAATAATTAATTAAATTGGTAGGTATATTTCAAAAAAAAATTGATGTCAAATTATAAAATTATGCGCTTCGTTAGATTAAAAAAAAAAGGTTAATTAACTGATAGGACAAAACCTTTGATAGACACTGAAGTGCCTGAATAGAATATATTCTGCAGAAAATTCTCGACTGCCACATCCTTTATAAATGAAAAAGTTACTTTTCCAAGGAAATTATAATCCTCTGACCTAATTTATTTACTGAAACTTTCATCAACCGTGCATAGTCTATGATATTTAGTTTCATAAAATAATTTTGCGCGAGAAATTTTATATTCCGATAACTAAATAATTTTTCTAAATACGTTGCAAGATTACGATTAAAATTTCATTTCAAATTAACGTTTCGTCGTTGCAAAATTGAAATGTCGACATTCAATTGGCAATCCTGTTTAAGCGAACTGCTTATTAGCTGGATGCTTTCATTCCTGGTTCCTGGAACGACTCCATTCAAATAAAATCCTTTGTATTATTATACTTCAACGTTAGCCAGGAATGGATCGAAATTTTAACAAATATTAATTTATTCTAATATATGCAACTGTAAATGCAATATTTATAACATCTGAACTACGCGGTAAGAATTCCCTTCGCTCCGTGTTCAAATGAACTAATTCTGTTGAGAATTTCAGGTGGGGAATATAGAAAGATGGTTTCTAAGTACGGGACTATTATAAATGTATAATAACACGCAGTAGAATTGTCGAAAGCACATGGAATTAAAACGTAAAATTATTTTACGCGCTGCTATGCACGAGCGAAAGGAGTCATCGGGGAACCATCTCGAATTATTGCACTCGCGAAAGTCGACGAGAAATTACATGCCGACAGTGAAATTACGTTTATATTATTGGCCCGTTTTTTACGCGCCGGCCATTCGGGTGTAAAATATAATGTCAGTGTGCAAATGGCGGTTATATCATCACCCACCGGCGCTGTCATCGTGACAGTCCCCCTATCGCAATTTAAGCGCCCGCTTAAAATGTCTATTGTTCTTGCGCAGCAACGGTCATTAAGTGTACAACACTTTGACAGATCGACGTCGATATAAATGCAAAACAATATAATTCAAACGCATGTTTTTAATAAATACACTACACTCGACTCTGTATGAGATGTATACGTTTGTGAAGAAATGTTGCGGCAGAAATTGCAATACCAGCTTCCGTGAGGAGCGTATGAAGGCCCGTGTATGGCGGCAACGTCATGAGCAGACTTTTCAATGAGAAAAGTTTATCATTTACTACCAGTTTCGTAAAAATACCCTGCCGGAGCAGTCGCTCAATTGAAGCAACTGCAACAGAGACTCCTCGAGCCTCGGGTCTGCTCCCAATGTACATATGCCATGAGAACACTGAAGTTGAATATTATACGACCGAACAAGAGCCTTCTGTACCCTAGTTATTATACTTTTCGGTTACCATTCTCTCGAAACATAAAATAATACGCGAAACTCCCCGAATGTTCCAGACTATTCGCTGCGACTTTTTCTTAAACGGCCATTGTTAAACTACAGGTTCAACTATACGTCAAGATTTCGGAAGCCAAAAAAAAATTGTACATCAGGAATAGATGCACATTTCATATAGATCAAATAATGCAGCTGTACAAAAGGATGAACTAATTCAAGTCATTGTTGTATGGTGTACAGTAAAAAAAGGGTCCAAATGAAAGTTGCGTTCGTTCGGAAAACAATGATTTGAAACGAAATGTAAGTCCTGCAGTCGAAAATGGGGATGAGGCACGCAAAACGGGTTTATAGTAGCTGTTGTTCTAGCTAGACATAACTGTAGATTACATTATATCGGGAATATAATGTTTCGGAAGTTAATAGCGGCACAATGCCGCTCACAATAACAGATTGCAGCCGCAGACACAATGGTGGTGTTGCCGTATCTACCATCTACAACCCTATATACTACACACTACACACCCCCCCAAGACAGGAGACACACAGAGCGGTGTGCACGCAACCGCTGCTCTGTGTGGGAATACAATGTCTATAGAGGAACTATTCGGTAATTTCGCCTAAATTAAAGTTCATTTAATCATCCTCCCGATTCTAGTCCCATATATAACCCTCAGCCTGTCATGTATATTACCATCCTCTAAACCCAAATAGAGAAAAATACATTTAATCGAACGAAACATCAATTTCAATATTCAAAGTAAAACGAACGGTAATTTTTTTCCAACTGGCGAACGTCCGCGGCTGCAAGGGTATGCGCACTCGTTTTACAGCCCTGTATGGAAAGCGTTCACTTGTAAACATCCTCTATTGCATATCTTATTGGTTGTTGCCGTCTGTGCAGCGGTTATCGGTGCGCGGACGTTCTCCAGTTGGAAAAAAATTACCTGTAATTATTACAATGCATACGAACTATATAGATTTAGTATTCATTGCTAAATTATTCTTTTCGATGGCGCCAGTAGATTCCTGCCACTTCGACCGCATTTTTGGCGCAGGCTTTACGAACGCGTCGCGTATTTAACAATACAATTTCAATAGTGCCCCCCCCCCCCCGCAAACTATCAGACAACCAGTGAAGCAGCGACAGGTTCTATATTGTGTTGTGTAATAGTAACGTCAATTGTACATAAATTGGCAAATGGCTGCTGACGCTCGGCATACCGTCGTAATGGCGCCCTTATCGCCGATTCTACTTCTGCACAATTCAATATATATTAACTTCCGAACAACTCATTGCCTACCATTGACCAAACTATCGCCTTTGTAACAATTAATCGATTGCAAGCGCCGATTTATCTGACAGATTGTCTAATCAATGTCATATAGCGAACTATGTTAATTGAACGCATTGCTTGACAGATTGTAAAGTCAAAGTCATTTAGTCAAAGACTATGTCAATAAAATTCATTGCTTGACAGGTTGTCAAATGAATGTCACATAGCGAACTACTATGTCAATTGACTGCATTGCTTGACTGATTGTCGAATGACAGTCACTTAGCGAACTAATATGTCAATAATATAGAATATCACCCAAATACCGTAACAAGCATTAAGTAGCTAGATGTACATTTCAAGCGCTATGCGCCCATCTTCAGTAGCACAAGATAAAACTAAATAAAATACCTCTGTCACGAATCGTGATTAAACTGTTTATTAATTTAGTTTATTAATTTAGTTTATGAATCACGATTCTTGACAAAGGTATTTTATTTATTTTTATCTTGTGCTACTGAAGATGGGCGCATAGCGCTTGAAATGTACATCTAGCTACTTAATGCTTGTTACGGTATTTGGGTGATATTCTATGTTATAATTTAACACCGTAGTGATATTTTTTTAAATACTATGTCAATGTCAATTGACTGCTATGTCAATTGACTGCATTGACAGATTGTCAAGTAAACGTCAGAAGATATGGTTGCCTTTGCGACGTTGCATTATTCATTGTTAAAATAATTATTCAAAGATTTCAAACAAATATATTCATTGATTCATAATAATGTAATAATGAATCTTTTGTATTCGGTAATGCAATTAGACAATTCCCTTCGGGTGCGACTCTATACAAATCTTAAAATGTACTAGCTATAACTGGAGTAATGTTATTGTATTGTATGATTGCGCTTCAATATCCGACGGGAAGTTGCCAGGGGGCATGGGGCGGCAGAGGGGGGCCAACTGTCGCGGCAGGGCAGTACAGGCGCAGGCCACCACAACAGTAGCGCTGTCTCCGGAGCAATTTAATTAAGGCTTTTGTCAGTTTAGTAAATCTGAAAACACGCGCGCTCCGAGAGGAAAGAAGAAAGTTGCCCCTGTTGAGCGGCTTTGTGTCCACGTCGCCCGCGCCTTTTACCACAAAGTCCACACGAAGAACTTGTTACGTTGTATAGTTATATTGACGGCAATGATATACAGGCTACATTATCAATAAATAACACTTTCACATTATCGATATTAATCAATTCTCCTCTATAAAACAAATGTTGCACATAACTACAAATTACCAACAACATTCAATATTAATTCGTACATCCAATCGCACATCGAGTCCATTTTAAATCAAACAGCCCCGATCCTGTATGGTTGCCTATATACAATCAGCGTCTGAGCTTCAACTTCAACACACACACACACACAAAAGCCTTTCCTCTGTTGGCAATGCACCTAATCCCATCGCCTTACAGTACCTGAACTCCAGGGAGGAGAGCGATGGCGAATGCCCCCCCCCCCCCCCCCCCACGTCACCACCTAAAACCACATACACACATTCGCTCTGTTCAATTCACGTGCCATCCGGAACAGCGGAAGTTGAAGGGCAGCTATAATAACGCACGTCCAGAGTACACAAGACGAAAACCACACCAAGATTTGGTGAAATTATTCTATGGGGGCTAGATGACCAGATTGAAGTTAGATGTAGAGGGATGTGTATGTGGATTTGAAGGTTCTTCAAAAGTGATTTGTAATCGTTGATTGTTTTTGATAAGTATAGTGCCGTGGTGTAAATTGAACACTAAGCTATTTGAACTGAGATTTCAAAAGGTTCGGCGAATTTTTCGATGTTTTGTTGGAGTTGATTATCCAACATTTTGATATTTTATAAATAGTACGATTTCTTTTCGTAACTCTCGGCAATTTTGTCGCACTAAGAATACATCAGGATTACGGCAGACAATCGCCCGTATAGCAAAAGAATTCCAGGTTTAGACTAAAAGCTTAGAATTCGTTGCTTTATTCGCTCTGCAAAAGTCGCAGCGGAGCTACAACATTCCCAATATGGCGGAATCCGCTCGGCACTTTAGACCTATTATTTATTACCTTTGGTATAGTTCTCCGAGTTCCCGTTGTTACAAAGCAAGAACATGAACCCAGTTACGGATGAAATTGTTGGATGTTGGAAGTGCACTGGCGGGAAGTCGTGGTTTTATATTCGCGCTGGGCGGGGAGACGTTCGAAAAGTTGAGAAATAAATTGTTTCGCGGATGGATAAACTAGCGCCTTAAAAGAGAATAATCTAAGCTGCCTTACGAAAACGTCTTAACCTTACATTTTACTACAGAAAAAAACCCGTAAAATTAAAACTGCACAATTTCGGGATCGATCCCTTTATGAGAACCCAGCTCAATATCTGTAGACACAAGTCATCCCTATCTCAGCGTAAAAGAACAAAATATATAATCATTTTGAATATCTGTACGTACGTGTAATTTACTAGGAAGTATCCGCATTGAGGAATAACTGGAATAATTCGAAGGGTACCCTGGGGAGGTCCGTACGCCGCGTACAGCCCAGGACGTACGTACATAGATCTGGACGATAGACAGAAGTTATTTCGTTCGGTTTTCTGGATCTGAGTAGGGAACGAACTGGCTGCCCGGTCCCAATCCCGGTATAGATGCCCGTACATATATACCTACACCGTCATAACTGATATATCAGAGCTGGTGTATAAATTGTGACCGGTTTCCAAACAGGGGAGGATCAAATGATTTCTTCTCGCATTTTAGCGTATTGATTTAGTAGTAAATAATTGTTTTGTTAAAAGATTTTTAAGGGCAGATGGTAAGGATGCGAAGCGAAAGAATCCGGAAGATCGGAACTGAGAAAGGATGTCTGAGGCTTATTTTATATTTATTTTAACTGAAATGCGTTCAATATTAACGCTGCATTGCCTAAGATTATATTTTTCAAGATACGAACCTTTTATTTTTACGGGAGCGCTTGGTTGCACAGGTTAACAAAACGTTTTTGCGCGTGTTTTTAGGTAACTGGCGCCATCTGTGTTTCAATTGGTCAATTATGAGTTTTTTACGATTAGTCAATTTACGATTTCCAATTTACGACTCTCTGTGGAATATTTCAAGTAACAATTTGTAAAATATTCATTTCTTACGGCAAGTGTTTTGTACTTATTGTGTGAAGAAATTTTTTGATAAACTAAGTGCAGTGATGTAATCAGCTGTTCCAAATGTTCCGACTCAGGCATTAAGTAAAATTTAAATTGTTTTTGGCAGTCTCTAAGATGGAAAAAAATGTTGAAAAAAGAAGCTCAATTTTGAGTTTAAAAAAGTAATTATCAAAGCCAATCTGTCATTATTTAATCGAAACCTTACTAAATGTGTGTTAAAAACATTACGCCCTTGCGTTTAATTTGTAAAAAGTATTTAGACGTAAATATGTGCCATATTTCTTGTGAAATGTTGAAAACTACACTTTTAAGTCATTATTTTATTAATGTAAAAAGTGGCTAGTACGTCACTGTTCGAGGTATATTGAAACATTGTTTCGGTGCATCGAAACGACGAACGTCTGTTTCAAAAAACGGTGGCAGATTGACTCTTGAGTTCACGTCCATCTCCTATGAGGTCTGCATCCTTTTGCCTTCTTCTTAGATGAATATATATATATACACACTCCGCCCGGACTCACTTCCAACGTTTATATATCTATATAGAGTGTATATAAAGTGAATGTCCTAACGATTCCATCCACCAACTTGTCTCGGGGAAATTGTTCTTTAATCTTGAAACGGAGCGGATGAGGAATATTGATGATTTTATCTGATAGGCCAATACTCAAATATATACGTTCATCCGACTCTTTGTATCGGCCACCCTTCGAGGCAGGACCGCTTTAAGCACCCAAAAAAATTTTTTTTACTACTCGATTCATTTTTTAAATCCAAATTCCATTTATCAGCCATTTAAAACTTGCTATTGGTTAGTTAGTTAGAGAGTCCGCAATCCTAAAGATTGGTTGGAAACAGCACGCCATGCCGATCTATCCTGAGCTAATCCCTTCATCTCCCTATAGCTATTCATCTCAACGTCTTCAACTATCTGACTCACATACTCCAATCTAGGCCTACCTACCCCTCTCTTTCCCTCCACTCTACCTTCTATGATCAATTGCATAATCCCCCCATGCCTAAGAATATGCCCTACTAATTTGTCTCTCCTACGCTGTAACACTCTCCAAATACTTCTCTTCTCCCCTACTAACTCTAGTACAGCTTCATTTGTTACTTTATCTTCCCAACCAATCCTCATCATCCTCCTATAACACCACATTTCAAGTGCTTCTAATCTACGCTTCTCTTCCTTTCCTATAGTCCACGCCTCACACCCGTACAGTCCAAACATATACCTTCAGTAATCTTTTTCTAATACCCAAGTCAATATTTGATCTTAAAATCAGTTCTTTTTCTACGAATGCCTTCCTACCCTGTGCTATCCTACACTTTATATCTACCTTGCTTCGATTATCTTTTGTGATTCTACTGCCTAAATAACAAAAATCTGACACTTCTTCGATTCTATTATCTCCTATTGTGATCCTCATTTTTCTACTGCATTCCTTTTTGTCACACCTCATCACTTTAGTTTTACCTATATTTATTTTCATGTTAAAATCCCTAGTCAATAGTGCCTGCATACCATTCAATACCCTTTCTAAATTCTTTTCGCTTTCTTCCAATATAGCTATATCGTCGGCGAATCTCAGCATATATATTTTCTCTCCCTGTACATTCACACCTACACTATACTCTTCTTTTACTTTGTTTATTGCATCTTCTATATATAGATTAAATAATAACGGTGAGAGTGTACATCCCTGCCGAACTCCCTTCCCTATTTTTGCTACCTCTTCTTCCCCCTCAATTCTAACTAAGGCAGTTTGGTGTTTATATAAATTAAAAATTATTCTCCTATCCTTATAATCTATACCCATTTCTTTTAAAATTCTAAACATTATGTCCCAATCTACATTATCAAATGCCTTTTCTAAATCTACAAAAGCTATGCAAGTTACCTTTCCTACCCTCTTTCTTTTTTCTACTACCGTTCTTAGTGCTAGAATCGCCTCTCTCGTCCCTCTGTTTTTCCTAAAACCAAACTGATCTTCTCCTAGCCTTTCCTCTACTTTATTTTCTAATCTCCTATAAATAATCTTTAACAATATCTTCGATGCATGTGATAGTAGGCTAATGGTCCTATAGTTCTCACACAAATTAGCTCCTATTTTCTTCGGCATTGTTACTATTCTACTACGCTGAAAATCCTGTGGTACTTCTCCATTCTCATATATTTTACAAACTAACCTGTATAATCGCTCCTGCATTTTTTCCCCTGCGTGTTTTATTAATTCGGCTGGTATCATATCAATCCCCGCTGCTTTGTTATTCCGTAAATCATTTAATGCTCTATGAAACTCTGACCTAAGTATGCTAGGACCTAAGTCATCCTCATCTATCTGTTCCACACTTTCTAGCTCCTCCATGTCCTGCCTACCTTTATATAAATCTTCAAGATACTCCTTCCATCTTCTAGCTTTTTCCTTATTTTCTGTGAATTCCTTACCCTGCTTATCACATATAATGTTACCCTTTGGTTTTACTTTAGAAAAATGTGACTTAATTTTCCTGTAGCCCAAATCTACTTTACCTCTTCTCATATCCTCCTCAATATCCTCACAGTTTCCTTTTATCCACTCTTCTTTCGCTAGCTTGCATTTCCTATTAATTAAGTTCCTTGGTTCCTTATATTTTTTCTGTCCTGTTTCTGTGTTTTCAATTTTAATTTTCCTTCTTGCTTCTATCATTTCAACTATTTCTTCCGTGATCCATTCCCTCCTACCTGCCCTTTTCTTTGTGCCTAATACTTCATTTGCTGCTGTAGTTAACCCATTTCTGATTTCCCTCCATTCGCAATCTATGTCGCTCCTAGATGTTCCATTAGCCATGATTTCTACTTTCTTCTTGTACTTTTCACATACATCAGCTAATTTTAACCTATCGACATCTACTCTGACCTGTTTAAACTTCTGTAATTTCTTGAATTTGACCTCTGAGTCCAGGACTACTAAATTATGGTCACTATCAATATCTGCTCCAGGGTAACTCTTACAATTTTTAATCTGGTTCCTAAACCTCTCTTTAACCAGTATGTAATCTATCTGATACCTCCCTATATCTCCTGGCATTTTCCACGTATATATCCTGCGCTTGTGATTCTGAAAAAGCGTGTTTGCTACCACTAGCTTATTCCTAATACAAAACTCTACCAATCTATCCCCTCTATCATTACGTGTTCCTATTCCATATTCTCCTACTATTGAAACTTCCTTTCCCTTACCTACTACGGCATTCCAATCTCCGGTTACAATTAGATTATCCTGTCCTTTAACGTTTGCTAACGTAGATTCAATCTCCTCATAAATGGATTCTACCTCCTCATCATCGTGACTTGAAGTTGGCATATGTACTTGCACTATAACTGTGTCCGTTGGCTTCGTGTCTAATCTAATAGTCTAATCACTAACTTGGCAATAACTCTTTACTCTACATCCCAACTTTCTATTCATTATAAAACCTACACCGGTATGCCCATTATCTGATGCTGTGGTTATTAATCTATATTCTCCTGACCACGTATCTACTTGATCTTTCCTCCTAACTTCACTAATCCCTACAATATCCAGTTTAAGTCTCTCCATTTCTAATTTCAAATTCTCTAACTTTCCTATCCCATTCATACTGCGTATATTCCACGCTCCGACTCGTAGAATTCTCGACGCAATCGATCTCTTGCCCGCCCCAGAATCCGAGGGCTTGCCTGCTACCGAAGTAGCAGGGTGAGATTCTGAGCCATTGGCTCTACTCACCTGGGGTATTATATTTGAGATAATCGACATTTTCATACTGTAATCTGGAGAAGGGTACAGTGCTGGTTTCTCCTTGCCTTGCACCGACCAATGAATGCATATTTTAGCCGTGCTATATTTAGTGCTATTGGTATAGCCATTTATTGGGCTGACGAATATTTTTTGTATATCATTTTTTTTACAATCTCATTTATTAATTTAATTAAAGTTAAAAATTAATAGTCTACATCTGCACGTTCTTCTTCATCACCAATGGTTGATATACTATTGGTATGAAGAATATATACTAGGTGTCCCAAAGAAATATATATATTTACATAAAAATATCACTGAATAGAAAATTAAAAACCAGCAACAATATTATAATATAAAATTAATTATTTTCGTGAAAAATTATTTTGCTAATTGTACGATAATATTAACAGGAGAACACCCTGTATATCCACTGCCAGTAATGTAACATATTATATCCTCTTCGGTCCAGAAATAATGTAAATACCAATCATTAATTCCAGAACGTTGTTATTTTACTCATCTCCCGTTGCGTTGAAGCTCGTTGATGCCTCTTCAGGCAAGATTGGGTTATTATCTCTCTTCCGTAATGAAAACGCTAAAATAAAAATGTATATCGAACGATTTTAATTATTACACGAGAGGGAAGCGCAGTTTTTCAATCTTTACATTATAAAATAACTTCTTCAATCGCTATAAATTGCTTTTCTCATCGTGCAATACATTTTTAATTTAACATTTTCACATTGACGTTTTGAACTTTACAAAAAAAAGCATACTTCTTCACCCCTAAAAAATCCTGTTCATTATAAATTTCCAAACACCGTTGTATAAAGCAATATAAAAATTCGCAGTTCATTTTTTAAATAGCTCCAGCAATTCTTCTATTTCCATATTGCGCTTGTTTAAATTAAAAAATGGTTATTTGCTCTGTTTTGCGTTGTTTCTTTGCGAGATAGCGAACAGGATTTGCTTGCAATCATACAATCATGCAGAGCAGGCCTGAATGGCAGTTAATTTGTCCTATCTATTGTGCTATAGTTGAGGAACAGGCCCGAAGAGACTATAGATGCAGAAACGAGGATATGTGTAGGTGCGTGTAGTGTGTCCGTGTTCTTATGGTTTTTGAATTTTTAATGTCGATTTGTACCTGACATTAGTTCAGTTTATAATAAGCCCCTATATCGTTTGGATAGTATTTTTTATAAAAATATTTATTTCGCTCAATAAACTGTGATTGGAATTGTTGCAATTGGTAATATACAGGATATACAAAATTCAATTTTTATTCAAAGTTAGAATATTTATTTATATGTATTATTAACAATATTAAGAAGATGTTGTGTATTTATTTTAATTAAACTAAGAATTTAACGAGTTCCTTTTTTAAATCAAAATTAAAAACGAATATTCATTTTATTAAAACAGTCAAACAATTGCTATTATTTAAAATTTATTCAATCATTCGTATAATTTATCTAAAAATATTGTCTTCGAATAATTTTAATACTCCTCAGTTTATCTTCAACAAACTCCCCATTCAATACTAAAAAATAGAAAATATCTTATTGTTTTTGTTCACGGTGTGCAATTTAACTAACAGCAGCGTAAGACGTGTTGCATACTGTTTATATCTATTGTAAGTATGCACGAATCGGCGTAAAAAAATAAAAACCAAAATATCTAGGCCATACTATACAATAATACAGTAATATTTAGTTCATTTCTTCAGTTTAAATAGACACATTTTCTGTTCTAGGACCAAATTAACCATCATCATTTTTTCTCGCATTTCCGCAATCGAAACTTATTAAAGTAAATCTATCTATTTCCCTTCCCAAAAATATATATTTATTCCGATCAAAATATATACAAAACGTTTATAAAACATACAAATTCAAACCACATTTACCCCCGACATTAAACCCACATCTTCAAGGACTAAACACACTATTTCACTCCCTGTTTCGTCCTGTTCGGCTTGTCCTGCCGTATTCCTATTGTATTATGTAAATTCGCACGGAATAATCAAATTAAATCAGGAGCGCGCTCCCTGGGGGAAGGACTAGGAGGACGGTCGGCAGTGCATGTGTGAAGGAAGTTGCCTAACGTAACATAACACACGGAGAAAATATTACTGGATGTAATATATAATACGCGAAGATGAATAATGGATTATGTCTGTTCTTAGTATGCGCCGGTTCTTAACAAGACTTTACACAGCAGCGACATCTCTTAGGCGCTGCGTTAGATTTGTTATCAGAGCCGGGATTAGCGTCGGGATCATGTGGACTTGAATGGGGGAGGGGTGTTGAAAATGTGGTTTTGTTTGCAGTGGCGGTTCCTTATGCAGGCCGCAGGGCCGCGCTGAACATTGAGCGCATCACCGTATATATATATATAAGTGTATTGCGATATTTTATATCGGCATTATTTTTCCTAAAAGATAAAGCTTGCGCCGCGATAACAATCAACACAACACGGTGTGGCGTTCGTTGTGGTATCCGTTGCACGTTGGAAGTAGCGACCGATGCTGTATCTATCTGTATCTATCGTTCGCGTGGTATCGCTAATTTGGTGCCGCTGCGTGTTCAGCGCCACCCAGCCACACAGTACAGGTTAAATGCATATGCACTCATCTCACTCTATTGCAAGCAATCGGTGAGAGCGACCGTATGTCGTATATCTTCTGTTTCTTCGGTTCGCTCCTTGCTTCATCATCTAATATATGTCACAGATTCCCAGCGGCTATCCAATGCCAGTACAAGTTAAATACATATATACAGTACATATGCAATGAGATGAGTGTATCATAGAGTGCAGGCGACCGATGTAGTGTATCATCTATTGGATGTCGCGCTTCTTTAATGTCCTAGATAAGTTCAGAGAGAACAGAGAGTAGTATATATATACAGAGAGTATATATATATATATATATATATATATATATGTATATAAATTGCTATAGAATAGCCAGATTAGACAGTAGCATTTTTTCTGTGTATGTACGATATGTACGTATGTACGATTTTGCCACGTGTTTCTCCAAGAATATATTTAATAGAAATAATTTAATAAAAATGAATAGTGTTAGTTCTTTATTGAAAATAGAGTTTTGTAGGTTTTCTCTTGTGGACAAAGTAAAAATTAAAGAATTAGGTAGGCCATTGCCTGATTTAAATTTATCGCAAACTTGTGCAAGGAGTTCTCAAAACCGGACACTTACGCGGCGTTTTACAAGAGACATTTACAAAAAAAATTATAACACAGATGAAGGACAGATTCTCATATCGTGGCCATCTACAAGCCGCTGAGTTATTTAACACGAAATCGATGCCAACATTTTCTAAACAATTTCCAGTGGACCTTTTGAAAACCGTGTGTCATACATATTCATTTTTGAATAAAGCCAGATTAAAAACAGAATTAGAAGTCATTTACTCGCGTCCGGATTTTTATCAAATAATTGGTGCCACAAATTTTCTTTTATTATTGCTACAAAATAATCTCAGTGAAACTTTCCTGGAAACTATAAAAATACTTAAAATTATTTTAACAACTCCGATGACCACTGTTGAATCAGAGCATTGTTTTTCAACACTTAAAAGAATCAAGACTTTTTTACGAAATGCTATGTGTAATGATCGTTTAAACGCGTTGGCGATGATGTGTATTAATAAAAATGTGGTGAGAGATATTTACAATTTTAACGAAAAAGTTTTGGAAAAGTTTATATCAATGAAAGATGAAAGAGTGGAATTCATTTTCAAGAAATGATTGAATTGAATCATTTTACATCCATTTTAGGTAAGATTTCTCACTATTATGTTATTTTTTAAAAATGCGCCCCCCTCAGATTGAAATGGCACGAGCCGCCACTGTCTGTTTGATTTAAAGAAAATGTGTTTTTTTGATGAAATTTGAAAGATTTTATGGGGAGAATTTTTTTTGCAACAGATAAGGGATAAGAAGAGGGTTTCCAGGAAGAGCAAGGATGAACCTTATTATTTGATGGCAAACATTTTGGCTGTATTTTCTTAAACCAATAAATGGATTTGCTATTATTATTATTATTATTATATTGTTCTAATGGTATTTTTTTGAGCATTGGATTTATTCAACTTCAATTTATTTATTTTAATAACCATTCTACAATTTTTTATAATGTTGTATTTATTAAAAAAATATGTTTTCTCGTACAATAATTTTCAACAAAAAAAAACGCATTTTTATTCTTGGTCATGGGTACCAACAAATTCTAGTTACGGCTCTGTTTGTCTAGATTCTAAACAAATTCCTCCAAAAAAAAACATAATAAGGTTATTTACATCGTTGCCAAAAAGAATCATTTTGTTGAAATATTGCCATTTCTTCGAATTTAAAAACGAAAATTTATAAAATCACTATATATATATACATATTGAATATCTACATTTTGCAAGTTTTGTACGTACCCTCTTTGCTGTCACCCCCAATTTATATGTAATGTAAATAATTTACGCAAATGCTGGTTTCATGTTAGTTCTATTCACACGAACCAAAGGCATATTCCCGTTCCTTCATTCGCATTCGCCAAATGCATATTTCGCTGATGGGACGTACACGCTACTTCACCACCACATTTATATACAGCGTGAAAACCGTCCCAAAGACAATCCACCAAACATCTCCCTCACACACCTACTTTATACAAAATCCCCGCACTAAAATCGAACGCGGAATAAATAACTGCGATGGTTTAATCATCTCTGGCGGATTTGCAATTATATATTATTGCCGTTTAGTTGCTGTTGGAGTTTTGGTGTATTCGTGCTTCAAAGGAGCCAGCCTGTTTATCCCTCAGCGTCTGAAGGAAATGGGAAATCCATATCAATAGCTTTATGGATAATGCCAATATTGAAGCTGCCAATACGAACGCAAGAACTGAAGAGACCGTTCGATAGATTGTTCATGTATAGGGGTTAGTCCAAACTACGATGAAAATTGGCACGATTTTTTTTTTAATAAATCTGCCAGTACAATATTTTTTTACAATTTTTTTTAGATGTTTTTTTTGCTAGAAATTTAATTCGATGGACATTTACACTTCACAAAAGGGTATATATTGTAGTTAGTTAAAGAGTCCGCAATCCTAAAGATTGGTTGGAAACAGCACGCCATGCCGATCTATCCTGAGCTAATCCCTTCATCTCCCTATAGCTATTCATCTCAACGTCTTCAACTATCTGACTCACATACTCCAATCTAGGCCTACCTACCCCTCTCTTTCCCTCCACTCTACCTTCTATGATCAATTGCATAATCCCCCCATGCCTAAGAATATGCCCTACTAATCTGTCTCTCCTACGCTGTAACACTCTCCAAATACTTCTCTTCTCCCCTACTAACTCTAGTACAGCTTCATTTGTTACTTTATCTTCCCAACCAATCCTCATCATCCTCCTATAACACCACATTTCAAGTGCTTCTAATCTACGCTTCTCTTCCTTTCCTATAGTCCACGCCTCACACCCGTACAGTGCTACACTCCAAACATATACCTTCAGTAATCTTTTTCTAATACCCAAGTCAATATTTGATCTTAAAATCTGTTCCTTTTCTACGAATGCCTTCCTACCCTGTGCTATCCTACACTTTATATCTACCTTGCTTCGATTATCTTTTGTGATTCTACTGCCTAAATAACAAAAATCTGACACTTCTTCGATTCTATTATCTCCTATTGTGATTCTCATTTTTCTACTGCATTCCTTTTTGTCACACCTCATCACTTTAGTTTTACCTATATTTATTTTCATGTTAAAATCCCTAGTCAATACTGCCTGCATACCATTCAGTACCCTTTCTAAATTCTTTTCGCTTTCTTCCAATATAGCTATATCGTCGGCGAATCTCAGCATATATATTTTCTCTCCCTGTACATTCACACCTACACTATACTCTTCTTTTACTTTGTTTATTGCATCTTCTATATATAGATTAAATAATAACGGTGAAAGTGTACATCCCTGCCGAACTCCCTTCCCTATTTTTGCTACCTCTTCTTCCCCCTCAATTCTAACTAAGGCAGTTTGGTGTTTATATAAATTAAAAATTATTCTCCTATCCTTATAATCTATACCCGTTTCTTTTAAAATTCTAAACATTATGTCCCAATCTACATTATCAAATGCCTTTTCTAAGTCTACAAAAGCTATGCAAGTTACCTTTCCTACCCTCTTTCTTTTTTCTACTACCGATATTATATTGTAAGGAAACAAAAAATTCCGATATGTTAACTTCTTCATTTGGTTTATTTACATATGTCAGACATCACTTATCATGCGCGATAATTGAACATGCGCAGAATATTCTTTTCGCTTGCGCTATGCAACTGCTGCGCGCAGCGAGTGTAACAAATAGCCTACCATAAACCTATTTATTAATACTCGCGAAAAAATGATATTTTTAACTAATTGTTTTCTTAAAATAAATTGCAAAAAATCCATCTACAGAATACACTAATCATTTCAAATAAATAATACCTTCAATTATGAATCTTAGCTGTCCATAAAAGTTTCATGTATTTAACCGATGTGATATTTCTTTCAACCGAATATCTGGAACATTTAATTCTTTGGACAGTTCCCAAACTGTTGACAAAAGTCAAATTCAATAGAAGCTCTCATAGATGTATTGTTTAGTACTTAGACACATCCTCAGCTTCAGTTAAAGGGCGCAACAACTTATTTCTGCTTCCAAAATATGCGCGGAATATTTAAAACTGAACACAATTTGAACGAACAAAAGCGTTCGTTTGTTTCGATGTAGAAATGTATTGAAAAAGTCTTGTACTGTTGCAGTTGTGTTGATTATTTCGGATTTCTCCCTAAAGGGAATTGTGCAGAGAATCCTGGAAGATTTCCACATGAAATATCATGAAAGCGTTTCCGACAGCAATAGTGCAAGTGTCAAAGAGCGCGGAGAAGAAGATGATGAAGAAGTTGTGCTTAGACCGGAAGAAAAGAGAGGACCACGCTGTAAATAAAAGCGTAGCTTTTACAGCGTTCAAGATATTGACAAATAATATATCGAGGAAATAAGATCAAACGAGTTGAAAGTACAACATTAAAAAATAATACTAATCCAACGTTAGATTGAACATTTCTTGTTGCAAATTGTTACTGAAGAGGAACTCTTTGTTTGAAGATACTAACGACGTCGATTTGAATATTCAAATCGACTGGGCGATGCCCGTTCTGTCTTTCCGGGCAATTATATATTAATTGAAATAGCACAAACGAGACCATAGATATGCATATAAAGGGCGACAGATTTGGTCCAGCGACACTTTACATGTTGAACTAACTTAAATTTAATATATAATCGCTAGTGAATATCTTCGAAACTAACTACGGAATGAATTATAATTTTTTTTGTAAAATTTGACGCAACATATTTCAAAATTCTTTATTTAGCAAAATTATTTGTACCGCCTCTGTCAAATTATAATCATTAATGTCATGCATCAACAAAGCCATTTTGACGCATTTGACAAATAATAATTCATCGATCAAATTGCATGACATAACGATTTTAATTGTCAAAACTGCCGCCATAACTGTCAATATTATGAAAACAATCAGTTTTATTATAAAAATAAATCTTTAAAACGTATAGATTAGTATACGAGCGAATTATCTATTGAAATTTACGTTCAAAAGCATTCTATTTAATTGGACTTGGTCAATTTGGACACACGCAATATTGTTGGACAATTCAATTAGCATCCGATTTGAATATCAAATGTCCGCCGTAAATGTAATTAATTATTTCCACTCGCGATTGTTGCAAAATAAAAACTCTTCTTTCCAAATCGACAGAATCTAATTCGAAACTAAACGTTACGACTGATTTTAGATTTTTTTTTTGAGGAGTCTAATTTATCCGCAAAGATAAATAGACGAAACATATTTACTACCTCATACAATACAGGGCCGTTTTAATAAAAAATACCCCCTCTTGTGGAGAATCCAATTGGACGATTTTTTTTTTATCTACGACAAAGTACGCGTAAATAGTTAATTGAAATTTGTAATTCGTTATGGGGGGGGGGGTGATATAGTCGCCCTATGCGCGGTACAGTACCGTACTCAGATTAAGTGATTAATATTAACGATCTGTCGTGTAATTGCCTAGTTTAATGCCGCTGCGGCGATATTTGCACATTATACCGCGTTATTAGTAGAATTTATTGTATTTTCCCACCGTGTATATATTTACTCATTCATTATGATGCGCATTATCGTCCAACAATAAATTTTAGCGCGAGTGCCTGTTGTACTTTCGAATATATCACAAACGGAAATTGCAATATCTCAACCATTATTTTTTTTTTAATAATCGACCAGATTTAAAAAAAAAAAACGCGACTCAATCTAAAATAATTTTTTATGCAAACCAAATGTCAAATTGTGTAGCAACCGGTGAGTGACAGACAGGTACTACTGAAGATGGGGGCATAGCCTCCGAAATGCGCATCTAGCTAATAAATGCTTTGTGTTACGGTTTTTGGGTGATGTTTTATACAATTTAACAGATGTTTTTGACAGAATATATATAACATCGGCTATAATAGATCAAAAATTCTGTTTTTACGACAGAAATTTTTCTTCTGAATATTTAGTTCATCCTGTATACGGGCACGTGGTCCTCTGGAAGATCCGGATGGCACGTCCCGCCGAATTTATCATAGACACACTTCCGGTGCATCCGCTAAAACGCGCTTTGTATGTCTTAGACAACTACAAAGACCGAGTGCCATAAAGTTTTCAATATAAAAAAATAATAATCTGTGGTGTAGCCACAAATATTACATCAATTTCTTATTTCCTGTTGAATATAGTCCAAAAAATTCACCAATGTATGTTCAGATACATTTGAATACTGTCATCCATCTGTTCGTAAGAACACTCTTCAAGATGGCGTCGTAAAAAGTTGATGTAATTATATTTACAACTTTCCGACATGATATTTGCCTTCGTCACGGCGCTCGGCACCGGCCAACGGACACCCTAACGCCCGAAGTCACAGTCCAGGGCGTTCGAGTCGCCTCTCTTCGTCGCGCAACTAACAACGGTGGACGAGACCAACGTACTTCCCGTCTCGTCCACGTTTTTACTTCCACGGCCAACGAAGAAAAACTTGCCCCGCGTTTTACATGCACATGCATAACAATGGCGTGTGCTGCCCTCTGTATAAGTCAACAGCAGAGTGACCCAATCTGTCTAAAGTCATCTGACCTGACTACGTAAATATGCGTGATCTTGTTAGACAGAAGAAGAAATTATAAAAAAAAATTCAAACTCATCGCGAATACATTAGCGATGTGTAGTTCACTCGCGAACCGTTCACTCTGAACGGTTCAACCAAATGACGGGCATACTGTGACGATCTTTTGAACTAGGTCACTATGACATAGTTCGTGAACTATGAACTACATGGTGAACGGTGTACGTATTGATGTACTTGTACTAGGTCCTGTACCCGTCGTTTACTAAACCGTTCATAAATCACAATGACTCGTAAACGATGCAGTATAGTATATATTACATATACAGTACTAACATGTATTTAGTGATAAAGTGTGTTGGTGAACGGAACGAAAATAGGTCATCCATCTGTTCGTAAGAACACTCTTCGAGATGGCGTCGTAAAAAGTTGATGTAATTATATTTACAACTTTCCGACATGATATTTGCCTTCGTCACGGCGCTCGGCACCGGCCAACGGACACCCTAACGCCCGAAGTCACAGTCCAGGGCGTTCGAGTCGCCTCTCTTCGTCGCGCAACTAACAACGGTGGACGAGACCAACGTACTTCCCGTCTCGTCCACGTTTTTACTTCCACGGCCAACGAAGAAAAACTTGCCCCGCGTTTTACATGCACATGCATAACAATGGCGTGTGCTGCCCTCTGTATAAGTCAACAGCAGAGTGACCCAATCTGTCTAAAGTCATCTGACCTGACTACGTAAATATGCGTGATCTTGTTAGACAGAAGAAGAAATTATAAAAAAAAATTCAAACTCATCGCGAATACATTAGCGATGTGCAGTTCACTCGCGAACCGTTCACTCTGCACGGTTCAATCAAATGACGGGCGTACTGTGACGATGTTTTGCAACGACCTATAGGTCATTATGACCTAGTTCGTGAACTATGAACTTACATGGTGCACGGTGTACGTATTGATGTACTTGTACTAGGTCCTGAACCCGTCGTCTACTAAACCGTTCATGAATCACAACGACTCGTAAATGATACAGTATAGTATACATTACATATACAGTACTAACATTTATTTAGTGATAAAGTGTGTTGGTGAACGGAACGAAATAGGAAATTCGATGCAATAATGCAACAGCAGCATTGCCGAGCGAGAATAATATAATTAATATATTCGCAAGATTAAATATGTTCTTAAATATGTCATGCCATAGCAAATTTTTGCAATAATGCAAAAAAAAACATCTAAATCTTATAGTTCTTCTATTTCATACTGAGTGCAATGCAATCACTTAATATCAAATCAAAGCTTTGAAGTTTGAACAGAGAAGATTCAGAATAGAAAATATAAATTATAACGCCAAACAAAACGATTCTATCTAGTTCATTTTATTATATTTTGTACATTTAATTTTCAAGTGTTAGTAAAATAGTAAACATTTTCATCAGTAACTACCAATAAGTATTTTAGAACTTCATATTAATAATCATGAGTACCTAGAGAAGATTATATTTCCTTATATATATATATATGTTTTGTATAAATTATAAACATCGTTATCTTTTCTTCCTCATTTCTAATTCAAAATAAGTATTGTAATATTTCAATATATTTATTTTTTACCATTTAATATTTGTATATTGAGAAAAAAAGAGATTATTTTCAGTATTTCATATAGGTCGTGAACTAGTTCATTTTTAGTTCAAAGATGTAGTAGTTCACGACCTATAGTTCGTGAACGGTACATTGAAATGAACTACGAACTACGAACTAGGTCCTCAAAGTGACCTACACTTTGCCATCGCTAGAATACATGTTGGCTTATTAGAATAATTAAACGATAGTTCGCTCAAGTGTGGAGGTCGGTGAAGTTGTAGGTCCAGACAAGTCAGGTCGGGTCAAGTCAAAAGTAAAAAATCAATGTCATCTAAAAAAAACACATCATTTCAAAATAATATTTTCATAATAGCTTGTTTAAGTGTAAAAGTCCAGATTGGTTGGGTCAGGTCAGGTCATATCATATCAAAAAATAAACATTATATTTAAAAAACATAACATCTCTAACAATAGCTTCATAATAGCTTGTTTACGTGTAAAATTGATGTTGATTGGTTCAACTCTAGATAGATCTCAGTCGGGTCAGGTCAAGTCAAATTGAAAACATCAAATTTAAATGAAATCGGGTCAAAATACCTCTTTGAGCTATATAAATCGATATAGGTTAGGTCAAATCTACACAAAACAGGTCAGGTTGGTTAAAAAGTTGAACATTTTCTTAATGGTAAAACGATAATTGGACAATAGCGTGCAGTTTTTGCTATAACAAGGAATGTTGGTCACCTTAACAGACATCTTCAGCGGTATTTCAACGCGATTCAACTTTAATGCATCCGCGTTGTTCTTGCCGAGCACATTCAAAACATTTATACACTATGGACGTGAGCCAGATACAGCACTGAATGGATTCTGAAGAAGCGCATATACTTGATCGATGTTGAATATCGTATTAGTCGCCCTGAATATAAATTAGATAAACGTGAATACGCGAAATATATGTGGAGGAATTGTTAGTTCAAAAAGACCTGAACGAAAATACGTGAAATTAATATATCAGTTCTATTTGTTCATGAATATGTTTTAGTAAATTGACAGATTTCATTTGGGATGATAATAGTTGTTTCTGCACAACATTTCGTTGCCTTCGCATCCTTGCAGAACTGCAGAATCTTAAATTTCATAGCCTGATTAATCATTTGGCGAAGTTGGAATTCGTAATTCGCAATTCCCGATGTAAAGGTGATCCCCCACTTTGTCATTTACCATTTCGAAATGTATTCTCAAATTGGTAAACGTACGTACGTACATACAAATTGAAATGATCGATTGAAGAATTTTTTTCGTGAAGAACAACGAGTTGTATTCATTAATTTCTAAAAAAAAAAAAAACATCCTAAACGTCTTTTTCACCGTCTATTAGAATTGGAAAACTGTAATATTTCTTAGCATAGCAACCCTGTATATACTCCAATAACAATTTTCTTAAGTTAAGATTTTTCAAATTTAACACAACGTTACATCAACTCTAGCTATTATTTTTTTACAAGTTTATTACTTTCAAAATTACTTCTTTCCAAACCTTTCTAATAAGTTTTTCTTTTAATATGGAACATCTTCATTCTCTTTGCACTTAACATACCAAGCATGATCTTGTACGAAGGAATTGGATTGAATTGAATTGAATTGAATTGATTTACCGTGTTCTCTTGAGCAGAACAGCTGATACTGCGGCAGCTGTTAATAATTTACGTCTTCGTATTTTCCCGAAAGCGACATTCAATGTCTTTCACCACATACTCGCCGCTCTTCTTGCAGAATAAAGCGATTCATATTCTAGACGTGTCCAAATTTCCTCTTGCTCGTCCACTAAAAGTTATATACAAACAAGATAAAGCTCGTTTTTTTTTTTTAAATTGGCGGAGAATGACAGAAGTATAGTTAGTTAAAGAGTCCGCAATCCTAAAGATTGGTTGGAAACAGCACGCCATGCCGATCTATCCTGAGCTAATCCCTTCATCTCCCTATAGCTATTCATCTCAACGTCTTCAACTATCTGACTCACATACTCCAATCTAGGCCTACCTACCCCTCTCTTTCCCTCCACTCTACCGTCTATGATCAATTGCATAATCCCCCCATGCCTAAGGATATGCCCTACTAATCTGTCTCTCCTACGCTGTAACACTCTCCAAATACTTCTCTTCTCCCCTACTAACTCTAGTACATCTTCATTTGTTACTTTATCTTCCCAACCAATCCTCATCATCCTCCTATAACACCACATTTCGCATGCTTGTAATCTACGCTTCTCTTCTTTTCCTATAGTCCACGCCTCACACCCGTACAGTGCTACACTCCAAACATATACCTTCAGTAATCTTTTTCTAATACCCAAGTCAATATTTGATCTTAAAATCTGTTCCTTTTCTACGAATGCCTTCCTACCCTGTGCTATCCTACACTTTATATCTACCTTGCTTCGATTATCTTTTGTGATTCTACTGCCTAAATAACAAAAATCTGACACTTCTTCGATTCTATTATCTCCTATTGTGATCCTCATTTTTCTACTGCATTCCTTTTTGTCACACCTCATCACTTTAGTTTTACCTATATTTATTTTCATGTTAAAATCCCTAGTCAATACTGCCTGCATACCATTCAATACCCTTTCTAAATTCTTTTCGCTTTCTTCCAATATAGCTATATCGTCGGCGAATCTCAACATATATATTTTCTCTCCCTGTACATTCACACCTACACTATACTCTTCTTTTACTTTGTTTATTGCATCTTCTATATATAGATTAAATAATAACGGTGAAAGTGTACATCCCTGCCGAACTCCCTTCCCTATTTTTGCTACCTCTTCTTCCCCCTCAATTCTAACTAAGGCAGTTTGGTGTTTATATAAATTAAAAATTATTCTCCTATCCTTATAATCTATACCCGTTTCTTTTAAAATTCTAAACATTATGTCCCAATCTACATTATCAAATGCCTTTTCTAAATCTACAAAAGCTATGCAAGTTACCTTTCCTATAAGTATACAGAAGTATACGCATCATAAATCAAAACCGGCATAATGGATTGACCAATTATGCTACGCTTCTGTCTTCTCCAAAGAATAAGTAGGTGTGTCTAGTGCAGAAGGTGTGCATCCTAAGAAATGCAATGTTGACAAATCGCACAGTTATAACCATTTTATGCAATTAGAATGAATTCTTTGAAATTAATACAAAATGCAGAAAAGTTATACTAGAATATAAGAAATGTTGATAAATACCTATTATAGTATCATATTATGTCATCATTAATTTATACGATAGCTATAAAATAGTAACAAATTTAAATTTTTAGACCTAGAGTATTTTTTGTTGTCTGGCACCACTGGTACTGTACAACCCCGATAAGCACAACGCTATGCGCAGACGACTACCATAATTTTCCGCCAATTAGAAAAAAATTAGTATTATTTGTCGTTGCTCCGCTTACAGTTTTATCTTTAGCATTAGAATTATGGTTCGTTGGTTTTTGTTGAAAAAAATTGTAAATTCAATTCCGCAATGTTTCCTAGATTGTTCTTTGTTTTTCGAGTGTCTTTTTTTGCGCGTTTTCTTTCTTATCGTTGTAATAAATGCAGAATACAATTAAATTTCGCATTCAGTTTGTGACGTCTAAAAATATTATTGCAAAAATATTTCGCATATAATAAATGCGTGCTTGTGTTATTTTCAAAATTTATTTTTGTTCAAGTTTCGACTGGGAAATGTAAATATTATTATATCACAAAAATTACTCTATTTTGAAATACGTTTATTATAATTTATACGGTAATAATAAATTTCTAGTTGCTTTTAAATGTATAAATTTTATAATACTATATATTGCATTAAAATTGCAATATATTTTACACCGTATCCAAATTAAATATACTTTTGCCAAATAAAAACAAAAGTTTTGCAGTTGAACGTCAAATTTACATCACTGTAAATAACCTTTTTTAATCTTCCAAATTATCTTAATTTATACTATTTGACATACTTAGAAATGCTCATGCTCATAAAAGA
Source organism: Leptodirus hochenwartii (assembly GCA_947310635.1). Classification (NCBI taxonomy): domain Eukaryota; kingdom Metazoa; phylum Arthropoda; class Insecta; order Coleoptera; family Leiodidae; genus Leptodirus; species Leptodirus hochenwartii. The sequence continues at coordinate 8,602,594 of OX371188.1, forward strand.
CACATTTTAGAAAATAACATTGTTATTTATTCATTATTTTCAACGTCAAATATTTTTAACGACGTTGCCACGTGTGATAATAAATAGCGATCATTTTTTTTATTTTATTCAAGTACATCTTTCTGTTGATCAAGTACAAAGTAGCTTTGAATCATTTTACGCATTTCTAAAAATCAAATTCCCTATTTCTCTTAAATAAAACGCTTGTTTGTTTGTTGCTCTTCTTTCTGATATTTGCTTTTCGCGGGGGGGGTGTTAATATTGTCGATTACAAAGAAAGATCGGACGTGGAGTAATTTTTATTCGAGATATATTTGCCGTTTCATTTCATTGGACAGTGATAGATACGTCGGCGTTAAATCACCGCGATATTCAAATGCGATTTCTCAATTTATATGTACCCGTTAACTCTGCATTTACCCTGGGATACCCCACATCCGGTATACATTAACCAGTTGACATTATATTTATTTTTAGACCCATTTTCAATCCATCAATTCCCGACGCAAATATCACAGGATCAGTCTGCGAATTTTTCCTAAATTTCGGTGTAATATACAAACGTAAACTAGATAATAATAATAATAATAATAAATCCATTTATTGGCATATGCTAGATTAAGAAAGTACAGCCTAAATCAATTATAAGATATAAGGCTCATCCTTGCTCTTCCTGATGTTTATTTAAATATATTAGAATCTGGGGCCGTAGGCCAAGCATCGCTCATCCAAATATACTCAAATATACAAATATTTTGTTTTTTTTATTCCAAGTTGGAAGATTTAGACAAACAGATTTATGTTTCACAGATTTTTTTCTTCAAATAAGAAATAAGGAATTTTTTTTTATCGGCTAGTCCGGATCTGCTTAAAAAAACATGGGATTACGAGACGAAGATGCATTTATGTACATAGATCATACACTGACTGTGCCAATTCACTCTTATCAGGTATATATTGGTACAGTTTTCAATCAATCTTTCAGTTCGTTCAAGAATGACAAGTATTTAGAAACATATCGTTTTCTAACACAAAGAAGCATGCACGATATATAAGAAGAAGCCTGACTCTGCCTTTGGTATAATACCAACTACTATTCTACATATAGGCAACACTTCACACATTCATTCCAAACGCTTCAATAACACTTTTAAAAGTTTACACATGTTAATCTCGCAATTTAAACTGCGGCGCGGTGAAATAAGGGCCTTAGCGCGTTGATTATTAGTATATTTCTGTCGATCTAGTTAATTATATCGAGTTGAGTCGCAGTGCCATTGGCACTTTTGATTGATTGTTGTCTAAATTAACAGGTAAGTACATAATGATCAACTAACTAGTGCATTATGGGATCAAACGATGTACCGAGCGTTGTATATCGGTTTCGATTAGGTAATTACAATTGCATTGGGGAAGTACAAATACGTATCGAGTGCCAAGCTAAAATCACGGCACCTTTTTTAAATCTGACACCATCCGACAACTCGCAAAGTATAAATAAAAATTTGTACGATGATAAAGTACGGTCATCTGTATAACGAACAAAAAATCATCATCGCTAACATTTTTGTGTAGATTAATTATTGAAACATTTCGATTATCATCAAATTCGATAATCGGCCAACGTATTTGCTTTACAACATACACATCCTTGTGCAAGGTTTCTACGTACACTTAACAATGCACATTCCGCTGTCGTTGTTCGGAGTTGTTCCACGTGATCGGGTTATATATGCAACCCAATAATCTACATAGGCAAGTGGACTGTGCGTGGCCGTCGCACGATGACCCAAACGGCCCTCTTTATTTCCATATATAGACGATTTAGAGATGCGCTTACACTGTGGGTGAAATAGAATAGCCGAATGAACTGGAACAATGATAAAAATATTGTTTCATGTAAATTTAGTGGTTGAAAGTAGGTATTTATTTGAATTGTACGAAAATAAATTCAATTTTTGAAAATAATTCATTATTTATAAGGTGCTTATTTATATTTTGTGCAACAACAACATATTTTGACATTACAAACTGGTGCAAAATGGTGCATAAATGTATTCAGCGACGATTTTTTGCTATTCCTTAATTACTAGAATTTTTTTATGTTGATTTATATAAATATACAATATGTTTATTCATTTTTATGTTATAAAATAAAAATTGGAAAATAAAATTTAATCTAACTTGGAAAGTACAGCACTTTCCCTGATATCTTGCTTTTTTGAACAAACGAATTTATTAAAAGCTGGGATTCGAACCCTATAAATAACAAGTACGCCGAATGTGTTTTATTTAAATGATTTAAAAAATCTTAATTACTACTACAGGTGATAATAAAGTTCTTCAAACAAAACATTTTCGACTTCGAACGTGTTTTTTCAAACAAACAAAATATATGTATAGTCCTCGCTGCGCATCAAATGGTCAGATGACCATTTTCATTTGGTCTTGCCATGTAATTATAATATGATCGCGAAGGGCCTTATTACGCTGCCCCGCAGTGTAATTACACTCTGCACACTTTTATAACTGTTACTCCACAATGCACTGTAATATTATGCCCAACTTTTCAAAATCGATGAAGTACTTGTCTATACGTAGAATAGTAATTAGCATATGCGAAAGGATCGACTATATTTCGTTAGTTGTGATGAAACTTTAAACACGCGGTCTGCCATCCCCAAAGTGGCAAAATAATCCATCCTACACATATTTTATAGCGTCAAACATATCATATCATTTCTATTTCACACCCAAAGGAACATATACCATATATATGAAGAAGCCTGACTGCCTTCGGCATATGCTAACTACTATTCCACATATAGGCAACACTTCATTCATTTCAAAATGCTGGGCAAAATATCACAGTGCAGTGGAGTGACAGTTTAAAAAATCTGCCGATTATAATCCTGCAGTCTACACTGCAGGGCAACGTAATAAGGGCCTAACGCAGCGTTGCCACTGGTGGTCAGTCGATCGAAATAATTCATAATAGCGCTAGCATAAATAATTCGGCATAATGGATACGCGGTACGCACACACGAGACGCATTCATCTATTCGCAAATTGAAAAAGAGAAATATTGTTTGTTTTGTTCAGTTCGCATATATAGAGCCATTCTGCCATCGCTGAAGCCGTTCCGGGCTGATTGCGCATCGCAAAGTTGAAATAATTCATTTATACATATTTCCAAAAAACATTGCGACTGTTCACTACAGGATAAAGACGGTTTTGGCCAACCATAATAAATGTTACCAGATTGTAAATAATGATGACGTTAGCTCTGGATCGACTAACTGTCATTTTATTTGATCGCAGCTATTGTTTTAATTCATCAAATACAAAGAATCCAGTGAAAAAAATGAAGATATTTTATATTGTTACTGTTGGAATTTGCATAACTTAATCGCAATTAAATTGCCTACGATTAAAAAATACCTATTCATTAATATCTGATATGCGTATAACATGTTGCATATATGTCGAAGCAAAAATCCCTGCCACCGTTGCCATATCAAATCTAAATGCTGATAATTGAACAAATACTTTCCTAAACAATTTTACGATCGATTTACAAATAAAAGTAGACAATCGAAACACGGATCACCTCAAACACATTTCTAGGTACATTTTATTTATTAATCCTCATTATCGTTCACTAAAATTACCAAATTTAATGATAATTCTGCGACAAAAGCCGATTTACAATTAAATCGTGGTATTGCTGAATGACCGTTTTCAATTGGCGGCACACCTAGGGTAAAAGCGGGGTTGCTGGAACAGCCATTTTATAATTAAACGTGCGCACCCATTGCTACAGAACTACAGCCACGTTTTCGTTTTGCTGCCCAGTTCGATTGATTTTATGCTAATCCAGATTTTGTGCACTATTGACTGGGAGAAATTTATGACGGTACACTATACGATCGTTAGTAATACTAGTTAATGGGGGGCCCTTTTAGTTGCCAGCACTGGCTTCAGCTAGAATTCACACATAATGATTTTATACATCAAAACCACAAAGGGCTGTTGTAAAAATTGCAAGTATACATTTTTTAAACAAATTTTTGCGTCACAATCAACCAAAATATTTAAGAAAAACGACGAATTTTCGCACTCATTCGATCTTGTATAAAAAAAATACTATTGATATCAAAATACAGAAATATAATTCGATACTATTTAAAACAGCTAAAATAAATTGCAACCTTCCTTTATATAGAGAATAATACATTTTGTTGTGTAGTTCATTATTTTATTACGTGAACAAAAGAGTAATTTATTCTATTCGATTAGTGATGCGTGAGCATTTGCTTCATCGGTACGTACTAATTAAAGTATTCGTTATTACAATAACATTTACCCTGCCAATATTATACCGTCGTTAATTTATAACAAACAAAGAACCTCGCACACAAATAGGTCGTGTTTGATATAAAATATTTCCTTCGGATTAAAAATAAATGAAGTATTGCCGTGTTGAACAAATAACAGCGGAATTAATTAATTTTATTCAAAAGACACGCTCAAAATCAAGCAGTGGCTTATATAATCAACATTGTTTTAATAAAATTAAGTACTTTCATTAAGGCGAATGTTAAATCACAATTATCAACCATTAAAATTTTGCAGTCATTTATGAAATTATCAACATTTAGAATCGATATGGCAACGATGAATGAAACGTTTACTATGACATATATGTTCTCCAGAGTTACACCAGTTGCCTACCTTAAAACTATTCAATTTCTTTTTTAATAAACGGTACATTTTTCTAATAAAATAAATGAGATGGAATATCACCCAAATAACGTAACAAGCATTAAGTAGCTAAATGTACATTTCAAGCGCTATGCGCTCATCTTCAGTAGCACAAGATAAAAAAAATTAATATATAGATGGGCGCATAGCGCTTGAAATGTACATCTAGCTACTTAATGCTTGTTACGGTATTTTGGTGATATTCTATATTATAATTTAACACCGTAGTGATAATTAAAAAAAAAAAAAAATGAGGAATATTTTTATTCTAATACATTCGAAGTGTAGGGAAAAAATCATTTTTTAATCGTGTACGACCTCGTTATCGTTCCACCACTGGTAAGCAATTAAAAAAACAATAACAGGTCCGCTCTTATCATCTATTTGAACAAAAAATAAAAATAAAATCAAGTTTTAAACAGATTTAAACCAATACAAAAATATTGTATAAACATACAGATTTTATCGTCCGTGGTTAATTTAAAAAAAATTCTTTTTGCCCGCTTTAAAAAAGATACATTGTACAATGAAGAAATTCTATCTAACCCCTTTTCTTGCCATAATTAGTTTTGCGACAGGCCAACGAGCATTCATCGGCTTCCCCAGCGATCAAATCCAAGAAACCTGCCGTAAAAACGCGAACGTGACGGCGGCTCAAATAAACCAATGGGAAAGCGAAAGCGTGAACTGCGTGGACCGTTTCGAAGAGATCCAAGAAGCAGCGTGCTTCCACGCTTGCATCCTGCAAGAGTACGGCTTGAACGACGAAGAGCACGAACCGATCGTCGAAGAAATCGCCAAACATTTCTTCTACATAAATCCCAGGCAAATAGAAAACGTAACGATCGAATGCTATAACAGTTTTAAAGGTACCGATCCGTGCTTTCGGTCGTACCATGTCTACAAATGCACTCACAAATCAATTGGTAGGTACCCAAGAGGTGCCAAACATGTACCAATCGATAATGTCCCCGATTATATCGCTGAGAAATGCAGGATCAAGTTCGGAATGACCAAAGAGACCTTGTGCAGGTGCGACTCGATTATTTCTACGCTTTTATTAGTTAAAGAGTCCGCAATCCTAAAGATTGGTTGGAAACAGCACGCCATGCCGATCTATCCTGAGCTAATCCCTTCATCTCCCTATAGCTATTCATCTCAACGTCTTCAACTATCTGACTCACATACTCCAATCTAGGCCTACCTTCCCCTCTCTTTCCCTCCACTCTACCTTCTATGATCAATTGCATAATCCCCCCATGCCTAAGAATATGCCCTACTAATCTGTCTCTCCTACGCTGTAACACTCTCCAAATACTTCTCTTCTCCCCTACTAACTCTAGTACAGCTTCATTTGTTACTTTATCTTCCCAACCAATCCTCATCATCCTCCTATAACACCACATTTCAAGTGCTTCTAATCTACGCTTCTCTTCCTTTCCTATAGTCCACGCCTCACACCCGTACAGTGCTACACTCCAAACATATACCTTCAGTAATCTTTTTCTAATACCCAAGTCAATATTTGATCTTAAAATCTGTTCTTTTTCTACGAATGCCTTCCTACCCTGTGCTATCCTACACTTTATATCTACCTTGCTTCGATTATCTTTTGTGATTCTACTGCCTAAATAACAAAAATCTGACACTTCTTCGATTCTATTATCTCCTATTGTGATCCTCATTTTTCTACTGCATTCCTTTTTGTCACACCTCATCACTTTAGTTTTACCTATATTTATTTTCATGTTAAAATCCCTAGTCAATACTGCCTGCATACCATTCAATACCCTTTCTAAATTCTTTTCGCTTTCTTCCAATATAGCTATATCGTCGGCGAATCTCAGCATATATATTTTCTCTCCCTGTACATTCACACCTACACTATACTCTTCTTTTACTTTGTTTATTGCATCTTCTATATATAGATTAAATAATAACGGTGAAAGTGTACATCCCTGCCGAACTCCCTTCCCTATTTTTGCTACCTCTTCTTCCCCCTCAATTCTAACTAAGGCAGTTTGGTGTTTATATAAATTAAAAATTATTCTCCTATCCTTATAATCTATACCCGTTTCTTTTAAAATTCTAAACATTATGTCCCAATCTACATTGTCAAATGCCTTTTCTAAGTCTACAAAAGCTATGCAAGTTACCTTTCCTACCCTCTTTCTTTTTTGTACTACCGTTCTTAGTGCTAGAATCGCCTCTCTCGTCCCTCTGTTTTTCCTAAAACCAAACTGATCTTCTCCTAGCCTTTCCTCTACTTTATTTTCTAATCTCCTATAAATAATCTTTAACAATATCTTCGATGCATGTGATAGTAGGCTAATGGTCCTATAGTTCTCACACAAATTAGCTCCTATTTTCTTCGGCATTGTTACTATTCTACTACGCTGAAAATCCTGTGGTACTTCTCCCTTCTCATATATTTTACAAACTAACCTGTATAATCGCTCCTGCATTTTTTCCCCTGCGTGTTTTATTAATTCGGCTGGTATCATATCAATCCCCGCTGCTTTGTTATTCCGTAAATCATTTAATGCTCTATGAAACTCTGACCTAAGTATGCTAGGACCTAAGTCATCCTCATCTATCTGTTCCACATTTTCTAGCTCCTCCATGTCCTGCCTACCTTTATATAAATCTTCAAGATACTCCTTCCATCTTCTAGCTTTTTCCTTATTTTCTGTGAGTTCCTTACCTTGCTTATCACATATAATGTTACCCTTTGGTTTTACTTTAGAAAAATGTGACTTAATTTTCCTGTAGCCCAAATCTACTTTACCTCTTCTCATATCCTCCTCAATATCCTCACAATTTCCTTTTATCCACTCTTCTTTCGCTAGCTTGCATTTCCTATTAATTAAGTTCCTTAGTTCCTTATATTTTTTCTGTCCTGCTTCTGTGTTTCCAATTTTAATTTTCCTTCTTGCTTCTATCATTTTAACTATTTCTTCCGTGATCCATTCCCTCCTACCTGCCCTTTTCTTTGTGCCTAATACTTCATTTGCTGCTGTAGTTAACCCATTTCTGATTTCCCTCCATTCGCAATCTATGTCGTTCCTAGATGTTCCATTAGCCATGATTTCTACTTTCTGCTTGTACTTTTCACATACATCAGCTAATTTTAACCTATCGACATCTACTCTTTTATTATATAAGAAATAATTAAATATTTTGGGTATGTTCAGATTCGAGCTGGCCACTGATTATGACCATTGCGAGGCCACACCAGTACTCAGGTGTTACCATCAGTGCGTCTTAACTGAATTGGGGTACGTCCAGAATGGTAACTACCCCAGTATAAGTACCTATCGAAAGCGGTACTTTTATTTGAAGGACACGAATTTTTTCCTGAGGTTTTTCGATTGCTGGTTTAGCTTGAAATACAATGGACGTTGCTCCGCCACGTACCAGATGTACAAATGCATGAAATTGAGTATTGGCGAGTTTCCTCCGAAAGTTTTGCCACCACCTATAAATGATTAGATTTTTCATTTGAGGTTTTGGAACGAATAAATTTTCAAACGACTTGTTTTTGTTATTACATTTGTTGGAGTATTTTTTTTAGCTTCCAGAAAGAATGTCTGAATATATTTCTATACCGGATTTATGTTCTTAATAGTATAAATTGTGGAATTCCCGCATCATGAGCAAATACGATATTAATATGGACTTTCGTCAAATCGCATTATGTACAGAGATTTGCCTTTTCCCGTTACCCGGTGAAAAAAAAACTGAGGGTAGGACGCACGCGACGTGGTACCGAATTGAAAGAATACTATTGGACAAATCCTCTTCTATATAAATCTAGGATTCTAGACAATACCGCAAGAGTGGTGCCACGCGCTTTGGTTCAAATACCGTTTACATTGTCAAAGAATAGATAGATATATATTCCTGCATGTCGGTCGTGCGTTACGTACGTGCAACTATTTTTCGGCGAATAAATATTTTAAGCAGGAAAATGGTGTGCGAAGCGACTTGCCCCGCAGCCAACATGTAAATTTCTACCCACGATATACAGTACACTAAAAATTTCCTCAACAATTCAACTGCAGACAAAGCAATAAGCAATGTATTATATCCACATACATGCATTTTATATTTGAATTTTTCGGGCTTTGTCCGATTCCTTTCTCGCCATCTAATTTTATCTGAACGAACATCAAAGTATCTATTCGTACAAAAATCGATTTGTTCAAATAAACAAGGACCACTATAATATATACGTAATATTATAATTATCCTTGAACAGTCTTTAAGAAAACTTATAACCAGCGAATGGTGGATATTTTATACAACATATTTTGATGTTTTACTCTTATTAAGTCATGCTGTACACTGCATTTTCGGCCTCGGCGGCAGTCGGCACTGGTCGGCCGGTTCGGCACGAGCACAGAATAAATACGGCCGCATCATTGTGCGCTCGTTTGTTGCACGCTATTCATGTTTACCAGGCGCGATATATCATTAGCGTTGGGAAACGCTTCGAATTGTTTTGACTTCTTGCAACACTCTGTAAATGTTGTGTTCGTATCCTGTTGGTAATACGCAGGCCATCCTTGTATGTGTGTGTGTTTCTTCTCACATATTCTGCGTGGAACCGGCGCGTCTGAAAATTTATGTAAATTCTAAATGTCTTTTCAATCTCTATTCGACACGTCATTTCCACTGAATGTTTGTCTAAAGTAGAGAAAGTCGAAATCCTATCCAGCCGCTCTTTGCATATCGTATTTTTATACGCGCTTTTCAAATACGAACATTATGTCACATTTTCTCTACGAATTTAAATAATTAAATTTATTACTCGTCGCACGTACGCCTTAGAAACAACATTCTAATTTTACAAACTAAGCAATTATATCTTTATTCATTTTTTGGTATTAAACTAGACTCCTTTCTAGGTGAACGGATATGTAAAATTAAAAACATCTGTACAAAAATCGAAGCAAATCAATTCTATTAACTATTCTAATTATTTCTATATAAGATTAATTAATGTATTCATTTTCATATTTGCAAATGAAACTGATGGCAAATAGGAGGAAGCTCCATTTGCGGCTTAACGAGAATAAATAGATATAAATATACGCGGATAGTCTGCAAGGGAATGTCGTCTTGTAACGTAGCCCAAACAAACTATGAGAAGCACCTTTACCCCGTCCCAATTGTGCAATGGAGTGCCGCGGGGGCGAAAGGAAACATTTATATTTATCTGTGCCGGTCGGGAATTATCTGGGGACGCGTATATACCTTAGGACCATAGACATATAGAGGCGCTTGAATTATGGCGTAGGTAAATCGTGCCTTATCTATTTGTTTGCGGTTTCTAGAAAAACGGTACAACCCTATTGTCGTCCTCGCTTGTTGGTGGAGAACAATAAAACCGGAGCGTACGAATATTCAATAGCGCGAAAGTAGTTCGTACCTTTTTCATTAGAATTTAGAATTCGGAGATCAGTTCCTGTAGAAAATGTCCCGTTCGGTCATTTTATCGTCGGAAATCAAAATTGTTTATTGAGTTATTTTCTCCTATTTGAACTTTCCGCATTTTTTATATCCGTACTAGTACCTACATTATGCAACACGTCGTACACGTATTACGAGCATAAAAGTCATTCATAAAACTGTGGAATGTCTCATCCCCTGTTTTTCCGCTCTGCTTATTTACTCCGTAGTATTTTCATAGTACGACTTCCCAGAATTTTCTATTGCGTTCAAGGCTGCCAGATGGCCTTATACGGCCTTGAGCATTTATATACCAAATGTTGCTTTCCAAAGTTTAAATTTATTTATTGTCAACTAATTTTGCTAATATTCAATGTTTTATTATTTAATTTCGATTTATAAACATCTCGCAAATATTTCTACAATTTAAACTGATTTATATTAACGATATAATGTAATTAATAGCTAATTCAATAGCCAACGCATACCCTGTATGTGACAGCTTGTCATGGTTCATTCTATTCATGGCACCAGTGGCGGTTCCTTATGCAGGCCGCAGGGCCGCGCGCCCCTCCGGAACATTGAACGCATCAACGTAGATATATAATTGTATTGCAATATTTTATCTTGGCATTATTTTTCCTAAAAGATAAAACTTGCGCCGCGATAACAATCAACACAACACGGTGTGGCGTTCATTGTGGTATCCGTTGCAAGTGGTAGAGTCAATGCAGCAACCGATGCAGTATATCATCTGTATCTATCGTTTGCGTGGTTTAATGCCTATATCGCTAATATGGTGCCGACATTCCAGCGCCAAGCCAGAACACCCAATACGAGTTAAATGCATATGCAATCATCTCACTCTATTGCAAGCAATAAGTGAGAGCGACTGTATGCAGTATATCTTCTGTTTCTTCGGTTCGCTTGTCACATACATCGTCTAATATGTTTCACACATTCCAGCGGCTATCCGAGGCAAGTACAAGTTAAATGCATATGCAATGAGATGAGTGTATCTCTGTATCTATATATATATATATATATATATATATAGAGAGAGAGAGATAGAGAGAGGGGGCGGGGGGGGGGAGAGGGAGAGAGAGAGAGAATAGGCCAGATAAGACAGTAGCATTTGTTCTATAGTTATGTATGTACGATTTTGCCACGTGTTTCTCCAAGAATATATTTAATAGAAATAATTTAATAAAAATGAATAATGTTAGTTCTTTATTGAAAATAGAGTTTTGTAGACTTTCTCTTGTGGACAAAGTAAAAATTAAAGAATTAGGTAGGCCATTGCCTTATTTAAATTTATCGCAAACTTGTGCAAGGAGTGCTCAAAACCGAATATTTACGCGGCGTTTTACAAGAGACATTTACAAAAATATATATAACACAGATGAAGGACAGATTCTCATATCGTGGCCATCTACAAGCCGCTGAGTTATTTAACACGAAATCGATGCCAACATTTTCTAAACAATTTCCAGTGAACCTTTTGAAAACCGTGTGTCATGCATATCCATTTTTGAATAAAACCAGATTTAAAACAGAATTAGAAGTCATTTACTTGCGTCCGGATTTTTATCAAGTAATTGGAGCCACAATTTTTCTTTCTTTATTGCTACAAAATAATTTTAGTGAAACTTTCCCGGAAACTATAAAAATACTTAAAATTATTTTAACAACCCCGATGACCACTGCCGAATCAGAGCGTTGTTTTTCAACACTTAAAAGAATCAAGACTTTTTTGCGAAATATGTAATGATCGTTTAAACGCGTTGGCGATGATGTATATTAATAAAAACGTGGTGCGAGATATTTACAATTTTAACGAAAAAGTTTTGGAAAAGTTTATATCAACGAAAGATAGAAGAGTAGAATTCACTTTCAAGAAATGATTGAATTTAATAATTTTGCACCATTTTAGGTAAGATTTCTCACTATTATGTTATTTTTTAAGAAATGCGCCCCCCCTGATTGAAATATCACGAGCCGCCACTGCATGGCACTACCCTCTCAACTATGCATTCTTCCGAAGCGCGTCTAGACTTAAGTCGAGTGAGACGGTGCTATAGCGGTTTATATACAATAGAAAAGGATGTATTTATAAATAAACCATAAAAGTACATTTATATTTACTAAAAAGGATTATAATCACTTCCGTATTTACCTCCGTGACCTCTTCAAATAATGCAAGAAATTATGTTTCGGGGCACGCATATAATTATTATGGACAGTCCAAACAATTTATTACATAGAATTAGTGCGAGTATGTTTTCTCTCCATTTAATACAATTAATAATTTTACTTTCAGCACACTTTAAGGAACCAATAGTTTGAATTAGACAATACAAATTCATGGCATAAAACGACCAAATAATTCTCGTATAGTACATACGACGCCATCTCACGCCAAGTGGTGTATATTACAAAAATTTGCTCATCTCTGCTGTACATGTCTGCAACTTACAGTACAGGTACACTCCAAGACAATGTGCAATGCGTCGCGCAGCAGCAGTTTGCGTTGTCTATATGCCACAAATACCATTGCCGTGCACTGCACAGAACTCCTATACGGACGCATTGCGATAGTATTCGAGTGTACCTGCTGACAAAGGATGACAACACACCGTGCAACATATAACGCAAATCATACACTTCCAACCATGGCGGACTTAAGGCAACGTAAACAGTTAGGCCCCTCGAAGACTTCTACCGTAGAAGGTACGTTAATTAACAATAATTTACGTAATTTAAGTACGTAAGACACCAAAAAAAAATTTACCGCCAGCATTACAGCGTAGCATTGCGATCAAACAGTAGCTTATAATAATATCATAATCCGCAATATCTATAATTAACATACACACGAAGCTAGTTTCAAATTAGAATATATTACATTTTATGCAAATAAGCTAAGGTGAAATGAAATGAAACAATTATATAAAAAAACAAACTATAGCGTAAGCGCGAATATTGATAAATATGACGTGTTTGTCAATGTTATTTAAAAAGAATAAACTGATAGATTTAATTCTTTGTCCGTGAGATCACAGCGAAGCAAAAAGCTGCGTAATATCCAACCTTTGCTCTGCCCGGCCACTGATGCTTATTGGCATCGTCATCAGCGCAAATTTGAATTGCTCGCTGTCTGTTTTATAATCAGATCTGCGTCCGAATCACGGGGACCATGTGCCAATAAACAAGAGCAACGGCGACACAAGCGCAACAATGACGACGACGATGCCCTGCCTGGGCGACACAGATGCGCACGCACCGCACGCTATCCAAATCGTAATCGCCAACAAAGATCACACGTTCAGTCTGGACGAGGAGGCCCTGTCCGCGGTCCTAATGCGCGACGACATCAAAGACCGCAATGTGGTGGTTGTGTCCGTTGCGGGGGCCTTCCGGAAAGGGAAATCGTTCATTCTCGACTTCTTCTTGCGCTATATGAACTGCAAAGTACGTATGGTATAGTCGCTTCGTCGATTTTATTTTAAAATTATCACTACGGTGTTAAATAATTGTATAGCAATCGCGCGATTAGTGACGGGGGTATTTTATCTAATATTTTATCTTGTGCTACTGAAGATGGAGGCATAGCCTTCGAAATGCGCATCTAGCTATTTAATGCTTCGAGTTACGGGGTATTTGGGTGATATTCTATACAATTTATTGATGTTAATTAAGGATTTTTTTAACGTAACGCATGTTCAGGCGAGATATTTATAGAAGTATTGATCATTTTAATAGTAAACTAAATGGCGGTACGACTCTGGCTGTGAATAGTCGAATAGGGAAAGGAGAATGCACATAGGCAACTAAAACTACACGATAAACACCTAGGGTTGCGCCCAAATTTTAATAATAATAAGAAATCTATTGGCGTATGCTCGATTAGGAAAGTACAACCAAACGGAATGCATCGAATAATAAGCTTTATATGATATAAGGCTTCCTGGCACCCCTGGTTTTTTGTTGTAATATACGATTCATCTACAAATTAAAAACGCAAATTTTTCGCAATTAATTTAAATATTCTAGCTAAATAATTGATCAAGGCTGACCTGACATATTTGTCAAAGTAATATTAGATATTACAGAACTTGACCAAAAGTCTATAATATCTAATATTACTTTGACACTTACTATTAGATATTATAGACCTGACCAAAGATCCGTAGGTTAGCTGATTGATGCGTTCATAAATCTGACAACATTAGTGCCCCTTGAGAGTAGGCTATTTCATATACGCAGCTGTATCGCGTACAACATGCACTAAATCATTATCCCTATACAGCAATTCTCAGCCAGAATCGTACCCTAAATGCTTCAATTGGCGTTCTATATCGATATATATATATTCTTTCAAATATTAAAATGCACTGAAGCGTTGAAATGATTGTAGTACGTGACGAAGAATAGCATGACCGATTGGTTAGGGCCTCAAGACGTCCCGTTAGATGGTTTTACTTGGCGCGGTGGCTCTGAACGTGAGACTACGGGCATCCAAATGTGGAGCGACGTGTTTCTTACAGAACTAGGGACCGGAGAAAAGGTCCTAATCAAAAAGTGGCAATCTATATATTTTTTTTTTAATTACTTATTTCTGCGGGAATTTAGGTGGCTGTCTTATTGCTGGACACTCAAGGGGCTTTTGACAGTGAAAGTACTGTCCGCGACTGCGCCACAGTCTTCGCCTTGAGTACGATGATTAGTTCCGTGCAAATATATAACTTGTCGCAGAATATCCAAGAGGACGATCTCCAGCATTTGCAGGTCGATTGATAAATCTGTTTTTTAAGGGGAAATATACTGTGCGTTGTTGTTTCTAGCTGTTTACAGAATACGGGCGCCTGGCGTTAGCCGATACGGGGAAAGCTCCATTTCAGCGACTGCAATTTCTAGTCCGCGATTGGAGTTTTCCGTACGAGGCCCAGTATGGGGCCGTCGGTGGTCAGCAGATCTTAGATCGTCGGTTAAAAGTGTCGGAGAGGCAGCATCCCGAACTGCAAAGTCTCAGGAAACATATTAGGAGCTGTTTCACTGAAATTGCGTGTTTCTTAATGCCCCATCCCGGACTTAAAGTTTCTACCAGTGCAGATTTTGTCGGGAAGCTAATCGGTGAGATAAAATTGTATTATAGGGAAGAGAAATAAAAAAAAAATAGAATCTCACCACAACTTTTGCTAGTATAGATAATTCAAAAATTTTACATGTTTGTACAAAGAGTCTTAAATTAAATTTGCTCGAATCAATATAAATTCACAAACACCGTAAAAACCATAATTATACATTTACTTAACGACCAATCTCCTCCCCATCATTCGATATCATGTGTAGGTAGATTGTTTATATATAAATAAGTATTCTGTAATTCGTTTTTCATTTCTTGATCATGCTTAATAAGCAAAACTATAGTCGAATAAATTCTCGTTTTTAACCGTGATATAAAACATTGTATTTTTTATTTCTTTTTCCTATTATGGAATATCGCAACATAACGGCTAAATCTTAGACGGAAGTATTTTTGTCGAAATATTGTTTTTTCTTGTAGATATCGATCCGGAATTTAAAAAACACTTGCAAATTCTAGTCCCGATGCTTTTATCGCCACAAAATTTAGTGTTGAAAAAAATCAACGGCCAGAAAGTCAAGGCCCGCGACGTCGTGCAATATTTCAAATCGTATATTCAAATCTACACCGGCAATGAATTGCCCGAGCCAAAGTCTATGCTGTTGGTAAGAACTCGTTTAACAAAAAAAAAAAAAACGGAAGAGGAATAAAAATACGATTATTATACAATTATTTGTGTATAAAACATTGTATTTTTATTTCTCTTCCCCAATATTTTACGTGGAATATTACCACATAACAGCAAAATCTATAACCTATATTTTTTAACCTATATACCTAATTGCGTTCATTTTGTGGCGCTCAGGCTACAGCAGAAGCGAACAATTTGTCAGCTGTAGCCGATGCGAAGGATGTGTACACGACACTGATGGAGGACGTGTGCGGCGGCACGAAACCATATCTGAACACGGCAACCATGGAAGCGGAACATAGGCGGGTGAAAGACAAAGCCCTGCATCAATTTACCGCGAAACGGAAGATGGGCGGCGACGAGTTCAGTGAAAAGTATAAAGAACAGCTGGATAAGGTCAGTTGGTTGCGTGAGATCAAGCACAAAAAATTGTTGGTATGTGTCAACATCACTGACTGTGTGTGTGTGTGTGTGTGTATATATATACACATACATACACACACGTTCTTCTAGTAGACTTGTAGAGTAGACCAATAAAGAAATACATGAAAAGTATTTTTCTTAAACCAATCTTTCATTGAAAGAAACACTAATATTAAAAGGAACGTGGAAGAGTGAAACCAACATTTTATTTATTTATATTTATTACAAATAGTTTTGTTATAATAAAATATTAATTATAAATATTTTGTATATTTATGTCACCTAACTTTAAACAGTTGTGTGTGGCACAATTATGTTATATAATCATAGTTATTTTATATAATGTTTATGAATTCATTAAGTAATTCATTGACGTGAATTATTAACAAATTTGATTTTTTTTCGTAGGATTTGGAAGAGACGTTCCAGCAATTCAAGAACCACAACGAAAGCAAGAACATCTTCAAGGCGGCCCGAACGCCCGCCGTGTTCTTCGCGTTGGCGGTGATCTGTTACATCGCCTCGGGTATCTTCGGCTTGGTCGGCATTTACAGCGTGGCCAATGGCTTTAATCTCGGCATGGGCGTTGCGTTGCTCACATTAGCTCTCTGGGCGTATATCAGGTCAGTTGGTTGCGTAAGATCGAAAAAAATATGAACCAGTTGCGTCAACGAGTAGTTTTTGTTTTTTTACTTGTAATTGAAAAGAGAAATGTCACCGCGGTGTATAATTATATAGAATATCACCTAATCGGATATATCTAAAAAATTATTTGCAATTTTTCGAATTTTCTGTGCTTTTTTAGGAAAAAATTATTTGCAATTTTTCGAATTTTCTATTATTTTGTTAGGAACAAAATATTTGCAATTTACGAATTTTCTGTGATTTTTTTAGGTACAGCGGGGAATTCCGCGAGATCGGCGTTCAAATTGACGAAGTGGCAACAATCATTTGGGAAAACGTAAGGTTTAGACGTCGGTAATGTTGACTTTTTTGATTTTTTATTTATTTTATTCGTATTCTACCACTTCATCGCTTCCTTCAATCAACATATCTCTTCAGAATTGTTCAAACTGTGTTTCGGGCAATTTTTAGCACCCAACAGCGTGATAAATCTTTTTAATCGGTGGTTTGTAATTCATTACTTATTCATGTGCATTTTATTTAATTCTTATAGCATGCGTACTTTAAAAAAAGGAAATGGAGAAAACGTAGGTATTATCGCATCTAACAACTTCATTTTAATGCATGTTACTTTCCGCTCGTCTTTTTTAATGCAAAAAAGAAATTTAACATAATTTCATTAAAAATATATTTTATGTATGTCTTCAATTTTTTTGGAACAAATTTAATGCATACAATTTTATAGAACGAAATTAACTATTTTTAAAGTGTCTTATGGCTTTTTGCGACGTTGCCTTTTTTAAATTCTGACGAGCGTTGTTTGTTTTTGGGTCATGATTAGTTCATGAAACCCACGTACCAGAACTTCGTGGAGAAAAGCGTCCAGCAAATGGCTGTGCATGCAGCTGAAATGGCCGTTTCGAACAATACAACATCCGCAACAACTGCCAGCGTTGCCAACGTGAACGGCAAACAGCACAAACTCTCATGATATTCATGTCTTATTAAAATTCTGTCAACAAAACCAGTTATAACTAGCGTAATCCAGTCATTTATACATGTCCATTATCTTTTGAGTCGTAGCGGTACAGCAATAATTGCGGCCACTGTTGCCGATTCTACACTGAAAATCCTAGATTTGAACACGCAACGATAATGTCCCATTTTGTTTATTACTTAAGCAAAATGGAGGGAAACTCCTTGTTAACTCTTTTAGATATATTTTTGGATTGTTCTAGAATCGCCACCATGATTCAGTTATTGTTATATTTGGATTAGAATCTTGCCATAGTTTTTGTTTTTTTGTTACATAAGCTACTACAATGGTTGTCATTTTGGCAGCGTAAAAAAAAATTTAAATTAGACATGTTTCTTGTGATATATAGGCAATGCTGGTATTATTAAAAATATACACATATTTTTGTACATATGGTTTTTTTGGTATAATATTTTTAACTATTGTTTGTTTGTTTATTTCTTATTATTTAATACTTTCCCAGATTTTAAAGCTTTATTTAGGTTTATATTTTTTAACTGCATTAAAAATGCCATTTCTAAATATATTTCTGCATTCCATCTATTTTGCAAATGATCATTTTTTTAACCACCAACATTTTCTGTAATTTTATACTAACATTAACTATAAAAGTAAAACAAGTAATGGTATTTATAATTATTTATTATTGTCGTAAGTTAATTTTACTTTAGATGGAATAAACACTAACATTGCAGATAGAAATATCACACATCCCAAGCAAACAAAATAAAACTCACCTATTGTGCCTCAATTTTTTGTTTTCAATAACTAAAGAAATTGTTGTAAAAAAAAGTCAAATGAATTCATTCATCAGATGCCAAATTAGTTTGTAGTCTTCAATCTTCGTACAATACAATATGTAGTTACATGTAAAATTAAACCTGTATAAAATTTAATGTATATATGATTGTTATTACGAAATTCAACGTCTATTAAGAAAGATATATGATGCAATATTTATTTGCTCCTTCTCATTGCACTGTTTTAGTGGATTTTTAATGTTAACGTTCTTGTTTTTTTTTTAAGTACCGTATAATAAATTGCAGATAATCCAAAGATTTAGCACGACGCTGCAGAAACAACTTTTTGATCTTTGGAATATATTTTTGAACATAAAAAAAACCATTATCTATATTGTATATTCTGTAAATGTTTCTGGGTTTGGTAAATAAAACGAATATTTTTATTAAATAATCTTTATTGTAATATTAAACGAATTTATAATCTAATTGCAAAACATTCGTTTATAAATCTCGTCAATTTCTTTATTTTCTTTCTCTTTCATTAAAGCTACTTCATTTAATTTCTGTTTGGCAACAGTGTTATTCGGTTCCACCGCTGCCATTTTAGAGTAATACACAAACGCGCTGTCAATGTCACCTTGACATTGACAGATACTACCCAGGCGATTTAAGGCCTTAACGTCATTTACATTCAGCTCCAGAGCTTTCTTAGACAAATACACTATTTTACTTCCAGCCTTATTTCCTTCTGTCAATTTCGCTTGACACATTGCTAAATTATTAAACAGCCTCACTTTAATCGATTTTATATCGTCCAATGAAACATTATCAATCGACTCTGGTATATTCGAGACATCAATTGGAATTGAATGAAGCAACTTTAATGATAGACTAAATCTATTAGCGGCCGCTAAAAAGTTACCATTTCTGTATAAAGCGACGCCGTTTTCTTTGTGTAATTCAGCGTATTTTAATTTCATTGCAGCGTCCCATTCAAAAATGTAACCTTTATGATCGCAATGTAATAATTTTAACTTAAAACTTATACTATTTGCTGGTGAATGATTTAAAGTTATATTAGATACTTCCAATGGAGATGTAAATTGTAACAAATTATCTATAAATCTGCCATAATATGTATCGCAATTATCTCCTATTATTAATAATTTATCGTTAAATTGTAACAATTCAGAATTATCGCTAGATATTTCTATTCTACATTCACTAAATAATGAAGGCTTTTTGTCTTCGGTTCCTTTTTCTAGGATAGATTTGATAATTCGCTTGTCTGGAGAAATCCAATCCATAATTTATTTATTAAGTGTTCCACAAGGTTCTAACTTTGCCCTACTATTATACCGTATATACGCAACTGATTTACTAACCCTACTTTTATATTTTAGATTTAATAATATCGAAACAAATATTAGTTCAAACGAAAACAATTTTTTTACACTACCAAATGTAATTTAATCATTAACAGTTTGATTCCGTTGAAAAAACGCCATCGAGCTTTTGCATAGTCAATTCGTAGAAACCTTTGGCGACTTTATCGTTCAAAGCAACGGCACTTGGTAAAACGGACCTACAATCGACTAGATACTGACCAGATGAGTGATTCGACGTTAGCAGAGCATGAAGCACAGTCTGGCAACCTTGTTGAGGTCGTTTGACAAAGACCAATCGTATCGGATATTGCAGCGCGAACAACCACGGATTACTTAACGGCGGAAAATGGCGGAAAATTGGCGTTTCTACATTACCCGGGTCTACTGCGTTTATAATTACATTCGTAGCTAGAAGATTTTATATCAAATTTTTTTTTTCAGGTTAATTGTTAAGCAAAACTTACTGGCTATTTTCTTGGCGAATTCTCTTGTGAAAAGTATTAGAGCCAATTTCGATGCTGCGTAAGCGACGAAATTGGTACGGGCTTCAACTTGATTATTTGTTATCGCATGCAATTGATAAGCATTTACCAGTTTATGAGCGTCAGATGCAACGTTGACGATTCTACCGTGATCGGAACGTTTCAAAGATTTCATCAAATAATGCGTTAATATAAAAGGTCCTACAATTAAAACAAAAAATGTCTTTCTCTGTTTGTTATTTTGTATTTTCAGGTTTACCAAGATAATTGGTCTGGTATGTAATATCATATCCATCTCCAGTTATTTGATGGGGATGGTAAAATACGCCGGCGTTATTAACCAGCCCGTATATCTCTTTGAATTCTGTATTTACACTATCGGAGAACTTGATAATACTTTTAATAGAATTTAAATTTAACAGTTTTATGTAAATATTCGGTTTACACTTAAAAATCTTTTCGTAAATCTCTTCTTTTACTTGTATTCCAGCTTCGATATTCCTACAGGCTAATATTAAAGTCGCTCCTACAACAAATTATACAACTAGATAGGTAATATTTTTCTGTATTCTGGCAATTTTTACTTAAACAATTTTTTCAAAAATCAAATTCATAGAAAAAATCGACAACAAATACAACATTGTATCACCAAATGTCAAAATTTATATTATAGACCTGATCTGACCCGACTGACCTAACCGCAAAAAAAAACCGTTACATGGAAGTCAAAAAATGTTTTTATATCTACCTCGATTAGCGAGTTCATATGCAAGCGCCTTTCCAATACCGGAATTAGCTCCAGTTATAATAATGACCAATCCGTCTAAACGGGCAGTACATTGGCACTTTCGTCCTCCGAAATAACGCCTAAAAATGTACGATTTACGAATTATCCGGTTTATTTCCACTCGACTTACATCAACCCGTAAATAACTGATCCTATCGAAATAGTTCCGATAGCCAGTTTCCACATTACGAATAATTTTGTTAAATTAGTCGAATTAATGTATTTGGTTTTCAACAATTTATTATATCACAATTACTGAAGAATAAGTTTATTACTGAATTTTATAATCTTATTTACCTACGGTGAACTACTAGTCCTATCAAATATAAATGTCGTCTAGATTTGCAGCGGCTGCATTCTTCATAAATTTCTTCGATTTGATGCAATTTGATGCTTTGTTAATGACACTGAAATTGAGCAGGTTAGCAATGTTCAGGGTTGTCCAATACATATATTTTATCTTCTAATGATTATTCATAAAATCACATTTGAACAGGTATTTACTTATCTTGTTACGTTTTTTATGAAGACTATCTAATGGTAAACTTAAATATTCTTCCGCTAATTTTTTGTTTCATCAGTAAATATTTTCATTGAGACAAATTCAAAATCTGGCAACATCTACGTACCTGAATCTACCTGACTACCTATTCAAAAACCATAGACGATAAAGGAGTGAGTTTCAAGAATCATATCAGTATGTCTAAAAAAGAACAACAGTTATTATACAATAATATGGTATGTGCTATTAAAGCGCTAGAAGGAGAAAATACCGTAATCGATTTCCGGAACGAATCTAGCATTTACGGAAAAATTACAGACGTCGACGGATTCATGAATATTGAAATGGAGGATTGTATTTTTAATGATCCGAAAGGTGGGTAGTTAGTTTTTTCACAAAAAGTTGTTTGTATCGTATTCTTTTTGTTATAGGTAACTATTATGAATTCCCGTCGTTTTTTGTCAAAGCTAGAACGATAAGGTACGTTCACGTACCGGCGGAGTATCGAACGAAAGATTTAATTGACGCACAATTAGGCAACATGGTTAGACGAAGAGAACCGAAAGCAAGAACGTGGAAGACAAAGAGGGCGGAAATATATCAAGCCGAAACGGTGAAGGAAATTTCTAAGAGTACCTGAATCCATGTTCGCAATAAATTAATTTGACTTCAAAAATATACTTTTAATTTGTAAAAATGTTCACCTTAATTTCCCTGAAATTTTTAGAAGGGTTTTGCATACAGAAAGACACGTATTTAATTCTTGCAAAGATCATTTCATTTATTCCAAATTTAGTGAGATTTTCTTAAATAAAAGTATTTATTACAGCCTTGCCTAGTCATAAAGGTACAAAATAATTATAAATATGGTATATCGCGTGTAATGTGTAGCAACAAAGATGTAACGATCCCCATTAGTTTCCTCCTCGCAGACGCAACACCAAATGAAGGGTAGATTCTTTCTGAATATTGTAGTCGGACAAGGTGCGGCCATCTTCCAATTGTTTTCCGGCGAAGATCAAACGTTGCTGGTCTGGTGGAATACCTTCCTTGTCCTGGATCTTAGCCTTTACATTCTCAATCGTATCGGAAGGTTCCACTTCGAGGGTGATGGTTTTGCCGGTTAAGGTTTTCACGAAGATTTGCATTCCTCCTCGAAGACGCAACACCAAGTGAAGGGTCGACTCTTTCTGAATGTTATAATCGGACAAGGTGCGGCCATCCTCCAGTTGTTTTCCCGCAAAGATCAAACGTTGCTGATCTGGGGGAATACCTTCTTTATCTTGGATTTTAGCCTTAACGTTCTCAATAGTATCTGAAGGTTCGACCTCTAACGTGATGGTCTTCCCTGTCAATGTTTTCACGAAGATTTGCATGCCACCTCGCAGACGCAAGACCAAATGAAGGGTAGACTCTTTCTGGATGTTATAATCCGACAATGTGCGGCCATCTTCCAGTTGTTTTCCGGCAAAAATCAAACGTTGCTGATCTGGAGGAATACCTTCCTTGTCCTGGATTTTCGCCTTAACGTTCTCAATTGTATCCGACGGCTCAACCTCCAAGGTGATCGTTTTCCCCGTTAATGTCTTCACGAAGATTTGCATACCACCTCGCAGACGCAACACCAAATGAAGGGTCGACTCTTTCTGGATGTTATAATCCGACAATGTGCGGCCATCTTCCAGTTGTTTTCCGGCAAAAATCAAACGTTGTTGGTCTGGAGGAATCCCTTCCTTGTCTTGAATTTTTGCTTTGACATTTTCAATTGTGTCGGATGGTTCCACCTCCAATGTAATGGTCTTTCCAGTCAGAGTTTTCACGAAGATTTGCATACCACCGCGCAAACGCAACACCAAGTGAAGGGTGGATTCCTTTTGAATATTGTAATCGGACAGGGTGCGGCCATCCTCCAACTGCTTACCAGCGAAGATCAAACGTTGCTGGTCTGGCGGAATACCTTCCTTGTCTTGAATTTTAGCCTTCACATTCTCGATGGTATCAGAAGGCTCCACTTCGAGAGTAATGGTCTTCCCAGTCAGAGTCTTCACGAAAATCTGCATGCCACCGCGCAGACGCAACACCAAATGCAAGGTGGATTCCTTTTGGATGTTGTAATCAGACAGGGTGCGGCCATCCTCTAACTGCTTACCAGCGAAGATCAAACGCTGCTGGTCTGGCGGAATACCTTCCTTGTCCTGGATCTTAGCCTTCACATTCTCAATGGTGTCGGACGGTTCCACTTCCAACGTAATTGTTTTACCAGTCAAAGTCTTGACGAAGATCTGCATTCTGTAAATAATGAGAAAAAAGCGCCGATTAATATCGGTGACTAATAACGCCTGATGAAATTTTTTAATGAGTAATGGCGTCACGCGCACGCTGACTCGGCACAATGGCTATTGTTCTGTGTGGATAGATCGCAGCCATTTTGTGTGGTGGGAGCGACAAAAGCGGAACGCGAAATTTACATTATAAATGCGTCTGCGGATAGAATTTACCTTAAAATTAATTGTATGAATGAAAATATTTGACACTAACAATAAAATTTTGTTAATTTGAAATGGAACAAATGATATAACGACGCGATAGCCCAACAAACGGGAATCGTTTATACGAAATCAAATGCAACTTGGATCTATATAAATTGTGAATGTTTTATACAATTTCAAATGTGCAAAATGCTATCGATTTGTTGAATTTATACTCACTTGTATTATAATATTTTCAGAGCACAAATATATGATGTATCGCACGTATATATTCGATTTCGGTACTAAGCACACGACGCTCCAAATCACTTTATGACAAGTAGCTGTTTAGCAATGGCTTTTATAGAAGACAGTCTTCCCCTACTTAGAAAGCCTCGAAACAAGCTCACTCCCTATGTCAAAATTATTAAAATTTATTCTAAATATAAATTACACAATTTTATCACGGGTTATTGTTTATTTTAACATGCTAATTGTAGTAATTAGCAAATATTCGATTTTTGCTGATTTATTTTGCTTAATTTTCGAACAGAACCTTTAGGGAAATTTGATTTATTTGCTTTTTAGGTTGGTAGCATGACGTGGCTATAAAATTAAATTCTAGAATTTAATGATGTAAATGGGAGATAAAGTACACAGTCTAGAAAATATATAGTCAATTTTCTAGGAATAGTAAATAAAATAAGTTTATTTTAATTTTAGAATTATAAGCGGAAATAGCACGATTGCCAGAAATGCAATATTTATCACAAAGCAATTATTTTCTGTCGATTTTAATTTATGAAAGAATTAAATTGAAAAATTAGAAGATATTGGTTAGGATAGGGGTGCTTTTAAAATTAAATAAAACATATTAATTAGCAATCAGGTCATATATTTTCTTATAAAAGGCAACTTTTTATTATCATCGGTTATTACAATAGAATATAAGGCAATTATTGGCATTTTTATATACAAAATAAAGCTACACTTTATTATATAAAAATAAAGTATATATATATATATATCTTTCAAATCACATTTTAATAAATAACAATCCGAAAGAAATAGTCTGGCAATTGTAGTAATAGACAATAACATTGCGAATTTCATCAAATTTCACATAATTCATATATGCATACAAAGTCCACCAATTAAACATAACTAGTTTATAAATAGCCTAAGTATCAGATAGTTTACGTAATTTGATTAACATAAAAATTTAAATACGTCGCAACAATAAATAGCATTT
The DNA here is from genome assembly GCA_947310635.1 of Leptodirus hochenwartii. Lineage (NCBI taxonomy): Eukaryota > Metazoa > Arthropoda > Insecta > Coleoptera > Leiodidae > Leptodirus > Leptodirus hochenwartii. The sequence continues at coordinate 8,628,294 of OX371188.1, forward strand.
ATTAACGTTTCCATGCTTGAAATAAGGTTGAACAACGGTGATAAATATTCTCGATAAAATTCACAGAAACACAAAGCAACATGTAATAAATAGATATTTAAAACACAAAAACAACCACCAATGTAAATATTTACGCTTTTCCAAAGCGAATATTTTTAAATATTGTAAATAGAGTTCGAATTAAAATTTCTTAAAGAAAAGAAAAAATCGTTTAAATAAAGTAAGTCAGTCAAAATCGCAGTTTTTTTTTTAAATGCGTTAATAAAAAGTGCGCAAATAGCCTAAATAAAATTAGAATCGATCTTAGTATGTATATATAAATTGGATTAGTAGACGAGGCGAAGACAACACAAACAAACGTAATTTCGCACGTTCGCGTGTCATTGCGACAGGCCAAAGATCTTTAGTGCGTTAAATGACGTGGCGAGAGCGACCTCTTCCGGTTTCTTGTGCATTAATGCCGCGATCATTTCGACGATCGCCGGTAGAGAGCACGGTTCGTTCCGTTGGAACGTACAGTACCGGTTTAGGAAGTTCATCGACCTAACATGCATAAACGACCTCAAAATTTAAACGAATTGCACAAAAAATCGATTTGATTCATACGATTTTGAGAATTTTTGTGAATATAAAATCGGATGTTGAAATAAATTGACACGATCATTTTATTTCACATTTAAAATTAAATATAATGACTAATAACGTATATTTATTTAGCTTATTAATTATTAATGATAAAATTCGTTTAATTTATCTAATAATAGCCTAAATAAATAACGAATTGAAAAATACAGGGCTCTGAATAATTTTTACATTTTTTAAATATAAAAATAGAATGAATTTAATTTATTTTTCGTACCTTTCTGTAATGCCATCTTTAACATGAACCGGTAATTTGGACGCCCTTGTATTGGGGTACATAAAAGGGGCGTCTGTTTCCACTAAAAGTCTATCTAAGGGTAGCAACCCCTCCACCAATAACTTACGCACACCGATATCAGACTTATCCTTACATAAATACCCTTTAAATATTCCAAAATAATTTTGTTTCAAACTAATAATTAGAATTTTTTTTGTACCTGTAAGTCCAATATAAAAGCCTTTTTCTAAATATTTCAGCGCATGTTCCATTGTACCAGTGAAACAATGTATAAGAACCGGTGGCAACGTTTCGTACTCGTCGAGTACCTTCAGTAAATCTTCGTGGGCGTCACGTTCGTGTATAAATAACGGTTTTCTTAACTCACAGGCCAATTCCAACTAATATTACGGACATAATTTATTATTAATTCGCACAATACGCTCATTATTAACTAGACAACAATTTGAAAGTGTAATTCAAACGGAATTTTAGCGTACAATGCGTTTAAAAATATAATGACTACCTGCTTTCTAAATACCAATATCTGTTCTTGTGGCTCGGAAAAGTTCCTATTGTAATCCAGGCCACATTCCCCAATAGCCACGCATTCAGGATTCTTAGCCACTTGGACCAATTCTTCCCAAGTTTCGTCTGTATAAGACTTTGCATCGTGAGGATGTATTCCTAGACATGATTTCAAAGTACGCCACTTTCTCATTAAAATTTACTATCCTCACTTACCAGCGGTAGAATACAATGTGCCAGGATAAATCCTAGTCAAACGTAAGGCCTCTTTGCTACATCTAACAGATGTTCCTGTTACCATAATCTTTTGAACACCTACAATGTATTTACGTTAAATCCAGAGCATGTACAACGAATTCTAATGTTTACCCGCATCAATTGCTCTTTGGACAACCAAATCCAAATCCCTGCCGTATTTCTTATTCGTTAAATTCGCTCCAACATCGATAACAATCAAATTTTCGTAACATTGTTCCATATTTTTTCTTACAGACGAATTCGCGTCGACTTACGTATCGGATTTATGTGTGTATTTCTAGGGCGTTATTTAATATATAAGTTAATTAGCTAGTTACGTTGATTAATTTAATTTATTAATAAATATTTACCGAATTTGGATTACACAATCAACCATACGATGGTACAAAATAAAAACAAAACGTATTAACCTTAAGATACTTACAGTGTTGCCTCTACCTTTAAGCACGATTGTTTATACATGCGCATGGCACATGACATGCGCACATCGTTTATATCAATGTCAAATTTGTTATGATAGTTTTATCAAATGTAAACAAACGTTAAAAAATTCGAAATAGATTCTTACTGGATTTTTATTTTTTTAAGTAATTTTTTAAATAATATAATAATGTTTATTATTATATTATATACGTTTATATTATTTATTTCTTCAATGAAAGCCACAATTTAAAAGAACCTAATCAGTATTAATTAGATAACGGGTTTATCCTTCTTATTGATCGAGCCCCTTCTTCTCATCCAGTTGCTCGACAATGTATTTACCCGTTCCAGTTCGAAGACTCACATTCTCCACCAACAAGTTGCTGTCTTTTATAACCTTGGCCAGTGGCTATCGGTACATTACACAAATAACAGCTACAGGTCAATCAAAACGCAAAATGGTAAGATTTTTCTATATTTCTAATATTTTGTTACTTGAAGCGTGATATTTTGCATTTCTTCTCGAGGCATCGAAACTAACCGAAACCGAGCGCAACGAAAAACTGACCCCGTTAATCAGCAATGGCTGGTCTTTGGTCGAAAATCGAGATGCAATTTATAAAGAATTTTTATTCAAAGATTTCAATCAAGTGAGCGGTCATGTACTTAGTTATTAATATATCGTTAGCGATGTGACAATACCTCATATCTGCTTTGAACTTGTAATGAGTTAAGAGATTTTCTGAACACGCGCAATAAACCTAAGATTCAGTTTGACATAATATCTCATTTTCTAAGGTAGGTGGTATTGTCACATCGCTGACGATATGCAATGTGTAATTACAATATAAATATAAACTCAATGATGATGTCCAAACGGGTATTAGGCGTTTGGTTTTATGTCCAGAGTAGCTTTGCTGGCGGAAAAGATGGACCATCATCCCGAATGGTTTAACGTCTACAATAAAGTTCAAATAACGTTATCATCTCACGATGTTAACGGCCTTAGTGGAAGAGATGTTAAACTTGCCAATTTCACGGAGGTAGCTTTTAAAACTAGCTCGGATTCTTCGTAAAACCATTGGTTAAGCAATGGTAAAATCCATGGAAAGAAGAAATTATTTCGTGTCTGTTAATAATTGCGGTCAACCAATATATTATTTTTGTTTAATTCATTTGTAATTGATTAAAGATATCCAATCACTAGCCACGTACGTTTTTATTTATAATATATTATAAAAAAAGTTAAAAATAATTCTATTTTGAATTAATAATTAGCAATGGCGTAAGAGACTGCGCTCTGACCTGTCAAATTTTGACTTTTAGACCCATTTCATGTTAATTAATCTAAAACAAAAAATTATCATAATTGCGATTCTAAACAGCAACCGTTTATAATAAATAATCACTACCTGGCTTAATTTGCTTATAAATATCTAAAACGGCTCGCATGAACGCGAAGGGTACCAAATATTGCGGATTAATTGATTTCGTAGGTTATGTTGTGTGAATAACATCATACTGCCGCTGAAGGATTGCATTTTTGCAGAAAGTACATGCAAATATATGGTAAAATTGTTTTTACAAGAGATATTTCAGTGCTAATTTGTTATTTTATATAGCGTGGTGAGCTAGGGTACAAAAGCAATGGCGAACCAATACGTAGTTACTGCTCATAAACCGACCGCGGTTACAGCATGCGTAACCGGTAAGAAAATATCGCATTTTAGCGTTAATATTTTACATTTTCACTTCTTAAAACCTCCACAACGTCTAGTTGTTATATCACTAACACGGGCGTTTATTAAACTCGAAAAAAACTGCAATTGCGGACGTTTTTAAGGCAATTTCACCTCGACCAATGATTTAAATCTAATCGTGGCGAAGAACAATCGCCTGGAGATCTATATGGTGAGTCCGGAGGGGCTGCGGCCTGTTAAGGAAGTCGCCATATACGGGAAAGTGGCTGTTATGAAACTATTTCGCGCTCAAAACGACTCGAAAGACAGTTTATTCTTAGTTACTATGCGTTATAACGCAATGATATTGGAATGTTGCGGTGGTAGCGCGGGGTGTAATAGCAAAAGGTATCGCTTTGATAAAAAAAAAAAAACTTCGTATTTCGGACCCTGAAATAAAATTGTACTTAGTTCGGGCGAAAAAGGTGATGGCGTCGAAACGAATATGGACACGTTGGATATCGTAACTAGAGCACACGGTAAACTAGAGGACCGTATCGGAAGACCCTCCGATAGCGGCATACTAGCCGTAATTGACCCTAAGGCGAGAGTCATCGGCTTACGCCTGTACGATGGCCTATTCAAGATAATTCCGTTAGACAGGGATAATCACGAATTAAGGGCAAGCGCGATTTTTTGTTTAGCAAAAAACAAACGCTCAACATTAAACGATTTTTAAACGTTCATAAAAACATCTTCACCCTCTTATAGGCCATTAACATTCGCATGCCCGAGCTGCAAGTGCACGATGTGGAATTTCTGCACGGCTGCGTTAATCCAACCATAGTCCTGATCCATCAAGATGTAAATGGAAGGCATGTAAAGACACGCGAGATATCCATGCGTGATAAAGACTTTGTTAAAACGCCATGGCGGCAGGATAATGTAGAAACCGAGGCTAGTATGGTTATTGCCGTGCCATCTCCATTAGGAGGAGCTATTATTATAGGTAAACTTCGCTATCACCACTGAAAAAAAAAGATTTTGCCGTTATGTTGTGATATTCCATATTAGAGAAGACAAATAAAAATACTAAGTTTTATATCACAATTTTGTTGAATTCATATATTTTTAGGTCAAGAGAATATTTTATATCACGATGGTGTAAATTCGGTAGCCGTAGCACCCGCTGTAATTGCGCAGAGCACGATCGTGTGCAGCGCTCGTGTAGACAGTGGCGGACTTCGGTACTTACTGGGCGATATGTCCGGTAGACTCTTCATGCTGTTTCTCGAAGTTGATGGCAATATTGTCAAAGATTTGAAGGTACGTTTATCGTTCGTGCGAGATTTTGAGCGTGCTTTTTCGAACGCGTCCCATATTTTAGGTGGAACTGTTGGGTGAGATCTCAACGCCTGAATGTATATGCTATTTAGACAACGGTGTTTTATTCATCGGATCACGTATCGGAGACTCTCAATTGGTTCGATTGAATGCGACAGCTGATCCGCATACGAACTCTTACGTAACTGTCATGGAGTCTTTCACGAATTTAGCCCCAATTTTAGACATGTGCGTCGTGGATTTAGAGCGGCAAGGCCAGGGGCAACTCGTCACTTGTTCTGGCGGTAAGTAAAAACAATGGTTACCCCTCTTTTTATATATGTTTCTCTAAAAGTATATCGATTTAAAGATCCCTTCGTAATTAGCTGCCATTATATAGTTTTATCAAGATAAGAAAGGTCCAATTGAATCTAAGAAGATTTTGAAAGCTTCCTTTTAATGTTAAAAAATCATCTTGGACTGTTCATTTGTTAACTATTTAGGTTACAAAGAAGGTTCTTTACGTATAATTCGTAATGGCATCGGAATTCAAGAGCACGCCTCTATTGATTTGCCCGGAATTAAGGGTATGTGGTGCTTACGCAGTACCCGCAATATGATCGATAAAGACGACACCTTAGTTTTGACTTTCGTGGGGCAAACTCGAGTTTTAGGCCTAAACGGCGAGGAGGTGTGTTCTTTTTTATACATCCTTTCATAAAAAGATGCGCTGCAACAGTGATTTGAAATACACATAGGTCGAGGAGACTGAAATTAATGGTTTCGCGGGTGATCAGCAGAGTTTCCACTGCGGCAATGTCCGCTTCAATCAACTACTTCAAGTCACCCCGGTTTCGGCTCGTTTAGTAGACACCTCCGGGTTAGTGTGCGAATGGAAGCCGCCCGGTGATCGGAGCATTTCCGTGGCGGCTTGTAACGGAACGCAGCTGGTCACATCGGCCGGTCCCGAGCTGTTTTACATCGAGGTACTGTTTCCTTCTAAATATATCGTCCGCCTTATCATTATCGCCCCGTTAATTAGGTCATGGAGGGTTCGTTAGTTATGCAATCTCGTATCACCCTGGACGTGGAAATTGCTTGTCTGGATATATCGCCCAGTTTGGCGGACAATAAACCGTCTGATCGTTCTGATATCGTTGCGGTTGGTTTGTGGACGGATGTGTCTGTTCGCGTGCTGCGCTTGCCTGATCTTATAGAAGCAGCGCGGGACCCTCTGGGTGGGGACGTCATACCTAGATCTTTACTGATGGCCACGTTTGAGAATCGGGATTATCTTCTGTGCGCTCTGGGAGATGGCAGCATGTTCTATTTTAACTTGAGAAGGGATGCACCGGAAGCGTGTTTGTTTGATAGGTGAACTGGGATAATGATAAAAAAAATTCTAACACCAATAAAACTTATCTGTACAAATAGAATTAATTTTTAAAGACTTATATTAAGCAAGTCCGGTTGAAATTGTAGTATATTGTCAGCGATGTGACAATACCTCCTCATTTAAATAGTCTTCAATCCCAAGGATTGGTTGGAAACAGCACGCCATCTGTCGATCTATCCTGAGCTAATTCCTTCATCTCCCCCATAGCTATTCATCCCACACGTCCTCCACTATCTGACCCATATACTCCAATCTAGGCCTCTCTACCCCTTGATTTCCCTCTAATCTATCTTCTATAATTAATTGCATAATACATCCGTATCTAAGAATGTGACCTACTAATCTATTTCTCCTGCGCTGTAATACTCTCCAAATACTTCTCTTCTCCCCTACTAACTCCAGTACGGCTTCATTTGTTACTGTGCTCGATCACTTTTGTCTTGCCTATATTTATTTTCATATTAAATCCTTTGTCATAAATTCCTGCATACCATTAAATCATGTTCTAAATTCTGCTCCCTTTCTGCCAAGATTGCTATATCGTCGGCGAACCTCAACATATATATTTCCTCCCTGAATTTTCACACCTACACTATACTCTTATTTTACCTTGTTTATTGCATCTTCTATATACCTCCTTTCATATAAAAATTCGAAAAATGATATATAATGTTACAACTGATTCTCAGGTTTATTGCGCATGTTCAGAACATCTCCCGACTCATTAGAATTCAAAGCAGATAGGAGGTATTGTCACATCGCTAACGATATGTTAATATATTTTATTACCAAAAGGTAGATATAAAGTGTAGGATAGCACAGGGTAGGAAGGCATTCGTAGAAAAGGAACAGATTTTAAGATCAAATATTGACTTGGGTATTAGAAAATGATTACTGAAGGTATATGTTTGGAGTGTAGCACTGTACGGGTGTGAGGCGTGGACTATAGGAAAGGAAGAGAAGCGTAGATTACAAGCATTCGAAATGTGGTGTTATAGGAGGATGATGAGGATTGGTTGGGAAGATAAAGTAACAAATGAAGCTGTACTAGAGTTAGTAGACGGAGAAGAGAAGTATTTGGAGAGTGTTACAGCGTAGGAGAGACAGATTAGTAGGGCATATCCTTAGGCATGGGGGGATTATGCAATTGATCATAGAAGGTAGAGTGGAGCGAAAGAGAGGGGTAGGTAGGCCTAAATTGGAGTATGTGAGTCAGATAGTTGAAGACGTTGAGATGAATAGCTATAGGGAGATGAAGGGATTAGCTCACGATAGATCGGCATGGCGTGCTGTTTCCAACCAATCTTTAGGATTGCGGACTCTTTAACTAATTACCAAAATTATGGAATATCGCGAAGTAACGGCCAAGTCCAATTAAGTATTTCCTTAATATCGCAGGAAAAAGGTCACCTTAGGTACCCAACCGACCGTACTGCAGCAATTCCGTTCTCTGAGCACCTCGAATGTGTTCGCGTGTTCCGACCGTCCGACCGTCATTTATTCGTCGAATCACAAACTAGTTTTCTCCAACGTGAACGTCAAGGAGGTGAACCATATGTGCAGCCTCAACTCCGAGGCGTACCCAGATTCATTGGCCTTGGCCACGGATGGCAGTGTAACAATCGGAACGATCGATGAGATACAGAAGCTGCACATCAGAACGGTGCCGTTGCACGAGAGCCCTAGACGAATCGCGTACCAAGAACAGACGCAAACCTTCGGGGTACTTAGTGTCCGATTAGATACGCACCAACAACAGGTTTGTATTTGAATCGGTGGTAGGACTGTCTTCGGGTGGCGCTTTAATCTGTTGAGTGTGCAGGGAGAGCTTATGCCAACGCGTCCCAGCGCTTCGACTATAGCCCTAACAACAAGCACTTCCGTGAGCAAAGGGCAACAAGGCAGTGCTACAGTAGCGCCACCACATGATCCAGATCAAGAGATCGAAGTGCATAGTCTGTTAATCTTAGATCAACACACCTTCGAAATTCTACACGCGCACAGATTAATGCCGCAAGAATATGCCATGTCGCTGGTAAGTATCAAACTATGTAAATGATCGGTTTTCTTCGAAAATAATGCTGATTTTTTACCAACGTTTAATATAAAGGTATCTTGTAAATTGGGCGACGATCCAACAACGTACTATGTCTTGGGAACGGCGTTCGTTTACCCGGACGACGCGGAATGTAAATTAGGTCGTTTATTGATGTTCCAATTAAGTGACGGCAATAAACTAGCGAATATATCCGAGAAGGAGGTGAAAGGGGCGTGTTATTCAATTGCCGCGTTTAATGGCAAACTATTAGCCTGCGTGAACAGGTATACTAACTAAGAGCAAATATATTGCGGCTCTGGTAGAATGGATTTCATTTATTCCTTTAGTACTGTTCGCCTGTTCGAATGGACGGCTGAAAAAGAACTGCGCCTCGAATGTTCGTATTTTAACAACGTCGTTGCTCTATACGTGAAAACGAAAGGGGATTTTGTACTTGTCGGGGACTTGATGCGATCAATTACGCTGTTGCAATATAAAACGATGGAGGGTAGCTTCGAGGAAATGGCCAGGGATTATGATCCAAATTGGATGACCGCCGTTGAGATTCTGGACGACGATGTCTTCCTCGGGGCGGAGAATTCGTTTAATATTTTCGTGTGCCAAAAAGATAGTGCGGCGACAACGGACGAAGATCGCGTACAGGTTCGATTTGGCCACATCATCGATTTTTTAAATACAATTTTTAAATACATTTTTTAAATACAATTTTAAATACAATTCAAATATTGTAAAATCGTTACTACGGTGTTAAATAATCGTATAAAACATCACCGAAATTGTATAATTCTCAATTGGTATTCGGGGCCCGGGAGAAAGTCATTAGATTAATGGCAAACCTGCAATCTAAGCAGTCATGCAGACCAATGTTTATTAAATACAAAATACTGACTACCGAGATTACGTGTTTTACAACTGTTACTATATATAAGACGTAAAGTACATAGGTTCAATTCTTTTGAGCATTCTTTTGCCACAAGAAATTATGCATGGTTGCACCTCTATCGATTAACATTGCCACAAAAAGGACAGGTCTATTTAGCAATAAGGCTTTTTTATTTTATCTAGACATAAAATTAAGGCATTTATGTAAATACTTTTTAGCACAAAGTGAAAACATGCTACTAATGAACAAGCTTCTTATTCCATTGAAGAATTTTGATGTGTCAAAGATTATAACATATAATTGTATCTCTATACTGAGTAATTTTGTAGGGGCATAGCCTCCGAAATGCGCATCTAGCTAATAAATGCTTTGTGTTACGGTATTTGGGTGATGTTTTATACATTTATTCGAATAATTTTTTGTGGCATTTGCGTTAATACGCGCACCTCTCCCAGATGCAAGAAGTGGGCCGTTTCCACATCGGCGATATGATCAACGTGTTCCGACACGGTTCGCTTGCCATGCAGAATCTGGCCGAGACCTGTACGCCAGTATCTGGCTGTGTGCTGTTCGGTACCGTTGCTGGGGCCGTTGGCCTCGTAGCGCAACTGCAACCGGAGCTACATTCGTTCTTACAAGAGGTAGAACGGCGACTGTCCACAGTCATTCACAGCGTGGGCAGGATCGTGCACTGTCAATGGCGCAGCTTTCACACCGATATAAAGACGGAGCCGGCCGAGGGGTTCGTCGATGGCGATCTTATCGAGCGGTTTCTTGATTTGAGCACGGAAAAAATGAAGGAGGTAATTATGATATTTGAGGAAGTTTTTTAAGGTCATTTTATTATTATTATTTTTTGTAAGGTTTGTGAGGGATTATTTTTACCTTCGGCTGGAAGTGGGGAACGCCGACGCGAATGTACCGTGGAAGATCTAATTAAAATGGTGGAAGATCTAACGAGGATACATTGAATTATCGTGTTTTTGTTAATTTATAAGTATTTGTTTGAAATATTATTCAGTAAATTGAAAAAATGTTTTGCATATCACACGATATGTGGGGCGTAACTGACGAACTACTATTAACTCAGTCACGTTTCGTGTTTTCGTTTTTATAAAACGTTCGCACGGGGTTTTTTTTAAGTCAGTGTAAATGATGTACGAATTATATTTCTGTCTAACAAATTGAGGATCAATTTTAATATCGTTACAGATACTCAACGATTTTTAAATAGTTTTCCTTTTGATTTATAGGTTGGTCTCAATTTAAATTTTATTTTAAAAAAAGGATAAGTACGGTACTGTCTAAAAATATTTTCACGTACATATAATTCAATAGTTTCGAATATTTCTCCTGTTGTTCCATTCATACTTCTCGATTTAATGAGATTGAAAAAAAACATGATTTTTTTCTTTAAAAATATTTATTTCTTAATTCTAAGAAACTAATCAAATTCGTAGCTCAAACTAAAAATTCTATTTAGCAGAAATTAACTAACATGCATAGAGTTTTGTTACAATCTAAAAGTAACTTAGTTTAGTATCATAGTTTATCATCCCCACCATGTATAATTTTTCGAAATATTAATACCGTATTTTTTTTTATAAAAATAGTCATATCGTAATCTTAAAGCTTTCCATGTGTATCGAAAAATTATGTAAGCCTTTCGTTTGGCTTACAGAGTTTATTTCTATTTACAAACTATGTTAATAATTTTTTATTATCAAAATTTAAACGGAAATGCAACAATATACTATAGCAGACGTATACAGCGTGTTGCAAAAATTAATTCTTTAGAACATGCTGTATGTAGATAAATGGGTAACGAACATTATTTATAATTTGGCAATCAATAACTAAAAACAATAATTGTTATAATAATCTATGAGAAAGCCAAAGGATATAATACAAAACATTTTGAAACACTGTACATAAGCTTTACCGCTGAAAAAAGATATGAAATCCTTTTTGCGTGTCATGAACTTTCATATTTAATTAGTTAATGGTAGAGTACAAACACTACACCGGAACAACATATAATTAATTAAATGAACAATTAATCGGCGATATTCACTATTCTTTCTTGGCTAGTTTTAGAACGTGCATTATAACCTCATCGACTGTCTGATTATTCAGCAATGATTTCACAGCTTGATCATCGATGACGACTGTAAATAGCAGCTTCGCATTCTCACGCATGCGCGATATATAGTCAAAATCCACGTCGCTGGCTGGAGAATGACCACAGCGCCGTATAACGGCATCTAAAATCCGATCTACGGGCGCTTCTGGCCAACCAAACCTAAATATACACTCGATCTTTTTTTGCAATTATAAAATCAGCTTATCTTACCGAACCAGCGTTGGTTCATCCACCAACAATCCCAAAAGTTCCCGGATACTGTCCGTCAACGTGAGCTCGTTCCAGACCTGCGTATGTGTATCTGGTAGCGGCTGTTCATCAGCCGCCAGTGAAAATAACGTTTTTTGTAATCTTTGTTTCTCTGCGCCGGCTAAAATATCCTCTAGTACGTCCCTGTGTTTAGCGCGCATGTGCCGCATGAGGCAGTCTTGTCTAATAAACGCTCTGCCGCATTCTTCGCAGCTACATGGCTGCTCTTTGCGGTGGGTAAGCATATGGAGCTTCAGTGAAGATTTCACTGCGAAAGCTTTGTCGCATACCTAACATGAGGATTGTGGATAAGTCTTTGTTAAATATATAAAGTGATAAAGGGTTTTATTGCATAAAAATGCTTTAATAACAGTTTTCTTATGAAGAATTTCGATCTAAATGTGGTTATTTCGAAAAATTAATGAACCTGTGTAAGGTGTTATAAATATTTTTGGCGGACAAAGAAGGAGCCTCCCCGAAGAATGTTATGCATTTGCTATTGCATACCATTCGGGCAACGGAAAGTAAATATTTACTTCTAAAGTTAAATATTTACCTTCCGGCTAATCCTACAAAAACAAGTCTTTATATAACCGGTTGTAATTAATATTAAAAATTACGGTGCATTCGAAAGGTCGTTCGCCTGAATGCAAAGTAAGGTGGCGTGCCATATCTTCTCTCCTATAAAAAGTTCTGGAACATCCCTCTTCGGGACACTCGATTGGCTGTTCTCCATCATGCACGAACCTCATATGAGTTGTCAATCTTAAAATATACGCCAAAAAACAAAATTACAAACAAAACGTTTATCGGATGGATTATATTTCACTAACCGAACGCGTCTATTAAACGCTCTGCCGCAAATTTTGCAAGTAAAGGCATTTTCGCCCGTATGGTGAAAGATATGCGCGCGCAATTGAGCCGCTTGTATAAACGCTTTACTGCAGAATGTGCACACGTGCGGCTTTTCGCCGGTGTGTGTGCGCACGTGACGATTTAGCGTCTCTTTCGCCGCGAATCGCTTCTTACATTCGACGCAAGCGTACGGACGTTCACCTGAATACATAATCGCAATCGAACCAACGAAATATATAATCAATTATGCAGTATGCATTCCTGCGTACCTGTGTGCATTCGGCGATGCTTTTTCATAGCTCCGCTGCTGGGGAACCGTTTCGGACATAGATCGCAAGGAAATGGCCGTTCGCCGGTGTGCGTGCGCTCGTGCACCTGCTGGAAAGCGGCGCTCTGAAAGATTTTGTTACAGAACTTGCAGGTGTATGTTTTCTTCTTGCGCAGCTGACCGTCTGCGTGCGCGCGCAAGTGATCGCGTAGGTTGTCCTTTCGCGTAAACATACGATGGCACACCTACACGAAAAACATAACAGACATAAAATTTAAAGATTCAATGAAATACTTACTTGGCATTCATATTGCATTCTCGGGGCGCCATGACAGCCAGTTTGGGCAATATGGCGGTCGAGGTGATATTTCCTAGTAAAATCGCGACAACAAATCTAAAACCAATAAAAGTGATAGTATAGAATATCACATCCAAATACCATTAAACTCAAAGCATCAAATAGCTATATGCGCATTTCGAAGGCGATGCCCCCATCTTCAGTAGCACAAGATAAAACACTAAATAAAATACAGTCACTAATCGTGATTGCTTCCAATACAATTAAATAAAGAAGTCAACATGACAGAAGTACTTCAATATATGACATTTATAAATAATTATTTATTTATTAATAATCATTTTATATTTTTTTATTAAGTAGCATGTAGCTAATTTAATGCTTTGAATTACGGTATTTGGGTGATATTCTGTACTATTATTTAACACCGTAGTCATAATTTAAAATCAATAAAAGTGAATCGATTTTCTTAATTTCTCGTTGAATATTAATACTTACCCTGCACGTAAATGACTTAGCCAACGGATGCAACGAGCGCATGTGCATAGCTATCGCGTTTTTGTTTTTATATCGGTTATCCTGCTTACATTCAAAGCACTGATAAATACCGTTCTCGTTGGGATGGTTCAGAACGCGATGACGGTCTAAAATATTGCGATTTGAGTCGGCTGCGAACAGAGTGTCGCAATCCGGACAATCTGGCGTTCCAGTCTGAAAGAAAGAATAAATAAAAGATCAAGTTAAAAAAATTAGAGAAGATAAACTTTCCTTTGAAGGAAAAACATCAACTTCCTCTTAAAGTGGGAAAGTAATGAATTAAAAATAATGACTTACCACGTGAGCTGTGTCTAAAGGTTCTCCACAGCATAAGCAAGTATCGAAGGCCAACGGGTCTGTGTTAACAGCTTCTTCTGTATGGCAAACTGTATTATGACGCTTCAGACTCTATAAGTTAAATAATCATTTAAAAAAAAAACGTTACTTTTACCTATATTCATATTCGATTGTAAATACCGATTCATTTTTAAAAACGCGATCGCACAAGATGCAAAGATACGCATATTCCCCGGTCCACGGTCCGCTGCTCTTTATTGTGGCGGCTGTCGTCTGGATCTCGTACACATACTCGGGATTATCCGGGTCATCTTCCTCCATCTCCTGTTCTTCCTCCTCCAGCTCTTCTTCATCCTCCTCCTGGACCTGTAAAATTTGGTGATGTCGCCGATGGCGCAACTCTTGCGTTTCCATCACTAACAGCTCGCCATCCTCCGAGTCCATATCGCCGGTGACAAGACGAAGTGTCTTGCAATCGGGCTTCTCGTCGATCGGTTCGTCCTCGTCCTCGTCACCCGTGTCTTCTCCCACGATCTGAATAAATGTTTAAAATTGACCAACTAATTTTTTTTTTACATTTGACGAATATAACTTGATCGGATTCTTTTTTACCTCTTCATATTCGTGACTTTCGACGGTCTCGTGGTGCAACACTGCATGATTGACGTAATGCGTAGTGGTGCCATCTGCACTAATGATCTCCTCCACGCCCACAGCTTGACCCAAGATATAAGGTACATGCGGGTCGTAACTTGGATCATCTTCGGTGGTTTCTATTTCCTCACAATGGTCTTCCACCTCAGCCATGTACTCGCTAAATCAAATATATTATAAAATAAAAAAGGCGCGAAATTTTATTAAATTGTAAAAACAATTTATGAATATTATAATATAAATATATTACGTTTCCTCAATGACTTCTTCGCCATCAAAAGCATTGATTTCTAAATTGCCATCCGTATTACTAGTTAAAGTAATTACTTCATCAACTTCTTCTTCGTGTACAGGCATAATATTTAAAATACGCATATTTTTCGGCGTTTTTCTATCGTCATCGTCAATCGGCTCTAATTTCCCGACGAGCACCTCCATTAGTTGATCATTATTCATGTTAGCTGTTAGATTCTGGAATGAACGATTTTTAAATTTTTCAAACATTTTCAAATTATAAACGGAAATTACGCGATACCCTATATATCGCGATGACATACAACCCATGATACAAGTATGGCTGCATTTTGCCAATGTCATGATAAGTTTTTCGTTTATGACATGATTATTGTAAATTGAATTAATAGTAGATAATATAATTGAACGGGATTTAGTTTCATTTATAATTTATATAATGAAATAATGTATGTGTTCTTGGGTATAAGGAAATTAACTACAGAACAACTCTTTATTAAAATGAAGGTTATCCAAATATAGGCTTGAGCCAGCCATTTTAAACATGTACTTACCATATGCATCCCTCAGAACATAGCTGATATAAAAGCAATCCAACCCCGCTTCGTACTTCTCAACCCTGACAACTTATGAACAACGTTGTAAGACTACATTAAAACACCCACAATTTACACAAACAATCTATTTTTTAAAAATATTATTCAAACGGCGAGAACGGGATTTGTGTTACGATTAGACCGAACATGGCTGTTTCTCTAAATATATGTCGTAGTACCACAGCTCGAAAAATATAATAAATATTTACGCTTACCCGTATGTCGCGAACAATTAGAAATATCGGCGATTTAGCACTAGTTCGCATACAATTATTAATTTAAATTGCATTGTTTGTAGACATAGGCCCCTGAAAAGTCGTCAACCGATTAATCATGGCGAACAAGATGAAAGCTGGTGAACTACATTACTGTGTCAGCGTCGCGTTGCTTGTTTTGCGCATGTATGCGCCCGAATCCGTTGTTATATACTTTTTACCGCTCTTTTATGAATGCATTTTAAATTTTAGCTAACTAAAGCCATTTTGTAATCATTTGCAAATATTAATTCAATTAAAATTACATATTAATCGTTTTTAAATGCACAAATAGCATGCGTTATATTTGACGTTTTGACTTAATGGCGTAACTTGAGTGTCATATCCGCCATATTCTTTCATATGGGATTATTGAAATTATAGCATAATTTATTTAATATTTCTTAAAAGTTTGTGAACAAATTTTATTGCGGAGAAGTTTTATCGGGTATGTATGCTGCTTCATGTCAAATTCCAATTTGAAATTATGTATGCAGTTATACTTCTTTGCCATGGCAACTGTTTTATTGTGTGTCAACATTTTTGAGAATCTATTTAAAAGAAGTGTAAAACAACCTTAAATTGTCATCTTTGATTTGAAATTAGAAAATGTCTTCGGAAGAAGATATTTCCGTGCACCTGACACAATCCACGTTAGGAAAATATGTCAGCAAACCAAACCTCAGCGATAAATTGCTGCGAAAACCGCCATTCCGATTTCTACACGATATTATATGCGTTGTCATAAACGATACGGGCTATTTAAAGGGCCTATTTTCGGTAAATGAACTAATATCCGCTAATGTTAAAGAGCGCGACGCCAAAGTTGCGTTTTTAAGTAAGCTCATATCTGCCGTCAAAGCTACAACTAAAATTGATCTGAAAGTTCGTGCCAGTAAAGTCATCGCTGGTCTTGAACCAATCGAAACTAACAAGTTATTGCAAGCAATTGCCAAAGCGATTGACGATAAAGTCAATAGTACTGGTTATGTTAGTTCTTTAAGCGGCGCTCCTAAGGAGAAGGCAATTAAACCTTTGAAAGCGTCGAGCAATAAAATGAAGGAAACGCGATCGGTTGGCAAAAGTAGCTCAAAAACGGATGAATTGAAAACGAAATCGAAGACAGTATCGAAAGAACCGCAATCATCAACTCGCTCGTCTTCAAAGGCATCCGTATCTGAAACGAAAGTGCGAGATAAGAAAACTATCGAAAAGAAGTCTAGCAAAGATTCGATTCCTTCAACAGATAGGAAGCAGCAAAAACGAAATGATAATAAATATAGAAAAGATGAAGCAGCTAGTAAAATTAATACGCCGAAAGAAATAGAACGGACGCATAAAACAATTAAAGAAGATCTAGTTTTAGGAGATCACCAATCAGAATTAGTAAAATCAACTAATATAACATCAGATAACTTGACAGAAGAAGCTAAGCCAAGTCTTGGTATGGAAGAGAAAGTTTCAAGTTCTAATTTACCAATGGAAAATGATAACGTTGAAAATATCATTCAAGCGAAAGATGCAGCCGAAATTAAACCTGCAATTGAAAGACCCAAAACTGCTAAAATATCGAATAATATGACCCAGGTAATCAAAGATAATCAAACGAATGCCACGCGAGATTCTGTAGAAACCAAGGCCACGAATAACCAAGAACAAACCACCCCCTTAATCGCCCTTTCTTCAACAATCCAAACAGACGCTGATAAACTAATTCCCAATCAATCCGAACCAATGATTTCCGTCAGCAAACCTCCCACCGCTCGCCCGCGTAGTTCGCTACGTCCACCGAGTGCCCGGCCAGGTACTGCCAGGCCTGCGGCACCGCGGTTTCGGCCCCCATCCGCACTACCCCTTAGTGACGCGGTCGCCGCTATTGGTGGTAATGTTAAGGTTGTGGTGGAGCATTACAGAGGTGGAAAGGATGATGAGGCGGAGGATGATGATGAGGAAGAAACGGTTATTATACAACAGGTATAATTACGACGAAGAAATTTTTGGTGGGTGAATTGATCAAAGTAACAATGTTGTGCAGAATTTGGACGATTGGAAGAATACATCGTCTGTTTCTTCTGTAAATAACGCTTTGGATGATACCGTTGATGCGGCTGTTGCTGCAGCGAGCAAAAGTCATTTAGTAGGTCAAATAATGGCTCAAGTGGGTCAGGAAGATGCTGGCCCGGGTACCGTTAGGGGTGGTAAACAAATACAGGTGCAGCTGTTTCAGGATAAACCGGTTGCCGAACTGGGTGTTTCTATACAAACTGTAACGCAGAGCGCTAATATGTTGGGACAACTGGTGAGGAGGGATGACATCTCTCGGGCAGATTTTTTTAGTTAGTTAATTATAATAACGCTTTAGATGGGATATCTTCACGAGGATATAGATGCCATGCGCTCTGAACTGGAGCAGTGGTCGCAAGTTGCGAGCGCAACAATGGCCGATTCTGATAAGCGACGTACGGAACTAGCCGAACGTGCCCGACCATTGCGCGCTCGGTTGCAAGAAGTAGAAGATGAAGTAAACAGTTTTTTTATACGTAATTATTTATTTATTGTAATGATTTTCTTTAGATTCAGAAACAAAAGGAGGAGATCGCAACGTTACAATATACGGTACATTCCGATCAGAGACGAATTGAGTCGTTGCTACGTAGGGAGGTGGAGGGGGTGGGGGATCCAGTGGCGGTACCGATGTACGATTAAAAATTGCGTAAGTTTTTTTTAAATATGACTAACTTGAGGATTATTAAAAATAGGAAAAATTGTATTACTGTTTTATTTATTTATCTAGGATTTTTTATAACAAAAAATATAATTTTATCTATGTAAACTACATAAATGTATAGAAACAATTTGTTTATAGATTAGTTCTCGTAAGACACAGCTGTGACAGATTATGTACAAGTTTGTGTGTTGCAAAACTATAAAATATAGTTTTTTTTATTGTTGACGTAACTTGTTCTTATAAGATAATATTAGGTAATCACATGTTCGTTGGTAAAATGCTGCACAATCCCTCGTAGAGATTGCTTTGATGTCTTCTTTGTTATTTACGTTATAAAATTAGAGAGAGGGCTCAATTAGAGCTCGAACAGTTCGTCTTGCTGTTGTTCAAACCTAAAATCAACCAAAATACGATTTCTCAAGCCCAAAATAATTTCATTTTTATCATAAACATTTTTTTCGTTAACTATCATATTATTTTGTTGGCTGCTGAGAAGGTCATGCTTTTTTATTAAAACCCAGAATGTATCAACTAATAATTTTACTAAATATCAGCGTAAACAATCTGTCTTGGTCTTGATTTATAAAACAAGGCTATAATCAAATATTCGCAAATTGAATTATCACCTTCAAAGTAGAAATATTTATTTTTTGTTGTTTTAATTTACGATAAATCAGATATAGAACAATTCCACAAAAAAATAATTTGTGTAATTTAAAAATAAATAAACCCATTCAATCGTAAATGGCTAAACTGAAAGCCGTAAAAGTATTGTGATAATAAAATTAACAATTGTATTTTTAATGAGTTTAAGTATTAGTAATTTTAGTTATTATTATTACAAGCGTTTAAGGAGCGTTTCTACGTTATACGTATGGATATATTTTTATTACGATAAAGCAGTGGCACTCAAAAATTCAAAATTACAATCAATTTTTTATTTGATTATATATATCAAAAATTATATTTTCAATCCATTTTTCTTATATGTTCTTCTGCTAAATGAAAGCTTTCATACAATTTCATACAAATAGTTTATTATTACTATTTTACAAAAAATACTAATGACGATATTTTTATATTTTACTCCTTTTAGTGAAGTATTAATTTTTTAATTAATTTCGCACTACCCCACCTATTTTAGATTGATTCTAGCACTAAGAACGGTAGTAGAAAAAAGAAATAGGGTAGGAAAGGTAACTTGCATAGCTTTTGTAGATTTAGAAAAGGCATTTGATAATGTAGATTGGGACATAATGTTTAGAATTTTAAAAGAAACGGGTATAGATTATAAGGATAGGAGAATAATTTTTAATTTATATAAACACCAAACTGCCTTAGTTAGAATTGAGGGGGAAGAAGAGGTAGCAAAAATAGGGAAAGGAGTTTGGCAGGGATGTACACTCTCACCGTTATTATTTAATCTATATATAGAAGATGCAATAAACAAAGTAAAAGAAGAGTATAGTGTAGGTGTGAATGTACAGGGAGAGAAAATATATATGCTGAGATTCGCCGACGATATAGCTATATTAGAAGAAAGCGAAAAGAATTTAGAAAGGGTATTGAATGGTATGCAGGCAGTATTGACTAGGGATTTTAACATGAAAATAAATATAGGTAAAACTAAAGTGATGAGGTGTGACAAAAAGGAATGCAGTAGAAAAATGAAGATCTCAATAGGAGATAATAGAATCGAAGAAGTGTCAGATTTTTGTTATTTAGGCAGTAGAATCACAAAAGATAATCGAAGCAAAGTAGATATAAAGTGTAGGATAGCACAGGGTAGGAAGGCATTCGTAGAAAAAGAACAGATTTTAAGATCAAATATTGACTTGGGTATTAGAAAAAGATTACTGAAGGTATATGTTTGGAGTGTAGCACTGTACGGGTGTGAGGCGTGGACTATAGGAAAGGAAGAGAAGCGTAGATTACAAGCATTAGAAATGTGGTGTTATAGGAGGATGATGAGGATTGGTTGGGAAGATAAAGTAACAAATGAAGCTGTACTAGAGTTAGTAGGGGAGAAGAGAAGTATTTGGAGAGTGTTACAGCGTAGGAGAGACAGATTAGTAGGGCATATTCTTAGGCATGGGGGGATTATGCAATTGATCATAGAAGGTAGAGTGGAGGGAAAGAGAGGGGTAGGTAGGCCTAGATTGGAGTATGTGAGTCAGATAGTTGAAGACGTTGAGATGAATAGCTATAGGGAGATGAAGGGATTAGCTCAGGATAGATCGGCATGGCGTGCTGTTTCCAACCAATCTTTAGGATTGCGGACTGTTTAACTAACCCCACCACTGAAATAACCCGACAAGATATGCGGCAAACTTCCTTTCAGTCGTTAGTACAACTACACCGATCATTTGTTTCTTACTCCATAATTTGTGCAACAAAAAATACAGAAATACGGCTCAAAAAGTTACAATCAAACTTAACATCGCGGTTTTATCTGAACCTGAGTGTATAAATTCGATTTTTCATAAAATCGCGGCTTCGCGTACGTTTTTTATACACTTTCCGTGATAAAATAAAAAAAATTCAAGTCGGTGTCAATATTGTGAAGTTAGGTATAGAATGCCGTCGCGCAGATCTAATTAACCTAAAAAATCGTTGGCTTTCGGTCACTTTAATTCTTTCAAGAGCCTATTTACGTTCTGACGTTTTGGGTTATGTCAAGTGAAAATTAAAGATAAACACAAAAATATCAACGTATTTAGAGTAAATATTAATTAACGTGAAGTAATAATTCAATCGAAATATTTAGTGCGAGTGATAAATAAGTGTTCTACTAGTTGGAGGAAGCTTTGCTGAGATTTTGTCAAGTAAATATTTCAGTTTGTAAACATCCGTTGTAAGCATGCAACTATTTTGGATAGCTGAAGATAATTATGTAGTTACCACAAATAGCATCAAAAAAGTTCTAGTTTACGAATTAAAAAAACCACAATGCGTTTGTCATTAAAAACATGTTAAAGAAATCGAAAAATAAATGGTTTTATGAAGAAACCAACTCAAATTTCAGCTAAAATATCATTCTTAAGGTACATATTTAATTCAGCGATTGAAATTGTATTGAATTTGACTCACCCTTTCATCGAAGTCTTAATTTTGTTACCGTGCTGATTGCTAATTACAACGGTCTGCAAATGATCGCCAGCGTTATTATTCACAGATTGCTTCATGCGGGAAACGGTCGGTTGTCGAACTGTATTGGCAAATTCGTCGCTATCACTTAAAAATCTGCAACAACAAAACCGCAAAAATTATTAGTGTAACATAATTTTATGGGCATCTTAAGTACGTGACTTTTAAATCCGTAAACTAATTTAGCTGTTAAATTAAAACTATCTACATTTAACCAACTGTTGTGGCTATATAATTATGTAAAATTGATTTTTTTTATGCTATTTACACAACTTATCCTTATTATGTACATAAGAAAATTGAATAATTCCCCCATTAATACATAATTTATAATATTCAAATAGAAAAATTATGTGGTACTTTCCAAAATAAAATAAAATGAAATCATAAAGCAAATATAAATACGCGGATAGTAACAAACTGTTCCTTAATAATTGCCAAATGAAAAAAAGACATTTTTCATATAGATATTTTATTAAAAATATATAAATAATGTCCCAATTTTTCGGAAAATTTCGCCTAGATGAGCTTATTATACAATAACAAAATCAACGTACAGGCTATTCTTATGCGCTTTTTGCACTATTTCCTTTGTGCTCGCTATCGACGCATCGATTTTCAACAGGAAATTGTTCGGCTCTATTTCCGTTTGTTGTGTCGTCACGTCACAACCACCAGAGCCATCTAGATCCGTTCTAGAGGACGAGCCAGTGATGCCGGATGATGTCGGCGTCGCTAGCTCGCTAGTGGTACTCACTATTTCCGCCCCATTCGTCGGTATTAGCAAACAATCCCGAAGGAATATACTATCGGATGCAAAGAGCCGATTTGCTCGTCGGATCTGTTCCATCTAGAAAATTATTGTTTGATTTTTTTTGACAGCTATTTTTGAAGATAATTATCAAATTGTCAGAATTGACATTTATCATCAAATAAAGTGTTTCTTTTTTTCGATTCTTACCGTAACTTCGTATTTGAGGGCGATTCCTTGTAGTGTATCTGTGCTGGTAACAACGTGTTTGATGAAATTATCCGTTTTGGGAACGTTGTGTCTATTCGTGCTTCCGTAACGTTTCAATGATCTAGCAGAGTCGCGAATGGACAGCTTCTCATACGATCCCCTGTTCATCTTTGGTTAATTTATAATTCTTCTTGCCTACGCTCACGTTAGCTCACCGATTTCCAGACAATCCGCAACTAAACTAGGACGGTGCGAGTTCCACAATTTGACAATTGTTATGTTTGCATTATTACCATATTGTTAATTTTCAGTAGTTTGTTTTCATATATACATGCATAATATATGAACTTACATCACTTGGCAAACATCGGCCGCGTTTTCAGATTATCTACGCGCTTGTTTTTACACATCGAAATCTATAACAAAATATTTGCATGCATAATGCGGAGCACGAATTATTCAGCATAATTCCAATGTTCTAGTTGCTTGTTGCGAGATGGAAGTCAGTGTTTTAATTTGACGACCACTGATAGATATCGCACCGGATCGTGGCCTGTGCGAAATGACAAATAACAACTGTACTTTTTATTGAGGAATTTGTTGATGATCACAGCATATCGCTTTGCTTGGTTTCAATACGATTTTGAGAGTGCTTGTGGATTTCTCGCAGCTAATGCGAGCACAAGCTAATCGCTACAAATCC
Organism: Leptodirus hochenwartii; assembly: GCA_947310635.1. Classification (NCBI taxonomy): domain Eukaryota; kingdom Metazoa; phylum Arthropoda; class Insecta; order Coleoptera; family Leiodidae; genus Leptodirus; species Leptodirus hochenwartii. Next base: position 8,651,644 of record OX371188.1, read on the forward strand.
GGCACAAGCGCATTCTCTTCATAGGATTAAAAATGATCGGAGTATTTATAATAAATGAATCTTTTAAGAAAAAAACTCATCATGTCCAAGCTTTCTACAATTCGTATCCATCAGTCTTTTTTAAGTCTCTGAGTCTATATAGCATACATATACTTTTTAGTCAGAATATTCTCGCATCTTCGTCAAAGTTCTACATTTATCCTAAAAATATATACATGGATATAGCTAGTTTGGTAACTATACTCTTATATTCGCCAGAATATAAATGTATAAACTGTGCAACATAAAATATCCCATAGCTCTGTACATAATGAATGAACCATACATTGAAATTAAATTGATTTATTTCCTATGACATTTATTGTAACGATGCATATCTAGTACAGTTTATACTAACCTGGCAACTATGTAAACGATATACACTAATTCCCGGGTCCTATCATATGTCCTACCGACCATTCATCCTACTCGTCATTCATCCTACCGCCATTGCTCCTAAAAGTCAAATATCCTATTCGTCATTTATCCTAAACGTCCATTACCCTACGCTTTAAATAGCCGTCCGACACAGTTCGTCGTTTATCCTATCGTCATTTATCCTAAAACCCAAGTGTCCAACTCGTCATTTATCCTAAACGTCCAATATCCTAAAGTGCACAGTTCGTCAAATATCCTATTCGTCATTTATCCTAAACGTAGAATCTCTACGATTATTGGCAACGTTGCACGGATTCGATATTCGTTAAACAATTGACTGTATGTTTTCTAGTCATCTGGTTGTAAAAGATTCTAAGATGGCTTAAAATAGTATCGCTTAATAATAGTAAAATAGTATCGCAACGAATTAGTATCTTATGCCAACGAAAATACTCTATAATTTCATGTTGGATTATCGCAAAATGTAAAATAAGGCTGTTCTGTTATCGCTATAATTACTAATTGCACCTGCAAAATACAAGGAACATGTCCTTCAAGAATGATGACGAATTTCATTGAATATATTATGTTTAATATATTTATTTATTTTTTGAATTAACAATTTAATTAAATACTTCTAGCTCATGTAGTTGTACAATTTTTTGACACACTTCGAACATGAAGAATATTTATTCTTATTTACCGATGAATACTAATTCTATGTATACAGTTAGACCACGTCTGTAATAAAAACTTGCGTAGGATATCATATTTTTTTATTTTATTATGTACTATTTTACAAACAGTAAATATAAATCAAATAGGGTTTTGCTGCTTCTTTATTATATCATCATATCTGAATCTGCAGAGCAATTACATCTTATTTTTTATGCTACAAACAGAATTATTCTTATATAATATTGCACGATAAAATAGCTTATGCACTAAATGAATCTCGTTACAAATTTATAATCACTGCTATAGAACAATTTACCCAAAACATTTAAATCGAGTACAATCGAGTAATCACAGCGGTATCAAAACCAGTCCTATCTCACTTTTTGTGGTACTTTAATATGAAATGATGTGGAGGCTTTTCTTCGGCATAACACATAAATCGCTACGAGAGTTTATCGCTGTAGCAGCAATTTTATTTATTGCATTCGTTATATTTCATATATCTCAGAGTCCCTTGAAAAAAGAAAACCTTATTCACTGTTATATATTAATATTGAGAACTCTTACTTATTTAAAATCTGTAATGCAGGTGCAATTTAGTAATTATGGCGATAACAGAACCAGCCTTATTTTACATTTTGCGATACTCCAACATGAAATTATAGAGTATTTTCGTTGGCATAAGATACTAATTCGTTGCGATACTATTTTACTATTATTAAGCGATACTATTTTAAGCCATCTTAGAATCTTTTACAACCAGTTGACTAGAAAACATATAGTCAATTCTTTAACGAATATCGAATCCGTGCAACGTTGCCAATAATCGTAGAGATTCCACGTTTAGGATAAATGACGAACTGTGCGCTTTAGGATATTCGACGTTTAGGATAAATGACGAGTTGGACACTTGGGTTTTACGATAAATGACGATAGGATAAACGACGAACTGTGTCGGACGGCTATTTAAAGCGTAGGGTAATCGACAAATATGATATTTGACTTTTAGGAGCAATGGCGGTAGGATGAATGCCGAGTAGTATGTATGGTCGGTAGGATAATTGGTGTGCTCTGAATAATTTCTTACATGTCGCTATCGTATTGCTTCCAGAAAGGCTTAGCGAGTATTATTAAATTTAGAAAATTATACAGAAATAAAACCTCGTGATCAACAAACATAATTTTTTATTATTTCAAATAAATATCACAACCACACGCCATTTTTCCAATACTAGATCATACAGTAAAATATAAAATTATCGTTAATATATTTTATATCTAAATAATTAAAATGTCCAATCTGATGTGCTAAAATTCTCATCTGAATCGTTATCCATATTATCGAGGGTGTGTACATCCTCTACAAAATAGAAAACAATATTAGTACAATGATTATTTTTTTAATATACTTTTTACCAGTGTTGAAAGCGACTCGATCGCTCAAAGGAATCGCGGGCTTCAAAAACTCGGGTAGTGAAGCGCTGGTGCGCCTGTGCAATTTAAAAAACGGGTGTATGAGGAGTTGCGAAGCCGCGGGCCTAATATTCGGTTCCTGCTGCAAGCAGAGGGCTGTAATTTGGTGCAAACCCTCACTGAACTGCCGCTCGGCTTGTATGCGGAGCATTGTACTCACACCTGAATCCCCTGCGTAAAATTTGATATATTTACATCACTTTGGATTTTTTTTTTTTATACATACGTACCGTAATAATTTGTTTCATCTTCGTTTAGGGTAGTACAGTCACGGATATTGGGCGAAGCGCCTCGCATTTTTTCTGTTAACATCAATATATTGGCGTAGTGTTCGTACGGTTCACATCCGTTAGCTAATTCGCATGTCAAAACGCCAACACTGTAAATGTCAGATTTTTCGTTATAACCTAAAAAAACTTAACAATTAACTTGTGATTCGGCAACACAAGATCTCAAATAAATTGTTACCTTGCAGATTTTGCTCCAGCAATTCCGGACTAGACCATTTAAGCGTCTTGTCAGCGTGAATAGGAAAAGAATGTATTTGCGGTTGCCACCTGCCATTCCTAGCTATAGAACAGGAATACCGAAATCCTGTAAGACACGCTCTGCCATCGCTTGATATTAGTACGTGGCTCGCTTTTATTGCCCTATAATAAGTTTAATGTAAACACATTATTACACACATTCCATTTAATCCACCTATGAATATATCCCTTTTTATGTATATAATTCACAGCCTCGATAACATCTCGTAATATTAAGGCGATCGCATTTTCCGGAAGGCCGTAATTAAAATTGCAATTCAACAAGTCTCGGCAAGACCGATATCCCATTAACGGGCATATTATATAGATTTTATGTCCATCCACGAATGCCAAATTATACAACAATATATTCGGGTGTCGTAATTGCCTTGTAAGCGCAATTTCATCCTGAATAGTGTAATTATAAGAACAATTTATGCAAAAGCAAATATATCGCTCGCAATAGGCAGACCTCTATTAGTTTTAATTCGTCCGTGATTTTGTGCACGTTGTATTTTTTAACGGCGACTAATTCGCCGGATGGTACGTGCTGTGCTAAATTTACGACTCCGATCTTGTTGAAACAATCCCCCAATGTGGAAACTATTCGATAATCCGCGCTATTTGGCTCGTATACTTTTTCAGTCATTTTATTAAACCAAGTCCTAATTAATTTACAACAACATAATAAACAGTATAGGTTATGTCATGGTACCGACATTGTTGTCATATTTCTGATGTAAATTTTAGGATTATAAGGAATATTTTACCATCAAGTTACGATCAGTTTATTAATATTTATAAGATAATATTTCTTTGAAAATGGAAAAAAAGACTTGTAATTAAAAGTGGGAATGTGTTTAATTTCATAACGCGATTGTTTGTGTAGCCCGGGCGTACGTTGTCATTATTTATTGGTTATGTACGACGTTTCGTCCTCTTGGTGGACGATATAGTGCAGCATATACGTTCTACAGCAGCCCTATATTAAAGTGCAGGCCGCTGATAAAACGGTTCAACAATTATATATCAAAATGCGCATAATGTATGCCATAAAAAGGCACCGTACAAAATGATAAATCAACACATCGACAATATGTAAGCTTGTCCGCTCACGTTCCACTATGCACAATTCCACTGCGAACGAGACGCGTCGCAACAGCGACGTGACGCGTTTCCATCCGTTCCACGGGCAGAACATTCAGCTCACCAACGATAACACGGTCGCATATCGGGAGCGAAGCTTCGCCAATGGAATTACATTCAGTGAGAAGCCGATCCAGCCGGAAGAGATCTTCCTCATCGAAATTGAGGAGGTAGAGAGCGGCTGGAGTGGCCACATGCGCCTCGGCCTCACACAGCTCGATCCCCAACTGATATACAGTCAGATTGGGGCCATTCCCCAGTACGCCCTGCCCGATTTGGCGAGTAGGGGCACGTCGTGGATTCACGGTCTCGCCAATAACTTCTTATCAAATAGCGCTAGGACTAAAGTTAATTTTGTATCAGGTAATGTTCGATGCGGCCGGATATATATATATATTTGCGAGTATTTATCGGTATCTTATCAGGTGGTAATATTGTAAAGACATCTCGAGGGTATATACCCACGAGTGCGTTGCTGCCGAAATTGAAAGGTTCCTCTACGGGCGGCCTCTTGCCCACCGATACGTACAGTCGCATCGGTGTTATATATATTCCGTCGCCCGCCAATGAAAACGTGGCGAATCTGCATTTTATTATAAATGGCAAGGATCAAGGAGCTTGTATAAAGCATATACACTTCAAAGAAACTCCTCTGCATGTTGTCATTGACGTGTATGGCACGACGAAGAAGGTGCGGATTATTCAACTTTACACGCACGGTAAGAGATACTATAAAAGTATTGCCGAAAGCTAGCAGTAACGCAAAAAAAAACGTTAATTTTGAAATGTTTTTTAGTGCCGACGCTACAGGCAGCGTGTAGAAACGCAATATTGCGTCAACTAACGAAGGCGACGGTAACAGAGTTACCGCTCCCAGATAGATTAAAGGATTATTTACTATTCAAAGATCAAGAGGCGATAACTAATTAGTCAAGTTGTGATTTGTGTATTCGTTTTTTACGCATCTTGTCCGAAATATGTTTTTTATAATGCTATTTTTATACTTACAAGACTTTATATCTTTGTTTCGAATTTATATTGTTACAGAAAAACAACAACTGAAATTTGTAAATTTCTCCACGATTAAGTATTTGTATTTTGTTGAATCTCAATAATTGATGCATGATAATATTATGTAAACACTGTTTTCAAGAAAGTTAAGAATTTTTTATATAAAATATGAAGTATCAATCAAACATATCCCTTAAAAATATAAATAATTATATAATACAACTTAAAAAATATATTAAAAACTACACGTAGAGGGGCGGTGCTAAGGTAAAAGGAACAATGTTGCAAGCATCCTGCTCGTACTCGTGATAATCTAATGTGTTCGGATAATTTGCATGATCCCGCCAAAAAGTACGCTTGAAATTATTCAATTCATGGCTCCATGCCTTAAACATACATATTAAAAAGTGGCGGGCGAAGCTTCGAACCTTGCGGCACAACACGCCTATATCCTTTCCACTTACCAAATCCGAGTGAGCAATCCATAATTGTTCAATGATATTACCACGTTTTATAGCAATATCCCTAGCGATTTTTAATATGTTATAAGTACGCTTATCGTCGTATCGTATATTCCTATAAAATGCCTTCAAATGCCACAATCTAAAAAAAAATTACAATTATCACTTTAATTGAGCAAATTTACGGTACAACGTAACCTCGCTTCTATAACTTTTGAAGTGTTTGAAGCCTTTGTCAGGAGCTGGATCAAATGATCCGTTGCACTGTGACAATTCGCAACGTTCACCAAATTCTTCCTATTCGATTTATCTGACATGTACAATAAAAGACCTTCTAAATGGTACAGAGCCGTAATTTGGTTTTCTATTGTGTCGTGTTCTTGTAAAATCGTGGTGTCGTACGCTTTGACCTGCCAAGTGCTTGCCGCTTCGTAATCTCTGATTCTCATATTCCTAAATAATTTCATATTTATTATTTCAATCATGCTTGTTAATAAATTGATAGAAGGACGTGGGAAAATACATTCTGTATCTTTGTTAATCCTACCACAGCCACATTACAGTGAAATATCTCCGTTTTGCATCGGGATCTCTGTAACAGTTCACATGTTCCCCTTCTATGTTCAGAAACTGTTCACACGCTTTATAAGTCTGAACACAGTAGCCAGTTTCTAAATGTACTGCGATTGCTAGAGCGTAATACCAAACTTTGCCTTAGAAGACCATAAATCAAAATAAAGATGGAAGATTTAGACTACGTAGCAGATTTTTTTTTAACTCTCACCAGAGTAGTCTAAATCTTCCTCGGATTTAAGTTCCATTTCTGTGAGCAGGTAAACAACCTCAGTTACTTTACACTCCATAATCAAAGCTTGCACAAGTAATGGATATAAATGAAGAGTACTTTCTCTATCGTTTATGGTCTCACAGATTCGTAGGATAACGTAGCCAATTTCTATAGCTCGCGATATTTCAGATCTCTGGAACCTAAAAACGAGCTCTCTTTAAGATTTCATCTCTTCTACTTCTACCTTGACATGTGCATTTTTCGATACGACCGTTAAAATAGTAACTTTTTCTCCCAACTTATTCTTTACCTGGCTCTGAATATTGCCGTGTACAATCTGACCACCGACCAAAGATCATCCCGTTCCACACTCAGCCTCTTTCTATGGCACATACAAAGAGCGTGCACCTCCAAAGCCACGCAAACATTATCTTTATTGTAATGATTCATGATCCGAATCATATTGGCGTAAGCGTTGGCTATTATCGGAAAATCCTGATCTGCGCAAAGAGCATTATACAGGCTCCACGTGGCTGCCAATTTGGCGTGCTGAAATTGCTTTAGAACCTAATAAAATTTGCGCAATGTACTTTTATTTTTTTATTTAAGCCTCTAATAATAGTCCAGTTGTACCATAAAATTGTTGCACATGTGGGTTAGGCAAATTGACATATTATCGCAAAATAAGGCTTGTCCGCCAATTTTAGAATGGATAAACCCTCTGCTGCAGCATAGTAAGGCCGAGATAATTTTCAGGTACATTAATTTTGATTTGATGGAAAGTCGGTTGGGGTTCGCTGGAAATGGGTACCCTTTATAAAACAGAACCAGTTATTTCGATACAAATGCGATTTTCAACATGATTTACCAAAGTTAAACATGGCTTTGTAGTAAATTCTAGATGCTTCTTCGCGTTGGCCCACTCTGGAGGCTGCAAAGCCTTTCAAAGTGTAAACCTCAGCTCGGGTTATGGGAGTCTTCCAATTTTTTAAATAGTGTTCATTCTCCAGGCTTTTCTAAAATGTTACTGTTTAAAAATTTTTATTGCATTTTTTTAACACATCCCAATCGATCATCCATAATAAAATATAAGAAATGCCTACTGTATTAACATGATCCAATGCTGCATTTAATATTTGTAATGCCATGGGGACATTATGCGCAAAAATACACAAGTGGGCATATTCCAACATTACCAATAGCAGTTTTTCTTTGAGACCTGTACTTATTCGAAAGATATATTCACAAAAATTAGAAAAATTCATCTTCCCACTTTACAGAAAGTGGCATCTCGAAAATATACAATTAGCAAGGATTTCTTTAAAGCAGAACGACTTAAAGTATACCTGCACCAATACAATGGTCCATCATTTGCTTATACATCGTATCTAGAATCTCTGGACATTCACAAAAGGAGAAATCGTAATTCGAAAAGTGCTTCAGTAATGTGTAGCGATACCGATTCGCTTTTACAGTGCTTATGCCCCTGAACTTCGGAATTAGATAATCTATAAATAAAAATATTGCAAATATAGGAAGGTATGGGCTCTTGTTTTGATCAGATTGGACTTCGACCACCTTCCAAAATTCCAAAAGGACTTCGAAAGTCAATTCGAAACACACCATAAGAGCAACACAAAATTTCACACAACAAAATGATCTTTTTACCTTCTGACCCTTCGTTTACATCTACAGTGACCCTACTGATAGCATCCGATTGCAAACTAATAGTGGTGCCCCTACGTTCGGTACCACTGGACTTGGTGCGTTTCAGTGCGGTATTCTCGTCAGTGTACATTTGCGAATTATTGATCAACTGTATCGATTGGGACTGGTGATCTTCCAGCATCGCCTTCTTCATGCGTTGATGTTGCTTGATAAACCTTATGCGATTGAACTCCTAAAGTGAGCCCATGAAGTCATTATGTTATTTGTACCCTTTAAGACCTCTATATTAACAAAGTTCACGCTATATTTTCTTACGTCGTTATGCGTGTGCTTTTTGCCTAATATATATGTAAAAACACCATGGCCACAGGATCTACACTTCCGGGTCTCAATCTCTAGATACTGCATAGCCCTGCTATGAAACTCCCTCTTCTGCTGGTCAGTCAACAGTGTGTAAATAATATCTCGAAACTGAAAGTCTTTAAAGCGCAAGAAGCCGCACAAAGCGTACATAGGCAAATTCTTGCTTAATTTATCTAAGGACACCCGCCAGTTTCGGTATTAGAATACAGAAAAGATATTAACAGATTTTACCCGAAATTCGAATTCCAAGACATTCACAACCATTTCTTGAATTATCGATGTCGTATTTTATATTGAAAAAAGATCTTTTCTGGGAGAGAGCAAACGTATCTCCTTGTTGAAAATCACCACGATTGCAGCACATTATTTTGATTTCAAAGAGCTTTTTCACCGCTAAATATTACAAGAAATTTCTAAACTCTTGCTATCATAAGAAAATAACTCGCTTTTAACCTAAGGCCATGGCCAAAATATCTTTCGTGTTCATTACGTACTCCAACATTCGACGATGTAAGATATAGCCAATGACAGCGCTGCATTTTAGCAATCTCTGTTCGAATGATGTCAGCGTATCGAATGTCTTCATAAGAAATACTGCAAGAAGGGTATTGTGTTACTTCTTAGTATTGTGTCACTTCTTAAGATTAAATTTGTAATATACCTTCGGCCGATAGTTCGTTTTCAACATCAAATATATTAATGCCCTGTGCAATGAAGCAAACAGGAACGGTATCAGAGCCTCCCAATAACTTGTCTAATAAATTAAATTTCTGCAAATTTTTGTGACTATCCTATTAAATATGAAATCATAATTTTAGCTGCTGTTGAAAATGTTGATACCTTGCCCACTTTGAACATACATGCTATCGATTTCTTTTTGCAAAAATTAAAGAATATTTTACCCTATAAGCGTTGACATACATCCGCCAGCCCCGCATATTGGTAGCGTTGTCAGACTTGTGTGTCACCTTTGATGTAGGTATTTCCTTTTTAGACGATCTAAAATACCAACATTAATTCTGTTTATAAATCCATTTTGATTTATATCTCCTACTTCAAGAGCATTTCAATGGGCGGCGTGACTAAGCCCAGATCATCTATTGCCGTTTTTTCCACGTCTTCGATATACAAACTCCCACCTTGTAATAAACTGATTAAAAAGCTCTCTATCCAGCCGGCGTTACCGTTGCTTTTAACCTGAATGACCCTAAAATTTTGTTTGTTGCTATTCCTTATAAATCCCAGTAGAAAATACCTCTGATATTATTTCGGATACTTTTCAAGTTCTGGCGGTATAGCGTACACGCCCAATATTTGACAAGCGAATCCGACATGGAACCATTTATCGAGCGGTTTCAGATGCAAATGTAACACTCGAGGATTATCAAACAGATACTCCATGCATTCATTCTTGTTCAGATTTAGGGTGCATGTTGTGAGCGTAATACAAACTAAAGTGGTTTCACTCATGGCCCCTATTATCTTCCAGGATTCTTTATCAATATATTCCCCGTTCTCTATCATGATGGACCAAACGTATGGAAAGGTCTAAAACATTATTTTGAAGCATTTAACTCCCCTCGAGTAAGTCAACTGGAATCTTTTTTGATCAATAATCAGATGTTAAAACTCAAACCTACGCCATAGCATAATTGTTTGATCATTTTCGTTAGGGCAATGTGCTTTTCCCTTTTCGTTAATGAGTTGTACAAATCGGAGAGTGGAAAGTCAACTTGAAACACTGGATTCAAGACGCATATTAGTTCTGGGACTAGCATATACCTCAATCGCGATGTAAGTTTCAATTTTCTATCATCCACTGATGATGGCTCCACAATGTCTAGTGGTAAGGAGAACATTTGCCGCGTTGTATAATACGGATCCTAAGAAAAGAACATTGATTTGTCGCAATTTAATTGGGACAATAGATTTGGCGCGCCATACAAAATGATTTGGTGGAATTAAACTGTATCTACTAATTGGTATATGATCAGAGGTTATGCAGATGAACTCGTCCATGAGTCTGGACTTTCCTTGTTTGGCATTCGCACTAATATGCAACACTGTTTTCATTATATTCGTGGTACTGCTCCGTTTATGACGAATAAAATATTCCGACTCTCTCGTCACACCATTTAAAATCTTCAAATAGATTTCCATCTCCTCATCTCGACCAAGTAGCGGAAACTTGGTCATGACTCGAGCCATACCTCGTGCTCTAAATAACATTATGAATTAAATTCGATTGCGACTTTATTTTTGGATCTTACTCCATTGTCTCATTGAACTCGTAAATCGGCCCAGCCTTTGTGACATCCAACAGAATTCTGTACTCTTGCAAGATAAAATTTTTTGCTTCCATCTTACTGTGTAGGAATGTATCTCTATCGCAAGTCACTTTACCCGTGTATACGGTCATTAAACGTAGGGATTTGGTTACCGATTGACCCAACATGGTAAATTCTCTGCGCAAGTTGTGACCCACGATGCCGCAATATGCCATCCCTAAAAAAAATGTTTTGTTTTCTGCCGTAATTTGTTGCATCTATAGAAGACATGTTTAGAGGGCAGAATAAAACCTGATGTAACACCAATAGATATCAAAAACACATCTGACAAACTCTTGAGACGTCTCGAACATTCGGCTGCACATCTTAAAGCCAGCTGACATTCATTTTCATGTTTGAAACCGCGAAATCCAAATGCCACAACAAACATAAGATCTTTTTCGTATAGGGAAATCTTTGTAAGGGTTCCCTCCATCGAATCCGATACACTAAATAATGATTGTTGAACCAAATCTTGTTTGCAACATTCTTTAAACTACCTTAAGACAATTTTATAGCATTTGTCTACAAGTTTAGCCATATCAATCAATGGTAAATCTGCTATAACTACGTTCATGAAAATAGTAACAATCTGCCGCATTTCTGTTAAATAGTCCAAGGGTTCTACCATATCAATTGCGCGAATAATTACTTTCGATATGAATTTACGAAGTTCTTTCTTAATGCCCATTTTGATGGCATCTACCACACTCTGTCGTACTGTAGAAAAATAAAGAGGAATATTTGTTAACAAACTTTGTACGGATTGGACAGGAACTTACAAGATAAATCATCAGCTTCGGAAATTTCTTCCAAACTGTTTGATTTTGAATCATTTTCTTGTACGACTAAAGAATAAAGAGATTTTCATTAAAAAAGATATACAAGTCGGCGAAGTTTCGTGGAATTATTTAATTTAATTTAATCGAAATATATAAACCTTTTTCTGTTCTTCCGGTACGTAGAGGACTTCGCCAATTCAGGCCCAAACCATGAACCTATAAATAAATAAATCCGCTGCTTTTATGGTTCGATAGAATCGCAAACTAAACCACCTTTATTAGAGTACCCCCTTCATAATACTCCACGTGATATTCCGTTGGATTAATATATTCCCAAGCGGATTGCGAAACCATAATTTCACTAAAGTTACTGCGTCTATCGCAAAATTTTATATCATTGACTGGTTGACCCACCACCACATAGTTGCAAAGATCAGAGAAACCGACCACCGAAAAAATGACATCCCCAGCTGCGATATTCAATTTCACTAAACAAATCGTTCGAAAAAAAAAATCTTAAATCTTAAAGTTCTATCTGGCCCAGATTCGTACTTTTCCGGTACAAACTCACATCGAATATTAACCCCAGAATCCGTTTCGTAAACGCCATAAGTCTTCTGTATTGTCAAGGCACAATCAATGGCCAAATGGACGCAATCCGCTAATGGGGTTACGGCTGTTAATTTGAACATGGCCAAGAAGGATTCACCGCTCAAATGAATTATATCAGCGCCGTAGCTTAGTATTTCTTGAACCATTTTCCCGATGTACCCGTTCAATATTGGCGTCAGTCTCGACGGACCACCTTTGCCGGATTTATTCAATTTATCACATACAGTCGCGAAACCTGAATTTACATATCTTTTACAAAACTAGATACAAAAACGTAGAAACTCAATACCCGATATATTGCCAAACAATAAGCAGACCTCGTACGGCCTGCGGGAAAAGTTGGAGCTGTCATAAATGATCTCGTCCGGGACGAGGCTGGCCAAGACTTGGGCCTCAAAGTCCAGCTCGGTGCTAGATATTATCTTAACCACCTTGGATATTTTACTAAATGTTTCGTGGGGATTTAGTTCGTGGAGGACCCGACAATCTGCTTCGTGGGGTGCGGATAACCACAGATCATAGTCGGACACTTCACGAACTACGGATCGCATCGCCCAAATGTATTCTTCTTGACCAGATATATCCACTAGATAAGAAATATTGATTTTGGAGGAAATGGGAGAACGTATGATTTTAAACTAGTACCGTTTTCCATCATCTTGATTATATCTATTTTCTGTGAATGGTTTTCTTTTTTTGTTCGTCTAGTAAATAATAAAAATATTTTGACAAAAGTTTTTGAAGTACCAGTCAAGTACTTTTATTATTGAAAACTTATATTTGTCAAATTGATAACACAAAACTGTTGGATATTTTGATATGTGCGCGTAAATAAATTTAAACAAATACAAGCGAACGGGTTGTTTAATAGCACCCGGCCTTAATAGTCTCGGCCTTCGACCTCACCATATATGCTTTAAAATCTTTAATCAAGATATATATAAAAAAAAACCTGACAATTTCGCCCCCTGCATAGAAAAAAAATTATTATAACTTCGGGGTCGCCCTTAACTTTGTTTTATCTATACTAAAGATCCCTCTGTATAAATATGATGACCGCATTATAATTTTGCACGCAAAGGGTCAACATAACAGAAAGGGAATACGCCGTACCAAAATCCATATATAAATAAGGGTTGCCTTATATAATGATATGACCATTGATATTTTTATTAAAGCTGTATTAAAACTATTTCTCATTGTATTTGATGCCGACGTGTTTTTGCTCTTTAGTTACGGTTTTCGTTAGAATTCGTATGATCATGGAAAATATAAGCCCATCTCTGTCGACCAACTGTTTATGACCCACCTTAACATATATCAAAAGTACGTTAGCGTTGCTTTTATTATATGGCATCGTTAAAAAAGAAAATTACGATAATCTACGTCAGCGGTGCTGTTGATAAAAATACAAAACCGAAACCACCCCCTCGAAAACTATTCCCGACGACAATAACATCTTTAGCGTTGGTCTGTAAAATCGATGAAGAAACTGGTATACAAATTATATATATATATATAAAACAAATCTAGGAGCAATTAGTTGTAAATACATGCTGTCTATTGTGTTGGGAACATTCAACAGGATCTTATTGGTTTGTTTCATTTATAGTATCAGTGAAGGAAGATGGTGTGGATAGTCAATGTATGTCGACAAGAGGACGTGGACAGCCAACATATATCCTCCTGTTCGTGTTGATGTCTTCATAATGATCCCGATCAGGGTAGGTCCAACCCCGAGAAAGCCATCGCGTAAGTCCCATCGCATCGTATGTATATGTATATGTTACACTATGACCGTGTTCTGTTACACTTCCAGATATTAGATTGTTTTGATACGCAGGCGTATTTATCAACAGGCGTCTGGCATCGACCGAAAAAGCGAAGTAACAAAGTAACACCACTCAGTGGCGTATCGAAAGATTGTTCGTTGTCGCGTAAACGAAGTCATTTATGGCCGGAGCAGTGTAAATTGCGACGAAGAATACGTTTGATGGGTGCTTTGGAAGATCAATTTGTATCGATCGATTAATAAGAGGATTGCTGTGAATTGAATGGGTACGTTATCGGTGTGTACGGCACTGGGCGTCCCGACGCAATCGGTCCATCCCGACGACGACGTCGTGCGCCGCCGAACGGGAACACCAAATGCGCAGCCTGCCAGCAACGACGAATCTAGCAACGAGCAAACATATTAGACCGTACATGATCAGAGAGAATCGAGAATCCAAATACTTTCGTTCGATTTTTAATCGAATGATACATCATCGACGCGCGTATTATGTATGTATTGACTCATCACGCTCGACGGTGCATTAATTGCAGTGCGAACAGCAGCTAGGGAATAGTTCGCAAATCGGGGACACGGATACGAAACGAAGGGCCTGGATAATAATCATCATCATCACCACCACCGCCACCACCACCACCATCAGCAGCAGTGCAGATAAGGAACGAGAGAGCGGAGCAGGTGGATCACTGTCGCCGAGTGTTTAGTTGTTCTGCTCGCTCTGCTCTGATCATTTTTAATTTGTTAGTCAGACCGACAAATTGTTTATTGAACTTGGATTTTTGGTGCGGGATTCATAGATAGATAGAGATATTCCCTGTGCAAAATCGGACGAACCGCGAGTGTGTGCGCGATAGAGACAGCGATATACGTGCAGCTAGCATGACCAGGTGAACAAGTGAGAACGCGCTACCGCCGAGAGGGTGCGGTTGTTAATAAATACACCGCGTTTATTTCTTAGCGTTAAATCGCCGTTGGAAAACGCAAAGTGCCGACCGAATCGGTGTGGGATATTATTATGCGGTGCGCCGGATTAATAGGATAATAAAACAGCAGGACCAACAATTGCCTGCCCAGGAGCTGTTCGACTATCCTGTCTTGTAGGAACGCTACTGTGGCAAGTATCAGGCGGGTTGCAGCTGGCAGATCATTTTATCGTACAAATCGTGGGAAATAAAAGACGGCGCGACGTTTTGCACGGAGGTACCAATCAAGATCATGGGGTGCACATCGTCGGCGGAGGAACGAGCCGCATTAGCGCGCAGCAAGCAGATCGAGAAGAATCTCAAGGAGGACGGCATCCAGGCGGCCAAGGATATCAAACTGCTACTCCTCGGTAAGCTAAGATCCATCCGTCCATCCCATCGGCAGCGCATTGTGATTTACTCGTGTCCAGATGTAACTACAGATCTGTGTGTATAAGAGTAACATCGCGGCATATATGTATGATGTGCATTGTTGGTGCGATTATTGGGTGCGGTGTGCGGCTAGCTGATTTTAATAAAGCCGCCATTCTGGGCTTTCTACACAGAATGTTACCAAAATTACGCACCATTTATACAAATTCGTATTGATATTGAATAGTCTCCTAACAATTTTTTAAGTTCCTTTTCGCATCGAGCAGTTAGTAAAAATGTCATTTGTGAATCGCTTTATTAATTCATTTGCAAAGACCCTTTAAGGTATAGACATACAATAATTATTCAGATTACAGAAGTTGGACTATATGCAGCTAATTACGGTTTGTTATCCACATTAAATAAGATTAGCGTTGCTTCGGTTTGGGAAATTATCAGCAACAGCGATAAAGATAATAATAAACGAATGAGGTTCATTGCTTTTCATGGCGCATTCTTACATATTCAACATTCAATATGTAGTGCGAACGAAAACGCAACGAACAGGAAGCATATTTTTTTAAATATCTTTCAACAGATGAATTTGCAAACGTTGTAAGATGAAGATTTTTAATCGCTCAGAAATGTTATTATTCAATCAAATATTGAAGCTTCTTCGTACTACTAATACATAAAATTACATTAGCTTTTCAATTCAACAAAATGTTGAATAGGACAAAATAATTTTGTAATCAAACACCTGATATTGTTTTTATTGATTCATATTTATCAAACGAATAGTTTTATTTTAAGTTTATTTATTGGAACTGAATTTTTTTGATATGACTTGATACGTATTGTTGATAAAATAGCTTCAAATACTTAAATATTTACTGTTATCTCTCACGAATAATATTGTTTTCTCACAAACAAGACCACAACTTGAATCGTCCATAAATTACACACACTTTCGCTGCGTGGATTAAGAACTAACGCAGATGTAAACAATAATAAACAATGCTGGATTGTATATTTTGATAATTAATTTATGTACGACTTTTCACAACATCTTAATTCGAAAATTTCCTGCTTTTAACAAACATGGCTGGGGTAAATTTGCTATTGTTTGTATGCAACACCAAAAGAAATGACGTGCGTAACAAATCAATCATTCACGTCATTTTGCAATACATTCGCGAAAAAGAAATTTACTACAAATAAAACTAATCAGGAGCATTTTCACCGAAGATATATTAAAAACGAAAAATTGTAAAGTTCTAATGCGTTGTCAATAACATATGGCTTGCGCTGTGCAATATACCTATATTTTGGCGGGAAATGTGACAAAAATTCCACTAAAATCTCTTCTTCGTGGAAAACACGAAAAAGGAAAATGTTAATTATTTGGGCAATCCAAAAATCGAAGAGTTCCCAGATATACAGAATATATTTTTATTAGATGTGGGTCATCGTAATGCAAGGTGCGAAAATAATTAAGTCGATTGTAAATACTGGCCGCGGATATTTGCGCGAATTTGCGTCGATGTGCGTAGAATTAGTTGAAATAATAATTGTTGAGTCTAATTTTCAGTTGCTCCGTTTATTTTCACTTGCCGCCGTTTTCAGGGAAATTGAGAAAATTCATCTAAATGGAAATTGCAATGTACATCAATTGAAAAATCTCTTACGAACGTTGTTCTAGAAAAGCCAAGGGTAATCGCGAAACGCTTTATATAGGCAACAAACAATTTATTAGTTATCGAAATAATAATGATTCAAGCAATGGTTACGAATAATAGTCTTATCGTTTAATTACCGAGTATTCTGAACATAATTCGTAAATTTAACACATTTATAGCATTAACTTTAGTAACATGTCTGTCGCATTATGTACGCTCATTACGAATAATGGCCATTACAAATCTTTTCCAACAGTATTATCTATTTATCGTTCATTACACAACTTTTACAACACTTTCCGCTCGATTATTTTACGAGTCTTGAAAATGAAATAATAAAAGTAGAGAAAAGAAAAAAACACTTGGCGCCGTTAAGATAGCGCCCTAATAGTGTAAAAAGACTATTTATTCAGCTGCGCCAATTAATCTGTAGGAGAAAATTTGCTAAATTTGAGGTCGTACCAAAAAAAAAAACGTTTAAAAAAAGATAGGTTGTATTTGATATTGTGAAAATGATCAAGTCAGGTCTTGGTGGCTTGAAAATTTGTTTGTGCAACCGGGTATTCTTGTGGCATATGTATATTTATGATCTTTGGGAAAATGAAGCATTTGCATTGTGTTTTATGTGAACCGTATGATATGATACGAAATGAATGTTGGTGTTGTATGTGAACGGACAAAGCTATGTCCCCATTGCATCGCGTGTCGCATGCGTATGAAATATGAAATGAAAAAAAACCGTATTATGGTATTCTCCTTACTTGACAGGCAGGACCGTCATTAGGACCCATTAGATCCAATTAAAACGGACACGAAACAACTCCAGAATTCCATTAATTCGCGACACCAAATTAATCAAAACCCCCAAATTATATTAATAGTTGCGTAAAGATGAGAGTTGATATTTTTATAGCATGTTAGGAGATTCGTGTGAAATTTCTTTCTATATGGCATATTGTTGATAATAAAAAAGAACTACTAATGTAAATACTACGTATCAGTGATGTTCTTCAGCAAATAAGTAAAACAGAAACTGATCAATAATCAAATCTTACTAAATAATATTTGAAATTGATTTAAAGTTGCATTATGAGACGCTAAAATATCATAATCCAGTTATAATTTATATAAATTCGCACTGACGTTACATGTCAAATACTGGGATTGTCGACAAGAATCAGCTGTATTATAACGTAATGGCCGCTGAGTTATAAAAGCCTACTTTGACAACAAATTTGACGTAGCGAAGCGTAGCCATGGAAATTACTTGTCAAGAATACGTAAATGTAATATTTCGTAAAAACATAGCTACCGAAAGTATTAAAATTGGCGAAACACAAAAGCCTAACATCCAAATTTTTCAAATATATCTTTTAAGCCATCTCTGCATCTTGCGGTACGCTATATGGTACCATACTCGACACAGAAGCATTTCTATGTGCCATTTAGTCTTTAACATACTTTCAACATACGTAGCTAGTCTCGACTGCACTTGTAATATACGATAAGCTCACAAGTGGTCTAAAACATATACGTTGTGGGCATTATATTTAAAAGAAAAAGCCTATTAAATGAACCAATTCGTGTCGGGTCTTATAGTGTGAGTTAGCGCAATACTTGAACAATACTATTGTTTAATTTCCACGATGATTCATGGAAATTAACTGATGGCTTTGACACCGTGTTAACCTCACCGACCGATATAGATTCTAATCGGAAGTGATTTAATTAACAGCAAAGAACCGAGAATGTGTGCGTGTTTTTTAATGCGAAACATTGTTGAAGAGGCGTAATTTGTTTTGGGCAAATAGTTGTTCGTTGGTAACTTATTAGCGATTTGTATAGGCAGTTTGGGAACAAACAGTGTGTTTTTTTTTTGTAGCCAACAGGTATATTTCAATGCATATAATGTATATGTTTGCGCAAGGATCCCAATCATCGATATCGGTCGGCCAAACCACTCCTATTTTTTGAAATTGTTTAGATAATGCTGCTATCGCTAATATGCTTTAGGACGTATCAATTCCATCTAACTTTACCTACGCGTCGCGTCCGTGTTCCTATTCTAAGTTCGCAATTTAAATATATACGAAAAGTGTTTTATATCGCTAATATCGAAAGAATATACACGCTGGTTTACGTGACTGAATTACTCCGGCAAAAAAAAAAAATTATAGAAATGTGTTAATTGCTGGCAATAAAGTAAACTGAGCGAGCGCGTTCGATTATAGTATAATTTTATTGTAAACCTGTGACTGACACGGTAAAATCGATAATGTGCTCCTGTGTCGATATGGGCTGTACGGTGTCGGCGGAAGAGAGGGCCGCGATTGCTCGCACCAGAAGAATCGACCAAACCATCAAAGAGGACGGCATCAAAGCTAAGAAGGATATAAAATTGCTTCTTCTAGGTATATCTCCTTAAAAACGATAATGGGATTTAAAATATACTGACTAGAATCCTTCGGAAGCCAATGCTCCTCTATTCTTTCTACAAACCACAAAAGAGCCGCCCCCCCCCCCCCCCCCCCAAAAACGTTTCAATACCAATTGATTATCACGTAATAATTACAAATTAATAACGAATTTATGCTGATATTGTAACTTGTAACCGGAAATCTTCATCATTTCCCGTAAGGTGACTAACCCCGCAGTTGCAACAGCTTTATTCTCTTTATAAATTAATGGGTGCATTATTTTTATGGACGGTAATGTTTGAATTATCAATGTGAATGGAGATAAATGCTCTATCAATAATCAATAAATATTCTATTATGATATCCCTCGACAGCCAGCTAGAGGCATGTATAGTGAATGATGTGCGTGACGATATTAAAGAAAATATACAGAGTTAGATAAAAAAAATCAAGGCAAACAACAAAATCCGGCCAAATATCCTTTCAAATAAAAGTACCTTGTCCTTTTGATTTATTTAACACGGTTATAATAGATGAGATAATTTTGCAGACTGTGATGTGTTTATATTAACCAACCGATGCTGCGACCAGTAGTTTATTAGTTGCAACTACATTTTTGCACTAGAACAAAAATGAACACTTATATAGGATAAATGCGATTTAAACATTTCCTTAAAAAAAAAGGGTTTTTTATTGACAATTTCTTAATTCTTGTTTCAGGGGCTGGCGAATCAGGAAAAAGCACCATAGTAAAGCAAATGAAGTGAGTATTCAACTTGTTGTTTATTTATTTATTTATTTTTCTAAATTTAGTGGTGGCTTTTCTGATCAATTTGCTTTGTAGAATTATTCACGAAAGTGGTTTTACCAGTGAAGATTTCAAACAATATCGGCCCGTAGTGTACAGTAACACAATTCAATCCTTGGTCGCCATATTAAAGTCTATGCCAAATCTCGGAATTAGTTACGGAAATAACGAACGAGAGGTAGAACGTAATTGTCGCGAAGCCAAAATGTCGATTTAACCGTTTGTATTGAATCGTAGATCGATGGTAAGATGGTCTTCGATGTGATTCAGCGTATGGAAGACACGGAGCCGTTCTCGGAAGAACTTCTGGCGGCCATGAAACGGTTGTGGATCGACACCGGTGTGCAGGAGTGCTTCGGCCGGTCTAATGAGTACCAACTCAACGATTCCGCTAAATAGTATGTACAAAAAACGAAGGCGGGGATTCGTTTTGCGTATTTTCAATTCGTTCCGAATGCGCAAATATTTCGATATAAATTAGCGATTAATTTTTTTTCTTTTTGAAATTTCAGCTTCTTGGACGATTTGGATAGATTGGGAGCTAAAGACTATCAACCGACGGAGCAAGACATCCTTCGGACACGAGTAAAGACAACGGGAATCGTCGAAGTACACTTCTCCTTTAAAAATCTAAATTTCAAGTAAATTTCGCAGCTTAACGTTACATCCGTTATTTGTCTGTTAATAACATTTCCTTGCAGATTATTTGACGTGGGCGGTCAGCGATCGGAGCGAAAGAAGTGGATACATTGTTTCGAAGATGTAACCGCGATTATCTTCTGCGTTGCCATGAGCGAGTACGATCAAGTGTTACACGAAGACGAAACGACGGTACCTCCATCATTACTTTGCTTTTTCCATCGCATATAACGTTGTTCTTTCAGAATCGAATGCAGGAGAGTTTGAAACTGTTCGATTCCATTTGCAATAACAAATGGTTCACGGACACCTCCATCATTCTCTTTCTGAACAAGAAAGACTTGTTCGAGGAGAAGATTAGAAAGTCACCACTTACCATCTGTTTCCAAGAATACGCAGGTGAAAAAAAATTAATGAGCATTACCGTTATCTTTGTGATAATCCCTTTGTTTGTTGAGGCGGTGTAGGTAAAATTTTGATATGAGGGCAAATAATACATAATCTGTTCATTGCAACCTGTTACGTGGAAAGGCGATTTAAGTCAAAACTCTCTTCCAAGCCCCACAGTTGGTAGGTAGCACTAGTTGGACTACCCAATGAAATTATCGATTTGTTGGTAGCCACTCTCAAAATCATAACAATGTGACTTACACCACTTTGGTTTTTACCTGTTCAGTTAGTAAAACTGTCATATTGAGTTTTTGCTCAATTGTATAGCAATTACGGTTAGTGACAGGCAGGTGCTTTATTGAGTTCTTCTCTTGTGCCACTAAAGATGGGAGCATAGCCTTCGAAATGCGCATCTAGCTATTAAACGCTTCGATTTACGCAATTCTTACGTAAAAGTGTAAAAGATTTCTTGTATAGAATATCATTATTTGGGTGATATTCTATACAAGAAATCTTACACTTTTAACCTTTGATTCTAACATTCATCTCGTGACTTTAGTTTTACTTCTCGATAGTAGATCATTTTGGTTTTACTTCTATTGCTTGTATAATCGATTGTGGGGATCTTTTCCGTTATATGGGGGTAGAACAATTGAAAAATTTGCTCTTCTAGGAGCTCAAGAGTACGGCGAGGCGGCCGCATACATCCAAGCGCAGTTCGAGGCGAAGAACAAGTCGACGACGAAAGAGATTTACTGCCACATGACGTGCGCCACGGACACGCACAACATCCAGTTCGTCTTCGACGCCGTCACCGACGTCATCATCGCCAACAATCTCCGGAACTGCGGTCTATACTAAGACACTTAATTGTTGACCACCCCCCATTATCCCGCTTAGCCTCACCTCCGCCGTAATCCCATCGTACGCTTTCGCCATCGCTCGTTCGTTGTCTTTATCATTGCCATTGTCACACGAGGAAAATGCCGCAATATGGCGGTGTATGTACAGTGTGCTTATAGATCGGTTTATTTCTTCCGTAATTGTGCTTTTTTTATATATATAACATCTAAAAGCCTCGTAGAATTGCGAACATACTGTACACGAATTTACTATTTAACCTCTTTAAATTTACGGAAAAAAGCGTACATAAGTTATATATTTCAAAATTAAACGCAAGACATTTCTCGTATCGTAAATAATCTACAAGAATAACAAGATAGAAATAATCATGCTTCAGAAAAAGAATAAATTGTGTGCTGTATAAACAGGTATGCGTAATATTTAAACAAATTTCTGTTGAATTTTCGTGAGTAATTACACACCAAGTATATTTGTCAAGTAATTATGGACTAAATCTGTTGTGAATGTGGTTCTTTTCTTTTGCAGCAGTGATAGTAACTATATAGTATATGGAGAGCGAAAGAGACGCCATATCCGAGTTGCGCAGAAGCGTTCGTATTTTGCAAAAAAGCGACCGTACAGTAAAACTGTTTTAATTTCGAAATCAATATGCACTTTTGTTATTTGCGATGGAATACGTAATTTTGATTGACGAATAAATCGGGCATTTAAATAGTATAAAGTAATTTAATAAATCACGTACGTAAGATTCACGTATGCGATTCAAAACGCTTTAATATTTATTAATAAACATTTATTTGCTATAAATAAATCGTCTACGTAAATTTGTGGCTAATTTTAATTTAATATTTCATTAATAATATAAAAATGATCAGGTTTTTTTAAACTTTCCTCTTCAACTATTGAACAATGATATTAATTCGCACAGACTTCATCGTCACTGCTTTTTTTTAATAATAAATATAAAATAATTCTAACAATTTTCAAATTTCGCGCTTAAGTAATAAACAAACATTCTTTGCATTTATTACATTTACAAATCTACTTGTTCTCCGTTACTGCCTAGCGTTAATTTATTTTTTAAATGGTGCTTTTTAAAATGAATATATAATGTATAAACGTTAATTTTTACACACTAAAAAAAAAGAAGAATATAACATGAATGATGTGCAATTGGTCGTTCTATGATCCTATAATGTTTGTATAAATATTATTCTGTAAATACTATGAGTATAGCATGCACAAACATATTTACATCTAAAAACTTGTATCAACAACATGGAAAAAATGTCAGTTAGTCATTCTGCATTTACACTTCATACAACAGTATTTAAAAAAAATATATTTTAAAGCAACATATTTATGATTTAGATGTTATTTAGGATGGTATTTGTCATTTTTTATTTTGTCGTACAGGGCCTTCGAAAATGAGCCATATTAAAAAGCTCGTTTGATTTTAAACCACGTGACTTGTTAATATAGGCAACCCAGTAAGCTCTAGCGCGGGATATTTTCGATTGCGCGTGGTAAAAAACAATCGGATTAAAGGCTCTTGAATTGATTTCTTCTACGATGACAAAATATATAACCAATATGATTTTTTAAATTCAATTCGACTCGAATAAAATATGAATTTTCTATATAATCACAGCTAATGATGAATTAATTGCATGTATCCGCAACGTAAATGTAATATTGAACAAATAATTGATATGTATTTAAACAAAAATGGATAAATTCGCAATGTTGAAAGTACCATACGGTTATGTAAATGTTTATTTGATGTCAAGATTGATATATGTCCCCCGTATAATTGGTAAAAAATAACATTTATTATTACAATGACAAAATCATTGGTATGTACTTTTGTACAAATAATACATTACATAATAGTAACTGTGTAATGTTAATGGAGCCATGAGGTTAACATTTATAAATAAATAATCGATTCATTTGTGACTATAAATACGATAAGTTTTGATTTTCTTTTTGTGATTTTTTCTAATCAAAAACTAAGTATAATGGGCACTGTTTACGATCAATATTTGCTTGTTTTTTTTGGTGACGTACTATCAATATAAAATAAACTATTTTTTTCTACTATGCTAATTAATATTTTGAAAACGCTCAAGTACAAAAACAAATGAAGCACGTATATATTTAACAAAATATTTAAGTGATATAAAAGTGGACCCGGGTAGAAAAAAATTATACATAATTTCGAGCCAAATTTATATGCCCTGATGGAAGAAGAACTCGATTGATTAATTTAAGGAATAATTGTCCAAACAAGAGGATAGAAATGCAGGGATTTATATAATGGCCGTGTTTTATTGTATTTTTACATCGTGACGTTTTTGACCAATTTTTTTGTTGGTTCGTTTATCCTCATAAATGCATTTTGTTGTAATGAACATTCCGCAATAGTTACTTTTTTAATTAAATATATAAAAAAAAATCTGTAAATGAATGACATTTTTATATGCTATTTGGGAGGTAAAATTAAAAACGTACTCCCCTTTTAGGCGAAACAATTTTCATTTTACTTTTTTTTTAGAGAGCACGATTTTTTTTGGAAACTTGATTTTTTGAAGATGCTTCCTTGCATATAATCTAGTTGTTAGTGAAAAAAAATCATAAATCAACGCTGAATTTCTACATAATTATAAGTATATAATTTATTGCCTCAAATTTCATCACACACAATCACGCAAAATAAATTTAAAACTATGTAATACTTTTAATTAATTAAAAAAGAATTTCTAATGCTGTGTGTGTGTGTGTGTCCCGGTAAAAACTTTGATTGGCCAAATTTGTGGAACCAATTGTAGTTGAGAAAAAGTACAATGGTTTATTTGTGACATTGTAAAAAATATATATATTATATAATTATATTGGACTCTAATTTTTAATGACAAGTCATCAAGTTTATCGGTGACCTACACAAACAAACACTATGTATATTTAACGCATAATATAGGGTGTCCTAAAAGTTTGCAGTGTTTTAAAAACGACCCATTTTCTTTGTTAAAGAACAAACTCAAATCACAACAAACTTAAAATTAAAACAGGAAATTGTTGATGGGTTAAATTTACATATTGCTCACTTTTAGACTGTTCATAATTCTGAAACAAAAATGGAAAAGGTGTAACTAATAATCGTTCATTACTAAATACATTTTAGTGTAAAATTGATGCGACTTACCAACGTGTCATTGTACTAAACCATAATTATTGAAGTAAATATTTGTCAGGAAA
The DNA here is from genome assembly GCA_947310635.1 of Leptodirus hochenwartii. NCBI lineage: Eukaryota > Metazoa > Arthropoda > Insecta > Coleoptera > Leiodidae > Leptodirus > Leptodirus hochenwartii. The sequence continues at coordinate 8,677,077 of OX371188.1, forward strand.
GAAAAATTAGATTGATTATAAATAATAATTCTAATAGTGCGAGGACTTATAGACTGTTTTTCTTGTAAAATCTCTAACGTAACAGATTAATATACATTTAACAAAAAACGAAGAAGTCTTAAGTAATCGCAAATTGCATTTAATATTATTTCTTCGATATGTTAGGTAATAATTTTTTTTTTGTTATTTTCTTTTTGATAATGTGGCATTATATTTATTACAATACGCTATGTCACATTAATGGCAAACTCATTACACTTAAGTTATTATTCGGTAGTTATGTTTCTAGTCAAAGCAACTAATTTATGTAGTAATGAGTATAATTGTAATAACTAAATATAACATTATTGTTATTTTGTATAATACTATTTCCAAATATGTCAATAAATTTCAATAAACGTATGTAAACTTCAATAAAAATATCTTTACTCCCTTTCTCCTTGTATGTATTGCGAGACCGAAGCCTGGCCAAGAAATTCAACAGAATCTCGTGTTTTTTTTTGAACATTTTTCTTAAAAAAAAAACGAGTTGAACAAGAAATTTAACAGGTCTCGTATGATTTTCTTTTTATTTTAAACATTTTTCTTAAAAAAAAAATGTAGCGATTTTATTATCAAATTTTTGTTTTGCACGTTCTTTATTTTGTTAGATCATTGAACTTGGAAAAACATGCGCATTTCTGTAAATATTTAGAAAACGGTAAAACTACGCATGCGCTATTCCGATTAATAAAACTGAAAAAATCCATAGAAAGCCTGATCCAAATACAGGAAAATTGGAGCATTTATTTTTTTAGAAATGTATGGGGGAAATGGAAGGAGCCTCGTCGAAGGATATTGTGCACTTTGCGTAATATTCGGGCGTCCCCGGGCAACGGAAGTTGATAATTTTATTTATTATCTTCCGGCAAATCATTCCGCATCGGAAATTTCTTAAGATGCTTTTTGTATAGTTCAGAAATAAAACTATTTTGATGAGTATCAAATTATTCTTTTATTACATAAGCAGTGCGATAAAATTTCCCAAGAATAGTCTTAATTATTAGTTTTTTCACAAAAGTGTTCATGGACTAGAAAAGCCACCGAAGTGAAAAACTATTTTTCTTTGGAAACACAAACAATCTCGCAAAAAACTTTATATTGATCTATAAATAATCAGCATAATACCATGCGTAGAAAATATCACTATAAGGTAAAAAAGGAATGTAGAATATATTTTTTCGCCTTAATAAAATTAATTAAGGAGTCGAAATTATGAAGCAATCTACCTGCTTCGACAAAATATATAATAGTCTATTCTTACAAAAAGTAGCGTCATGAAAACTTTCGAGTATACAAAAATATCACATAAAATAACTAAAAAACAGCTAAAAAAACATTGATTTTTAACAACAAATATGAATAACCAACCAAAATCAACGTCGGTAATTATGATGTTAACACAACAATCAAACTAGTTCTAATTAAAAATGGTAACAAACGGTCAATATTAATACAAATTAAATAATAAAAAAACATTTTCTAATATATTATTGCTATGATCTATGCGTAGAAAAATAGCTACAATACTGAGTGAATCACATATTATGATAGCGGCGCTAGTTTTAAGCCTTTCTTTGCAGTGCTTTGAGTAAGTGGGATGCTCCGCAGGCACTTTAGCAAACTTTGGAAAGTGGCAATATTGTCGTTTCCACGCTGTGGCGGAATCGCAGCTGGATTAAACGACTGAAGCTTAAGAACCTCCTGTAGATCAATCTCCCTACGCATAAGTGTACCCTTTAGTTTTTAAGAAAAACTTATCAATTTTTTTGTTTTTAACGATTGATAATAGCACGAAAGATATCACAGAATATTCAAATTAAAATAATTACCAAATCCGCAACTTCAAAATAATTATATAGAATATCACCCAAATAAATAAATGATAACGTACCCAGTATAAAAACTAATTATTTCTTATATATTTATTTAAAAATAAAATCGTGCGTTAACAAGGAAAAATAAATACAAATACATGCAAAATGATTTCGTTTGTTTGAAAATGCCTAAAAAGTGCGTTACCGTGCGTTTTCCAAAAAATCGGAGAATATCTTCCGCGGTATCTGATTTGGCCGATCGATAACGGTACTATATAGTTCCGTTTCGCGATTATACAGGTACAAAAAGTCATTAAGTTGCTTGGCTATGATTGCTGCGCGATCTTTACGCATCAGCTTACGACTAGGTGCCTAAAAACAACAATTTTAGAAGAAGACTACAATTGTATTGAAGATATTCTTCCAAAAATATAATTAACTAGAAAAATGATTCAATTTACGACGATAGCGAGCGCTTACTTTGACCGCAAACGGTGTGCGCAAATAATTTGACGCTTTTTGCAAGAACTTGAGGACAACCTCAACATGCTCATGTTGTTCCGGTGTGTTACTAATGCGATGCAAAACACAGTTTAAGTATTGGCTAAACGTTCGTCTGGCTTCCGATTGACTGGCAATATACCAAAAAAAATACATTACCCAGAAATTGAACCCCAAATAAAGAGAAGACTTACGACATTCTTCTGCCATTTTTCATCATATCACAGACTTGTTGCTTCAGTTCTAGCGACCGCGATTCCAATGGCACAATCTTCTTCGGACCCAAACTTGATCGGAACCCTTCGCTTAATTTGCGCTCGTAACGGTTCTGTCGCTGGTTTAAAGAAACTACAATCAAAATTAAACATTCCTGTTTGGTTTGCATTTTTTTTTGCTGAAGAGTGCAGCATTAAACAGACAAAAGAAGACATGTGGAAACAATTATTTGTATATTTTTACCTGTACTATCGTACATTAGACCGCGATAGCGATCCAATGATGAAGAACGATAGCCCAGTCTGGCTTCGTTTGACCTGAGTGATGCGATTAAAGGAACATCGGAGAAAAGCATCGAATATAAAAGTAGATTAATATTATGCGGTGTGGCGAGTGAATACGAAGTGCTCGTACAAAGACCAGCTATTGGAATACCAGATAATGGGTCTAAAATATCAAATACAAATTTATTTCGTTTATTTGTGGCTAATCGATTAGATGAATTAGTACCTAAATATTGCGAATATTTCAACCAACTATCGACGGCGGGAAAAATACGAACAAAACCGCCTCGACGGTCGAATTGGGCCCGAGCATTGGCTATGAGACGTGACTCTTCAGCGGAAGGCGCCACTAAACTGGCGCTTACGCGACTATTGGCGGCATTCGAAGTACTAGAACTCTTCTTTGGCAATGTGTTACTTAAAGCGTCCGCGGATTGCACCCTCTTACACTACAACAAAAATAATACCCACTCAACTGTTTAATTCTTCGAAGAACATCGCGAAGAAAATTTTCGAAGTTAAACGATTTACTTTTTTGGAATTAAAAAACGACGCAATAATTCTTGTGAATAAAGAACAATGTCTTACATTGGCAAGTTTGATTTTCTGAGAATATCCCGCGCAGATCTTGGACGATACGCTACTGACACTATTCGTACAGGGGCGTAGCATCGGATCGACGGCGGGGATGCCCACTAACGTTAGCAGATCGGCGAGCATTGCCGATTTAAGGCGAACATCTAACGCACTATCACAGCCTAAGGAAGGTGATAAATTGACCTCTAACAGCCACGGTTTCAAATTCTCATCGATTAATATATCGAAACCATATAATTCTGCAAACGGATACCGATGGCGATTTAATTCCATGCCTTCTGCTATTTAAGAGCGTGTACGCACCGAAACAATTATTAGCATGAGGCACAAACATTTTACAAGCGGATATGATCGAATTCCCCGATGCTAAGATCGCCTTGACGATCACATCCTCAATCTGCGTCATCAGCTGCGCCGTATCTTTTTGCTGTGACTTGAGGTGCCGAAGCAAAGCGCTCAACGTCCACTTGTGGCCAATATTCTCTGCACTGGGATCTTCAGCTCTGCAAAGAAGCTACTTACTTAAAAATCAACTTATTTCAACTATTAATGCAAATAAATGTTTTTTTTTTAATGCCCAGCACATTTCCGCCTATCCATTCGCTTACTTGACATAATCACTGTGATATTTATTAATGCTGTAATTGCACAGATGCATGCAAGGATTCCACAATTGCCTGTGGCTCGTGTCGTATTTAACCGTGGCAAATCGGACCATTCCCTCCTCGTAAATATATACAAGAAGCGGATCGAATGACGTCACTGCCACGTACAAACGCAAATCGCATTTGTGCCCCTCGACGAGCAACGGTTTGCTGATATACTTCGCCACAACAACCGGCTCCTCTAACGGCACCTGACTCGGACTTTCCACTATATATATACCTATTATCAACACGCAATTATTCTGCAATTTTCTCGATGTCGTGTAAAACTACAATCGATTGCACACAAGAAGCAACGTTTGAGCGTATAGAATACCTCTGCCCCGGCTGGACGCGACTGGTTTCACTATCCATGGTCCCTTGATGCGATGATGCGTGGTGCACAGGTCTTTATATTCGCCGGGCATAACGAACGTCTGCGGCACAAAATCGAAATGTTTGAATCCTTTGGTGTGTTGCATATTCTCGATGTTTTTATATAAGCGATCTTTGCGCGTCAGCTCGTACGAACGAGGAAAATGATTAACACGTTGATGAGGTGCTAAAGAGCGCAATACACCTAATCAATCGATACAAATATTTGATTAATTTGATTCGCGAGCGTTTTTTATTGCGTTTTCTACCTGGTTTTGGATGCGATCCAGTCCATAATAAATTAAAATCATCCGATTGGTTTGTCAGTTCGGATATACCGTGACAATCTAGCAATTTCGATAGTAACTTCGTTTCGGCTTGGAGCACCTTAATTAGAATAAACGCACTTTTCAATAATTCGGGCTCTTTTTTCGATTACTTCGCGTTTTACCTTATAGGCGATGTGTAGACGAAAGCCGGGCTTACTAATAATCGAATCTTCCGTTGTATCCGCTAAAGCGGAACTGCGGAATAACAGCAACGACGAACGCATGCCCAGTGAACCCCCGACCAGCCATTTCGTTGTATTCGGATGGTTTAAATCGTGTTTTGTGTTCGCGGTCGTTTCTTTTTCGCGATCATCTTTGCTGTATGACAATATTATAATTGCACAATACCGAAATCATGAAAAAATACAAATCATTTTTCGGTGTTTTAGTAGACGTATTAGTAAATTTCAAATTAAAAAGAATGTTGGTAGGAGGGACGTTTTTGCACCTCCGTAAGAGGGACGGTAAGTGCGCATGCGTACATAATTGCAATATCGCCGCGCATGCGTGTTTAAGTCTCTCGAAAAAATCAGATCTCAATTTACTCAGGAAGGAAACAATTCTTATAAATGTAGAAGAAGTGATAGTAGAAATGATTTTACAAGTCTGTTTAATGTTTTAGTCAATGAATCGTCGGTAATTAATCATTGATAGAAAAACTGTTGCAAGAAGAAAATCTGTAGTCACCTTTCATCGCTATCTTTACATCGAATAAAATTATCTCTGATTGAATCATTATCGAAAGCATTTAAGAGAATCGGGTCAATGAAATCGGAACTATTCGATTTACTTCGTTCCGCATATTGATCAGCGCTAGATTGTTCGCTATTTATACCTTCCCATAAAACTGATGTCGATTGTTCGTACAAAGCATCTTTGGGGCTAAAATATTATATTGAGACGCTATTAATATTTACGGATTTAATTTCATTCTCCACGTGGGGTAGGTAAGAAAATTAAAAAAAAAATTCTATTATGGAACCATTAAATTGCGTACTCACAATTCGGTCGACGATGGTTTTAAAATATCAGATATGGATAATTTCGATGCGGGTGAGATTTGGTGCGGTTCCGATTTAATTTCATTGTCCGCGTTCATTTTCCTTTTCACAGATGTTGAGGATACAGCTGAAATATTGGCGCGTTGAATAATGAACGTTGTATTATCGAACAAAACGCTGGATTAATAAATAATGTACTCACATAAAGCATTATACAGGATTTGTGGTGATATTATAATACTACACTAGAATTTTGATTTACGTTCATTTAAAATTTTGGTGATTTCTAAGTGGCTGCCATTATTCGATTTTTTCAACAGATTAATTTTCTTTCAATTTTGACTTTCCGGAAATTATAATATATGGAGAAAGCAGATGCGGAGAAAGTAATTGCATTGTCGCCATAGATATTTTAAACGTGGATTTTGTATGCACATTCCAAACTACACATAAACGTAAAATTCATCGCGCCAGCACATTATATTGTCAGATCGTAGCAAACTTCACTTTGCGATGCAAATTTAGACGCTCAAAGAGGATACCGTTTAAACCGTCCGAACCTCGGAACCATTCGGCTATTGATTATTCCTTCGTTAAATGGCGTGTAAGCGTGTTTGTATTTTTATACAAACGTATAAGTTGTTTATTTGAGCACGTGTATTTGAGCTTGAACAGCACTCAGTTGCTAGAGTTCCAAATTACTTAAATTTATTCAAAAAAACTTAAATTAATCATCATTTTTAACTTTTTTTTAGAATTATCTATATATAATGGGGGTGGTCGACAATTTCCAGTGCAATCAATGCAATAATAGTTTTAATCAAAGATCAAGTTTAAATCGTCACTTGAGGAATATGCATAAGGTGGATCTAGAACCCCAGACTACAAGTGTATAAAATGTATTCTGTGCACTTTAGATCACGTAATTCATTTTTATATGTTAATATATGTGCCAAAATTATTTATACTTTCTAATACCATAGTACAAACGAAAATGCTATTTATTATAGATTATTGCGATGTTTCCTACTTACAACGACTTAGTTAGTTAAAGAGTCCGCAATCCTAAAGATTGGTTGGAAACGGCACGCCATGCCGATCTATCCTGAGCTAATCCCTTCATCTCCCTATAGCTATTCATCTCAACGTCTTCAACTATCTGACTCACATACTCCAATCTAGGCCTACCTACCCCTCTCTTTCCCTCCACTCTACCTTCTATGATCAATTGCATAATCCCCCCATGCCTAAGAATATGCCCTACTAATCTGCCTCTCCTACGCTGTAACACTCCAGATACTTCTCTTCTCCCCTACTAACTCTAGTACAGCTTCATTTGTTACTTTATCTTCCCAACCAATCCTCATCATCCTCCTATAACACCACATTTCGAATGCTTGTAATCTACGCTTCTCTTCCTTTCCTATATATACAACGACTAGAATAAACATTTGCAGAATCAAACGAAACCGAATCTATAGATGGCAATCGACGGCTGGAGATGTTTAGAGAGCGTATTAGCAATTTCGTAGATGAAGATTCACTTAATTATAAATAATATTATAAATCTATTTAATATTTATTAATCTTTATCAATGATTACTAACTATTCATAGATTATAACTATAAATATATCTCTATTCATAGACTTAGTATTCATTGCCTTCACAATTTTACTTTAGTTTTTCAAAGAGGCTGGAATTCATTGGAACTCCAGACGAGGAGGAAACTAAACCAAACAACGAACAAGAGGAAAAGAGGCCCACAACATTATTTCCCCGAAAAGAAAAGGCGCCTTTGAATTTTATTTTGATTAGAATTGTATTATACCTATTGTTAAAAAGTTAACAAGTATTGTTGTTTTTACAATTTTAAATGATTATTTTGGTTTATTTAAGATTTAAAGTTTTTTGCTCGGTATATTATGTCATATTTTGCTGCTAACTTTTATTGATGTTTTATATTTATAGTGTTTACATTTGAAATACATTTTATATGGTTTTTATTCAATGAATTGTTTTATTTGACACATATTTGTTATAATATCTCCTGAAACGATTATAGTCTATTCATCGTTAATGTTTTATAATCCGTTGTATTGTATTGTTTTGTATTAGTTAGTTATGTTATGTTAAAAAGTCCGCAATCCTAAAGATTGGTTGGAAACAGCACGCCATGCCGATCTATCCTGAGCTAATCCCTTCATCTCCCTATAGCTATTCATCTCAACGTCTTCAACTATCTGACTCACATACTCCAATCTAGGCCTACCTACCCCTCTCTTTCCCTCCACTCTACCCTCTATGATCAATTGCATAATCCCCCCATGCCTAAGAATATGCCCTACTAATCTGTCTCTCCTACGCTGTAACACTCTCCAAATACTTCTCTTCTCCCCTACTAACTAGTACAGCTTCATTTGTTACTTTATCTTCCCAACCAATTCTCATCATCCTCCTATAACACCACATTTCGAATGCTTGTAATCTACGCTTCTCTTCTTTTCCTATAGTCCACGCCTCACACCCGTACAGTGCTACACTCCAAACATATACCTTCCGTAATCTTTTTCTAATACCCAAGTCAATATTTGATCTTAAAATCTGTTCCTTTTCTACGAATGCCTTCCTACCCTGTGCTATCCTACACTTTATATCTACCTTGCTTCGATTATCTTTTGTGATTCTACTTCCTAAATAACAAAAATCTAACACTTCTTCGATTCTATTATCTCCTATTGTGATCCTCATTTTTCTACTGCATTCCTTTTTGTCACACCTCATCACTTTAGTTTCACCTATATTTATTTTCATGTTAAAATCCCTAGTCAATACTGCCTGCATACCATTCAATACCCTTTCTAAATTCTTTTCGCTTTCTTCCAATATAGCTATATCGTCGGCGAATCTCAACATATATATTTTCTCTCCCTGTACATTCACACCTACACTATACTCTTCTTTTACTTTGTTTATTGCATCTTCTATATATAGATTAAATAATAACGGTGAAAGTGTACATCCCTGCCGAACTCCCTTCCCTATTTTTGCTACCTCTTCTTCCCCCTCAATTCTAACTAAGGCAGTTTGGTGTTTATATAAATTAAAAATTTTTCTCCTATCCTTATAATCTATACCCGTTTCTTTTAAAATTCTAAACATTATGTCCCAATCTACATTATCAAATGCCTTTTCTAAATCTACAAAAGCTATGCAAGTTACCTTTCCTACCCTCTTTCTTTTTTCTACTACCGTTCTTAGTGCTAGAATCGCCTCCCTCGTCCCTCTGTTTTTCCTAAAACCAAACTGATCTTCTCCTAGCCTTTCCTCTACTTTTTTTTCTAATCTCCTATAAATAATCTTTAACAATATCTTCGATGCATGTGATAGTAGGCTAATGGTCCTATAGTTCTCACACAAATTAGCTCCTATTTTCTTCGGCATTGTTACTATTCTACTACGCTGAAAACCTGTGGTACTTCTCCCTTCTCATATATTTTACAAACTAACCTGTATAATCGCTCCTGCATTTTTCCCCCTGCGTGTTTTATTAATTCGGCTGGTATCATATCAATCCCCGCTGCTTTGTTATTCCGTAAATCATTTAATGCTCTATGAAACTCTGACCTAAGTATGCTAGGACCTAAGTCATCCTCATCTATCTGTTCCACACTTTCTAGCTCCTCCATGTCCTGCCTACCTTTATATAAATCTTCAAGATACTCCTTCCATCTTCTAGCTTTTTCCTTATTTTCTGTGAGTTCCTTACCCTGCTTATCATATATAATGTTACCCTTTGGTTTTACTTTAGAAAAATGTGACTTAATTTTCCTGTAGCCCAAATCTACTTTACCTCTTCTCATATCCTCCTCAATATCCTCACAATTTCCTTTTATCCACTCTTCTTTCGCTAGCTTGCATTTCCTATTAATTAAGTTCCTTAGTTCCTTATATTTTTTCTGTCCTGCTTCTGTGTTTCCAATTTTAATTTTCCTTCTTGCTTCTATCATTTCAACTATTTCTTCCGTGATCCATTCCCTCCTACCTGCCCTTTTCTTTGTGCCTAATACTTCATTTGCTGCTGTAGTTAACCCATTTCTGATTTCCCTCCATTCGCAATCTATGTCGTTCCTAGATGTTCCATTAGCCATGATTTCTACTTTCTGCTTGTACTTTTCACATATATCAGCTAATTTTAACCTATCGACATCTACTCTGACCTGTTTAGACTTCTGTAATTTCTTGAATTTGACCTCTGAGTCCAGGACTACTAAATTATGGTCACTATCAATATCTGCTCCAGGGTAACTCTTACAATTCTTAATCTGGTTCCTAAACCTCTCTTTAACCAGTATGTAATCTATCTGATACCTCCCTATATCTCCTGGCATTTTCCACGTATATATCCTGCGCTTGTGATTCTGAAAAAGCGTGTTTGCTACCACTAGCTTATTCCTAATACAAAACTCTACCAATCTATCCCCTCTATCATTACGTGTTCCTATTCCATATTCTCCTACTATTGAAACTTCCTTTCCCTTACCTACTACGGCATTCCAATCTCCGATTACAATTAGATTATCCTGTCCTTTAACGTTTGCTAACCTAGATTCAATCTCCTCATAAATGGATTCTACCTCCTCATCATCGTGACTTGAAGTTGGCATATATACTTTGCACTATAACTGTGTCCGTTGGCTTCGTGTCTAATCTAATAGTTATAATTCTATCACTAACTTGGCAATAACTCTTTACTCTACATCCCAACTTTCTATTCATTATAAAACCTACACCGGTATGCCCATTATCTGATGCTGTGGTTATTAATCTATATTCTCCTGACCACGTATCTACTTGATCTTTCCCCCTAACTTCACTAATCCCTACAATATCCAGTTTAAGTCTCTCCATTTCTAATTTCAAATTCTCTAACTTTCCTATCCTATTCATACTGCGTACATTCCACGCTCCAACTCGTAGAACTCTCGACGAAATCGATTTCTTGTCCGCCCCAGAATCCGAGGGCTTGCCTGCTACCGAAGTAGCCGGGTGAGACTCTGAGCCATTGGCTCTACTCACCGGGGGTAATACATTAATAGTAATCGACATTTTCATCTGTAAGCTTGAGAAAGGTACAGTGCTGGTTTCTCCTTGCCTTGCACCGACCAATGAGTGCATATTTTAGCCGTCGCCCCACCGATTCAGCCTAATCCCCCTAATACCGTGGGTTAGCGTGAAATCTTTCCTATAGACCGGGATCCCTGTATAGGGACCGCTCTATAGGCCAGAGCGTCGTTGCCCATGTCTTGCCCCTAGGAGGCATATGCAGTGCATTGGCACACTATTGACACTTTGTATTATATATATTTATAAATTGTGCATTGAAACTAATTTATGCAGAAAAAGCATAAATGTAATATTTTGAATTTGCCGCGAAATATCTATATATATATAACACGAAGTAGTAACCCAAATGAGGCGAATGGTTCCGAGGTATGGAAGGTTTAAACGGTATCCTCGCTCCAAGTATTTGATCACAAATCGTTTAACGGTTTATCTTATTTTTACAAACCAGAAATGGAATAAATAGGTTTTAAACATTGATTTAAGTTTAATTGTTTGCAGGAAATTAAATTCTCGAGGTTTCTTTATCTAATTGTAACGATAACAAACTTAGAACATAAAATTATTGGTTTTTCTGAAAATATCAAATCATTTATCACATAATTATGATTATATCTGTTACAATTCTTTGATATACAAGAGAGTATGTTTATTGTTACTTATTTAAAACTGAACAATTGCATTTTTAACAAATAAAATATACATAATTGAGCAGATACAGTAAAAAAATATACATAAATAATAACAAATACAAGTTGAAAAAAAAAACAAGTGGCACAATTAAAAATAACATTTTTTTACATTTAAATATCTTATAAAAACAATTGCATATCGTGCAAACTTAAACGTAATCAAAGTTTTTAATTACACCGTTATCTATGTTTTATTTTCATGCATTATTTATCATTGCTGACAACCTCTTTATCAACATACTAATTAAACCTTGACTCAATCTGCAATCACTATAAACCTTTGCGCAATTGCTACGGCGCAGTCCGTGCTTAATCGCGCTGTCAAATAGTGAGTCTCTAGCCCAATAGCGCACCCATTCATTTGTCGCTAATCCATCGACTATTTTATCAACACTAGAGGCAGCACCTGGCGTGGATTGCATGCGACTCGAACTGCCGCGTATCGTCCAACAGATAGCGCGCTGCAAACACGCCGTAGTACGCATGTCTTGCATGAAAGACGTATCTAGATTTGCCAGTAGATGATGCCACCACAGATATCTAGATGATTGTAGCGGTGGAGCATCGTCTATTATAAATGTAAATTTTGGGCTTATTTAATTGAATGTCTCTCTTATTCTCAATAGAATAGACATGTTAGGTGGTACATTGCGCATGCGTGTAATGAAATAAGAAAAATGTAGGACGAATCCAATGAAATTTAGAAATGAATTGTGTGTGTTTGTTGATGTGACAATACAAATCATTTGTCAAAAATGTCATCATTGGAAGAAATGGAAAATTATTTGTGTTAGTAATTTGGTGTTTTATTTTAAAATCTCTGTGTCTGTTATATATTTGAAAGAAGAGTTGGGCTATTATGGAGCAACTATTTCTATTGGAAGTGCTTGTGGATACGATCTATTTCCAGTCCGTAACGATGGTACCACAAAAGAAGCAACTTAACATTGTAGCAACATTCGGCAATCTTGTCACATTAGAAATTAGGACAGATAATCTTGGTGCGCTCGAGCACATCTCTGGTAAAGAAGTACACGCTCAAGAACAATGCAACAACTCTCAATAACATTTCTTCACATCCCATATAGAAAACAAGCGTAAAGACATGGAAATCAATCTTGGAAAATCGTACCTCTTCTTTGCTAAACCGTCTGACTTGCTCAACGCCATAAAAATATGTCCTTTAGAGGTTGTTTTAAGCACCAAAGCGAGCCCGGTACCAATTGGTAATGCTACTATCCAATGGGAGTCAGATTTCGACTATATGGTGTCGTCTTGCAACAATAACGTTGGATATATGACGCCGGCTTTTCAAGCGAACTTCTACGAATTGAGGCATAAGGACTTGATTATTGGAGATATTGATCTCTTTGTGCGGTTGTCCTGTTTTGGTAAAAGTATCAGTACAAACTTGCAGATTGTCAAACCGCCGAAGGAAGTGAAGGATGGCGCACCGGCTAGTACGAAATTTTTGTTTAAAAGTGCCAATGCCGCTACAACATATGAATGCCAAATGTAAGTGGTGATTTCACACAACGGACAAGTTCCATTGAAAACATTGCAATTTGTCCCATAAAATACATTAGCTACGGCATGGGTACATCTCAGGAGTTCCTTCCAATCGCACCAGTTTACCAAAGCGTTGATTTAGCCCAACTATCCGGATTAAAACCATTCGGACATCAACGCTCCAACGAGACAATTACTGATGAATCTCGCGTTCCATCCGCGTTTGTCATGGACATGCCAGTTCGTGATTTCAATCCGATTGATTTGAAAAATCTCGCCGATTTGCTTACAGGCCATAGAGAATCGATTATCGTCAGACCGGATGAATTACAAGTGCGAAAGCAATTTGTCTTCTTGCTGCGAGAGTTTTGATTTGTCCAAATTGTTTTGTAGTTTACAAATTTGGAACAACTTATGGGGGTCCAAATGGAACAGCTATCGGCTGATGAAGATATACACGAGCAACATAATCAAGAGAGTTCCACATTGGATTTAACCGATTTAACTGTAGAAAAGATTGAAAATCAGCTTTGCAAAAATAAAAATTGTCCAGCTGCTAGGTTGTTTAAGGATTATGGCATTGGACCATTAGCTACTGGTAAACTTTCTTTTGTCAGGCATCAAAATTTAAACAATCACTTCGAATATAAACTTCACGATTCCTTTAAATTGTAATTTTTCAAAAATGTATGACAACCTAATTGCAGTCTTCTACTAATTTCATGTCAAACACATCTCTCTTCTTACTAAATAAGACATTCCGTAGGCAAAGCCTTGGGTACAGTATTTAATAGAGACGACGTAAAAGTCCCTACCACATATGGTATGAGCCAAACCTTTGGCCGTGCTGATCGGTACGGACCATTTGGTCTATACTCACGTCCAAAGCGGCCGGACCAACCTTTCATACCCAGAAATTCTCATTCGTCTATGCACAAGTCAATCAGTGATGGGAGTGGTAACTCTTCATTCAAGTGCAAGAAAGCTTGCAAACATAGTTGTTCTAAATTAAAAGGAGGTCAAGCGAAAGAAATTCTGCTTCGTCTCAGAGGTGGTGGCTTGAACCAACAAACAACGCGGGAGATATTGAAGAGTTTTAAGGAAGAATCATTGAAAACTAGAGGTATAGCAATCGATTTATGTTATTTTTGGTACATCATGATACATGATTTAAGTAAATATTTAGAAGAATTCGAGATTCAAGAATTGGGGAATCGCAATGTTGACAACGAAAAAGAGAATTTTTGCAGATATATGAGCAAAATAGTTCGTCTACGAGCTGGTGGTAAAATTGACGATGAAGAAGACAATTCACCTATGTCAAAATGTCGAGAATTAATGCAGGAATTTGATAAAGTTGTCAGTGCTTATAAAAAAGCCCTAGGTAATTCTTTTGCATCAAAACTAAATCATTTTTACTATCGACGCATGTTCTCCCCCAATAAATTTGTTCGTTGGAAAATTTGACGAGTTTTCTTGTATTTTTCTACAAGGTCCTTGTGGCAAAGCCATCTGTCCCTTTGCCCAGAACGTGGTTATAGAGAAGTGCCGAGAAGCTTGTCCTAGTGCACGTTACCGATCTGCCCCTACCACGCCGGAAGTAGATGACACTAGCAGTTCATTAACGGGGACCAGTTGCCCGGGCCCCGAAGATGATATGTCCGCGTGTGGCAACGAGACTTGTGAATATCGGAGACGAGACGACACTCCCTTAGCCGAGGAGTTTAAGAAGAGCCAGCTTAAAAGCGCTTGTGGTGACCCGGCTTGTACTTATGTTAGGCAAAGATTAGGTTGTCCAGGCGAGGTAAACGTCGGAAAATATAAAGAAAAACATTTGCAAAGTACACTTTTTAATATCCTTCCCAGGAAGACGATGGTGGTATTAAATTGCACGACCTTCCCAAAAATTGTGGTGGTCCCAAATGCCCATATACGGCAATAGATCCATTACCTCCCATCCATTGGGACTGTCCCGATCCTTTGCCTAAAGGTGGTATTTGCCGCAATCGGGATTGTCCTATAACAAAAAAGCAGCACATAATTGATTGTTCGTTCAAAGCACCTAAACCTCCGTGTGGACAAGTCACTTGTCCGTACGCCCCGCCGCCACCGTGTGACTTTCAAGGGTGTCCATTCGGTCCACTTATAGATCCGTGTCCGTCTTTTTGCCCCTATAAAAGAGACCCGTGTCCACGAAAGTGTCCGTTCGCTTTGGAGGTATATTTTGATACCCGCAAAAAATCGCATCTTTCGATATATATTATATATGTATATTATCTTTCAATATATATAACGATATATTTAGTACCCGAAGGATCCTTGTCAAGATCCGACCTGTCCTTATAACCAAGCCGCTGCCGGCATGTCCCCAGACATGGGCGATCGCACATCGACTCCTGGTGGGGTAGGGGAATGTTACCACAACGCTGGCCAGTCACCAGACCAGCATTGCGGAAACCCAGACTGTCCCTATAACGCCGTGGGTAATATTCTGCATTTCGTTCGCGCGAAACATTTGTTTATTACGAGATTTCGCATGACCTGTAGGCGGTGGCTTTGATGCCGACGATGAAGCCGACGATGATTTAATACCCTGCAACGCAGACACGTGCAAAGCATCTAGTGGTGGTCCCTACGAATGTGACCATTGCGTAGTCGTCAAAGGTAGGGCGAAAGATTCTTGTGAGTGTGCGAAAAATAATGGGCGAGGACAGGGCGATAAGTCGGGTGGGAGGGATGGAAAATTACAACATCAACAAGGGAAGGGACCGCATATAGGAGGGAAAGGTGGAGACGTGCAACAGGTGTAAGTGGAGCTTAAGAATTCATTAAATAAGCTCAATATTTATATGATATAATTTAGTATAAAAGGAGCCCCGAGAAAAGGAAGTAAAGATGTGGAACCTGTAATTGAAAAAAAGGACATAAACCAAGGCCACAATTTCAATAATGAAAATAAAAATCATATCGGCTCCAATTTCGGACAAAATAGTAAGTAAAATTAAAATTAAATTTACTATTCTCTAACTCCTATGAGAAACTTCATGAATCTAGACTATTTATCGCAGCGACGTACTACGGCTGATTATACGTTCCTCGAACGATTAATAAAAAATAAAATTGATTGCTCTGAATTACTTGCAGTGATCAATTTTCACGTCCCATCAAGGGATACTAGGCAGGTAATTATATTTACTCCTACAATAAGTAAGGCTAATTATATTCGCAACAGCTCTATACCTAGAATAATGAGTTTCACCCAAATACCGTAACAAGCATTAAGTAGCTAGAAGTACATTTCAAGCGCTATGCGCCCATCTTCAGTAGCACAAGATAAAACTAAATAAAATACCTCTGTCACGAATCGTGATTATATATATATTATATTATATATTATATCAATCACGATTCGTGACAGAGGTATTTTATTTAGTTTTATCTTATGCTACTGAAGATGGGCGCATAGCGCTTGAATCTAGCTACTTAATGCTTGTTACGGTATTTGGGTGATATTCTATATTATAATTTAACACTGTAGTGATAATTTTTAAAATAGAATAATGAGGGTAGGAAATAATCACCAGCAATTATAATTACAATAGTACCTGATAAAGGAGATACTTGTGAATTTAGAATTAATAACTATTATTTCACAATTAATTAAATGATTAAATATCTACATAATCTGTATCACATAACTTATACTGGTCTGCCGTTAATAAAAAATAAATAAAACAATAAAAAATATCTTCAAAAATGCTGTGCATATGACTCTTCATCGATCTATCTTCAATCTTAGACGATCCAACATCTATGCCGCAAAATCAACAAACGCCCAAAAACCCACCTTCAAATCAACAACAACCCGCAAACCCGCAATACGACAATTCACAGCCACAAAGCAAAAACCCAACGGCCCCAAGTAGCGTGGCACCCAATAGTGGCCACCATAGTGGCCGGCGTAAACGCAAACGTCGCTCGCAGTTCGTGTACGGTGAAGGCGATATCTACCCTGGTATACACGTCGGCCATAAGTATTGCAACATACCCACCATGAATGTGCCCAAGAACATGGGCTGGCTGTGGAATATCAAATCGCACGTTGGCAGGTTGAAAGTGAGAAAACGAACACGCGAAATATTCACGCTACAAATGCAAAATCGGTGATTTTGATTATGTTTAGCCTCGTCGGGGTTGGCGCCCCGGTGCTATAAGCAAAACCATCGCGGCTCGAATTGAAACGCACCGGCGTTTGTTGGGTATCTTGCCACCAGCCTCCCAGAAGCCCTCTAGACGTCGCATGAAGAAGAAGAAAGATGGAACGTATGGCGCCTATGAATCCGAGTCCGAAGAGGACATAGCACCGAAACCTACGCTGCAGGTCAAGAAAAAGGATGGATGCTATTGGATCACGATGAATCCGTTGAAAGATCCAGCCACACTCGAGGAAAATGAGAATCCATATATCGATTGTACGCCGATGCAATTTAAGATTGCAAAAAATACTGCTCAAGAGGAGAAAGAAGACAGATCGTGCTTCTGCGGTTAATTACACGAGATCATTCGTTTACTGTTTGTATAACGTTTGTTTACTTTATATAGACGACGATGGTACTGTTATAGCTGCCATTCCCGAAGATAGCGACAGTGAGCTAGACATTGAGTTCACACCACCAGCTGGTATAATTCATCCAGATCGACATCGTCGCAAGAAAAACATCGTTCATATCGACACGCAGTACGATATGAATGATTTCCTGCCGCCGAGGCTGCAATTGGACGCTACGAAGTCATCGGAAGCGGGCAAAGGGGCTAAGAAGAAGGGTAAGGGAGGTAAGAAGGGACGGAAGGGCGGTAAGGGAGGCGATAAGAAGAAGAAGAAGAAGTGAGTAGAGAGAAAATGGACGAGGGTAATTATGAAATAGTGGTTGAAGATAAATATGAGAGATGAAAAAGAGTGCGCAAGAAAGTATTTTATAAAAATGTAACATTAATTTTTGTTAAAAAAAATTGATGTGTGTAAAAAATAAAGAAGCAGCCTATTGATTGGAGATACTACAATTTTGTGTAATAATAATTTAAAAATCGACTTCAATCAATTTCAACCAATTTAACATGATATTTTTCACATGTCTACTCACATCTTTTATTCCTCTTCTCCGATCCAGAACCTCTGGACGCATTCATCGTAACCCCAGCCTCATTAACACTCATCTCAGCCTCATTTTTCATTGCATTACTGCCATTGTTGAACTTGCCCTGGCTAGCCATATTCATCACCTTCATCTCTTCTCTATTGTCATCCATCATGTGATCACTTTCGCTCACAGTCTTGTACATTGACGATGACCATTCGCCGCCCTTCTTATTGAGTAATGCCAGGAGGCCTGGTAAGGCCACCACGGCCCCGAATACTATGGCTCCGGTTAATGCGATCGCTCCCACATTGATATTCGCCAATGCGCCCGACATTGTCTTCTTTACCGGGATCGTGAGGAATGGCACGTGGAACTCTAGTTCCAACTGTAGAAGGAATGGAATTTAAAATGCCTAATGAATGTTGGTTTAACTGAGTGTTGTAGGCTTGGGTAATTCATCTATGAATCGTTCAATTTGAACTTTTCATCAAAGTCAACGGTTCGTATTCAATATTCCTTATACTGAATTATATATTCTGTATATTCGCAAATGGATTATTCACTACGTTATTCCATTATTCGCATTCAATACTGAAAATTGTATATTGCGAATGCATTGCTGATACTCAAGCATAAAATAATTGTAAAACAATCGGTTTTAACACTTTTCTGCGAATATAAATATTTAAAATCTTATTTATTCTAGCAGTATCATTTAGTTTAACAGTCAACTGTAGTGTAGCTACACATAAACATATTCATACTCAATATATATTTTAAATGTAAATTTACGTAAGTATATTAATATTATTTATAATTTGATCAAGCCTAGTGTGTTGAATGGTTCGGTAGTGTTCGGGAAGTATATTGCGCAGGTAATGAAATTAGTGCGGGAATTTTAAATTCTTACTTCAATATCTCCTTGTTCTAGCGTATTGAACGTTATCAATCGATTCTCCCTGGTCTGAAACCTATCCCAAGGATATGTCTGCGTATAATTGTCGCAATTTACTTTTAGCAGCAACAAAAACAGCACACCCACAATCAAAATCGCACTCGTCACTTTACCATTGCTTACAATAATTGCGTACATGTTTATTTCGCAAGTTTTTCGTGCAATTGAGACCTTGTGCAATTGCTTCAATCAAACCCTTTTGCAATGCCAGAAGCAATTTGAACCGAAGAATTGTCTCATTTATGCGACAGTTAAAATGATCGCTAAACGTGCCGATTTGATACTGAATTACAGAATCGCAATCGTTTTCCTCGACGTTAAGACTCAAGCGTAACACAATAAACAAATTATCGCATATTATTCTGTGACAATTCAACGTTACGTGTTTATATGTCTTACAGAACGTTTTGAATGTTAATTTTAACATGTTTCTCATCTCCGATAAAGCTCCTAACGTACGGCAAGGAGTATATACGTTCTTTTAATGGCGGTAATTAACGGTCAACGAAGCGTAACGTTTAGAATAACCTCTTCTCCAATTCATGCGGGCATGTAAAAGTAACTTTTAGACTTATAGACATGTCTTCGTTTAGAGAAACAATAGGGAAAGTGTGTTACGAGATTCGTAATTTGCTTTTATCTGTCATTCTTCAGCTTAACATTTTTTTTTATGGCGAATGATTTCGTAAATTGGTGTGATGTAACAATTTAATTTAATATTAATTTCGATTCTGACGAACATTTAAATAGGAAGAATTATTATTGTTTCGTATGTTTACGGAAATTTAAAGTGTTTTTCTTTTGCATAAAATGTTTTTTTATGCTTTTTTCTGATTTTCTGATTTTTTTTGGATTATTTAGATGCTCTTGCGCAATGGATTTTAACGTCTTATTCTTTACTTTAATTTCATTTAAAGCATTATTTATTATCACAACGATTTCAGGAAATTATTTAATATAATTTCCTTATATTAACAATATCCATTCAATTTTAATTACAATATTACAGCAATATTGTTTATGGCGTGCTGATTATTAATTACTTTTTATGTAATAAACAAACACAAAAATATAATAATGCGTATAACGATGTATAGTATAAAGAAACACGAAAGATGATTGATAATTAAAATATTAACAAATTCCAAATGGAAAACCCATTACAATCGTTTTTAGGAATGTCTTGCAAAATCTTAATATATATAGTACTAATGTTTTTGTAGTTTAAATTAATTTTCATTTCAATTTGTGATATCAAATGTTCAAGTATATAATGTTTCAATATAATTTGTGCAACTAAAACATATATCATCGGTTTATTAAGTTCTTTAATAACATAAAAACACAATGAAGATGAAAGTAAGAAAGGAATCTTTTGATATAATACACGAATGTTGAAATACTAACAACGATGAGCTTGTGCACACAATGCAAGAGACGTGCAGCACCCTAATGGGAATAACAACATACACGTATTGTGTATATTATGAGCAATTTTTGTGCTTGCTTTGTCCATTGTCACACGAGCCCTCATCTGTGACAAATATCACGTATAAAGCCGATTTCAGAAGACACAGAGCATCAATAACCAACACCAAGTTCTTTGTTGTACATCTAAACAAGTTTCCAACTTGACAATTGAAAATGCACAGTACAACTGTTTTTGTTGTTCTTTTGGTGGCTGGATATGCCACGGCTTCACCAAAAAAATATATACCTGAGGACGGGTAAGATAAAAACATTTAGAAATAAGTTTTTAATTATTTTCGATTCAAATTTCCCGCTTTTTAATATCAGTGTGAAGTTATCGACAAAACTACTTACATTCAATTGAAATAATAAAATTCGATCATTGTCGCCAATAACAATTTGTAGAGGTTTCCAACCAAGTCAATTGCGATATTACGAATCGAACCTGCCGCAAAACTCTGTCAATAACGCTACGTCCACAACAACCGCCGAAAAGCAAGCGAAAGGCCAAGATAGCAAAGAATCCCGATTTGGAATATCCACTTACGGCACCAGCGGCGGCTACAATAATGGCGTTACTTATGGCGTAACGCCCATGAAAATTGATATTGGTGGAATCGCTTTGGGCGCCCTAATCGGCTTGGGTGCTATTTTAATAGTGCCGAAATTAGCTCAAGTATTCGCCCATGATGGATATGGGTATAGAAGTTTGGAAAATGATATGTCATCAGTAACGGATGTTTTAAGAAAAATTGATAATACTTTGGAGCAGCATAATATTGATAGCAGCAGTTGTATGCAAAGGATGATTTGCTCTACAATCCACGATGCTGGTACGAACATGAAAAATGGTGAAGCAGGAACTACAGATCAAATTATTCTAGCTATTTCTCAGTACGTTGATATTAAAAAAAAAAAAAAAAAAACGATATTTATAACTTCATTATATCGATTTTAGAAACTCGATATTTTCAATGTTATTGGATGGATCATCGATAAAGCAAGCAATCGAAATGGGACAACAAGAACAGGACAAATGCTCGAGTTTGTATATAAAATGCCCAGTCGGACGCGAAAATGTCTTAAAAATGATCAGCAGTTTATTACCAGCTTAAATTTAAATATTTGCTGACAGTTATTCCAACAGCTAACTTCAGGTTGTTATATTTGCTGACATGACAGTTTATACGTATGACGTACGTGACGTGACACTTCTAAAATATTTTCGACTATTTAAGATTTAATATGTAGTGTGTTCCTGTGTATATTTATATATATATATTTAACAATAAAATCGCTGTATTTACCGAAGTTGTAACATTTCTTTCACTACCAACAAGCTATAGGCGCAACAAAAATGGGGTTGTGCAAGTGCCCTAAACGGCGAGTGACCAATCAATTCTGCTTCGAGCATCGGGTGAATGTTTGCGAACATTGTATGGTAACAAACCATCCGAAAGTATGTTTTAATACCATTGAAGCCATCGCGGCGCATAATTCTGTGTTTCTTCTTGCATTGCAGTGTATTATACAGTCGTACTTGCAGTGGCTGCAAGATAGCGATTATAACCCGATATGCGAGCTGTGCAGCAAGGAACTCGTCCAAGACGACTGCATACGGCTAACGTGTTATCGTAAGTTTATGATTATGTTATGGCATCGGATTTGAAACAGCCCGAAGCCAGGGAATGAACATATCTGATCACTTAGTTAAATAGTCTGCAATCCTAAGGATTGGTTAACGAAACGGCACGCCATCTGTCGATTTATCCTCAACTACCTTCTTTATATCCCTACATAGCTATTCATCCCACTATCTGACCCACATACTCCAATCTAGGCCTACCCACCCCTCGCTTTCCCACTACTTTACCTTCTATAACTAATTGTATAATACCCCCATGTCTAAGAATGTGACCTACTAGTCGTATCTCTCCTGCGCAGTAATACTCTCCAAATATCTGCGATCTTAACGATATTGGGAACATATGTGAAGGGTGGGTGGGAATCCTGTTACTATAGAGCTTAGTTAATTGAATCCCAACTAAGAATGGTACCGCGTATCAGAGGATAGGTGACGCGCTGAACTACGGTCACCATCCAAGCACTGATCTCTAGCGGGACGTTGCTTAAAGTTTGATTATCGATGCTCAATGCATAGGCCATTCGGCATTAAGTTAACGCTTAATTTCACATTGAACACAAATATACAATACGGTTTTAGATGTGTTTCATTGGACATGCCTGGATCAATCAGCCAGACAATTGCCCAGTACGACCGCACCGGCTGGATACACCTGTCCTTCGTGCCGCATGGGCATGTTCCCACCGAGTAACTTGGTCAGCCCTGTAGCGGATGTTTTACGACAAAAGCTAGCTGCTGTCAATTGGGCTAGGGCCGGATTAGGTCTGCCACTAGTGAGTATAAATCCACGCTCAAAATCCGCGATATTTCTACAATTCAATCGTATCAGCTGTCCGACGATCGTGAAGCCAAGTCTTCCCAGTCCCAAACGACAGCGAACGTGAAATCAACACCGCGCGGCTCACTTCAGAACGGTTTTCTAATACCCCCGGCCGTTGCTTCATCCGCGGCCACTCTCAATCAACAAGAGCACCACCAGTACTCCGTCGTCCATGTGGAGGACCAGGAGAATAACAGCGGCGGCGCTGGCGCGTATAACGGTGCTAATCAGACGGTGTTTCAGGGCCCATCGGCGGCCAGACGTGTGTTCCAGGATGTGCGGGAGAGCAAACGGACACTGCTGGACCACGATGATGATAAATACAAGAGGCGGCCGGTGATTGAGCGTCTGGGCAGATTCTGGAGGTTAGTGTGAATTTTATTTTTAATAATCCCCCGCCTCGTAGCGGAGGAATAATCAATTGCTGTTTTGATTTCGTAGGAATTCGTTGCTAAGTTCAGGTCATAGAAGGCCCACGTCGATATTTAGGAAATATTGTATGTTGGGTATTATAGCGTTTATCGCGATAATTGTCATTATAATGTTTATGGATCGTTATGGTCGATTATCTGCCGAGAATGATCCCATTCTCGATTTGCGACAGAATGATCAAATACGCGTCCACGATTCGAATGTGCAAAGATCTATGTAAATACTAATTTTTGGACAGTTTATATTGAGATATATATTATTATCTTAAGGTCGCTAGAAGAATTTTCTTTACATTCTATAACATAGCACTAAAATGCGCAGTTGTTCGTTTCTGAAAGTCTTCGCGAAGTTTGTTAAAAGTAAAAGAACGTTACACAATTGCTTAATTATTGAATAAACAAACATTTGCTGCTATTATTTTAGCGGCCTTTATATATATTAAAAAAAAAACGATTTACATAAAATACTACAGCAATCTTCCGGTGCTTAAAATTTCTCAGCAGAGAAGAGAAGCATTAAATATTTAAAATATCATTTTAATAACTACTTCTGTGTAAAATATAAATCGAAATACAGCTCAAGCGTAATCGGTATTCCGCGTTTATTTAAATGTAATCACTTTAGATTTTGTTGTACATTTTGAAGAAGAAGTTTTCCGTGGAATTTTCTGTAAATCTGCATAAATAAAACCGTTTTAAAAGTCGAAAACCAATATTTTTATATATAATATTAATTTCTTCGTTAGAAATTTTAAGAAATGTTAAGAAATTTCATTCAGACACGACTTGAACTCGTGCTTATATTATTTTTTTAAATCAATTCGTTTATGAAAATATCCTTCGAATTATTCATTTTATATAATCTATTTTTAAATGGTTATTCACTAAAAAAACGGTTGCTATACTTCATTAATCGCCTTCTAACATTTAAGCGTACATATTTAAACAACATATTTATATTGTATATTGTTTTATTAAAAAAATATTTTAATGGGTTTCTAAAACGTTACACGGATCATAAATAATATAATTAGTAACGAATGTAGATTTAAAAAAAATTGCAATCATGAATTATCTGTAATAAAACTATTGTAATTTATAATATTTTCAATTTGTTCATCGAATGATCTATTGGACAATTTTTCTTGATTACGTTCCAAAATTTTTATTAGCGGATACGTATCGCTAATACAATTAGAAAAACACGACAAATTTTGATGGATAAAATTAGGAACATTATTCTCCTTTAATTCATAATCTTCTAAAAAATTATCCATTGGATTTTTAATAATAACTTCCGAGTTCTTAACTTTGCTATTCAATTGATACGATTTATACTGTTCAAGTATTCTACTTGAATGTTTAATAGTAGATTTTCGAAACATATCGTCGTTCATTATAAACGACTTGAATTCAGCGCAGGACATGTTAGTGTTGTTTCTAATTTTACTGAAATTTAAACTTGTCGAAGATGTAGAGTTCAAGCGATTTTTGGACCTAAAAATCGCGCTTTTTAACAACTGATCGCCCGAATTGTTTCTCAACACGTTCTTGTTTGTGAAAATGTTATTATTCGGATTGGATTGTATGAACAAGTTAACTAGTTCGCTGGTAGTTGAATCTCGGTGATTTCTATCATTAAATTGTTCTAAATGATCGACTATAGTATTTGTGCGATATACAAGTTGCTCGTTAATTTTATCCGTTGATTTTATATCAATCGATTCGGTATTATTTATTGTATTAGAGGACGATGGTACAGTAGAAATACTTCCGTAGCCAGTTTCGCCTGCGGCGCCAATATCTTTGGCTAACAAAATGGCATCGCAAATAGCATTAATCATCTTATCATTATTCTCTTTATACTCCAACAAATTCGTATTGTACCGTTCGATTTTCGGCAGTTTATCGAACTTATCGTCTATTTCCAGCAGAATCGGTAAATCACCTTTTACCACACCCGATTTATAATTGACTTTTTCCAATTTCAAGCTATATTCCCGACCTGTCATCGGGCTTCTGAACTTACCCGACGCCTCATTAAACAACCTCCTATATTTATCCAATTTAACCGTTGGCAGAACGTTCAATTTATACCCCAATTCGACAGCCTGATTAAAATCGGCCATACAGCTCGTACCCTGATCGTGCGTTTTCAAACTCATACATTGAGTTGAATGCGTTTTATAAATCAACGTTCTGCGATGATTGTGATTTTCGTATTTTGTATGATTGTGATGTCTTCTGTTTCTGTGCCTTTTTATATTAACATCAGCGGGTGATTGCAGGTGATTTAACACTTGGAAATGTCGATTGTTTAATGGTGACGCGTATTGATTTGCTGTTTGTATTGCATCTTGCATTTGTTGCTGATTTAATTGATCGATGAGATTTTTTTGTTGCATTTGAAATAAGTGCCTGTTCCCTAGTAAATCGTAATTCATATCCGCTAAGTTATTGGCATTATTCAACTGTCCCAATTCGTTTAAACCGGACCTACCCAGCATCATTGGCTCTTGTAAATTTCGCAAAGCCATCAATCGATTCAACTGCCGCTTGGCGAGTTTTTTATTAAATCGTTTAGCGATATTACGCTGCCGCTTCAAATCAAACTTGCAAACATTGCACACGTCGTTTTGCCCAAACCCAGCAAAACCTTTCTTCGTCTTGTGCTTGTCGATCCCCAGCAGCCTGGTGATATTATTCATGCTCAACCAAGACCCTTGATTGCCAATATTGAATCGCTCCTCATTGCCGGGTATAACTTGGCCGAAGAGATTGTTGTTCGTTCCGGCAGTGAGTCGTCGATGATTGCAAGAAGCGCACGAACCATCTAAAATATCAGCACCACCTCGCGCTCGACCCAAAAACGAAAGGAACTTGTTGTATCGTGGCTTCGTGCTCAGCGACTCGAGGTCGTATTGTACGGTCGATTTTGTATTGTCGACGCATAATGGCTCACGATATGATTTAGCGTGGTATAGCATTGGCGTGCTTTCAACGCGATCTTGCGTTTCGGCGATTTGCGGGAATCTGTACGGTGCTCCGGTGCATTTGTTACAGCACGGGGGGCTCCATTTTCGATTTAACGTCACACTTTTTGTTGAGC
Organism: Leptodirus hochenwartii; assembly: GCA_947310635.1. Lineage (NCBI taxonomy): Eukaryota > Metazoa > Arthropoda > Insecta > Coleoptera > Leiodidae > Leptodirus > Leptodirus hochenwartii. The sequence goes on from OX371188.1 coordinate 8,703,772, forward strand.
CTGCTTGTATTTGGTGACCGCTTTTTGTTTGCCTCGCGTACGCTTCTTGTTGACTTGTCCCTGCCTGTTCATTGTCGATCTGAAACCAAGTTTCGTGTAATTTAAAAACTAATCGAGTGTAAAAAAAAACTCTTTCTAGAAATTTTAACGAATCATTAAATATATTCCTCTTTCGTTCATTTTACGCAAAATTAATTTGAACAAAATGAAACACCTGGAAGTGTTTACAGCTCCTGCTGCTTCGTCCACCTTGCCGATTACATCTGCAGCATTTGCAGCAGGGTCTGCACTTCTTCTGCTGTGGCTCTGTTTGTACAAGATGCTGCAGATGGTGGCGCGAATCCGTCTGACAGTCAATTGAGACCATGGCCATATCGCAACATTTGCAGCAGCAATCGTCGTCTTCATTATAATCCTGTCGGACCGCCGATTTCAAACTAACTGCTACATACGACTTCCTTGAAGAAGAAGAAGAAGAAGAAGCGATTAAACACATAATTTAATAATATAGAATATCACCCAAATACCGTAACAGGCATTAAGTAGCTAGATGTACATTTTTTCAAGCGCTATTCGCCCATCTTCAGTATTATATTATATATATTCATACTGAAGATGGGCGCATAGCGCTTGAAATGTAGATCTAGCTACTTAATGCTTGTTACGGTATTTGGGTGATATTCTATATTATAATTTAACACCGTAGTGATAATTTTTAAAACATAATTTAATCGTCATTTTTAGTGGCGCTAAACCAAACCGACATTACTTTATTTCTTATGAATAAAGTACTTCCTTTTTAAACGTTCTGATAAAAAAAACACATAGCTAATCCAATTTTGCTTCTTTTATTACAAACTACTTTATTACATATACGATAAAGGCAATATATTTACTGGCTTCTATACTCCGTGTTTGAATAGCTGCTGGAACTACACACCGATCGCCCATTACGCCCGCACAGACCCACCTGGCGCAAGCCCTTGTGCGCAAAGTAGTGCGCAGCAGTCGTGTTCTCTTTGACGACCGCATTTTGAACGTCGCAGTTGCACAAACTGAACTGGATGCTACTGCACGGTGTGTTGTATAAATTTTGTAGATGCGCGCGTTCGAGAACGTTCAAACTAATTGTCCGTTCGGGGAATCTGGAGCAACATCCTCCGTTACTAATTGAAGAAACAACCAGTATTTGCGAGAGTCCGTTAATCGAACAGTTGCATTATTTACCCGCCCATTTTACTTTTGCATCTGCACCCGAATATTCGGCAGGTTAGTTTGCAGCAATGGCACATGTCGCCGCAACAACGCCCAGCCGAATCACTACCGCCACCTGGTGTCGCGTACAGTTCACGCGTAGATTGTCTCTCGTGCTTTGGCATGGCGATATGATCGATGGTGAAGGGAAAATCGGTGCTCTGCGCTTCTCGCGCCATATTACACACACTGAAAATAAATTTCTAAATATATTAATAATATATTAATATATAATATATTATATATATTTCTAATATATGAATACATTAATAAATAATATATTTTTTTGCAATAGTAAGAACGTACACTTCGTTTTTTGTCGTTATTTCTGTGCGACTTCCCCTTGTGTATTTCTTTAAAACTTCTTCGTCGGCAGTTTTTGTTTTATCCTTAACTAGTCTACTCAAATTTAATTTAAGCCATCTGTTTATGTGTAAAGTTTTAAATGAACCGAACGTACCATCCCCCGCCTCTTTGTTAATTGTTTTATAAGAAAATAACGGTTTCTTATAGAAAGTTGTTGCGCGATCGTTATCACCGTGACTGGTAACTAGAGGAACACTCTTATCGTCGAAAGGTTTAATTTTACCAGAATCCGTTTGAATTACGGGTACATTACATCTCGCGCATGTTAGATTTTTCTTGATCACAGCAGAATACAGTTGAGGAGTTGAATTTGTGGGTAAAGCCGATTTGTTTGTAGCGCATTTTCCTGACTGGTCTAATTTCACGGTGTCGTTTTGGTGAGTTATAATGCTCTTTTTAACGCGCTGTCGATGCGGAATATTCAATTTTTCTTTCCTATCATTTTCCAAGTTGGCAATCTGCTGCATAGGTACAATACTTTCGATTAATGAAGAACCGACACTTTCTTCGTACGTATTATCGCTATTAGACATACTTTAAATTGTATTGTAGAAAAACTTAAAATTTGACTTGAAAAATTCATTATTTTTCTCAATTTATATAAAATTATATACAAATCCCTTACATAATAGCTCGTTTTTTATTTATTACTAAAATCGTTTCACTGGATATATCAAAAATAAAATTCAATTGCAACAATTCAAATTTCAAAATATCGGCCATAACGCGCGCGTGTGCGCGCGCATATCCGTCAACTGTCATCTAAATCACAACACGTTACGTATTTATGTTTATATTTCATTCAAATTTCACGTTTCACCGTGTGTTTGTTCATTCATTTCCCATTTAATATAAGTAACTGTGCGTTCGCTTAATCGATGAATCGTTCATCGCATCAACAGACGACATAAAATTATGCAGTAATCAAAAAAATACGCAAAATAAATTAACTACAATGGGCGCGGCAATATCGAGACTTTCCTTAACAATCTTCGAGCTCCTAAATGAATTATACATCGCGATGGGCTCTGGACCGTTCGGATTTATCATTATAACGAAGCATGGATTCCAGAATAACCGATTGGTGCGAACGGCGGCTTTTACAGCCCTCACAGCTGGCTGTTTCATATACTTGGCTCAGGACACGTCGCGTATCACGAAATCAAGTAGAAACAAAGTGATTTTCATAACTGGCTGTGACTCTGGCTTGGGATTCTCATTGGCGCAGCATTGTCAACTATTAGGGTATACTGTGATAGCGGCTTGTCTCAGTTTGGAGTCGAAAGGGGCTCAAGAACTAGCCAATATGTCTACCGCTCACATTCGGGTCTTAGAAATGGATGTGTCTAAGACGCATAGTATTAATACGGCTGTGCGGTATATTGAGCGATTTCTAGCCAAAGATGAGAATAATGGTATGTGATTTGATTAGCTTTCTAATGCGCGGTTGAATGAGAATATTCCCTAGTTTTATGGGCGGTTATAAACAATGCCGGTATAATGGTTTTCGGTGAATTCGAATGGTTAACTGAAAAATTGATACAAAGACAGTTGGATGTTAATGTGTTTGGCACTATGTTAGTGGCTAAACATTTCTGTCCCCTTCTGCGCAAATATAAAGGTAGCGTGCATTCGGAATGGGCGTTTATTAACCATGTTTCATCAGCGATGTTACAATACCTCCTATATTATAAAAACAATTCGAAAAATAAGATATGTCAAACGAATTCTTAGGATTATTGCACGTGTTCAGAACATCTCCCGACTCATAAAAAGTTCAAAGCAGATAGGAGGTATATGTCACATAGCTGACGATTTATTTCCATACAGGCAGGATAATTAATGTGATCAGTCATTGCGCGTTTGCAACGTTGCCGGGTTTAAGTGTGTACGGGGCTAGTAAAGCTGCTGTACAAGCCTTGACAGATGGCCTCAGGGTTGAAATGTCAAAATATGGCGTTAGCGTCATATCGTTCGTTCCTGGCTCGTTTATTGGTCAGAGCAATATAATGGCCAGGCACGTTGACAACGTTTACGAAATGAATTCAGAATTTACGACAGAACAAAAGCAATTCTACGGGGACTACTTTCAAAAGGTACAGAGAATATATACTTTTGCAAGACCTATTAAAAAAAATACATATTTTTAGTACCATGCTTATTTGAATGCCATAGTAGTTCCATCGCACGTGCGCAAAATCGAAGACAACTTAATGTACGACATATTTACGAGCGCTTTAATGGACGAGCGGCCAAAACACTTATACATCCATCAATCTTTTAAATATTCAATCTTCCACACCTTATTTAAATATAGTCCCGTAAATGTAAGGGATTTCTTGATACAGAGATTCATGCAAATGCCCGCATATGTTCCGAAACGGTACGTTTCGAACTCTGAATTAACGTGAAAACCATGCCATCATCAGTGCAATATAAATTTAAAACAAGAACGTTTATTTTGTATTGTTGTGTTTTGTACTTGTAAAGAAGATTTATAATAATATTAGGAGAAACTGATCTGAATATAAATTAATATATATCACGATTGCAATTTTAGTTTTAATTTACTTATGGCTGGGAATGGAGAGTAGATGATATAGGCAACCAAAACTGCACAAGAAAAACCTAGGGTTGATTTTAAATTTTAGGCCTAGCTGTTTTATTTTATTTATACATTTGATATGATATTAAATTAAATTATCCATGAATAAATAACTAGATCGATTGACTAAAACCGATTTCATGTTAACATTTAGACAATAATGACACATACATTTATCATGAAGAGGTTAAATTTCGATAACCTAACTCTTTGCAATGCTTTTGATTAATTTGTAAACGAATTATAATTAATCCAATAAAATGTCTAAAACAGCCTCCAGGTTGAAACAATTAAAGAAGCAAGTAGATAAAATTCAGCATGGTAAATTGCGAACAAACATAACGGGCGGTATGGCTGCACCTGGCCCACCGTTAGGTCCAATGTTTGGGACAGGTTCGTGGTCGATAAAGTCCTTAATTCATAGAATAATTAATTTCAGTTTAATTGCAGCGTGGCGTAAGTATTGCCGCATTCTGCAAGGATTTTAACGAACGCACGAAGGAGATAGAAAATGGTATTCCGCTACCGTGTAAAGTGACAGTAAATTTCGGTCGAACTTACGAATTGTCGATAAATAAACCGCCGGTGGTTTATTTCTTGAAACAAGCTGCTGGCTTACAGCGAGCAGCGATATACCCAGGTAAAAATAGGGTACGATTCTGGCTGAGAATAGCAGAATAGGGATAATGATTTAGTGCATGTTCCCCGCGATACAGATATGTGTACGAAGTACTAGGTGGAAGTTACATTTGTTTCGGTATTTGGAATTGATTTTCGGATTTTTATTAGAACAAAAAACAGCTCAATGTTAAATTATTAATTAAAGTATAATTAAAGACCCTAGCACCCCAATTTTTATAAATGTTATATACAGTAGACTACTTTAATAGATAGAATACTCCAATTTGCTAATAATTATTGTAATCATCAGATAACATATTTCAAAGATAACACTTTTTAGACATTTTTCAAAAATTATTTAAACAAAAAGTATAATATATTACACCACAGATTTTTTATATTTTGTTAATAAAGGTGTGCTCTATAAGACGGTATAGCAGCTGTGCCCCACAGCCACGTACGAGTGGCGCTACAGAACATCGAACGCACCCTTTAATATGGGACCGTGTATACGGAAATAACGCAATATTCAAAAATTATTTGAACAAAAAGTATAATATGTTACATCACCGATTTTTTATATTTTGTTAATAAAGGTGTGCTCTATAAGAGGGTATGTCAGCTTTGCCTCACAACCCGTACGAGTGGCGCTACAGAACATCGAACGCACCCTTTAATATGGGACCGTGTATACGGAAAAAACGCAATATTCAAAAATTATTAGAACAAAAAGTATAATATGTTACATCACCGATTTTTTATATTTTGTTAATAAAGGTGTGCTCTATAAGAGGGTATGTCAGCTTTGCCCCACAACCCGTACGAGTGGCGCTACAGAACATCGAACGCACCCTTTAATATGGGACCGTGTATACGGAAATAACGCGATATTCAAAAATTATTTGAACAAAAAGTATAATACTTTTTAATAACCATAGACTTTTTATATTTTGTTAATAAGGGTGTGCTCTATAAGAGGGTATATCAGCGTTGCCCCACAGCCCCGTACGAGTGGCGCTACAGAATATCGAACGCACCCTTTAATATGGGACCGTATATTCGGAAATAATGCAATATTAAAAAATTAGAGATTTTACATAAGACTTTTATGCACTCTGAAATAGAGATTAAATTCATTTTAATTTTTAACAAAGATCTTTAGATATTTATATTTTATCGACAGTAACCATTAGCTATCAAGAAAAAGAGCCTCAGAATGATAATAATATTATGTGAGATTGTATAATATCTAAAATAATAATAATTGTAGATAAGTGTACATAAGACTAAAATTATCTTTAAAAGTTAAATAAATATTTGGTACAATATTTATATCTTCCCAACTACTACCTTCACTCCAATCTACGGGACTAAATAAACTTTTATTAAATAAACTTAAATTATTAAGAATGAGCATTCCAATCTTATATTTTATTATAATCACACATTTCCTGGTTTTACTACACTTGTGAATTCTTCAAAATCACTTTTCAATACACACCGCTAATTATCAATAGTATATTATAAATATACAATGAAAGCCAATAATAAGGAAAGCATAGGAATTCTGAATAAAAATAGAATGCAGTACAACAGTAATAGTAAATTATATATTATATATTTGAATAAGGTTATTTTGAGTTGTTAAATGTTATCAATATTTGGGGGTGTCAATAGTGTGCCAATGCACTGCATATGCCTCCTAGGGGCAAGACATGGGCAACGACGCTCTGGCCTATAGAGCGGTCCCTATACAGGGATCCCGGTCTATAGGAAAGATTCAGGCTAACCCACGGTATTAGGGGGATTAGGCTGAATCGGTGGGGCGACGGCTAAAATATGCACTCATTGGTAGGTGCAAGGCAAGGAGAAACCAGCACTGTACCTTTCTCAAGCCTACAGATGAAAATGTCGATTATCTTTAATGTATTACCCCAGGTGAGTAGAGCCAATGGCTCAGAATCTCACCGGCTACTTCGGTAGCAGGCAAGCCCTCGGATTCTGGGGCGGGCAAGAAATCGTTTTCGTCGAGAATTCTACGAGTCGGAGCGTGGAATGTACGCAGCATGAATAGGATAGGAAAGTTAGAGAATTTGAAATTAGAAATGGAGAGACTTAAACTGGATATTGTAGGGATTAGTGAAGTTAGGGGGAAAGATCAAGTAGATACGTGGTCAGGAGAATATAGATTAATAACCACAGCATCAGATAATGGGCATACCGGTGTAGGTTTTATAATGAATAGAAAGTTGGGATGTAGAGTAAAGAGTTATTGCCAAGTTAGTGATAGAATTATAACTATTAGATTAGACACGAAGCCAACGGACACAGTTATAGTGCAAGTATATATGCCAACTTCAAGTCACGATGATGAGGAGGTAGAATCCATTTATGAGGAGATTGAATCTAGGTTAGCAAACGTTAAAGGACAGGATAATCTAATTGTAATCGGAGATTGGAATGCCGTAGTAGGTAAGGGAAAGGAAGTTTCAATAGTAGGAGAATATGGAATAGGAACACGTAATGATAGAGGGGATAGATTGGTAGAGTTTTGTATTAGGAATAAGCTAGTGGTAGCAAACACGCTTTTTCAGAATCACAAGCGCAGGATATATACGTGGAAAATGCCAGGAGATATAGGGAGGTATCAGATAGATTACATACTGGTTAAAGAGAGGTTTAGGAACCAGATTAAGAATTGTAAGAGTTACCCTGGAGCAGATATTGATAGTGACCATAATTTAGTAGTCCTGGACTCAGAGGTCAAATTCAAGAAATTACAGAAGTCCAAACAGGTCAGAGTAGATGTCGATAGGTTAAAATTAGCTGATGTATGTGAAAAGTACAAGCAGAAAGTAGAAATCATGGCTAATGGAACATCAAGGAGCGACATAGATTGCGAATGGAGGGAAATCAGAAATGGGTTAACTACAGCAGCAAATGAAGTATTAGGCACAAAGAAAAGGGCAGGTAGGAGGGAATGGATCACGGAAGAAATAGTGGAAATGATTGAAGCAAGAAGGAAAATTAAAATAGGAAACACAGAAGCAGGACAGAAAAAATATAAGGAACTAAGGAACTTAATTAATAGGAAATGCAAGCTAGCGAAAGAAGAGTGGATAAAAGGAAATTGTGAGGATATTGAGGAGGATATGAGAAGAGGTAAAGTAGATTTGGGCTACAGGAAAATTAAGTCACATTTTTCTAAAGTAAAACCAAAGGGTAACATTATATGTGAGGGGTAAGGGTGAGGGTAAGGAACTCACAGAAAATAAGGAAAAAGCTAGAAGATGGAAGGAGTATCTTGAAGATTTATATAAAGGTAGGCAGGACATGGAGGAGCTAGAAAATGTGGAACAGATAGATGAGGATGACTTAGGTCCTAGCATACATAGGTCAGAGTTTCATAGAGCATTAAATGATTTACGGAATAACAAAGCAGCGGGGATTGATATGATACCAGCCGAATTAATAAAACACGCAGGGGAAAAAATGCAGGAGCGATTATACAGGTTAGTTTGTAAAATATATGAGAAGGGAGAAGTACCACAGGACTTTCAGCGTAGTAGAATAGTAACAATGCCGAAGAAAATAGGAGCTAATTTGTGTGAGAACTATAGGACCATTAGTCTACTATCACATGCATTGAAGATATTGTTAAAGATTATTTATAGGAGATTAGAAAATAAAGTAGAGGAAAGGCTAGGAGAAGATCAGTTTGGTTTTAGGAAAAACAGAGGGACGAGGGAGGCGATTCTAGCACTAAGAACGGTAGTAGAAAAAAGAAAGAGGGTAGGAAAGGTAACTTGCATAGCTTTTGTAGATTTAGAAAAGGCATTTGATAATGTAGATTGGGACATAATGTTTAGAATTTTAAAAGAAACGGGTATAGATTATAAGGATAGGAGAATAATTTTTAATTTATATAAACACCAAACTGCCTTAGTTAGAATTGAGGGGGAAGAAGAGGTAGCAAAAATAGGGAAGGGAGTTCGGCAGGGATGTACACTTTCACCGTTATTATTTAATCTATATATAGAAGATGCAATAAACAAAGTAAAAGAAGAGTATAGTGTAGGTGTGAATGTACAGGGAGAGAAAATATATATGTTGAGATTCGCCGACGATATAGCTATATTGGAAGAAAGCGAAAAGAATTTAGAAAGGGTATTGAATGGTATGCAGGCAGTATTGACTAGGGATTTTAACATGAAAATAAATATAGGTAAAACTAAAGTGATGAGGTGTGAAAAAAAGGAATGCAGTAGAAAAATGAGGATCACAATAGGAGATAATAGAATCGAAGAAGTGTCAGATTTTTATTATTTAGGCAGTAGAATCACAAAAGATAATCGAAGCAAGGTAGATATAAAGTGTAGGATAGCACAGGGTAGGAAGGCATTCGTAGAAAAAGAACAGATTTTAAGATCAAATATTGACTTGGGTATTAGAAAAAGATTACTGAAAGTATATGTTTGGAGTGTAGCACTGTACGGGTGTGAGGCGTGGACTATAGGAAAGGAAGAGAAGCGTAGATTACAAGCATTCGAAATGTGGTGTTATAGGAGGATGATGAGGATTGGTTGGGAAGATAAAGTAACAAATGAAGCTGTACTAGAGTTAGTAGGGGAGAAGAGAAGTATTTGGAGAGTGTTACAGCGTAGGAGAGACAGATTAGTAGGGCATATTCTTAGGCATGGGGGGATTATGCAATTGATCATAGAAGGTAGAGTGGAGGGAAAGAGAGGGGTAGGTAGGCCTAGATTGGAGTATGTGAGTCAGATAGTTAAAGACGTTGAGATGAATAGCTATAGGGAGATGAGGGGATTGGCTCAGGATAGATCGGCATGGCGTGCTGTTTCCAACCAATCTTTAGGATTGCGGACTCTTTAACTAACTAAATAATATTTTATTTTTTCAATGATTATTTTTCGTTAGAAAGTTATATTATTTCGGTCTGGCGTTATTAAATGACAGAAAAAAATGCTTCATAACGTTATTTAACGTATTTATTATTACGTATATCGCCATTTAGTATAAGTAGAAAAACATGTTTGTGGCCAACAAAGGTCATCCCTCATTCGGTTGTTAGCCGAATGTCAAATTGTAAAATTATACGAAATGATTTATACAAAATAACGAAGGGTACTAATAATGCGCTATTTGGTGGAAAGTATTGCTATTTATTCAAATTGATTGTATGCAGAAAGGCAAATAGTGTATTGACACTACACGAGTCAATTGGCAGGATGTCGTGTAAAGCTCCCGTACCTCGGAACCATTCGGCCCTCGGTTTCTTCCGTCTTTAAATGGCATGTAATCATGTTTGTATAATTATTCAAACGATAAACTTGTGTATTTGAGCACGTGTATTTGAGCACGTGTATTTGAGCACGTGTATTTGAGTACGTGTATTTGAGTTTGAACAGCATGCCAGTTGCTAGAGTTCCAAATTACTTAAATTTATTCCAAAAAACTTAAATTAATCATCATTTTCAATCTTTTTTTTAGAATTATCTATATATAATGGAGGTGGTCGACAGTTTCCAGTGCAATCAATGCAACAATAGTTTTAATCAAAGATCAAGTTTAAATCGTCACTTGAGGAATATACATAAGGTGGATCTAGAACCCCAAACTACAAGGGAGTGTCATATAAAATGTATTCTGTGCACTTTTGATCAGGTAATTCATATTTATATCTTCATATCTGTGCCAAAATTATTTATACTTCTTTCTAATACCATAGTACAAACGAAAATGCTATTTATTATAGATTGTTGCGATGTTTCCCACTTACAACGACTACAATAAACATCTGAAGGATGTACATCAAATAAATGTTTATTTAAGTAGGAAATCGTTCGAATCTAAAGAGAAATTCGATTTATGGTATGAGGAAGGTAAGCGGAATGTTAATTACGCTATTAAAAAGGGTGTCACTACGCAATATGGCAAGAGAATCTATTACGATTGTAACAGGAGTGATTCGAAAGGTATTAACGAAATTTCTTTAGATGCTCAAGTATGAATGAGACGTTATTAATTATTTAGGTTTCAAGAGTCAAGGTACGAAGAATATGTTGAAAACCGGTGGTAGTATTAAACTACAAGGAACATGCCCTTCAAGAATTATTGCGAACTTCATAGAAAATGGTTATATTTGCTTATATTTATATATCTTAATTAATAATTTAATCAAATAATTTTAGGTCATGTAATTGTACAATTTTTTGAGACACACCTGGGACATGGAGAAGAAGTTCGAGCACAACGACTAACCAAGAAGGAGCAGATTTACCTAGTGGATCAAATGAAGCAAGGTGTAAGCAAAGAGAGAATAATTGCTAATGCTAGAAAATTTAACTTGCCGGATTCAGGAATGGTAAGTTGCAAAAATCTTTTTATAGTAACAATGAATTTAGCTCTTCGATAAAGTTGGTATTTAATATAAGAAATACCTTTTTCAGCCAGGAAGAATAAATTCGATTAATAGGAACGATCTTTTGAACTTAAGTAGACGTCATAATGTGGACAAAATTAAACACAATGATTTAGTTGCTACGAAAGCACATCGGGCAGCAGACGAACTCGTGCAATATGTAGATATGGTAAGTGCCGGTAAGTACCAGGTAGGAAAACTTGCTCATAAATATGATGTAAATTTTAATTGCATATGTAATTGTAAGCAAATGTTTTGTTATTCTTGTGACATTTGTTTTCATAGTTTTTCATGTACTTGTTACGAATTTACTATAAAGACCTCCACATGCAAGCACATTCATGCCGTAGCCATGTATGAGAAAAAGGGGCAAGTTTCATATGTTCCAGATAATATAGATATTCCATCACTTGCCAACGAGGACCCCTTAATTGGAACTGGGAATGCAACCAATGAAATAGAGGAATTTTTAATGGAAAAGCGCGAATCAAACGAAACCGAATCTATATACGGTAATCGATGGCTGGAGATGTTTAGAGAACGTATTAACAATTTCGTAGATGAGATATGTTTGGCAGATGAAGATTCACTTAATTGTAAATAATATATAAATCTACTTAATATTTATTAATCTTTATCAATGATTACTAACTATTCATAGATTATAAATACAAATATATAACTATTCATTGAGTTAGTATTCATTACCTTCATCATTTTTTCTATAGTTTTTCGCAGAGGCTGGAATTCATTGGAACTCCAGACGAGGAAGAAACTAAACCAAACAACGAACAAGAGGAAAGGAGAACCACAACAGTATTTCCCCGAAAAGAAGAGGCTCCTTTGAATTTTATATTATATTTTTATTGTATTATACCTATTGTTAAAAAGTTAACAAGTATTGTTGTTTTTACAATTTTAAATGCTTATTTTGGTTTATTTAAGATTTCAAGTTTTTTGCTCGATATATTATGCGTCATATTTTGCTGCTAACTTATATTGATGTTTTATATTTATAGTGTTGACATTTGAAATACATTTTATATGGTTTTTATTCAATGAATTGTTTTATTTGACACATATTTGTTATAATATCTCCTGAAACAATTATAGTATTTTCATCGCTTATGTTTTGTATTTTATTGTATTGTATTATATATATTTATAAATTGTGCATTGAAACTAATGCTGAAAAAGCATAAAGGAATATTTTGAATTTGCCGCCAAATATCTATATATATATAAAGAAGTGGTAACGCGTCAGTGTTTCGTTCCGAGGTACGGGGGATTTAAACGGTATCCTGTTTAAAGCTCTTAGTTTTCAGATTGTACATATTGTATTTTTGTCGAAGATTATTTTTCGTTGGAAAGTTTTATTATTTCGGTCTGGCGTTGTTAAATGAATGAAAGAAATGCACTATGCTACATAACGTTATTTAACGTATTTATCATTACGCATATTACCATTTAGCATAAGTAGCAAAATATCTATCACTAATTAGCACAAATAACCAAACATTTTCTGATAAATAAACTATGCTTTGTGGCCAATAAAGGCGGTTCTTTTATTTTAACCTCATTCGATTGTTAGCTGAATGTCAAATTGTGAAATTATGCGAAATGATTTATATAAAATAACGCAGGGTACTAATAATGCGATATTTTGTGGAAAGTCTTGCTATTTATTCAAATTGGTTGTATGCGCAAAGGCAAGTAATGTAAATGACATTACACGGTTGAATTGGGAAGCGAAATTAACAACGCGCCCTCTAGCGGATTAGTTTCTTCATGGGAAAACAAAGAATGCGAGGGGTTGTAAAGGATCATAAGAAACATCTTTACTAGTACTGGGAAATATATTACCTTGTGCTTTGTGCATTAAGTTGCATCTTGATATTACAATTCATTATCTATGGGATTCAGTGGCGTATCAAATATTTTAGAGTGGATAGCAAAAATTGTATTGTCCACCTAAAATGTGCCGCACCTGGTGGGTACACTGTTCACTGGTGTGTAAATGAAATGTTGTGAAGAGGAAAATACAAATTAAGGCACACGTGTAATTTTACATTTATTATATTTGAAGACGTTTCTATATTTTGTAAAATATAGTACTGAGAAAAGATGCGGACTTTTTACACTTTACGAGACTCCCAAGCGTAGTAGCATTGTATATAAGAAATTGAATAAGTATTATACATTGGTAGGGAAAATATTTAAAAAATAAATAGGAGAAAAATATATAACACACGTTAATACATTTTACTTAATTCCCAATATAAAAGTGCGAATATAAAGAGATATAAGGCGAAATTATTTTGTAAAAATATTCATATTGTAAATTGTTTTTAGCCGTGTCCTCTATATGCAATCACTGATTATATATATTTGTCCTCAACTATTAGGATTTTTAGTTGGACACTGCATGGACATTATGCATTATACACAATGGAATGCTTTTGAAGAACTTTTAATATGTAAAGTACAGTTAAAATTATGTTGCATTCGTCATCCGCCGAAATTGTTATGAATTAATATATTTATTTACGTTCATTCTAAATTTATAAACAATTACGCAATTCTAAAGAATTTTTTTTAAGTTTCTATATTTAATTTAATATTTATATATATTAATATATTATATTTAACCCCAGGTGAGTAGAGCCAATGGCTCAGAATCTCACCCTGCTACTTCGGTAGCAGGCAAGCCCTCGGATTCTGGGGCGGGCAAGAAATCGTTTTCGTCGAGAATTCTACGAGTCGGAGCGTGGAATGTACGCAGCATGAATAGGATAGGAAAGTTAGAGAATTTGAAATTAGAAATGGAGAGACTTAAACTGGATATTGTAGGGATTAGTGAAGTTAGGGGGAAAGATCAAGTAGATACGTGGTCAGGAGAATATAGATTAATAACCACAGCATCAGATAATGGGCATACCGGTGTAGGTTTTATAATGAATAGGAAGTTGGGATGTAGAGTAAAAGGTTATTGCCAAGTTAGTGATAGAATTATAACTATTAGATTAGACACGAAGCCAACGGACACAGTTATAGTGCGAGTATATATGCCAACTTCAAGTCACGATGATGAGGAGGTAGAATCCATTTATGAGGAGATTGAATCTAGGTTAGCAAACGTTAAAGGACAGGATAATCTAATTGTAATCGGAGATTGGAATGCCGTAGTAGGTAAGGGAAAGGAAGTTTCAATAGTAGGAGAATATGGAATAGGAACACGTAATGATAGAGGGGATAGATTGGTAGAGTTTTGTATTAGGAATAAGCTAGTGGTAGCAAACACGCTTTTTCAGAATCACAAGCGCAGGATATATACGTGGAAAATGCCAGGAGATATAGGGAGGTATCAGATAGATTACATACTGGTTAAAGAGAGGTTTAGGAACCAGATTAAGAATTGTAAGAGTTACCCTGGAGCAGATATTGATAGTGACCATAATTTAGTAGTCCTGGACTCAGAGGTCAAATTCAAGAAATTACAGAAGTCCAGACAGGTCAGAGTAGATGTCGATAGGTTAAAATTAGCTGATGTATGTGAAAAGTACAAGCAGAAAGTAGAAATCATGGCTAATGGAACATCAAGGAGCGACATAGATTGCGAATGGAGGGAAATCAGAAATGGGTTAACTACGGCAGCAAATGAAGTATTAGGCACAAAGAAAAGGGCAGGTAGGAGGGAATGGATCACGGAAGAAATAGTGGAAATGATTGAAGCAAGAAGGAAAATTAAAATAGGAAACACAGAAGCAGGACAGAAAAAATATAAGGAACTAAGGAACTTAATTAATAGGAAATGCAAGCTAGCGAAAGAAGAGTGGATAAAAGGAAACTGTGAGGATATTGAGGAGGATATGAGAAGAGGTAAAGTAGATTTGGGCTACAGGAAAATTAAGTCACATTTTTCTAAAGTAAAACCAAAGGGTAACATTATATGTGATAAGCAGGGTAAGGAACTCACAGAAAATAAGGAAAAAGCTAGAAGATGGAAGGAGTATCTTGAAGATTTATATAAAGGTAGGCAGGACATGGAGGAGCTAGAAAGTGTGGAACAGATAGATGAGGATGACTTAGGTCCTAGCATACTTAGGTCAGAGTTTCATAGAGCATTAAATGATTTACGGAATAACAAAGCAGCGGGGATTGATATGATACCAGCCGAATTAATAAAACACGCAGGGGAAAAAATGCAGGAGCGATTATACAGGTTAGTTTGTAAAATATATGAGAAGGGAGAAGTACCACAGGATTTTCAGCGTAGTAGAATAGTAACAATGCCGAAGAAAATAGGAGCTAATTTGTGTGAGAACTATAGGACCATTAGTCTACTATCACATGCATCGAAGATATTGTTAAAGATTATTTATAGGAGATTAGAAAATAAAGTAGAGGAAAGGCTAGGAGAAGATCAGTTTGGTTTTAGGAAAAACAGAGGGACGAGAGAGGCGATTCTAGCACTAAGAACGGTAGTAGAAAAAAGAAAGACGGTAGGAAAGGTAACTTGCATAGCTTTTGTAGACTTAGAAAAGGCATTTGATAATGTAGATTGGGACATAATGTTTAGAATTTTAAAAGAAACGGGTATAGATTATAAGGATAGGAGAATAATTTTTAATTTATATAAACACCAAACTGCCTTAGTTAGAATTGAGGGGGAAGAAGAGGTAGCAAAAATAGGGAAGGGAGTTCGGCAGGGATGTACACTTTCACCGTTATTATTTAATCTATATATAGAAAATGCAATAAACAAAGTAAAAGAAGAGTATAGTGTAGGTGTGAATGTACAGGGAGAGAAAATATATATGTTGAGATTCGCCGACGATATAGCTATATTGGAAGAAAGCGAAAAGAATTTAGAAAGGGTATTGAATGGTATGCAGGCAGTATTGACTAGGGATTTTAACATGAAAATAAATATAGGTAAAACTAAAGTGATGAGGTGTGACAAAAAGGAATGCAGTAGAAAAATGAGGATCACAATAGGAGATAATAGAATCGAAGAAGTGTCAGATTTTTGTTATTTAGGCAGTAGAATCACAAAAGATAATCGAAGCAAGGTAGATATAAAGTGTAGGATAGCACAGGGTAGGAAGGCATTCGTAGAAAAGGAACAGATTTTAAGATCAAATATTGACTTGGGTATTAGAAAAAGATTACTGAAGGTATATGTTTGGAGTGTAGCACTGTACGGGTGTGAGGCGTGGACTATAGGAAAGGAAGAGAAGCGTAGATTACAAGCATTCGAAATGTGGTGTTATAGGAGGATGATGAGGATTGGTTGGGAAGATAAAGTAACAAATGAAGCTGTACTAGAGTTAGTAGGGGAGAAGAGAAGTATTTGGAGAGTGTTACAGCGTAGGAGAGACATATTAGTAGGGCATATCCTTAGGCATGGGGGGATTATGCAATTGATCATAGAAGGTAGAGTGGAGGGAAAGAGAGGGGTAGGTAGGCCTAAATTGGAGTATGTGAGTCAGATAGTTGAAGACGTTGAGATGAATAATTATAGGGAGATGAAGGGATTAGCTCAGGATAGATCGGCATGGCGTGCTATTTCCAACCAATCTTTAGGATTGCGGACTCTTTAACTAACTAAGGAATTTGTCAAGTTTCCAAACAATGGGCCCGAGGAAACAGTTCGCAACCAAGTCAAAGCTGTAAAAATCGAGTAGTTCAGTATTCGGAAAATAATTTTTCTATTTGATTTACTATTATCTCCTTTCATTTATAAAAAATAATTCCTTAACATATGATTGTTCCTAGTTATTTGTTTACGCAAATAAACAATATTCATTATACCTGATATCAATCTGCTTGGACTCGTATTGCATTAAGCGCTTCGGATAATATTATTCTTAATTATTGCCCAAGACAAAACTACAGTATCACCATCGATTATATTTTAATTACACCAAATTTAATCCTTTTGATACATTTTTCTCGGCTTGTTTAAAGGTCTACGCGTTTGTCCTATATATACCTTAGGAAAACTAGAACAAGATATTTCATAAATACCAGATGTTTTATTGAAATCAATCAAATCTTTGAGATTTCCTAGAAAATTAGCAAGACTATTAGAGGTATTATATGTTACTTTAAAATTATATTTATTTAAAATACTATCTAAACTACGCGCAATAATAGGATCAAAGGTAATTTAACAAATTTTGGAGTCGAATTATTACCTTGTTCTAAACTACTAATTTTTCTGATATCTCTTGTTCTTTTAAATTTTCTTAATATGTTATTTATAATTTTATAAGAATAGCCATTTTATACTGCTATATTTTGGATATTATTTAATTCAATGTTATATTTATCATTAGATAAAGCAAAATTAATAAGCGGTTAATTAAATAATTAAAAGCAGCATATTTATGATGACGACATGATTTGAATCGTTCCGTATATAGCAGTCCATGTGTTCGTAGCTTTTCTATATATATCAAATTCTAATTTATTATTATTTCTAATTACAAAAACATCTAAGAAAGGTAACTGATTATTATTTTAGATTTCAAAAGTAAATTTAATTGAAGTAAATTTATAATTTAATATTAAGAAAATTGGATAATATTTTTATGTTTCTAAATTTTACAGGTGATACATAAATTGCGATCTATTCCAGAGTGATGTGTTCTACCGACCGTTTTTGTTTTATTTGTTTGACGTATTTGTTTAAAATTATTATATTTACCATTCATAGTTATGAATTATTAATAATTACCGGTTTATGTGATTAATTGTTATACATTATATATATATTTTTCAATATATTACAAAATAATAAATGCAATATATAGAATATTTAAGTCTATAGGTACGACTGCTGCTAAAGAAGCAAAGTGCAAGGTTCAATTTTATTAATTTTTTTAGGTATTTTATTAAATTCTTATACATTATTCACTTTAAGCTTGTTATTCGTTTTGTATCACTAATAGCCGGTAATTATTAATAAAAATCGGTTAATTACATTGACCGTAACAAATATACTCGTATGCATAAAATATGCATGGAAATATATAAATTTAGGCAGAAAAACATTGTTGAGGTATTGACAAATTATCTTTATGTTAGTTTTTGAGTTATCATAAAGGTTGAGTTACATTAAATAGAAGTTGCTTATATTTTCTTATGCAACCACCCTGACAATATGGTACTTAATATGAATCACGAGCGGTTTTTTAAAAATTTAATATAAATTTGCAACAACTAAATATGCGCCGCTAAAGCTTTTTTTAGTTACTTATACTTTTAAAAATTTTAAGTAAAAATATAATTATTTCTTCAAATAATAAAGGCAATGAATTTTGTCAGAATGAGTTTGTTTAGACAAAAATATTTAAAAATAAGTTAATTCACGTTTACTGAATATAACTTATTCCTCACCGCCATTATTTGTATTTAAAAAATACTTTTTACAAAATATAATACCTTAGAGAAAATAACAATTGTCTAAGATATGTTGAAATAAAATCAAATTATATATTCGGGAATACTTCGGCTAAGCCACTGCTCTAAATATTTCATGCGGTCTAACATTACTATATGCATCATATTATACACTACTGCTATAAATATTACATACTATAACGATGACAATCTATTAATAAAACTTAGGTTGTGTTTTAAAAAATTACTGTGTTGATTTTGCATTGTCATATCTGCTAATAGTTTATGTTTATTCATAAAATATTAGCGCCGGGATTATTATTATAATAAAATCAGTACGAAATGGCTTTGTTAAATATGTGCGGTATGGAAAACTTTGATACGTCGAAGAGAATAAATTACTTCCATAATGATATTAATGCTCTAACCCACAACTTTGACCACAATATGAGTTTGGCCTTACCACCTTTTGAGGATGTAAGTTCAAAATACCATCAATATAATAATCTATTTAAACTAGATTCAATTATCTTGTACGAGACATTTATTTCATTAGCCCGCAAGCAATTTGGCTAAGTACACCGTGGACGAAACTGGAAAACAAATCAAAATCCAATTTGATCATGGAACAACAACTTTGGGGTTTCAATATCAAGGAGGTGTCATCTTGGCTGTTGATTCTCGGGCAACCGGCGGCTCTTTCATCGGATCACAGACAATGAAGAAAATTGTTGAAATAAACGACTTTCTTTTAGGTAAGGGATAATAATTAAATAAAACGAATTATAAGTCTGATATTATATTTCTGTACTGTACGATGATGTTAGGCTTCAGTAGTAATGGTATAAATGGTGCCGAATATAAGTCTTTAATATGTACTTATATTTTAAAAATTATCACTACGGTGTTAAATTATAATATAGAATATCACCCAAATACCGTAAGAAGCATTAAGTACCTAGATGTACATTTCAAGCGCTATGCGCCCATCTTCAGTAGCACAAGATAAAACTAAATAAAATACCTCTGTCACGAATCGTGATTGATATACTATCAAATAGTAAATAGTCAACTTAATAAATATATAAATAATTATAAATATACTATCAAATAAGTGCTTCTGTCATGTTGATTTATTTATTTGATAGTATATCAATCACGGTTCGTGACAGGTATTTTATTTAGTTTATCTTGTGCTACTGAAAATGGGCGCATAGCGCTTGAAATGTACATCTAGCTATTTAATGCTTTTTACGGTATTTGGGTGATATTCTATATTATGTACTTATATATTTCATTCTTTAGTTTAGAAATAATCATGTAAAATAATTAGTAATTGGAAAATAAAAAACGCTTACATACTTTGTTTTTATATCACTAAAATTTATTAAATACGAGACGAATATAGTTTTGTGCTATTAACACATTATCAAGTCTTACAATAAGTACAGATTTACGTTTATATGTATACAAATCTAGTTGGTCATTTAATATATTATTATTTGGGTTTTTTTTCTTCCATATTTATGGATTTCTAACCAATTTAGTTTCGGTCCTTTGGTACAAATATGTAAAATTTCCATTGCGGGAAAGGTATGATTTGATTCTATTATATGGTTTTAAAAATTGGAATTAATTTTCTTATTTTTAAAGCTACTCAGATGTTCCTTAAATCTAATTTTAAATCTGCGCCCTGTTTGGCCATCTTTTACTTTCCATATTTTGGAATATCACATAGTGACTGTTAAAACAATGAATTAATAAATAATTGATTTAGTTAATATGCTGAAGCGTGGCAATTAAATCTTTTAGGCACTTTGGCTGGTGGAGCGGCTGATTGCGTATATTGGGATCGAGTACTGGCCAAACAATGTCGTCTTTATGAGCTTCGCAATAGAGAGCGCATTTCCGTTGCTGCAGCATCCAAAATGATGGCCAATATGGTGTACAGCTACAAGGGCATGGGTCTGTCTATGGGAATGATGCTCGCAGGGTGGGACAAAAGAGTATGTACTAAATATGATTTGATTTTTTTTTATTATAAGGTATATAAGAATAATAGCTTGCGTTCTCGCAATTTAATTCTTCTGTAAGTTTAAAAATATATCAGGTGATCCATCAGCGCTGCAGCGGAATCCCCTGTATAAATTCTTATATGTGGAAATTTTTAAATATAGAATATTGAAGATTTATATAGAAAATATTTTAAACTATTTTGGGTGTTTCAGCCTCGCAGTGTGCACATCAACTTTTTAATTTTAAATAACTATAATGATTTTTTCTAACTCATATACTACATTAAAGTAGCTATATAATGATGTACCTACCATTTTCTTACTTTCGATTTCTGGTTCCCCAGTAATTAATTATTTTCTGAAAAAATTGATAGCTTCATGACTTTATGGAATATGCTATAAATATACATTTATATGTTGATTGGGGTGTCAACAAATGTCCATGAGTAATAGAGTAACTAGAATTTTAACCACTACTTTACGATTCACAACCATTTAACAAAGGAAAATTATAGGAACATCATTATTAAAAACAGAATTATATAAACGAATCACCGGGAATGTTGTTTATACAATAACTACTATATATATATATATATATATAGTATGAAAATTATGTTAATATATTACGGTTGTGAATCAAATAATACTCGAGCCTTGTTAATTTTTTTGTAGACATACTGTACATCTATTAGGATATCTATAAATTAACTAGTTACGTTTATCTCATTTCTAAATGATTTACAGCAGGATTCGTGTCATTAAAATATTACTACAATCAACGTTAACTTAAGGCAATTAAAGTTAACTTTTCTAAAAATTGTTGTTATAGCATAATCGCCGTTCGATATAAAATGCTAGTGTTTTTCGATAAAAATTATTCAACGACAATGGCGCAATTTTTTCAGCAAATTAATAGATTTACAATACACCTATTTACACGGAAGATCCGGTTCCTCAGAATACCGTGTAAATCGAAATCATTGCTTTTTGTATGAAAAACCGTGTTAATAAAAAAAAAACATAAATGCGCATAATTTAGTCAGTTATTTAATTAAATTAATTTATTTCAACGTAAAATAAAAAAAATAAATAAATGAAAAACAAAATATCAGTCCATTCATGAAATAACAAAGATATAAAGCTATATATAATTCATTTTATAGAAACTAGAAATACAATCTATCACTATCATAGATCACATCACTATCATAGATTGTTAATCTTTTCTTCCTGGTTGGTGGGATTTCACTTTCATCACTCGATAGTATTTAATGTTACTCTTTCTCCATTAATTAGACTATCTAGAACTTTAGTTTTGGTTTCTAAAGATATGACCTTTCTTTTCACTTGTTTTTTTATTTAATTTTAATTTTAATCGAATTATAAAAATGCTTTTTATAATTTTATAAAATAGAGAGGCGATTCTAGCACTAAGAACGGTAGTAGAAAAAAGAAAGAGGGTAGGAAAGGTAACTTGCATAGCTTTTGTAGATTTAGAAAAGGCATTTGATAATGTAGATTGGGACATAATGTTTAGAATTTTAAAAGAAACGGGTATAGATTATAAGGATAGGAGAATAATTTTTAATTTATATAAACACCAAACTGCCTTGGTTAGAATTGAGGGGGAAGAAGAGGTAGCAAAAATAGGGAAGGGAGTTCGGCAGGGATGTACACTCTCACCGTTATTATTTAATCTATATATAGAAGATGCAATAAACAAAGTAAAAGAAGAGTATAGTGTAGGTGTGAATGTACAGGGAGAGAAAATATATATGTTGAGATTCGCCGACGATATAGCTATATTGGAAGAAAGCGAAAAGAATTTAGAAAGGGTATTGAATGGTATGCAGGCAGTATTGACTAGGGATTTTAACATGAAAATAAATATAGGTAAAACTAAAGTGATGAGGTGTGACAAAAAGGAATGCAGCAGAAAAATGAGGATCACAATAGGAGATAATAGAATCGAAGAAGTGTCAGATTTTTGTTATTTAGGCAGTAGAATCACAAAAGATAATCGAAGCAAGGTAGATATAAAGTGTAGGATAGCACAGGGTAGGAAGGCATTCGTAGAAAAAGAACAGATTTTAAGATCAAATATTGACTTGGGTATTAGAAAAAGATTACTGAAGGTATATGTTTGGAGTGTAGCACTGTACGGGTGTGAGGCGTGGACTATAGGAAAGGAAGAGAAGCGTAGATTAGAAGCACTTGAAATGTGGTGTTATAGGAGGATGATGAGGATTGGTTGGGAAGATAAAGTAACAAATGAAGCTGTACTAGAGTTAGTAGGGGAGAAGAGAAGTATCTGGAGAGTGTTACAGCGTAGGAGAGACAGATTAGTAGGGCATATTCTTAGGCATGGGGGGATTATGCAATTGATTATAGAAGGTAGAGTGGAGGGAAAGAGAGGGGTAGGTAGGCCTAGATTGGAGTATGTGAGTCAGATAGTTGAAGACGTTGAGATGAATAGCTATAGGGAGATGAAGGGATTAGCTCAGGATAGATCGGCATGGCGTGCTGTTTCCAACCAGTCTTTGGGATTGCGGACTCTTTAACTATAAAAATGCTACAAAAACTATAATTATTTATCACTAACCATTAACTATGCAGTTTAAAGAATTTCCGATTAGAAAATGTACAACGAAAGATTTACTGCGCTAATTAATATGAATGCTTTTTGTGTACAAAAAAAAGGTGAATTACTCTTTTTAGGTTTAATGCCAGTGTTAACAAACGAACGGTAATAAAAAATGATGGTACAAATATGTGCGCAGAATAAATGTTTGTTTTATTTTTGGAAAACCGTATAAAAGCGAAATCGTGTAAAAAAAGTACCGTGTAAATCGGGAAATAAGTGTATTGTTCAATTATATGCAAAACGACAAAGGCAACCCAAATCATTGCATCTAAACATTTAATCTTTCTTATACACTTCACCAGGGTCCTCAATTATACTACGTCGATTCGGAAGGTACCCGAACTGCCGGAAATATCTTCTCCGTCGGATCAGGTTCTATCTACGCGTTCGGCGTGTTAGATTCAGGTTACCGCTGGAACCTGACCGACGAAGAAGCGTACGAACTGGGCAGACGTAGCATATACCACGCTACGCACCGAGACGCGTACTCCGGCGGCATCGTCCGCGTGTACCATATGAAGAAGACCGGCTGGATCCACGTTGACAACAACGACTGCATGGACATGCATTACAAGTACCTTGAAGAGAAGGAAGCGCAGGCCGCTCAGCAGGGGTCAAGTGCCGTCACCGTTAAGTAGTAGTGTGTTGAATAGGTTAAGCTGTGCTGTCTAGGATAAGTTTTCTTTTTCCATAGAATTTTGATAAATATACGTGTAGTACAATTTAAACGAATTTATATACTCGAATCTGGATCTACCCACCTATCCCTTCCTTTCCCTCTTATTTACCTTCTATAACAAATTGTGCGTGTATAAAAGAACGCTTTAAAAATGCATCTCTTCTGCTCTACTTCCTAAATTATTGCTACTATTCTACTTCCTAAATATAAATAATGAAAAGTTTGTAAAACAGTATATAACAGTATTCAATTAATAATTTAAAATTTATATAATTCATTAGTAAACACGAGGCACATTGATTGACATAATAATAAAGATTAAATTGCAAAAGGAAACTATGTAACATCAAGTGGATAATAAATAGTTATACCATTGAGGAAATTATTAATACAATCTTAAATATTGATTGAAATAAATCGGAGATTTGGTATAATAGTAAAAATTAAAAATAATTTTTTTCGTTAAAAGAACAACTTACTTTTGCATTAATATTGAATTATAAAATAATGAATGAAATTATAATTATTCTCACCATGGGGTTTTTTTCTTACTACCGAGTGCTGCGTCGGTAAACGTAACATGGAAAATATTTTAATTTAAAAAGACCAGTCAAGCAAGGGCTTTATTAATTAGTTTACAACATACTAACCGCAAAAGACAGTTTTGAAATATGAATTTTAAAATTCTTGTTTCGTTTCTACAGGTTTAGTAGCTTTCAAGGTAATTGAAAAATAGTTTTGTTAAGAATGTGATGTGTTTTATAAATGGTGTCATATTGTAAACTAAGAAACCAATATGTTGTTTGATGTTGATTACTGATTGAGTTTAGCCTTTTGGCTACTTTCCTCAAGTTCTCAGATTTTTTAAAATACATGTTTTAAGTTGTCACTTCTTTTTAAACATATACTTCTTATTTATACTGTACGCAAACATTCATAAATGAAAACCTATAAAGAACCTTTTCTAATTACTACAGGATTAGACAGTTGATACACTTCTTCTTGTCAAGGGGTCCTTCATGACAAACAAAGAGAAATAAACAGACTAGAGGTAGAACACCGATTGGTAGAGTAACAAAATAATAATAGGAACACACAGGATAGCTATCTAAAATCATTTAAACCATTTACCATCTAATATTCATAATTTCCTTCCCTTCCACTTCTCTTCTATTTCTTCACCCCTGTAATGTTTATTGTTTATGTTATGGGATCAGATTGCAAACAGCTCGACGAAGCCAGTGAAGCATATCTGCAGTGGCGGTTCCTTATGCAGGCCGCAGGGCCGCGCGCCCCTCCTGAACATTGAGCGCATAACCGTAGATATATAATTGTATTGCGATACTTTATTTCGGCATTATTTTTCCAAAAAATAAAGCTTGCGCCGCGATAGCACTCAACACAGCGTTCGTTGTGGCGTTCGTTCGGTGTGGCGTTCGTTGTGGTATGCGTTGCAAGTCACAGTATCGATGCTGTAGCTGTCTGTATCAATCGTTCGCATGGTATAGATATAACGCTACTATACTAACTATAGATATACTAACGTACTGGGTGCCGCTGCGTGCTCAGCGCCACCCAGTACAGGTTAAATGAATATACACTCATCTCACTCTATTGCAAGCAATCGGTGAGAGCGACCGCATGCACTATATCTTCTCCTTGCTTCATTGTCTAATATATGTCACAGATTCCCAGCGGCTATCCATTGTTAAATATATATATACAAGTTACAAGTTAAATATATATATACAGTACATATGCAATGAGATGAGATTATCATAGGTGCAGGCGACCGATCTATTGGATGTCGCGCTTCTTTAACGGCTTAGAGAAGTTCAGAGAGAAGAGAGAGTAGATACATATACAGAGTATATATATATATATATATATATATATGTATATAAATTCATATAGAATAGGTAGATTAGACAGTATCATTTGTTCTGTGCATGTACGATTTTGCCACGTGTTCCTCCAAGAATATATTTAATACAAATAATTTAATAAAAATGAATAGTGTTAGTTCTTTATTGAAAATAGAGTTTTGTAGACTTTCTCTTGAGGACAAAGTAGAAATTAAAGAATTAGGTAGGCCATTGCCTGTTTTAAATTTATCGCAAACTTGTGCATGGAGTGCTCAAAACCGGACATTTACGCGGCGTTTTACAAGAGACATTTACAAAAAAAATTATAACAGATGAAGGACAGATTCTCATATCGTGGCCATCTACAAGCAGCTGAGTTATTTAACACGAAATCGATGCCAACATTTTCTAAACAATTCCCAGTGGACCTTTTGGAAATCGTGTGTCATGCATATCCATTTTTAAATAAAACCAGTTTAAAAACAGAATTAGAAGTAATTTACTCGCGTCCGGATTTTTATCAAATAATTGGAGCCACATATTTTCTTTCATTATTGCTACAAAATAATCTCAGTGAAACTTTCCCGGAAACTATAAAAATACTTAAAATTATTATAACAACCCCGATGACCACTGCCGAATCAGAGCGTTGTTTTTCAACACTTAAAAGAATCAAGAATTTTTTGCGAAATGCTATGGGTAATGATCGTTTAAACGCGTTGGCGATGATGTGTATTAATAAAAATGTGGTGCGAGATATTTACAATTTTAACGAAAAAGTTTTGGAAAAGTTTATATCAATGAAAGATAGAAGAGTGGAATTCACTTTCAAGAAATGATTGAATTTAATCATTTTGCATCCATTTTAGGTAAGATTTCTCACTATTATGTTATTTTTTAAGAAACGCCCCACCAGATTGAAATGGCACGGGCCGCCACTGCATATCTGAGATCTTGGGATATTAGGAACATATGGGAAGGGTGGGAGCCTGTTACTATAGCGGTTCGCTATTCCGCTAAAGCTTAGTTAATTGTATCCCAACTAAGAATGGTACCGAGTATAGAGGTTAGGTGGCGCTGAGCTACGGTCACCCATGGTTATCTATACAAGCACTGAACTAGCGAGACGTTACTTAACTCTTGTTATCGATGCTCAATGCATTACCCGCCTAGGCCACTCCGCGTGTTAACAGTAATGTTCGCCTTTAATGTTACACTTCAATATTAGAACACCACTGTACACTTCAATACTAGAATTTAATAAATGAAAAGCGCGCGATTTGAGGATACCGTTAATTTAAAACACAACTCTGAACCATTCGGCTCGCGAGTAACTCTGCGTGCTTTTCGTATGGGTATGGCATGGCATGTCAGTGGCGTTGCTTCTGTGCAGTTCGAAAATAAAAAAAAAATTCTTTAGAAACGCGTAATTGTTTATACATTTAGAATTAACGTAAGTCAATATATTAATCCATAACAATTTCGGCGTATGATGGATGCAACATACTTGCAACTTACTTAGTATGCAACTGTACTTTAGTTTTCAAAGTTCTTCAAATGCACTTTATTATAATGTCCATGCAGTTTCCAACAAATCCTAATAGTTGTGGACAAATATATTTAATCAGTGATTGCATAGAGGACACGGCTAAAAACAATTTACAATATCAATATTTTTACAAACTAATTGCGCTTTATATCTCTTTATATTCGCACTTTTATATTGGGAATTGAGTAAAATTTATTAACGTGTATTATATACTTTTCTCCTATTTATTTTTTAATTATTTTCCTACCAATGTACTTATTCAATTACTTGTATACAATGCCAATGACAATGTATACAGCAATGTTCTTTCTTTTCATCATCATTTATAAATATTTTGAAATCGTATAACAAGTCATATTATTTATATTAATATAGGTGAATGGAAGAAAGCGAATAACGTAATAAATAATAAATGGCATCAATAAATATTGATAACATTTAACAACTCAAAATAACAACCTTATTCAAATAAATATGAATAGCAAATCATAACTCATCTGCATACGCCGGACTTCTATTCAGTGTGCTCCATAGATAACCAGGATATTCTTTGGTGGTTATAAATAAATAAGTTAATGAAAGATTTACATGGTGGACTTCATTTCATTAATTTCTGAAATAGTATCACAAACAAACGATGAATCTATGCGTACTAACAATTAGAATATGAGCAATTTTGAGTATATGAAAATAACGTTGAATGTTTTATATAGAATTAGAATATGTATTTAATGGTTTATAATAATGTACATTTCAAACATAGAATTCTCCCTTTGACAGTTAGATGTGTATTTATATTAGTCTTGTCTAGATTTTTATTCAATTGTATAGTAATCACAGTTAGTGATAGAGGTATTTTATTTAGTTTTGATCTTGTCCTACTGAAGATGGGGGCATAGTGCATTTTTAAATGCGCATCTAGCTATTTTATGCTTTGAATTACGTAATTAGGTAATTGAATTCCTAACTGTATCACGCAATATTGTTGGTGCATAGATGTGTTCGTCACAGTTTTCTGCGAGAACAAGCCTATAAAAAATAGAAAACTGTACTAATGCCAATTTATGCCACTTGGCCCACTTATGTTCACGTTGGCTCTGCCCCTTTAACCTAGCCTTCATAAATTGATTTGAGTTTGTGTTGACATTTGAATTGACATTTGTGTTGAGTTTGAATTCACAAAGTATTAATTTAAATTCATCAGAGTGATGATATCAGAATCATATTTGTTGGGGAAAAGTAGAATAAATAACAAAAATTTGTATTTTCTAAATTAATTTAGATAAAATTGATTTGGGAATTTTTTAGAAAAAAAAAGAAAACTGTCACTTTATTTATTTATCGTCTGATAAACAACGTGCAATAATTTAAAGAGTTTTGTTAATTTTCTCTTATTTCAAATATAGAAATATAAATTTTAAACATAATTTTCTAATTGTATAAAACATCACCCAAAAACCGTAACACAAAGCATTTATTAACTAGATGCGCATTTCAGAGGTTATGCCCCCATCTTCAGTAGCACAATAATAAAACAAATAAATTATGAAATATAATAAATATATAAATGCGCATCTAGCTAATAAATGCTATGTGTTACGGTTATTGGGTGATGTTTTATACAATTATTTAACGCCGTAGTGACGATTTTACAATATTTTTCTACGTCTCTTTAAAAATTATGCCTAGAAATTTATTTTCTACCGTTTCGACGGTAATCGATGTTATTAAAAAACAATTATATTTATATTTCTCTTTACATAAAAATATTCATAATATGAACATTTATAAGTACATATTAATATACAGGGTCACGAGTTCACGACATGCTTTTATATTTTTCTAACAGAATATTATAAATAATTTTTAAATTATTAGTTAAATTTCTAATTACATAACATTAAGTATTAATATAAGAATCTCGTTATAACCAGCGTTGCTGTGAGTGTTAATGAAGAAATGATAATACTGGAAGCTGCATTACATCCCTCAGTACTACATTGTACACAATTGGTATTCGTGGTGGTGTGACAATAATTTTCATCATTGGTGCAATCACGTACAGTGTGTTCTTCAGCTGAAAAAAGCAACTATAAAAATCGTCAAAATTTTGCATTAATTATTCTGACAAACGTGATAACTTATCAGTTTTATTTAGATTGAAAATTCTATTTTGTTCATTTACTCACGTAGGTTGTTAATTAATGCACGCGACGTAAATATTTGCGACAAGAATTATTTTTTACATATTAATTGTGCTAAATAATTCACTAATTGATTAGTAACTTGCCACCGTTAAAAATCTTGCTTCAGAATTTATTGTTCGTTGATTTTTTAAACGGAATGTCATGTTTACTTTTTACGTTTTATTTTCTTTGGATGAAATTGAGGCGGCAACTCACCTCCATGTTGCATTCTTTCGCTGTAACACCACCAGATATCACCCTCGACTCGGTTACTGTCCACCAATTGCTTCGGGCCCATTAACACGTCACCACCAGCAATTCTCGATTGCTGTTGTTCTTCTTCCGCAGCAGCCGGCGTCGCCGCACAAGTCTCCACCGATTCGTTTGATAAATCCTCACAACCGTGACAACGATAACACTTCAAGCCATCCGCTGCATATGGAAACAAGTTATCAATTTACAACCAAAAGGTTTTGCAACGAAATTTCCGAATAGCCACCAACAAAAATTTGTTGGTGAATTTTGAACGGTTCTTTTTTTTATTATTAGTATGTTATTCAACACTTTCATTGGTTATTTTCTGGAAAATAAATCTATATTTTAATAGTAACGTTAATATTCTCGAATAATTGAAGTGCTAGCAATAAAAACTTACAGGATTTTAATCTTGTGTCAATAGTGTGCCAATGCACTGCATATGCCTCCTAGGGGCAAGACATGGGCAACGACGCTCTGGCCTATAGAGCGGTCCCTATACAGGGATCCCGGTCTATAGGAAAGATTCAGGCTAACCCACGGTATTAGGGGGATTAGGCTGAATCGGTGGGGCGACGGCTAAAATATGCACTCATTGGTCGGTGCAAGGCAAGGAGAAACCAGCACTGTACCTTTCTCAAGCGTACAACATGAAATGTCGATTATCTTTAATATATTACCCCAGATGAGTAGAGCCAATGGCTCAGAATCTCATCCTGCTACTTCGGTAGCAGGCAAGCCCTCGGATTCTGGGGCGGGCAAGAAATCGTCTTCGTCGAAAATTCTACGAGTCGGAGCGTGGAATGTACGCAGTCTTAATAGGATAGGAAAGTTAGAGAACTTGAAATTAGAAATGGAGAGAATTAAACTAGATATTGTAGGGATTAGTGAAGTTAGGGGGAAAGATCAAGTAGATACGTGGTCAGGAGAATATAGATTAATAACCACAGCATCAGATAATGGGCATACCGGTGTAGGTTTTATAATGAATAGAAAGTTGGGATGTAGAGTAAAGAGTTATTGCCAAGTTAGTGATAGAATTATAACTATTAGATTAGACACGAAGCCAACGGACACAGTTATAGTGCAAGTATATATGCCAACTTCAAGTCACGATGATGAGGAGGTAGAATCCATTTATGAGGAGATTGAATCTAGGTTAGCAAACGTTAAAGGACAGGATAATCTAATTGTAATCGGAGATTGGAATGCCGTAGTAGGTAAGAGAAAGGAAGTTCCAATAGTAGGAGAATATGGAATAGGAACACGTAATGATAGAGGGGATAGATTGGTAGAGTTTTGTATTAGGAATAAGCTAGTGGTAGCAAACACGCTTTTTCAGAATCACAAGCGCAGGATATATACGTGGAAAATGCCAGGAGATATAGGGAGGTATCAGATAGATTACATACTGGTTATAGAGAGGTTTAGGAACCAGATTAAGAATTGTAAGAGTTACCCTGGAGCAGATATTGATAGTGACCATAATTTAGTAGTCCTGGACTCAGAGGTCAAATTCAAGAAATTACAGAAGTCCAAACAGGTCAGAGTAGATGTCGATAGGTTAAAATTAGCTGATGTATGTGAAAAGTACAAGCAGAAAGTAGAAATCATGGCTAATGGAACATCTAGGAACGACATAGATTGCGAATGGAGGGAAATCAGAAATGGGCTAACTACAGCAGCAAATGAAGTATTAGGTACAAAGAAAAGGGCAGGTAGGAGGGAATGGATCACGGAAGAAATAGTTGAAATGATAGAAGCAAGAAGGAAAATTAAAATAGGAAACACAGAAGCAGGACAGAAAAAATATAAGGAACTAAGGAACTTAATTAATAGGAAATGCAAGCTAACGAAAGAAGAGTGGATAAAAGGAAACTGTGAGGATATTGAGGAGGATATGAGAAGAGGTAAAGTAGATTTGGGCTACAGGAAAATTAAGTCACATTTTTCTAAAGTAAAACCAAAGGGTAACATTATATGTGATAAGCAGGGTAAGGAACTCACAGAAAATAAGGAAAAAGCTAGAAGATGGAAGGAGTATCTTGAAGATTTATATAAAGGTAGGCAGGACATGGAGGAGCTAGAAAATGTGGAACAGATAGATGAGGATGACTTAGGTCCTAGCATACTTAGGTCAGAGTTTCATAGAGCATTAAATGATTTACGGAATAACAAAGCAGAGGGGATTGATATGATACCAGCCGAATTAATAAAACACGCAGGGGAAAAATGCAGGAGCGATTATACAGGTTAGTTTGTAAAATATATGAGAAGGGAGAAGTACCACAGGATTTTCAGCGTAGTAGAATAGTAACAATGCCGAAGAAAATAGGAGCTAAATTGTGTGAGAACTATAGGACCATTAGCCTACTATCACATGCATCGAAGATATTGTTAAAGATTATTTATAGGAGATTAGAAAATAAAGTAGAGGAAAGGCTAGGAGAAGATCAGTTTGGTTTTAGGAAAAACAGAGGGACGAGAGAGGCGATTCTAGCACTAAGAACGGTAGTAGAAAAAAGAAATAGGGTAGGAAAGGTAACTTGCATAGCTTTTGTAGATTTAGAAAAGGCATTTGATAATGTAGATTGGGACATAATGTTTAGAATTTTAAAAGAAACGGGTATAGATTATAAGGATAGGAGAATAATTTTTAATTTATATAAACACCAAACTGCCTTAGTTAGAATTGAGGGGGAAGAAGAGGTAGCTAAAATAGGGAAGGGAGTTCGGCAGGGATGTACACTCTCACCGTTATTATTTAATCTATATATAGAACATGAAATAAACAAAGTAAAAGAAGAGTATAGTGTAGGTATGAATGTACAGGGAGAGAAAATATATATGTTGAGATTCGCCGACGATATAGCTATATTGGAAGGAAGCGAAAAGAATTTAGAAAGGGTATTGAATGGTATGCAGGCAGTATTGACTAGGGATTTTAACATGAAAATAAATATAGGTAAAACTAAAGTGATGAGGTGTGACAAAAAGGAATGCAGTAGAAAAATGAAGATCTCAATAGGAGATAATAGAATCGAAGAAGTGTCAGATTTTTGTTATTTAGGCAGTAGAATCACAAAAGATAATCGAAGCAAAGTAGATATAAAGTGTAGGATAGCACAGGGTAGGAAGGCATTCGTAGAAAAAGAACAGATTTTAAGATCAAATATTGACTTGGGTATTAGAAAAAGATTACTGAAGGTATAGTAGGGCATATTCTTAGGCATGGGGGGATTATGCAATTGATCATAGAAGGTAGAGTGGAGGGAAAGAGAGGGGTAGGTAGGCCTAGATTGGAGTATGTGAGTCAGATAGCTGAAGACGTTGAGATGAATAGCTATAGAGAGATGAAGGGATTAGCTCAGGATAGATCGGCATGGCGTGCTGTTTCCAACCAATCTTTAGGATTGCGGACTGTTTAACTAACTAACTAGGATTTTAAGCTTATAGTGATTAAAAATAGCGCAGATATTAAAATTATTTTAAACTGTACCATTTTGAAAAATGATTTTCTAAAATAGCCAGAAAATTGATTCTCAACTTCTGGTCTATACTCAATTATTCAAAAAAAATATTATACACAATTCTATTTATAACATTTTGTTATCAAATGGAATAGATTGTTAAAAAAGGCCCCCCTCCAATTTATCACCTTTACCTATATCCATACAAAATATTTACATTCAGACGACACCACTGTTTTAACAAATAGTACAAACATAATAATTTTAAAAATTATCACTACGGTGTTAAATATTAATATAGAATATCACCCAAATACCGTAACTTAAAGCATTAAGTATATAGCAGTACAAATGGCTATAAAATCTTATAAAATTATAAATAACATATTAAGAAAATTTAAAAGAACAAAGTAATAATTCAACTCCAAAATTTGTTAAATTACCATTTGATCCTTTAATTGCACGTGGTTTAGATAGTATTAAAAATAAATATAATTTTAAAGTAACATATAATACTTCTAATAGTCTTGCTAATTTTCAAGGAAATCCAAAATATTCGATTGATTTCAATAAAAAATCGGGTATTTACGAAATATCTGGTTCTAGTTGTCCTAAAGTCAGTGGCGGCTCGTGCCATTTCAATCTGGGGGGGCGCATTTCTTAAAAAATAACATAATAGTGAGAAATCTTACCTAAAATGGATGCAAAATTATTAAATTCAATCATTTCTTGAAAGTGAATTCCACTCTTCTATCTTTCATTGATATAAACTTTTCCAAAACTTTTTCGTTAAAATTGTAAATATCTCGCACCACATTTTTATTAATACACATGATCGCCAACGCGTTTAAACGATCATTACCCATAGCATTTCGCAAAAAAGTCTGGATTCTTTTAATTGTTAAAAAACAACGCTCTGTTTCAGCAGTGGTCATCGGGGTTGTTAAAATAATTTTAAGTATTTTTATAGTTTCCGGGAAAGTTTCACTGAGATTATTTTGTAGCAATAATGAAAGAAAATTTGTGGCTCCAATTATTTGATAAAAATCCGGACACGAGTAAATGACTTCTAATTCTGTTTTTAATCTGGTTTTATTTCAAACTGGATATGCATGACACACGGTTTCCAAAAGGTCCACTGGAAATTGTTTAGAAAATGTTGGCATCGATTTCGTGTTAAATAACTCAGCTGCTTGTAGATGGCCACGATATGAGAATCTGTCCTTCATCTGTGTTATAATTTTTTTTGTAAATGTCTCTTGTAAAACGCCGCGTAAGTGTCTGGTTTTGAGCACTCCTTGCACAAGTTTGCGATAAATTTAAATCAGGCAATGGCCTACCTAATTCTTTAATTTTTACTTTGTCCACAAGAGAAAGTCTACAAAACTCTATTTTCAATAAAGAACTAATTGTTCATTTTTATTAAATTATTTCTATTAAATATATTCTTGGAGAAACACGTGGCAAAATCGTACACAGAACAAATGATACTGTCTAATCTGGCTATTCTATATTAAATTATATACATATATATACACTTTATATATACATATATATACTACTCTCTTCTCTGTGAACTTCTCTAGGACGTTAAGGAAGCGCGACATCCAATAGATCGGTCGCCTGCACTCTATGATACAATCATCTCATTGCATATGTATTGTATATATGTATTTAACTTGTACTGGCATTGGATAGCCGCTCGAAATATGTGACACATATTAGACGATGAAGCAAAGAGCGAACCGAAGAAACAGAAGATATACTGCATACGGTCGCTCTCACCGATTGCTTGCAATAGAGTGAGATGCGTGCATATGCATTTAACCTGTACTGTGTGGCTGGGTGGCGCTGGACACCCAGCAGCACCAAATTAGCGATATATCTATACCACGCGAACGATAGATACAGCATCGGTCGCTGCTGTGACTTGAAACGGATACCACAACGAATGCCACACCGTGTTGTGTTGATTGTTATCGCGGCGCAAGCTTTATCTTTTAGGTAAAATAATGCCGAGATAAAATATCACAATACAATTATATATCTACGCTGATGCGCTCAATGTTCAGGAGGGACGCGCGGCCCTGCGGCCTGCATAAGGAACCGCCACTGCCTAAAGTATATATAGGACAAACACGTAGACCAATTGAACCTAGATTTAAGGAGCATTTAACTCATTTCAGATTAAACAGAAAAGATAAAGGTGCTGTAGCCGAGCATATTTTTGAATCAGGCCATCCTATTCAAATTAGTTCACTTAAATTACTTAAAAGTGTTTTAAATTATTCCGAATTAAATGCTTATGAAAGTATATACATGCATAAATCTAAATCAAATTTAATGAACTTAGATTCAGGTCCAATTTTATCTTGTCTATTTAATTTATTTAATAAGAATTATTTTTTAATTTATTTTTATTTTGTTTATTTATTTATTTTTGGTTATTTTAGATTTCACAAACCAATATTTTCGTTAATTGTTAATTTGTATTGTTTTAAAAGATTTATAGGTCATATTATATGCCATTTTTGAAGTACTTCTGTCATGTTGACTTATTACGGTATTTGGGTGATATTCTATATTAAACATAATAATATCTAATATATTTAATTACGATATTTACTTACGCTCGTGATTATTAAATTATAAAAGCAAGGAATGATTA
The DNA here is from genome assembly GCA_947310635.1 of Leptodirus hochenwartii. Classification (NCBI taxonomy): domain Eukaryota; kingdom Metazoa; phylum Arthropoda; class Insecta; order Coleoptera; family Leiodidae; genus Leptodirus; species Leptodirus hochenwartii. The sequence continues at coordinate 8,739,801 of OX371188.1, forward strand.
CATATTTTCTATGATTTTTTAAATGTAATATTGACTTATTATACTGCCTATCTTTTATAATAGAAAACTGCTTATATATTAAGTATATATAAAAATATATTATCCTTATTTTTATATTGTTTGTGCAATATAATATATATTTTTTAAAAGCATCATCCGGTGCAAGGCAAGGAGAAACCAGCACTGTACCCTTTTCCAGATTACAGTATGAAAATGTCGATTATCTCAAATATAATACCCCAGATGAGTAGAGCCAATGGCTCAGAATCTCATCCTGCTACTTCGGTAGCAGGCAAGCCCTCGGATTCTGGGGCGGGCAAGAGATCGATTGCGTCGAGAATTCTACGAGTCGGAGCGTGGAATATACGCAGTATGAATAGGATAGGAAAGTTAGAGAATTTGAAATTAGAAATGGAGAGGCTTAAACTGGATATTGTAGGGATTAGTGAAGTTAGGAGGAAAGATCAAGTAGATACGTGGTCAGGAGAATACAGATTAATAACCACAGCATCAGATAATGGGCATACCGGTGTAGGTTTTATAATGAATAGAAAGTTGGGATGTAGAATAAAGAGTTATTGCCAAGTTAGTGATAGAATTATAACTATTAGATTAGACACGAAGCCAACGGACACAGTTATAGTGCAAGTATATATGCCAACTTCAAGTCACGATGATGAGGAGGTAGAATCCATTTATGAGGAGATTGAATCTAGGTTAGCAAACGTTAAAGGACAGGATAATCTAATTGTAATCGGATTGGAATGCCGTAGTAGGTAAGGGAAAGGAAGTTTCACTAGTAGGAGAATATGGAATAGGAACACGTAATGATAGAGGGGATAGATTGGTAGAGTTTTGTATTAGGAATAAGCTAGTGGTAGCAAACACGCTTTTTCAGAATCACAAGCGCAGGATATATACGTGGAAAATGCCAGGAGATATAGGGAGGTATCAGATAGATTACATACTGGTTAAAGAGAGGTTTAGGAACCAGATTAAGAATTGTAAGAGTTACCCTGGAGCAGATATTGATAGTGACCATAATTTAGTAGTCCTGGACTCAGAGGTCAAATTCAAGAAATTACAGAAGTCTAAACAGGTCAGAGTAGATGTCGATAGGTTAAAATTAGCTGATGTATGTGAAAAGTACAAGCAGAAAGTAGAAATCATGGCTAATGGAACATCTAGGAACGACATAGATTGCGAATGGAGGGAAATCAGAAATGGGTTAACTACAGCAGCAAATGAAGTATTAGGCACAAAGAAAAGGGCAGGTAGGAGGGAATGGATCACGGAAGAAATAGTTAAAATGATAGAAGCAAGAAGGAAAATTAAAATTGGAAACACAGAAGCAGGACAGAAAAAATATAAGGAACTAAGGAACTTAATTAATAGGAAATGCAAGCTAGCGAAAGAAGAGTGGATAAAAGGAAATTGTGAGGATATTGAGGAGGATATGAGAAGAGGTAAAGTAGATTTGGGCTACAGGAAAATTAAGTCACATTTTTCGAAAGTAAAACCAAAGGGTAACATTATATGTGATAAGCAGGGTAAGGAACTCACAGAAAATAAGGAAAAAGCTAGAAGATGGAAGGAGTATCTTGAAGATTTATATAAAGGTAGGCAGGACATGGAGGAGCTAGAAAATGTGGAACAGATAGATGAGGATGACTTAGGTCCTAGCATACTTAGGTCAGAGTTTCATAGAGCATTAAATGATTTACGGAATAACAAAGCAGCGGGGATTGATATGATACCAGCCGAATTAATAAAACACGCAGGGGAAAAAATGCAGGAGCGATTATACAGGTTAGTTTGTAAAATATATGAGAAGGGAGAAGTACCACAGGATTTTCAGCGTAGTAGAATAGTAACAATGCCGAAGAAAATAGGAGCTAATTTGTGTGAGAACTATAGGACCATTAGCCTACTATCACATGCATCGAAGATATTGTTAAAGATTATTTATAGGAGATTAGAAAATAAAGTAGAGGAAAGGCTAGGAGAAGATCAGTTTGGTTTTAGGAAAAACAGAGGGACGAGAGAGGCGATTCTAGCACTAAGAACGGTAGTAGAAAAAAGAAAGAGGGTAGGAAAGGTAACTTGCATAGCTTTTGTAGACTTAGAAAAGGCATTTGACAATGTAGATTGGGACATAATGTTTAGAATTTTAAAAGAAACGGGTATAGATTATAAGGATAGGAGAATAATTTTTAATTTATATAAACACCAAACTGCCTTAGTTAGAATTGAGGGGGAAGAAGAGGTAGCAAAAATAGGGAAGGGAGTTCGGCAGGGATGTACACTTTCACCGTTATTATTTAATCTATATATAGAAGATGCAATAAACAAAGTAAAAGAAGAGTATAGTGTAGGTGTGAATGTACAGGGAGAGAAAATATATATGCTGAGATTCGCCGACGATATAGCTATATTGGAAGAAAGCGAAAAGAATTTAGAAAGGGTATTGAATGGTATGCAGGCAGTATTGACTAGGGATTTTAACATGAAAATAAATATAGGTAAAACTAAAGTGATGAGGTGTGACAAAAAGGAATGCAGTAGAAAAATGAGGATCACAATAGGAGATAATAGAATCGAAGAAGTGTCAGATTTTTGTTATTTAGGCAGTAGAATCACAAAAGATAATCGAAGCAAGGTAGATATAAAGTGTAGGATAGCACAGGGTAGGAAGGCATTCGTAGAAAAAGAACAGATTTTAAGATCAAATATTGACTTGGGTATTAGAAAAAGATTACTGAAGGTATATGTTTGGAGTGTAGCACTGTACGGGTGTGAGGCGTGGACTATAGGAAAGGAAGAGAAGCGTAGATTAGAAGCACTTGAAATGTGGTGTTATAGGAGGATGATGAGGATTGGTTGGGAAGATAAAGTAACAAATGAAGCTGTACTAGAGTTAGTAGGGGAGAAGAGAAGTATCTGGAGAGTGTTACAGCGTAGGAGAGACAGATTAGTAGGGCATATTCTTAGGCATGGGGGGATTATGCAATTGATCATAGAAGGTAGAGTGGAGGGAAAGAGAGGGGTAGGTAGGCCTAGATTGGAGTATGTGAGTCAGATAGTTGAAGACGTTGAGATGAATAGCTATAGGGAGATGAAGGGATTAGCTCAGGATAGATCGGCATGGCGTGCTGTTTCCAACCAATCTTTAGGATTGCGGACTCTTTAACTAACTAAAAGCATCTAATTGTTTTAAAATTGAATTGCTTTTAGCATTGATTAAATAAATATATTTAATTAATCAACGATTTTAATGACTCATCTCTAGTGAAGATGTTGGAAGTTAAGCTACCAAGATTACAGTAATATTATCAATAAACTCGTTTTTATTTGAAATTCACAATAGAAAAGCAATTGCAATTTTAAGAACTTTTATTAAATAGGATCGATGATCGATTTGTTGCACAACTATTTCTGAACTTATGAATGATTATCGCATTTCATCGATTTATATTTTTATAGGACTATATTTTTGATACATTCTAAAAAAAAATTATTAATTTTTTAAGGTCGTATTATCATTGATAAAAAACATTCCCATATTTTTACGGACAATTATTACTTTATTTACAAAAAATATTGTCTTATTCTTAACTATCCTTACGTATTAATCTTCATCTTTATTTATATTAATTCTAATTATAAAATATCAAATAAATCGATAGTAAGTGTATCTGGAATATTCTATTTTGGGACTTTCATTTGTCCAATTTTTTATTGCAAATCATATTGTTTGGAATTACCATATTGTCAACATACATTTCCACTTTTATATTATGACAATATCAAAGACAATATGTAAAGACAAATTGTAAAGACAATATCAAATTTTGAAAAAATCATAAATTAAGATTCACAGCGAAATATTTTTTCTTTTGACGTTTATTCGCTTTTTCGCGAATACAAAAAATATAAAATTAAATAAGTCATTTAGCAGATTCTCATTAATTTAATTTAATTTAATTTAAAGAAAAATGACGTAAATACGTCGGATAATTTCACTAATGAAAACTCTCCTCAGACTGTCCCTGCCTTTATTATTCCATCTCTACTAAGAGAATACTTCTTTTTTTACCGTCTCAATCATTTTATCGATAAATCCATCTTTAATAGATAATATTTGCACACGGTGATAATTACAATTAGTACAGTGTGCACAGTTATACCGAGCGCCTCATTAAATTAATCCTCAAAATAAATTCGATTGTAATCTTTTATTTATAATTTATATATCACGTATTTTCGTGACCTTTTACATCTAGTGTAAATTTTCTTATATAAAATCATGTATTTTGTAATAAAGTTTCTTTTTTAGATGCACATTTCGGGGCCTAAACTGCTATCAATGGTTATATGAAAAATTCTGTTATTGTTTCGAATAATATGACAGAATTTAAATTATTAAAACACTGAGTATACAAATGCACATTCCTCTAAAATTTGAAACTTTCAAAGCCGTGTGCAAATTTTCAGACAAGTACACCATTCACACTGGAAAATATTTTAAAACAGTCTGCGATTAGATGTTGCTTGTGCTTCTATTTATCTATATTGGATTTGATCCCAATTTGTCGTATTTGTAATAAATAACAAATCTTTATATTTATAGAAATAAAATTATTTAGTGTTACTAAGAGTGTTGATTGCACAATGGAATATAAAATATGACTTTATAAACCTACTCAGTAGTCGAACAAACAAGGGGAGATTTCATTGTAGAAGCAGCTATAGCGTTCAACAATTTACCAGTTAACATAAGAAATGCCAAAAGTTTAAAAGAACATTCTCGTCTCGTAAACAAATACCTAAAAGAGCAGATGAATTAAAATTGATGCTTAAATAAATTTTAATACTTAATCATTTTACTTGTGTGCATTTGTATTTCATATATGATAGAATTAATCAGATAGATAACATTAAATTTGTCGTTTTTCATACCAGCTATATACATTAAGCTGTCTAAAACGACTGTTTTCTCTTAAATGTCGAAGCTTAAATACTTAAATGCTTAAATACTTAATTTTACTCGCGTATTGTATTATATATATATAATGTTTCTGTAAAATTTGTATATTAAAGAACGAATTTCATAAGGCAGGTTTAATTGCACAAGTTTAAGTTTTTTAAAGAACGAGTGTTATAAATGACTTATAAAATGAGTTTTTTAAAATTATTTTTTCTAATTTGCGACTTTTATGCCCTTTTTAAATTAAAAATCGAAATTTCATAATTTAGGGAATTTTTTGACTGTTGGTAGTAGCTATTGACACATCTAAAATATTTGAAATAAATTGTCAAATAAATTAAAATAGTTTGACGTACAATTGTACATTTCAGGGACAAAATTTAAATTAAACTATTTGTTGCTTTCTTTTGTAGTTTGACGTTTGATAACTTGCAAGCAGAGCTATCAACTTTGAAACACTAAATTGCCCTATGCTATAAGCGAACCTAAATTCGCTATAAACGAACTCATTTAGGTTCGTTAGCACCTGTATTAGAAACGCAAATTAGAAAAGTATGTTTAAATAAAAATCAGTACCAATTAAAAAATAATAATAATATCATTACAGTGAATTAGATTATTATCGGGAATTCAGGAAAGTACAATTTAATTTTGGATAGTGATATTTCAAACTTGCATTATATTTTATTTACACACTGTATCGAAATTTTCAATTCGGAAGAATTTTTAATGGTAATTATGAAATTGTTGACATTTTTTTAAGAATCTTTTTCATAGCACTCATTTCGAATTGTATTAGAATAACAATATAAGTGCTTACAGCTGCAATAATCTAAAAATAATTTAAAACTTTTAAAAACTACCATAGATATTAATATTAGAGGAGTTTCTGAATTAATTTGGAACTGCAATTAAGTACCATTTGAAATAATCCTAGATTTATCGGAAACAAACCATTAGCGGTAAATTTAAGTTTGCCATTTAATAATTGAACCGCTATCAATTGCAAATGTGATGAATTGATATCTATTTCGTTATCAATTGCCAATATATTCCATATCTCGTGGATTAGAGTTGATGTTTTCACGCTCTATAATAAAATAAAAAATCAATTACCTTTACCTCGGAAAACTACTGAAAATTGTTATATACTTCTTCCGTTAGTAGGGCCCATGGTCGAATTGTGAAAAACAAATGGTTTAATTCTAATATCGACCAAAATGCATGCAGTCCTGTCACATAAACGGGCAAAATGAATCCTTTGATACGATACGTTGCGAATATATTAAATAAAAATGTTTCTCCGCAATTCACAATGAATGTAAAGCCTATTAAAATAAGACCCAGCAGTGGATAAGTAAATATTTGATTCATCCTTTGGCAAAGATTTGTAGTTTCAAAATGTATTTCTATCAAGTTGTAGATATTTCCCAGAAATATCTTTTTATCGCGAGTTTTTAAGGTGTTTAATCGTTTTTCATGGTCCATTTTATCTTCCATTGATAACTTTTGTTTTACTGGATTATGTTTTTGGGGAATATTAAGAAATTGTGGCGGTTGTTCCAATTTATTGTTAATGTATTGGAAGATATCTTCCAATTCTTTAATTATGCTTGACATAAAGATTGATTCGTATATACTAACGTATATACCAAAACCGTATGTTAATGTGAACACTAGATCCATTCCAAACTGATTTAAGATACAGTCGACTACAATAAACGTTGATATAGAGCCAATCCAAATTCCAATTTTTATCCAATTATTGCATCTCATTTTAGGCAAATCACAACGTGCACCTAATTTGGTCAAGTCTTTAATTAATTTTTGATAATTCTTTCTGTTCAAAACGTAGTAAATGAATTTTATATACGTCCAAAATACGCAAATACATAGCGGGAAAATGTCTCCAATTTTTTTTATTCGACTAGATTGAGAGTAATCCTTTTCATATTGCAGTTTCAGTGCAATTATTGAAGTGCTTACAAATAATATTATAAAAGGTACACAGCGTACGTACAAGAAAACGTAATTTCTCGTATTTGTCTTGGGGCAAAAATAAATCACACCGAATATATTTCCAATTAAAGCCAAAGGCTTGAAATAATCGTCGAATGAAGGCTTCATTATTATTAATAAAATATTCTCTACTTTCTATACAGCTCTACATTCTTCCTCGCAAAACGTTTACACTTAATTCCTTTAATATCTTACCAATCCATTATCTTAATTTAAAAACACATTTCCATCAATACAATAAAAATAATCATATATACATACGAATTAATATGATCATTTAGATAAACATTTATATGAGTATAATTATATAAGCAATAATGCTACTAATCAATTACATTATGTAACAATACGAATATATATTTTTTACTAGAAAGTATTATAATTGTTTTAATTCAAAAGGGATTTCCGTTCATATATTATGTTCGATTAAGTTTAATTTATAAATTGAAATTGCATTAAAGTGCATTACAAGACTGTATAAATATAAATCCATTTAAAATTTAAATGATTAAATACACTGCGGTACGTTTTTTGTATTTGAATTTGTATGGCATTGGCAGCATTACGTAAATTAAGTTGCCTATATTCTTATATCTAGCGCAGATATTTCCGTTTGCGCAGAACTCACATCAATGACGTTCACCATCCTATATTGATCATCTGTGGTGTGCATTTTTAATTTATTTTCAGTGAAGAAGGTATGTTAAATAAATTTAGACGACAATAAAGAAACGGGAAACGATCAAAATACTTCTAATTATTTTAACAACCCCGATGACCACTGTTGAATCAGAGCGTTGTTTCTCAACACTTAAAAGAATCAAGACTTTTTTGCGAAATGCTATGGGTAATAATCGTTTAAACGCATTGATGATGATGTGTATTAATAAAAATGTGGTGCGAGATATTTACAATTTTAACGAAAAAGTTTTGGAAAAGTTTATATCAATGAAAGATAGAAGAGTGGAATTCACTTTCAAGAAGTGATTAAATTTAATCATTTTGCATCCATTTTAGGTAAGATTTCTCACTATTATATTATTTTTTAAGAAATGCCCCCCCCCGCCCCAGATTGAAATGGCACGAGTCGCCACTGCAAAATATTTTAAATTCCCCACTCGTAATACAGAAAATATATCATACTCAGTTGGATTATATTGTATCTAACTTAAACGAGTCTAAAGTCTCAAATGTCAGGAATATTATTAATGATATATTAGACTATGATTTCATAATCTATGGTATTAATGCAGTATTTTCGAAAGAAACAAATAATTACATTTATCGTCGTTGTCTTAATTCTAGTAATGCTAAACTAAATTTTGTTAAATATTGAAAAAATATAGACAGATATACATTAGTACACTTTTCAATTTAGGGATATCAAAAAGCGCACCATAGGATTGCACTAAAGTATTCAGTTAATTTCGGGCATTTTTTTTTAACAATAATCCTTAAATTTATACACAAAAGACTTGAACAAATCTGCGTTGGTGATTATTAATCCCAAAATCGGCGATCTTCAGAGTGTTAGGTCTGTTGTTGTTGGCGCGGTCTATTATCATCATGTTTGTTTTCCTTGTCATGGAAAATCTGTCATGAGTTAATTCTTTCATCTCCCTATATTCATCTGACTATCTGATCCACATACTCCAATCTAGGCCTACCTACCCTTCTCTTTCCCTCTACTTCACCTTCTATCACCAATTGCATAATACCCCCATGTCTGAGAAGATCAGTTTTTACCCGAATTAGAAAGAATCAAATTATTAATCCGCCTAGAACTGAAATAGTTTTTCACAAAATCTTGAACCGTCTTTTAATAAGGAATAAAATAAATCTAGTTTATAGCTAAACTCAGATAATACGAATATTCACTACAATAATACAGCATAGGTTAAACATGTGCCATGCTTTGAGTTAATTTTAATTTCCTAGTAGATAGCAAAAATTGAAATGCTTTTTAAATTTGAATAGGTTACGTGCCCATGTGGCTCTTTTGTAAGATATGTTTTATTAACATTTAACGTTAATATGCAAAGACTACAAACATCCTATACAGGCAGTATGTTATATACGATTGACAGTTAGCTATCCATCAACATTTCTGTTGTTACTTTAAAGTACTTTGTTGCTACCTTATCTTATAAACCATTCTGTAGTGAAATAAAGGAACGTTTTCATTTAAGCAGTGTTTCAGATTTGTTTAATGTCGTAGTTTAAATATATTATTTTCATAAAGTAAGATTTAAGTATATTTAGTATAGTAATTTATTGCTTAATTATTGAGTATGTAAATTATATAATGTTAATGAATACAGTGTGAAGAATCAAAGAGAACAAAGACTACTACACCTTACAGACAATCTATTATGCTTTGTAGGGATCTGTAGTAATATTGTAATATGTACTTGAAATAAATAAATAGTTAAAGAGTCCGCAATCCTAAAGATTGGTTGGAAACAGCACGCCATGCCGATCTATCCTGAGCTAATCCCTTCATCTCCCTATAGCTATTCATCTCAACGTCTTCAACTATCTGACTCACATACTCCAATCTAGGCCTACCTACCCCTCTCTTTCCCTCCACTCTACCTTCTATGATCAATTGCATAATCCCCCCATGCCTAAGAATATGCCCTACTAATCTGTCTCTCCTACGCTGTAACACTCTCCAGATACTTCTCTTCTCCCCTACTAACTCTAGTACAGCTTCATTTGTTACTTTATCTTCCCAACCAATCCTCATCATCCCAATCATTGAAAAAATAAAATATTATTACAATCTGAAATCTATAAGGAGCTTTAACCAGCTCTTAAAAACATTGAAGATTCATAAATTTACAGTTGAACATGAATTCCCGGGTATGCTATCGTATAATAAACAATAAATAATTAATTTGACAATTTATATCATAACTCTCATTTATTCGAAATGACTTCCGGTTACGCGTCTTTTATTCTTTAAAAATAATCTGCACTTGCATGTTCGTTCTTTTCACAATCATTTATAAATATTTTGAAATCGTTTAACAAGTCATTTAAATAATAATTTATATTAATATAGGTGAATGGAAGAAAGCGAATAACGTAATAAATAATAAATGGCATCAATAAATATTGATAACATTTAACAACTCAAAATAACAACCTTATTCAAATAAATATGAATAGCAAATCATGACTCGTCTACATACGCCAGAATTCTTTTAGTGTGCTCCATAGATAACCAGGATATTCTTTGGTGGTTATAAATTTTTTATTTTTTTTTATTTAATATATTTGTAATATATGTACATAATTCTTATATATAATTCTTATAACTACGTCTGCAGTCAGACAGGAAAATCCTGGTATAAGATTCGCAGTACTTATAATGTACTTTTTAGTACTTATAGTACGTTTTTTTTTTTTTTACATTTTACTCTATTTTATTCTATTCTACTAACAAATGATAGTAAAAGCTTCTTAAATACAATTGAAGATGATTCATCCCTAGTTTTGGCCGGTAGCGCATTAAACTGCTGCGCGGCTTTGAACGTGAAGTTGTTGTGGCCTCATTCGATTCTATTATCTCCTATTGTGATCCTCATTTTTCTACTGCATTCCTTTTTGTCACACCTCATCACTTTAGTTTTACCTATATTTATTTTCATGTTAAAATCCCTAGTCAATACTGCCTGCATACCATTCAATACCCTTTCTAAATTCTTTTCGCTTTCTTCCAATATAGCTATATCGTCGGCGAATCTCAGTATATATATTTTCTCTCCCTGTACATTCACACCTACACTATACTCTTCTTTTACTTTGTTTATTGCATCTTCTATATATAGATTAAATAATAACGGTGAGAGTGTACATCCCTGCCGAACTCCCTTCCCTATTTTTGCTACCTCTTCTTCCCCCTCAATTCTAACTAAGGCAGTTTGGTGTTTATATAAATTAAAAATTATTCTCCTATCCTTATAATCTATACCCGTTTCTTTTAAAATTCTAAACATTATGTCCCAATCTACATTATCAAATGCCTTTTCTAAGTCTACAAAAGCTATGCAAGTTACCTTTCCTACCCTATTTCTTTTTTCTACTACCGTTCTTAGTGCTAGAATCGCCTCTCTCGTCCCTCTGTTTTTCCTAAAACCAAACTGATCTTCTCCTAGCCTTTCCTCTACTTTATTTTCTAATCTCCTATAAATAATCTTTAACAATATCTTCGATGCATGTGATAGTAGGCTAATGGTCCTATAGTTCTCACACAAATTAGCTCCTATTTTCTTCGGCATTGTTACTATTCTATTACGCTGAAAATCCTGTGGTACTTCTCCCTTCTCATATATTTTACAAACTAACCTGTATAATCGCTCCTGCATTTTTTCCCCTGCGTGTTTTATTAATTCGGCTGGCATCATATCAATCCCCGCTGCTTTGTTATTCCGTAAATCATTTAATGCTCTATGAAACTCTGACCTAAGTATGCTAGGACCTAAGTCATCCTCATCTATCTGTTCCACACTTTCTAGCTCCTCCATGTCCTGCCTACCTTTATATAAATCTTCAAGATACTCCTTCCATCTTCTAGCTTTTTCCTTATTTTCTGTGAGTTCCTTACCCTGCTTATCACATATAATGTTACCCTTTGGTTTTACTTTAGAAAAATGTGACTTAATTTTCCTGTAGCCCAAATCTACTTTACCTCTTCTCATATCCTCCTCAATATCCTCATAGTTTCCTTTTATCCACTCTTCTTTCGCTAGCTTGCATTTCCATACATAAATAAATATGTATTATTAATATCATAATTTAATACACTTGCTTCAATTATCTCAAATCTATGCCTTTATTTTTTGCTTGCCTTATTTTCACAACGGCTTTACTGAATCTGTAGTAATAGCTATAATTCTAAAAGTTTTATTTTGATATCTCAAAGTATTATAAATAACTCCATATATATATCTTTACAGTGGAAATCTGATAAGCCGAAATAAGCTTCTAATCTCAGTGATAATATAAATTATTAAGTATATTAACCTTTATGGTATTTAAAAACTTATAAGAAAACAGCTGTAACTGTGTTCGTGTTTGGATATTTTGTATTAACTTTTAAATAATAAGCAAGAATGTCCACACAAATTGGTATGTAATTTTTGTTGATATATTACCTTCTATGTAAATTTAAACTACAGACACTAATATTTGTTAGAATGGTTTTCTCGTGCAAGAAAAATGTAAAAGGAAACAATATAGTAAATATGTCCTGAAATTTTACATTTCAAATTACATAATATAAAAAACTACATTTGTTATTATTTAGATAATTAAATGACTATTAAGAATTAATAAGTAGTGTATTTCATGTACCATGAGGTAATGAAAATTGCATAGAGTAATATAAATAGACATTGCAACTGCATGTTAAAAAGAAAATCATAAGGGTATTTTAAATCGTTTTGAGCAATTTTCATGGTTCAGGAAGTGCTGTAACCTAGTGAGTACGAAAGGTATTATACTTTTTGTAGTTTGCTTACCGTTTTCATCTTATATAACTTTTTATGTCAGTCAATTGACACTTCAAGGACACGCATGTTTGTCATTTCTTTCGTACTTCATCGTTTTGCTACGTTGTGTAATAAAAAATTTAATTATTCACGAATTGCAAGAAGGCAGATGTTTGAAATCGATTTGCCAATTTGAGTTATCATTTTTTGTTTTGTTTACGTGTTTACATTCAAATTTTAATAAATTGGGAACATGTATTCCAACCAATCCTTGGGATTGATGGTTAATTAACGATGTATTAGAAAATGGGCCCAGTTTACAAAATGCTAATACAACATGATAGATTTATAATGGGATGGAAAACGTACGGACACTAATTCATCGAAATTAAAATACGCCTTCGGCATATAAAACACCAAAATAGAGATGCCATATCTTTAATTGTGATTTGAAATTAGGATGTTACGTATTTTTGGTCTGATATATGTGTGCATATTTGTAACACAGTTTAACAATCGATTATAATCATAAGATTCATTTTAAGAATTATCACTACGGTGCTAAATAATAGTGTAGAATATCACCCAAATGTCGTAACTTAAAGCATTAAGTAGCTAGATGCGCATTTCGAAGGCTATGCCCCCATCTTCAGTACCACAAGATAAAAACTAAATAAAATACCTCTGTAACGAATCGTGATTGATATACTATTTGCAGTGGCGGTTCCTTATGCAGGCCGCAGGGCCGCGCGTCCGTCCTAAACATTGAGCGCATCACCGAAGATATATAATTGTATTGCGATATTTTATCTCGCCATTATTTTTCCTAAAAGATAAAGCTTGCGCCGCGATAACAATCAACACAACGTTCGTTGTGGCGTTCGTTGTGGTATCCGTTGCAAGTCACAGTATCGATGCTGTATCTCTGTATCTATCGTTCGCATGGTATAGATATAACGCTACTATACTAACTATAGATATACTAACGTACTGGGTGCCGCTGCGTGCTCAGCGCCACCCAGTACAGGTTAAATGAATATATACTCATCTCACTCTATTGCAAGCAATCGGTGAGAGCGACCGTATGCCGTATATCTTCTATTTATTCGGTTCGAACCTTGCTTCATTATCTAATATATGTCACAGATTTCCAGCGGCTATCCATTTTCTGTACAAGTTAAATACATATATACAGTACATATGCAATTAGATGAATGTATCATAGAGTGCAGGCGACCGATCTATTGGATGTCGCGCTTCTTTAACGGCTTAGAGAAGTTTCGAGAGAAGAGAGAGTAGTATATATATATACAGAAAGTATATATAGTTAGTTAAAGAGTCCGCAATCCTAAAGATTGGTTGGAAACAGCACGCCATGCCGATCTATCCTGAGCTAATCCCTTCATCTCCCTATAGCTATTCATCTCAACGTCTTCAACTATCTGACTCACATACTCCAATCTAGGCCTACCTACCCCTCTCTTTCCCTCCACTCTACCTTCTATGATCAATTGCATAATCCCCCCATGCCTAAGAATATGCCCTACTAATCTGTCTCTCCTACGCTGTAACACTCTCCAGATACTTCTCTTCTCCCCTACTAACTCTAGTACAGCTTCATTTGTTACTTTATCTTCCCAACCAATCCTCATCATCCTCCTATAACACCACATTTCAAGTGGTGTTATAGGAGGATGATGCCTACTCCTTCCATCTTCTAGCTTTTTCCTTATTTTCTGTGAGTTCCTTACCCTGCTTATCACATATAATGTTACCCTTTGGTTTTACTTTAGAAAAATGTGACTTAATTTTCCTGTAGCCCAAATCTACTTTACCTCTTCTCATATCCTCCTCAATATCCTCACAGTTTCCTTTTATCCACTCTTCTTTCGCTAGCTTGCATTTCCTATTAATTAAGTTCCTTAGTTCCTTATATTTTTTCTGTCCTGCTTCTGTGTTTCCTATTTTAATTTTCCTTCTTGCTTCTATCATTTCAACTATTTCTTCCGTGATCCATTCCCTCCTACCTGCCCTTTTCTTTGTGCCTAATACTTCATTTGCTGCTGTAGTTAACCCATTTCTGATTTCCCTCCATTCGCAATCTATGTCGCTCCTAGATGTTCCATTAGCCATGATTTCTACTTTCTGCTTGTACTTTTCACATACATCAGCTAATTTTAACCTATCGACATCTACTCTGACCTGTTTAGACTTCTGTAATTTCTTGAATTTGACCTCTGAGTCCAGGACTACTAAATTATGGTCACTATCAATATCTGCTCCAGGGTAACTCTTACAATTCTTAATCTGGTTCCTAAACCTCTCTTTAACCAGTATGTAATCTATCTGATACCTCCCTATATCTCCTGGCATTTTCCACGTATATATCCTGCGCTTGTGATTCTGAAAAAGCGTGTTTGCTACCACTAGCTTATTCCTAATACAAAACTCTACCAATCTATCCCCTCTATCATTACGTGTTCCTATTCCATATTCTCCTACTATTGAAACTTCCTTTCCCTTACCTACTATATATATATATATATATATATATATATATGTATATAAATTGATATAGAATGGCCAGATTAGACACTATCATTTGTTGTGTGTACGATTTTGCCACGTGTTTCTCCAAGAATATATTTAATAGAAATAATTTAATAAAAATGAATAGTGTTAGTTCTTTTTTGAAAATAGAGTTTTGTAGACTTTCCCTTGTGGACAGAGAAAAAATTAAAGAATTAGGTAGGCCATTGCCTGATTTAAATTTATCGCAAACTTGTGCAAGGAGTGCTCAAAAACCGGACATTTACGCGGCGTTTTACAAGAGACATTTACAAAAAAAATTATAACACAGATGAAGGACAGATTCTCATACCGTGGCGATCTACAAGCAGATGAGTTATTTAACACGAAATCGATGCCAACATTTTCTAAACAATTTCCAGTGGACCTTTTGGAAACCGTGTGTCATGCATATCCATTTTTGAATAAAGCCAGATTAAAAACAGAATTAGAAGTCATTTACTCGCGTCCGGATTTTTATCAAATAATTGGAGCCACAAATTTTCTTTCATTATTGCTACAAAATAATCTCAGTGAAGCTTTCCCGGAAACTATAAAAATACTTAAAATTATTTTAACAACCCCGATGACCACTGTTGAATCAGAGCGTTGTTTCTCAACACTTAAACGAACGAAGACTTTTTTGCGAAATACTATGGGTAATGATCTTTTAAACGCATTGGCGATGATGTGTATTAATAAAAATGTGGTGCAAAATATTTACAATTTTAACGAAAAAGTTTTGGAAAAGTTTATATCAATGAAAGATAGAAGAGTGGAATTCACTTTCAAGAAATGATTGAATTTAATCATTTTGCATCCATTTTAGGTGAGATTTCTCACTATTATGTTATTTTTTAAGAAATGCGCCCACCCAGATTGAAATGGTACGAGCCGCCACTGACTATTTGATATAATTCTCAAATGATTTTGAGAATTGGAACAATATTGTCTGCACATATTGAATAGGTTGTTCGGCCGCCCTAGCTACATTATGAATTTTGTTTGTAAACGAGGAGTTAATTTATACTTTTTCATTATTATTCATAAAATTATAATAATTTTCTCTAATGCATAAATATTTAAGTAAGAAATTACGAAATATATTTTTATTACATTGATTAAAAATTCAAGTGCCAAGTTCGCATTCGTCTGGGTATTCTTGGATATGCTAGTTCGGGTAGAGCGTAATTTTTCCACTTCTCTCTCAACCTGGGCAGTATTTTTCTCTCCCAACACCCTTAATCGCGATTTATTGATATAGAAATACCTCCATAGTATAGAAGATAAATTGTAAATTTTCCTTATTGCATATATTTAATTGTCCTCCAATTTGGCGAAAAATATGCCCTTTCTTTGAATTAATTCATTATCTTTATTATACTCAACACAAAGTATCAATAATTTTGTTCCTAATCGAATAAAGACATTTAACTTCAACAACAAAATTATCTCATAAACCAAAATGGGATTGCACCTAGGAAAGGCTAGTCTTTACAAATAAATAAGTCACATTTTGGGCACCGTAGTGCCGTGGTATATTCGTGAGACTGGCACCACGGATGTTGTGGGTTCGAATCCCGCTCCAGTCGGGGTATTTCTGGACTTTTTCTGGAAATAAAATCCCTTCCGGACCATGGATATGCTCAATGTGTATGTCTAATGTAAAGTCTTCGCCCCTAAATGTCGCCACTCAGGTGTACCCTGAGTATGCCTTGGTAACAGCTCAAGAACTAAATAATTGGTGGCAGAAACGTAGTAGCGTTAAGGATGAGAGAGCTTTCAGCGTCCATCCTTTAAGAAAAAAGTCACATTTTACTACCTTACACTTACGCAATGTTTCAAATTTACGAATAGTATATTAATTCATTCTCTATTCTTAAGAAATAGGAAAATTACTTTGTTTTATTAATCACAATGATATATTTATTGACGACTATTATTTCGTTCTTCTAGAAAACATCAAGTCTGAAAACGTAATAAAAATTTGTCTATTTATATACACAACTTATACAAGGTATGCTAAGGCTGCAGTTGCAGAGTGGTGAAGAAAATAAATCTACCAGATCATTATGTAAGACATAATGTTGGTTTTTACGATGTTGACAGATTTACAGGGATTCAAGTTAATTTAATTTAAGTAAGGTGAAATAAGTATAAAAAGTTTTATATCACAGTTATAGAAAGTTTATTCGATTATAAACGTATTCGCAACATTTATATGACCTCAGACATTCGACGGGGTTGTAAGACTTTTCGATATAAACGTATACGCTTCTAGCGGATGCGTATTCGTATTATATATTTTAGTGTACTATTATATAAAAAGCACACATTCAGTGGCGGCTCGTGCCATTTCAATCTGGAAGGCGCATTTCTTCAAAAATAACATTATAGTGAGAAATCTTACCTAAAATGCATGCAAAATGATTAAATTCAATCATTTCTTGAAAGTGAATTCCACTCTGCTATCTTTCATTAATGTAAACTTTTCCAAAACTTTTTCGTTAAAATTGTAAATACCTCGCACCACATTTTTATTAATACACATCATCTCCAATGCGTTTAAACGATCATTACCCATAGTATTTCGCAAAAAAGTTTTGATTCTTTTAAGTGTTGAAAAACAACACCCTGATTCAGCAGTGGTCATCGGGGTTGTTAAAATAATTTTAAGTATTTTTATAGTTTCCGGGAAAGTTTCACTGAGATTATTTTGTAGCAATAATGAAAGAAAATTTGTGGTTCCAATTATTTGATAAAAATCCGGACGCGAGTAAATGACTTTTAATTCTGTTTTTAATCTGTCTTTATTTCAAACTGGATATGCATGACACACGGTTTCCAAAAGGTCCACTGGAAATTGTTTAGAAAATGTTGGCATCGATTTCCTGTTAAATAACTCAGCGGCTTGTAGATGGCCACGATATGAGAATCTGTCCCTCATCTGTGTTATAATTTTTTTTTGTAAATGTCTCTTGTAAAACGCCGCGTAAATGTCCAGTTTTGAGCACTCCTTGCACAACTTTGCGATAAATTTAAATCAGGCAATGGCCTACCTAATTCTTTAATTTTTACTTCCACAAGAGAAAGTCTACAAAACTCTATTTTCAATAAAGAACTAACACTATTCATTTTTATTAAATTATTTCTATTAAATATATTCTTGGGGAAACACGTGGCAAAATCGTACACACAACAAATGATAGTGTCTAATCTGGCTATTCTATATCAATTTATATACATATATATATATACTACTCTCTCTTCTCTCTGAACTTCTCTAAGCCGTTAAAGAAGCGCGACATCCAATAGATGATACACTACATCGGTCGCCTGCACTCTATGACACACTCATCTCATTGCATATGTACTGTATATATGTATTTAACTTGTACTGGCATTGGGTAGCCGCTCGGAATGTGTGACACATATTAGACGATGAAGCAAAGAGCGAACTGAAGAAACAGAAGATATACTACATGCGGTCGCTCTCACCGATTGCTTGCAATAGAGTGAGATGAGTATATATTCATTTAACCTGTACTGGGTGGCGCTGAGCACGCAGCGGCACCCAGTACGTTAGTATATCTATAGTTAGTATAGTAGCGTTATATCTATACCATGCGAACAATAGATACAGACAGACATAGATACTGTGACTTGCAACGGATACCAAAACGAACGCCACACCGAACGAACGCCACAACGAACGTTGTGTTGATTGTTATCGCGGCGCAAGCTTTATCTTTTCGGACAAATAATGCCGAGATAAAATATCGCAATACAATTATATATCTACGGTGATGCGCTCAATGTTCAGGAGGGGCGCGCGGCCCTGCGGCCTGCATAAGGAACCACCACTGCACACATTACTACTTCGGATACTTATTGTTGACTTTTAAATGAAATCCTCATTATTATAGCGTTTATTATAATGCTTTCCCCAAATTCAGGATACTTGATGAATAATATATATTAAAATTGCCTGCAAGTATAGTTGCAGATTACACTCAGGATAGAAAATAAAACGGAACAAAAGCTATGTCCTAACAATACGAATTCAATTAATTATAAAATCTAGTCTTCAGCCAAATTCGTGAAGATTTCAGATTTCAGAGCGAATCTCTTGTAGCTTATATTCAATTTAACTATTGTTGGAAATTGTTATAATAAATAGATTTTTTTATTATTTCGTAGGTCCTCAGTATCATCACTCACACATACTTATTATTGGTGCAGGCGCTGCTGGCCTGTCAGCAGCCGCGCGTCTACTATCTCATAACATGAATGACTTATTAATCGTGGAGGCAGAGTCCCGTATCGGTGGTCGCGTGTACAGTACGCCATATGGTGAAGAAGGCGCTCTTGTAGAATTGGGGGCCGAATGGTGCCACGGTGATGTGGACAATGCTGTGTATGATATCGTAAGAGATCGTAATCTTCTGGCGGTGACAGATCCTTATGTGGACATGGCTTTGTCCGATGGAAGCTGGATGGATAGAAAACATGCACACGAATTGCTTGATATATTTAATGAACTTTACAAACCTGATGGCAATAAAGGCGAGCCAGAAGGTGTTACTGTAGGAGAATATTTTAATAGAGTGTAAGTGGCGATAAAATAAATTTATTCACAAAACTTGTGACACGTTTAGGAAACATAATGTTACTGGAAAAGGCATAACAAAATTGTAGTTATCGTTTATATAACGATAAAAAAGATTTAGAAACTCGAATATGTACATAATGGTAATCAAAATGCACATAATAAAGTCATGATATATAACTTTAGCTCTGCGAGAAAATAGTCGCGTTAAATAAATAAATCGTTTTCACTATTTTTTGCAATTTTAAATACAAAACGTTTACAAATTTCAAACTTAATTTTTTTTAGTTACAGCCTGACCACATTTTCAGCTTTCAATAAAATAAAAGTACAAGAACAATTACTGCGTGATACTACAAGATTTAAAATCTAAGTATGGTAATAATTACAGCAAGTGCTTTATCTATCTGGGATTATTTATTATATGATACTGCAGTCTATAATATAAAGGTAATATGAAGGCTATCTGATAAATAAAAAATACAAAAAATAATAATAAACAAGAAACAAGATGGCCGGCGGTACAGACCGCACCGAGTTTTCGTGCAGAAAATGTACAAAAACGTAGCAAGAAATGTAGTAACTCTTCTTGCGACCAATGGATTCATCAAGAATGTACCGATCTCAGAAAAAGAGATTTCCTGAAGAAAGCTAAAACGGGCGATAAATGACTTTATATGAAATGCGTAAATTTGGAGGTTAACACAAACAAAAACATTGAAGACCGTGAAACCGTAAATACCTGCACCGGAAAGACGATAGACGAGGTAATCTCTGGAAACATCTCAAACACCTTAGAGCGCATTTTAACTTGTCTACGTAATATAGAAAACCAAAACAATATTTGTATCGTCAACGTATGCTGCAATTTTGAAATCGTGATCATTCGCAAACATGTTCAATAGATCATTTATGTAAACTATGAATAATTATGGTTCAAGGATTGACCCTTAGAGTACACCAATATTTACAAGTATAGTGTCGGATTGATACAATCCATAGGCTACCGTTTGAGGTCTATCTCGCAAATATATTTCGAACCATTGTAATGTGAGACACCACGACATCCATTATGATATAGTTCAATAATATTTCGTGACCTACGCAGTCAAAAGCTTTCGCCAGGTCTACGAAAAGACCAATTGTCTCGAACTGTTTATCAATATGGATTACAATGAAATCTATGATATCATTTAGGGCAGTATCGGTATTTTTTGTTTTCGAAAGTCATGTTGAGCAGTGTGAAAAATGTTCTTGTTATAGAAATGCATCAGTCTGTTGTTCATTAGCTTCTCTAGAGTTTTTGAGAAAGTGGGTAGAAGACTAATGGGTTTATAATTAGCTATGTTTTCAGTGTCACCCTTTTTAATATATCAGAAACATTCGACTGTATAAACCACCATATACTTATCGAGAAATTATACAGATACGGAGTGAGAGGTACAGCACTATGTTGGTTCAAATCCTATTTATCTGATAGATCGCAGTTCATCTCCATAAATAAACAACGATTAAACAAAGAATTAACTTCAATTGGTGTTTCTCAAGGCTCTATCCTGGCTCCAAATCTATATATAATCTACGCAAATGATATTGACAAATGTATAGCCGATGAAAAGGAGCAGCTGCTCGTATCATTCGCAGATGATTCTAACATTCTCTGGCACGGTAATGATTTTGGGGATGTATTATTGTCCGCATCAACTATATTTGCCAATATTGTTCAATGGCTTGAAGATAATAAACTGGTGATCAACAAAGAGAAAAATTCTTGCATATTCTACAAACATAAATCAGCCCAACCTGCTCCAAGCATTCTTCTCAATGATGATCTAATTTCAGTAGTGGACTCTGCAAGAATGTTTCGAATTATGACCGATAGCGCGATGGCCTGGGACTATCATGTGGATACTCTAGCCAACAAGAATTCTACAGTTATCTACTGAATAAAATACCTGCGTTTGTCTTTAAGTTATAATGTTTGTTCATAAACATCAAGAAGATTTCACTCTAAACAACTATTATCACAACTGCTCGACAGGATCGAAGGACCTAATATCCATTCCGAAACACAACCGCGCTGTCTATGAAAGAGGAATATACAACGCTTGTAGAATGTATAACCACCTACCGACGAGGGTAAAACCATTAGCCATTGAAAGTTTCAAAAGGGAGTTTAAAACACTGCATCTAAGTGAAGCACTATATACCGTAGAAGACTTTTTTGAATCAAAAGTGAAAAGGTATTATGAAGATGTAATATACTAATATATACATATATATATATATGTAGAGTGACACAAAAGTCCTCACTCGATTTCCTAAGGCAGTAACTTTTTTTGTAAATAAAAATAATTGGTTCTGCTTCTTGATTATGTTTATGCAGACGTTTAATTTTTTTTGCATTAAGTCGCGACGATAATATCGATCAAGTGGCTGCCGCCAGAGTTGATGCAGATTTGGGCTCGTTTCACAACAGTTTCCATGACTTTTCTCAAATCTTCTGGCGATAAATTCTCCACTTCTTGTCAGATGTTCTCCTTTAGGGCCGCCAAGTTCTGTGGCTCATTCGTATAGACCCGTGATTTTGAAAACCCCCAAAGAAAGAAGTCTGGAACGGTCAAATCAGGCGATCTTGCGGGCCAGTGCAAATCGCCAAAACGATAGATTAAGCGGCCGGGAAACGCTTGCTCCAGAATGTTCACTGTCGCTCGTGCTGTGTGTGTAGTTACACCGTCCTGCTGGAACCACATATTCTCCAAACCCAATTCGTCAATTTGCGGCAGCAAGAAGTCGTTGATCATAGTTCTGTAGCGGTCACCAGTCACAGTACCAGTGTTGCCAACGCCGTCTTCGAAAAAATATGGACCAAGTATGGACCAATGCATTAAACGCGGATTTTCAGTGCCCCAGAAGCGATCATTTTGCTTGTTCACGTATTCGCATAAGTGGAAATGCGCCTCGTCACTCATAATGATTTTCAATGGAAAATCATCCAAATTGCGATCGAGGTTTAGGATGGCTTGGCTGTAATTTACACGCGATTGGCGGTCTGCAGGCAATAGCTGATGCACTGTTTGCTCTTTGTACGGGAACATCTTCAAGTCTTTTACCAAAATTCGCTGTGAAGACTGTCTATTGATGCCCAATTGCGTGGCCCGTCATCTGATTGATGTTTTAGGGTTCTCTTGGATATCTGCAGCCACAGCAGCGATATTCTCGACCGAACGGCTTCTCCGGGGCCGGCCACGCCTGTTTCTGTCCGGTGTTGAGCCAGTCTCGTTGAGGCGAGCGGCTAAACGCCGCAGTGTTTACCCAGTAGGTGCCACACGACCAGCGAATCGACGACGAAATTCACGTTGAGCCAAAACCACCTACCAATTATTTGTTAAAAACATTGACATACTTATTCCGCGTTCTTGAGGAGTATAGCGATCCATTGTTTGTCTAAGTGTATTCTGATTCTGCTTACTTTACAAATGTCAAAGTCGCGATGATATAAGACGCCATTTGCAAAAATGAGAGTATTTTCCGATAGGGTGATGACTTTTGTGTCACTTTGTATATATACACCATTTTGACGCCTGTTTTTGTTTTATTTTTATTATCTATCTACCTATCTATCTATCTAACTAATCCATCCAGAGAATTGGCCATCGGCTTATATTCCTCCTTCAGCCTTTAACTTATATTCTTCACTTATATTATTGTAAAATCGTCACTACGGCGTTAAATAATTGTATAAAACATCACCCAAAAATCGTAACGCAAAGCATTTATTAGCGAGATATGCATTTCGGAGGCTATGCCCCCATCTTTAGTAGCACAATAATAGAACAAATAAAGATACTTCACTCACTCACTGGGATTGCTATTCAATTGTATAGCAATCCCGGTGAGTGATATACAAAATGTCCATACATAAAAATGATGTACATATGGTCGTGAAATGATGGTCGTGATTCTAATAATGGGGAAACTTACTTTCACAATTTTGTAATTGCAAATAATTGATACATTTATAATAGATATAAAATAGATATATTTATAATAATTTAAATTTTCAGTTACTCCGAAGCGATTCATTCAAAATATAATGACGATCCCGAGAAAATTCGATTGTCTCTTCTGGCAGTTGATGCTTTACATAAACTGGTTCTAACGTCCGAAGGATCGTTTTCGTGGTTCAATACATCTGCTACAAATGATTACCGAGATTGTCCTGGTGAGCTATTATTGAACTGGAAGGGTAAAGGGTATAAGCAGTTTTTAGAAATCATGTTAGAAACATACACTATAAAGGGTAAACTACATTTGGATAAGGAAGTTATTACCATAAATTGGACAACAGGAAATTATCGAAGTAAAAAGAATCCACACTTGTTAAATACGGTCATAGTCCATTGTAAAGATGGTTCAATATATGAAGCCAAACATGTTATCTTTACTTGTTCCTTGGGAGTGTTTAAAAATAGTGCGGAAGATTTATTCGAACCTAAATTACCAGTGAATAAGATGGAAGCAGTTCGAAACCTTGGATTTGAAGGGGTGGCAAAGGTAATGATGGAGTTTGAGAATAGATGGTGGCCACCAGATTTTACGAGTGCTGTTTTTATATGGAATCAAAATGATAAAGAGTCCATTTCGAAAGAATTTACCGAAGGGCATACTAAGGTAATGACAGGAGTAAGGTATAGTGTAAGGTACCCCCATTTAAAATATCTATTAAAGGGTAAAGACAATATTTTTATTGGATTGCTGAATATGCCGGTTTCATTTTTATAAAAGAATCATATTTTGTACAATTATAATATACAGAATATCTTAACATAGATCTAATATTGCCGCATGACATTTTGTTACGGTATTTTGGTGATATTCCAAACAATTATTGAACGTTGTAATAAAATTATAATTACAAACACAAAATATGAAAAGTTGCTTTAAATTGCAAATAGTAAATGTTTTTGTATGATCAATCGATAATCAGAATGGAAATTTTATTTACAAATATCTAACTTCCTATGTCATGTACTGTTTTAATTATGTATAATATTTTCTGCTATGTATATTCAGATTAGATAATTGCAGGTTCTGATTAACTACATTCGATTTTCACATTAATTTAAAAACAAAATAGTAGTACCAAAATACCAGGATAACCATGTTTAATTAACCACTACCAATAATCAATAACAGACACGACTATTTTTGCCCAAGTATATTGCGACTATTCTTTTTAATAGTTTAGAATATCAACCAAATACCGTAACTCAACGCATTAAGTAGCTAGATGCGCATTTCGAAGGCGATTTCTTCAGTAACACAATATAAAAACGAAATAAAATACCTCTGTCACGAATCGTGATTGCTATACAATTAAATAAATAAGTCAACATGACAGAAGTATTTTAAAAATGGCATATAGTATGACCTATAAATCTTTCAAAATAATATAAATTAATAATTAACGAAACTAACAAGTAACAACAATAAACATTGGTTTGTCAAATCTAAAATAACCAAAAATAAAAAAAATATATATATTTTTTTAAATGGTTCTTATTAAATAAATTAAATAGACAAGATGAAATTGGGTTTGAATCTAAATTCATTAAATTTGATTTCAGATTTATGCATGTACTGTCGAACTCAGTTAGTAAGTCATGGGTTAATAAGTCAACTCGGTTAGTAAGTCAAAATGGATTGGTCCCAACCCAAGACTCATATACTCTATCTATTATGACTTCGGATAATAAATCATCATGCGTCGCTTAATAAGTCATTATGATTTCATTCGTTTAGGAGATTAGATTGAGTTTTCTGGTAATTACCGACTAATGAGGTTGTTTAATAGCTTGGAAACAAAATGCAAGCAAAAACATCAATTCAGTTTTGAGTTTGATTTTTTCTAGAAAATGAAATGGCAAGCCTTAAGCGTAAAGCAATAACCTTAGAAACAAAACTGGCAGTGGTGAATATGTTAGAAAGCGGTGTAAAGAAAAGTGAAGTGTGTAAGCATTTCAACTTACTAAACTCAAAAAAAAAATATGGCTGCCGAGCAAAACAACCTATTTAAACAGCTTCAAGAAAGCGCGAAATGTAACGTGATTACGTGCGGGAAAAGGGTAGCAAATGGCATCCTAGTTAGTTAAAGAGTCCGCAATCCTAAAGATTGGTTGGAAACAGCACGCCATGCCGATCTATCCTGAGCTAATCCCTTCATCTCCCTATAGCTATTCATCTCAACGTCTTCAACTATCTGACTCACATACTCCAATCTAGGCCTACCTACCCCTCTCTATCCCTCCACTCTACCTTCTATGATCAATTGCATAATCCCCCCTTGCCTAAGAATATGCCCTACTAATCTGTCTCTCCTACGCTGTAACACTCTCCAGATACTTCTCTTCTCCCCTACTAACTCTAGTACAGCTTCATTTGTTACTTTATCTTCCCAACCAATCCTCATCATCCTCCTATGCAATGTAATTAAAGCTACCACACAAAGTGTGCAGTTACCATCGGAAATGAAATTGTTGAGCAAATAAATAATTTCTGGATTTGCTGCGAATGTGTACCAAATCCGTCAGTGCAAACAAAAGTCCTGAGACTGTTATTAAATACGATCTTTAACAAGCTGGTGAGTGAACTGGAAAGCAAAACAGACAGATGTAAGGAAAATCATCGGCAGAATGATCCCAAGGAAAACAAATTTTCTGTGGGATGATACACTAATAACAATACATCAACGCCATCTACTAGTGTACAGAAATCACTACACAAACAACTAAAACTAACAATAACAACCAATCTAACATACCGGCCGAATCTGTGAATAGAACATCTGCAATAGTTGGCAACGCAGATATGGACCCTGCAAAACCAACTTTTGTTTCGGTCGCAAAGAAGGCTTGGTTATATGTAGGTAGAGCCACGGTTAATACTATCACAGACGAGATAATAAAATATGTACGAGATAGACTCCCAAACACGATTATCGAAGCTACAACCATTACCTGAAACACACCGAAAATGTGAGGAGCATAGCATTCAAACTGGTACTTCACTCTGCTCGACCAGCTGACGACCCCTACTTTCTGGCCAAAAGGAATAATAGTCAGAAGGTACAAATTTTTTCGCCCAAGAGCAGGAATTTTC
Organism: Leptodirus hochenwartii; assembly: GCA_947310635.1. Taxonomy (NCBI): domain Eukaryota; kingdom Metazoa; phylum Arthropoda; class Insecta; order Coleoptera; family Leiodidae; genus Leptodirus; species Leptodirus hochenwartii. The sequence goes on from OX371188.1 coordinate 8,766,643, forward strand.
GCAGAATCTTAAGATAAAGGCACAAGTGCAACATAATTGCTCTAGTTTCAGTATAATACACAATAATGTTAGGTCTTTGCACACGTCAATTCTAAAAGTTGAATCCATGATTGAAAAGCACCCAAATTGCCACGTATTGGCAGTCTCTGAACACTGGCAGACATCTGATCGACTTCCAATGCTACCTATCAACGGCTTCCGTCTGGCCAGCAACTATTCCAGGCCTAAGCACGAGACTAGAGAAACGGCCCATGGGGGAGTTGCCCTATACGCAATAAATCATCTCTAATGGTTAAGTGAGTGATGACATCGGTAACCTGACGACAAAGAAGAGTTTCGCACCTATTCTCTAAGTAAAAGCTGGAAAATTGGCTGAATTGTTGGGAATGAAAATTTTGAATGTTCCCCGGCATGGATAGACCGTTTTAAAAAACGCCATGAAATCAATTTTGGGAAAATGATTAGCGAAGCCAAAGACATCAATTTGAATATCACCAGTGCGTGGATTAAAAATGAGTGGGAAGAAATCCGAAAAAAAATTAAACACGAAGATATCTTCAACGGGGACGAGACAGGCCTTTTCTTCAAGCTGACACGAGACCACACTTTAAAGTTCAAAAATGAAAAATGCTTTGGCGAAAACTGCCAAAAGAAAGGATCACTTTTTTGTTTGTGCTAATGTAAGCGGCACTGAAAAAAAGATTTGTTAGTGATCGGCAAATAAAAAAATCCACGATGCTTCAAAAATGTAAAAAGCATGCCCGTGAGTTATGAAGCCAATTATAAGTCTTGGATGACAAGCGAGTTATTTGAAAACGAAATCCGACGTTGGGAAGAGGACCTTAAAAAAGCAAAGAGAAAAATCGCTCTACTTTTGGATAATTGTCCAGCTCATCCTCGCATACTAGGATTGAAATTTATAACTTTGAAGTTTTTGCCTCCAAACACAAGCAGTATTCTACAGCCGATGGATCAAGAAGTAATAAGACTGGTTTTGAAAAAGATGGAAACCGACGGCGCAAATTTTAACTTGAGCAAAGTAACTCTACTTGATGCTCTGAAAATTCTGAAAAAAAAGCCTGGAAGGACGTCACTGGTGCTACAATTAGGAACTGCTACCGGCAAGCGGGTTTCTGCGACCATCATTTTGATGAGGAAGATGATTTACTTCTGAAACATTGGCTACAATCTTTCGATATTCCCACTTCAAATAATTTAGAAGATTTGATCGAAATCGATGAAGACCTTCCAACGACTGGAGAAATGTCTGATCTCGATTTAGTAACAGACATACAGACAAGCAATGAAAAATCAGACGACGAACAAGAAGAAGAAGAGATAATGCCAGACCCAAAACCTACCACCTCTGAAGTATTGTTACTTGTTCGTAAATTAATTACATGTTATGAAGCCGAAGAAAAAAGTCTACATTTAGATAATTTATATGAAATATACGATGATTTAGAAACAAAAACTTGGAATTCTAGAAAAAAGCAGACAAATAACCGTTTTTTTAAATGTTTAATGTATAAATGTTTTAAATGTTTAAACATTTAAATGTTAGGTATTATTGAAATAAAATTCAAATAAAAATCAAATTCATTAAATTTGTATCCCTTCCCTACCTCGGATAATAAGTCACCTGGGTTAGTAAGTCAAAATTGCTCGGTCCCTGCAATGACGTTATAACCGACTTCGACTGTATATACTTTCATAAGCATTTAACTCGGAATAATTGAAAACACTTTTAAGTAATTTAAGTGCACTAACCTAATTTATTATTAAATTATTTTGAATAGAATGGCCTGATTCAAAAATATGCTCGGCCACAGCACTTTTATCTTTTCTATTTAATATGAAATGAGTTAAATGCTCCTTAAATCTAGTTTCAATTGGTCCACGTGTTTGTCCTATATATACTTTAGGACAATTAGAACAAGATATTTCATAAATACCAGATTTTTATTGAAATCAATAAAATCTTCGGGATTTCCTAGAAAATTAGCAAGACTATTAGAAGTATTATATGTTACTTTAAAATTATATTTATTTGAAATACTATCTCAACAACGCGCAATAATAGATTATTTAAATAAATAAAATTATGAGTCATTTTATTAAATTATTTTACAGGATGGAAAATATTCTTGGTTATTAGATATGATGGGTGTATTGACTGTCGAAAATAACCCTAGAGTTTTATGTTGCTGGTTCCTCGGTAACATGGTTCCAGATATTGAATGTATTCCTGATGATGTTATTAAAAATGGTATTATGTATCTGATGAACAAATTTTTTGGAAAGAAATTTAAATTAACGAAACCGCTTGGTATAAGAAGGTAAAGACACGTAGACAGGGATTTTTCAGTTTAGTACGGTCTGCAATAGAGAACTTATTGATTAGTAGCACTATCAAAAACTATTGCTACAAAATATATCGGGCGGCACTGTAATATAAACGGAAAAACTATTCTTTTAGATAGATGAAAATGACAAAATAGACAAAAAATGAAAAAGGTTATAATAAAATCGGAACTCTCATTATCAGTGGCGGCTCGTGCCATTTCAATCTGGGGGGGGCGCATTTCTTAAAAATAACATAATAGTGAGAAATCTTACCTAAAATGGATGCGAAATGATTAAATTCAATCATTTCTTGAAAGTGAATTCCATTCTTCTATCTTTTATTGATATAAACTTTTTCAAAACTTTCTCGTTAAAATTGTAAATATCTCCCACCACATTTTTATTAATACACATAATCGCCAACGCGTTTAAACGATCATTACCCATAGCATTTCGCAAAAAAGTCTGGATTCTTTTAAGTGTTGAGAAACAACGCTCTGATTCAACAGTGGTCATCGGGGTTGTTAAAATAATTATAAGTATTTTTGTAGTTTCCGGGAAAGTTTCACTGAGATTATTTCGTAGCAATAATGAAAGAAAATGTGTGGCTCCAATTATTTGATAAAAATCCGGACGCGAGTAAATGACTTCTAATTCTGTTTTTAATCTGGTTTTATTCAAAAATAGATATGCATGACACACGGTTTCCAAAAGGTCCACTGGAAATTGTTTAGAAAATGTTGGCATCGATTTCGTGTTAAATAACTCAGCGGCTTGTAGATGGCCATGATATGAGAATCTGTCCTTTATCTGTGTTATAATTTTTTTTGTAAATGTCTCTTGTAAAACGCCCCATAAGTGTCCGGTTTTGAGAACTCCTTGCACAAGTTTGCGGTGAATTTAAATCAGGCAATGGCCTACTTAATTCTTTAATTTTTACTTTGTCCACAAGAGAAAGTGTACAAAACTCTATTTTCAATAAAGAACTAACACTATTCATTTTTATTAAATTATTTCTATTAAATATATTCTTGGAGAAACACGTGGCAAAATCATACACAGAACAAATGATACTGTCTAATCTGGCTATTCTATATCAATTTATATACATATATATATACTCTCTGTATCTATATATATACTACACTCTCTTCTCTCTGAACTTCTCTAAGCCGTTAAAGAAGCGCGACATCCAATAGATCGGTCGCCTGCACTCTATGATACACTCATCTAATTGCATATGTACTGTATATATGTATTTAACTTGTACCGAAAATGGATAGCCGCTGGAAATCTGTGACATATATTAGATAATGAAGCAAGGTTCGAACCGAAGAAATAGAAGATATACGGCATACGGTCGCTCTCACCGATTGCTTGCAATAGAGTGAGTTGAGTATATATTCATTTAACCTGTACTGGGTGGCGCTGAGCACGCAGCGGCACCCAGTACGTTAGTATATCTATAGTTAGTATAGTAGCGTTATATCTATACCATGCGAACAATAGATACAGACAGACATAGATACTGTGACTTGCAACGGATACCAAAACGAACGCCACACCGAACGAACGCCACAACGAACGTTGTGTTGATTGTTATCGCGGCGCAAGCTTTATCTCGGTGATGCGCTCAATGTTCAGGAGGGGCCCGCGGCCCTGCGGTCTGCATAAGAAACCGCCACTGCTCATTATATACTTTAAGGGTTTCAGACCATTATGAATGTATTACATACCAATTGTATCTTGAAACATGTTAGACTTGTTATAATCATATAAATCTTTTCCTCCTGTGCATTGACATGTTATTTTACCATATTACCCCTTCTCACTCACTGTAATTGAAACACATTTAAATGAAATTTTTATATATATATATATGTATGTGTATATATATGTGTGTGTGTGTGTGTGTGTGTGTGTGTGTGTGTGTGTGTGTGTGTGTGTGTGTGTGGAAAATGCTAGGATATAGGAAGGAAGATTACAAACTATTTTTTATTTAATTATCACTACGGTGTTAAATATTAGCATAGAATATCACCCAAATACCGTAACTTAAAGCATTAAATAGCTAGATGTACATTTCAAGGGCTATGCCCCCATTTTCAGTAGCACAAGATAAAGCTAAATAAAATACCTCTGTCACGAGTGGTGATTGCTATACAATTTATCTAGCTACTTAATGCTTTGAGTTACGGTATTTGGGCGATATTCTATATTAATATTTAATAGTGATCATTTTTAAAAAAGTTAAAGAAGTATAGTGTGGGTGTGAAAATTCAGGGAGAGGAAATATATAAGTTGAAGTTCATCGACGATATAGTTTTCATAGAAGAAAGGGAGCAGAATTTAACACAAGTGTTAAATGGTATGCAGGAAATAATCACTAGGGATTATACATTAAACTAAATATAGGTAGATGCCGTGTTAGAGTTAGTAGGGGAAAAGAGAATTATTTGGAGAGTATCACAGCGCAGGAGAGATGGACTAGTGGGTCACATTCTTTGACACGGGATATTATGCAATTGATTATATAAGATAAAGTCGAGGGAAAAGAAGGGGTAGATAGGCCTAGATTGAAGTATGTGGGTCAGATAGTAGAAGACGTTAGGGCAAGGGGATGAAAGGGAAGATGTATAGGACATGGAAGAATTAGCTCAGGATAGATCGGTGCTGTGTCCTACCAATCTCTAGGATTGTGAACTATCTAACTAACTAAATAATTGACAATATACATTTTGATCTACATCTATTTGCAGAATGAACTGGTATACGAACCCACATTTCTACGGAGTTTATACCTTTCAAACAATAAAATCTAGAAAAAGTCCCATTTCTAGCCATGTCATTTTGGGGCAACCACTTTACGACAACTTAAATACTCCTATTATATGTTTCGGTGGTGAAGCTACTCATCCTATATATTATTCAGCGGTTCATGGTGCAGTCGAATCTGGTTATCGAGAAGCGGATAGAATAATAGAATTTTCCAAGAAAAGTAACGTATCGCTCAAGTATTTACAAAATAAATTATAAAAGCATGAATTCTGTAAGGATTTTGTGGAAATATAAAATATGAAAGCTACGTCTTCTTTGATCTAACCTTGTATATGTATTTACAATTGATTTGTGTTCTTGTGTTCAATCATGTTTAAATAGGAAATAGATGTTACATTATTTTGTTAAATCCATTCACACAACTCACACCGGTTTAGGACCATCAAAGAGTTGCATATTTATAAGTATTTAATAATTGAATCGGTAAGAATTAGAAGGAACTAACTCCACAAAATTCGGAATTTGACTTTTAGGTATATTATTAAGTTTACAAGTATTTCTGATCGATAGACACTGAAAAGAACTATCTGCTGTAAACCGATCTATGCGAAAATACAACCGATAAATGTGATTTGGCCGGCAGAGAAAGGAACTAAACGCCGGAGTTAGTTCCATTTAATACCAACTGAGAAGAGCGTTGTTATATAATGTCTTATAATTTCCACTAAAATAGCTGTCTATAGAAAGTGACTGGGTTAGCCGTTATATTGGAATTCTGGTATTGCAAGATTCCTATGGAATATTTTTAAATAAGAAAGTAATTTTAAAAATTATCACTACGGTGTTAAATTGTAATATAGAATATCACCCAAATACCGTAACAAGCATTAAGTAGCTAGATGTACATTTCAAGCGCTACGCGCCCATCTTCAGTAGCACAAGATATAAATAGTTAGTTAAAGAGTCCGCAATCCTAAAGATTGGTTGGAAACAGCACGCCATGCCGATCTATCCTGAGCTAATCCCTTCATCTCCCTATAGCTATTCATCTCAACGTCTTCAACTATCTGACTCACATACTCCAATCTAGGCCTACCTACCCCTCTCTTTCCCTCCACTCTACCTTCTATGATCAATTGCATAATCCCCCCATGCCTAAGAATATGCCCTACTAATCTGTCTCCTACGCTGTAACACTCTCCAAATACTTCTCTTCTCCCCTACTAACTCTAGTACAGCTTCATTTGTTACTTTATCTTCCCAACCAATCCTCATCATCCTCCTATAACACCACATTTCGAATGCTTGTAATCTACGCTTCTCTTCCTTTCCTATAGTTTTATAAGTTTTATAAATCATAAGTCATTTCCATACCTCGTTTTCTAAACTTAAACTCGTGCAATAAAACCTGCCTTATGAAATTCGTTTTTTAATATACTATTAAACGCATAAAACGAACTTTGCATGATGATTTTTCAATCGTTGCTTAAAAACACTTTTATTTTTAATTTATTTTTTAATAGTATTTGAGGCACATAATAGATTTAATGTTAACAAAATTCTTAGAAATAAATACAATACTCTATCATTGCCAATGGTTGATATTGTTTTCGATACTGGAATATTGCGGAAATCGCTCCTTTTGCATTTTAATAAGCAAATTCTGTAAGTTGTTGATTTTTATGTTTATGAAGGTTTGACCAACTATGAGTAGTCTATAAATTTATACGTCTACTTATATAATCTCTTGATAAACATTGTCACATGCGTTTCGAATAGATTTATAATTGTTAATTACGAATTACAAGACGCGTGCGTTGATTATCTCGCAAACACATGTCCTATATTGTTTACATTATATAGTGGAATTTGAATCTAACAATAATTGACAAAAATACTAGAAAACACAATAAAAATATTCAGTATATAGACGTGACGTAAATTGCATTTATTGGAGATATGCTGTTAGCATATCTACATGCTTAGTGAACTATTGTTTAAAAAAAATACATTTTAAATATAACATTGATAATAAATTGTGTACAAAACAAAATAAAATGAAAACCGTCAGACCTGATGGTAAATTAGATTACAATTCCAACGTTAGTATCAATTGCAAGAGGATCGAGTTTGGTAATAACAATGAAAATGAAGAAACGATAGAAGAAAATGGAGAAATGAAGTCGTTCACACCTTTATTGCGGCAGGTAAGAATCCACGATTTTACTTAATTTCGAATTTTATTAGACGCGAATTTAATTTCCCATGAAAATTACATTGGAACAAGATATATATTATAAAAAGCATATAATTGATAATTAGTATCGGATTTGCATATAAATTATATCTACATTTTAGCATTATTAAAGTTATAGAAGGCAATTTGGGGGGAAAGCTTGGACAGCTTGATCTGGATTAAAGTACGTAAGTGGGTGTAGAACATTAGGATAAACAACTTAAAGCAAAGAAACCTTACTATAGTTAGTATTCGTTGTTTAAGTGAAACTAGCTTGCATAGCGTACTAATTGTAATTCTCGTTAATTAAAGACACAATTTAGAGCTTTTAAAGTAATCTGTGAAATATTGCATAAATGGTACTTTTGAAAAATCGTTCCAAAAAATCTTGATATTATATTAAAATGAAAAAAAAGAGTTATATATGATTAATTGTGTTTATTTAGAAATATTATTCAATCGTTTTTGTAAACAAAGACACTTCGTATTATATAAAATATATACTATATGTTCTTTTTTATTAATATAATTATTCGAGCATAAAAGTGAAATATAAAATTGTATTGAAAATATTGCGTAACTGTACTTCACCCTTAATTATATATTGAAGCAAATGTCAATGTTATGACGTGTAAAATATTTTACTGCTAATTAAAAAGGTGATTTGCAATGAATTTTATTTATAACAGTAGAAAATGAATGGAAACTTTATGTATATTTTAGAATAATACGAACCAATAAATTGTTTTTGATCATTAAAATAACTTATTAAATTTGTCGAATTATTTATAAAGAATGTAATCAAGAAATACATTTTATAAATACTTTTAATTATTCAGCATTTAATTTATATAGCATAATTTTTGAATAAAATATAATGAAGCAAATAATTTACGATTATTGCAACGCATTATCTACATAAAATAATTATTTGTTAAATTTTTATTAACAACGTAGTTTGGAAAATTTGCTACCATGAATTAATTGGTACGCTGATTTCAATATAAACTTTGCATATTGCGGATGGAAAATGTATGACGTGACTGTTAATAATAAATTTCCATAAAATATTAAATTCGTATACAATTTTATTATTCTAAGAATCACAGTACAAGAACAAATATGTTTGTCAAATAAATGACGATGCACTAATTAATTTTTACCATTGTAATAAGAAACGAATATAAACGAACTTAATCAACCACTTTTCAGTTCAGAACCATGTCATTTTGAATCGTCTTTGTTCCTATAGAATGTTAACTTACTTTAAAAAATGATATGGACTTTTGTCGTTTGAAATGTTGCATTAAAGTATTAAAGTTTGTAATCCACAAAGTATCAATAAAATCGTTGAATTGTCTTGAATTTATTGAAACAATATTTATTTCGTCTTTATAGAAGTCATCTATCGAAACGATGCAAAACATGAATAGCGAATAATTTACCTCCCACAACATAAATTTCTCTTCTATTTCTTTCTTCTCTTCTAAATTCAAAAATTGATTCATATTCATATTTACACTACCCATAAGTTAAGGTACTTTTGTTTTATATATATAATCTAAACATTTACATTTACATTACAGAGCTTATAAATTTAATGATTATGAATTTTATTAATATTGTATAAAATACAAAATGTTGAATCGTTAATTTTGCTGCTCTCTATATAAGATATTTGTTGTAATGTATTGAAGCAAGATATGTATTAGTGTAATTTAAATTAAAGGTTTTTGCATCGTCAGGCCCTCTGGTGGTGACAATAACATCTGGAATGACATCTGGATATTCAGCTATACTTTTGCCTCAACTAGCTCAAGAAAATAGTACCATACGACCAACAAAGGAAATGGAATCATGGATAGGTACATAATAATATGGATCCATGAAAATGTTCAATTATAAATTATTTTGGTTGGCTACGATTTGTCCACATAGTTAAAAAATTATACATAAACTTAAGTATTTAAAATATCAACAGATTATAATATAGAATATCACCCAAATACCGTAACAAGCATTAAGTAGGTAGATGTATATTTCAAGCGCTATGCGCCCATCTTCAGTAGCACAAGTCAAAACTAAATAAAATACCTCTGTCACGAATCGTGATTGATATACTATCAAATAAATAAGTCAACATGACAGAAGTACTTCAAAATTGGCATATAATATGACCTATAAATCTTCTAAAAACAATACAAATTAAAAATTACAAATTATAAATTATAAATTAACGAAAATAACAAGTAACAGCAAAAAATATTGGTTTGTGAAATCTAAAATAACCAAAAATAAATAAATAAATAAATAAAATAATAATAATAAATTTAAAAATAGTTTTTATTAAATAAATTAAATAGATAGGATGAAATTGGGCCCGAATCTAAATTCATTAAATTAAATTTAGATTTATGCATGTATATACTTTCATAAGCATTTAATTCGGAATAATTTAAAACATTTTTAAGGAATTTAAGTGAACTAATTCGAATAGGATGACCCGATTCAAAAATATGCTCAGCGACAGCACTTCTATCTTTTCTATTTAATCTGAAATGAGCTAAATGCTCATTAAATCTAGTTCCGATGGATCTACGTGTTTGTTCTATATATACCTTAGGACAACTAGAACAAGATATTTCGTAAATACCCGATTTTTTATTGAAATCAATCGAATATTTTGGATTTCATAGAAAATTAGCAAGACTATTAGAAGTATTATATGTTAGTTTAAAATTATATTTATTTAAAATACTATCTAAACCACGTGCAATTATAGGATCAAATGGTAATTTAACAAATTTTGGAGTTGCATTATTACTTTGTTCTAAGCTACTAATATTTTTGATATCTCTTGTTCTTTTAATTTTCTTAATTTGTTATTTATAATTTTAGAAGAATGGCCATTTTGTACTGCAATACTTCGGATATTATTTAATTCAATGTTATATTTATCATTAGATAAAGGAAAATTGAATATGCGGTTAATTAAAAAAATAAAAGCAGCATATTTATGTTGACGACAATGATTTAAATCGTTTCTTATATAGCAGTCCGTATTTTTAGCTTTTTTGTATATATCAAATTCTAATATATTATTATTTCTAATGACTAAAACATCTAAGAAAGGTAACTGATTATTATTTTCGATTTCATAAGTAAATTTAATTGGAGAAAATTTAGAATTTAATATTTTAATAAAATCATCAATATTAGATTTTTCAGTATCAAAAATTGCAAAGATGTCATCTACATAGCTAATCCAAATTCTAGGAAAATACATTTCAGTTTCCTTTAATTTAGTTTCAAAATAACTCATAAATAAATTAGCAATAAATGGACTTAAACAATTTCCCATAGCTGTACATTTTGCTCAAAGAATTTACCATTTAAGGAAAAACAATTCTGAGACATACATAATTTAGTAAGTTTTAAGTATTCATTAATAATAACATCATCCACAAAATTACTTTTTAGCATATCTTCAAATTTTTGAATCAGGTCATCCTATTCGAATTAGTTCACTTAAATTACTTAAAAATATTTTAAATTATTCCGAATTAAATGCTTATGAAAGTATATACATGCATAAATCTAAATCAAATTTAATGAATTTAGATTCAGGCCCAATTTCATCTTATCTATTTAATTTATTTAATAAAAACTATTTTTAAATTTAGTATTATTATTTTATTTATTTATTTATTTATTTTTGGTTATTTTGGATTTCACAAACCAATATTTTTTGCTGTTACTTGTTATTTTCGTTAATTTTAATTTGTATTGTTTTTAAAAGATTTATAGGTCATATTATATGCCAATTTTGAAGTACTTCTGTCATGTTGACTTATTTATTTAATAGTATATCAATCACGATTCGTGACAGAGGTATTTTATTTAGTTTTGACTTGTGCTACTGAAGATGGGCGCATAGCGCTTGAAATGTACATCTAGCTACTTAATGCTTGTTACGGTATTTGGGTGATATTATAGATTATAATTTAACACCGTAGCGATAATTTAAAAAATCAACAGATTTTAATCAACAGATTAATTTGGCTTAAATTTTCAGACCTATTTGCCTATGCAATCTCACGTTCCATTGTTAATAAATTATGTCGAAATTAGCAGCTAATCCTCCCATAAATATGATTACTCTTAATATACTTAACTTGAAAATAGCTAAATCTATTGAGGATTCATGGGAGATATTTACAAAGGATGGTAGACTTTCCATCCGACTAAAACATATGTTAAAAATTCATGAGTTACTCGCATACACATTAAATACAACTAAAAATTGTCCAGGATCAATTAATTCATTTTATTCTGGTTGATGAGTTGAACTAACATACAAGTCAACATGCAGTAGAAACGCTTAATGTTGCTTTTAGATTATTGTAGATTTTGACAAGTGTAGGCTTCAAATAAAAGAAATAGATATGTAGAGGTTGGCCGAAGATGTAGTTATATTAAAAGAACAGGAATAGAATTTAGAACAGGTGCATGTAAAAAGTAATGACTAGGAATTATAATTGGAAACTAAGTTTAAATAAAGCTTAATTGATTAGATGTAAACAAAAATAATAAGGAGAGTGCTAAACGATAAAATAAGAGATGATGAACTAGACCAGGCACGGCGAATAGAGGTGCCAGAGGTGGCACGTGAATTAAATGATGGTTAAGTCGAGGAAAAGTTCTTCAAACATTCGTTGAGTGTTTAGATGAAGTTAAACCTTTTTTACATAACTAGAAAATTGCTGAAAAATAGAATTAATTAATGGTTGTCGAATGGTTTTCCAAATTAATGTTTTTTATTGATATGTGTTCACATTTAAGTGAATTAAATGTGAAACTGCAACGTGTTAATAAGACACTTGTTGTCATGTTTGATTTGATCAAAGCACTCGAAGATAAATTACAAAATTTCAATGTTATTTCTAACACCTTCAAATATTTTCCAAATATAAAAAGGTTCTTAGCAGATCTAGAATCTCATGAAAAGCCAGATCAAGTTAAATTGGCACAAGAGTTTTCTGCTGTTATGCAATCGATAATTGACGAATTTTCTTCAAGATTTACACAGTTCAGGCAATTTGCAGAAACATCAAAATTTATTTTACATCCAGACACAGTATCAATGAATAAACTCATTTTGGAGAATTTCGAATGGCTGAATCCGGACGATATAGAAATGCAATTTAATCGATTTTCAACCCAATTCTATATGGAAACAAAAGATTGTCGATTTGAGAAATGAGTTGGAAATAGTTGAAAATGATCGATTATTGGATATACCGTAAAAACCCACGTATAAGATACCACCTTTTTTTGGAATTTTCGTGGTTAAAACTTAGGGGTATCTTATACGCGGGTACAAGCAATTCAAAATCTGGAAACACTTGCAAAAGATGTGAAATGTGATGCTCGAAACATGTTACACACTTTATTTTGATTAATACATTTCAACAACAATAGGCTCCATTTCTTCAGGCATATCATCCGCATAGATTAAATCTTCATCACAATACATTTCGTCCTCTAATCCCATATTGTTCCCATAAACGATATCATCTTCAGTTCCATCCAAATCATTGGAAATGCAGCATTTTTTTAATGCTTTTATGATAACATCCACGGATATCTCATCCAAAGCGCGAAGGATCCAGCGGCAACTTTTCTTATAGCTCCACCTTTTGTAAACGAATGTTCTCCAGAGGGCATCCATTCGCTCCAAATTTCATTTTGTTATCATTGAAGTTGTGACGCCCAATATCTTAGCTGCTTTCTTAAAACTGCCGAGTGATTCAGCTAATTTAATTGCACTTAGCTTGTAACTTGCAGTATATGACTGCCGATGCTGTTATCGCGAATTCATTGCCAGTAGAAATTAGACAAATTCAATTTGCAGGACAACCTTCTACAGTAATTGTTCTGCTAAAGATTTGACCTTTTGAAACTATGACCTTGACAACGGGGGTACCTTATACGTGGGTTTTTACGGTACTTAAAAAGAATGCTAAAGAGGAACTATTGATAACTTAGAATACTATTCCTGAAACTTTTAGTTGTTTAAGCGACCGCTATATTATCAATTTTCTCCTCTATTTATGCTTCTGAGTCATTGCTTTCCAAAATGAATTTCATAAAAGACAGTTCAAGAAATAGAATGATTGATGAGTCAAGTTTGGCGTGTACATTATTAAAAGTGACGAAATATAAACCAGATATAAAGCATTTGGCATCTAATGTACAATAGCAAAAATCTCATTAAATGCTATCGATTTTTGTATAAGTTATGTGTTTATTTTCTATGAAATTTTGTCACTTTTTAAGCTTATAAAATTTTGCAATTATATTAATAACTGCCCGGCACGTCAGTCACTCGATAAATATTATTTGGAAAAATTTGGCACGCGCACGTAAAAAGGTTCGCCACCACTAGAAGAACTATCAAATTTTTGCTATAGCAAATAGATATATAAAAGACAATCAAAGTGATTTAGATTTACAATTTAGAATAACGCAAAGTAAAACAAAAATAGTTGTAGAGTATGAGAACAAATTTTAAGATGTAGTGTTATCTGAGATATAAATAAAAACTACTAAGGACGCATGTGTCAAATATAACATATTATGGCTATCAGACTTGAACATAGGAAAAGTAGATAAGCGTATATTTAATATCGAAACTGAAATCTTTGTTTCATTGATGAAAACTGTATAAAAATGAAATATAATTAACAAAAATCACACAAGTGATTATGCAATAATATTCCTCTTTTAGCGTCAATGGCACCATTACCGATGGCTCTGGGCTGTATCCTTGGAGGCATATTAATGGAGAGATACGGCCGTAGAATGGCTCACATTATTACCTGCTTTCCATATACTTTAGGATGGGTTTTTCTAGCGTTTGCTGTAAATATTGAAATGATCCTAACGGGTCGATTCCTCACTGGCATATGTGTTGGAATTCTGGGACCACCCTCCAGTGTATATATTGCCGAGATAGCGGAACCTCAGTATAGAGGTTTCTTACTGGCTGGTATATCATTAGCGATAGCGATAGGTAAATATATTAATTTTGTATCAAACAGATGCTTGATAAATGCATGATCCTGTATCTTCTTCATTGAATGAATTTTTTCGCTTCGCTCGACCAAAAAATTGTGTGGGCTATACTTTATTTAATGAAAAACCCAAATATTTCAATTATCTTATGATATTTTGGGGCTTTTAAATTATTTATGATAATTCGATGTAATTGATTGCATCAAGTGTTACCTTATAATATAGAATATCACCCAAATACCGTAACAAGCATTAGGTAGCTAGATGTACATTTCAAGCGCTATGCGCCCATCTTCAGTAGCACAAAATATATTAGCTCAGATTAAATAGAAAAGATAGAAGTGCTGTCGCCGAGCATATTTTTGAATCAGGTCATCCTATTCGAATTAGTTCACTTAAATTACTTAAAAATATTTTAAATTATTCCGAATTAAATGCTTATGAAAGTATATACATGCATAAATCTAAATCAAATTTAATGAATTTAGTTTCGGGCCCAATTTCATCTTGTCTATTTAATTTATTTAATAAAAACTATTTTTAAATTTATTATTATTATTCTATTTATTTATTTATTTATTTTTGGTTATTTTGCATTTCACAAACCAATATTTTTTGCTGTTACTTGTTATTTTCGTTAATTTATAATTTGTATTGTTTTTAAAAGATTTATAGGTCATATTATATGCCAATTTTGAAGTACTTCTGTCATATTGACTTATTTATTTAATAGTATATCAATCACGATTCGTGACAGAGGTATTTTACTTAGTTTTATCTTGTGCTACTGAAGATGGGCGCATAGCGCTTGAAATGTACATCTAGCTACTTAATGCTTGTTACGGTATTTGGGTGATATTCTATATTATAATTTAATACCTTTGATGGCTATAATACCACTTAAAATATTTATATTTTTGTTGACCAGGTTTACATATAACTCTGATGATGCCCTTAAAGGCGAAACCTGGTCAACAAAAATAAAAATATTTTAAGTGGTATTATAACTGTCATTTTCCTTCAATCCAATATGTTGCAATATATTACAATCTTGACTAATATAGACATTAAATATTAAAATGTCACATTCACATAATTCAGATAATTTGATATTGGTTAAATAAATTGGAAATACAATTCAAACTAAATATGTGTTTTTAAGCAGGCCAGTTCCATTCTAGGATTTGTGGTGAATTTGTGCGAAAAATATTGTCTGCTTTCTTTACAGATTTAAGTTATCGATGTAAGAAGAGTATGTCTATTAACCGTGTTTCAAAATATGGATCCTTTGCTCCTTAGCCAAATTTATTACATATAAAGACATTTTAAAAATGTATCAAAGGAATTTGACAAAAAATCAATAGATTTCAATGAAATTTGTTATGTTTTATTATACAAGAATTATTATGCACGATTCTGGTTCTTAGAAACACATGTTTTCTTTTGGTACTTTTTTCTCTTTGCTGCTTGTGTTTGTTTAAAAAATAATTACTTGCTTTTTGGCTTTACATTTATATTCAGCAATGAAGATTTTTTCGTTAAACAGAATGCCTAAATAACAAAGGACAGTTACTTCAAAAGTTGATTTCAACGTTTGTACACTATACGAAAAAACAAATTATTTCTTACCGCAATTAAAATAGAAAAATGTTAAGAACTTCTATTTACTCGCATTCTACCCTGAAATCATGAGTAGATATTGTGGATTTGATTTTAAATACGTCTCTTATATAATATAAACTAAAGCACCTTTGCAACTTATTCTAAACAACTGCAATTTTAGGTCTAATGTTTTCTCATCTTCTGGGAACATTTCTGAGTTGGCAACTGACGGCTCTCATTTGCGGAATTTCTCCGGTACTCTGTCTACTATTAATATATGGTGTTCCTGAATCACCTACTTGGCTAACAAATCAAAATCGGCATATAGAAGCGAAGGAAGCTTTCCTCTGGTGTCGTGGTACCGATGCTCATAATTGTCACGAGCTCACTGATTTGCTGGAAAAGTCAAATGATACTACTGAAAGAACAAAATTAACATTTAAAGAGGTGTAATGATCCTGTATATATTTTCCTATACCTATATTCTTAAAGTAACATTTAGCAGCCCCTTATTTAGAATTATACAGTTCCTTTTTAATATCTATTTCAATATCATCCTTTACAATCTCCAGTATATTTTAAATACTTTTCCATCCATCTCTTTGTACCTTCTATCGTAAATTCCATAACAATTCGCATTAGGTACCTTTGTACCTGTTACCTTCTTATTCTCTGTAAAAACACTCTGCTTTTTAACCTACACATTCCTCGAAGTCATATTTATCCATCTATATCTTCGACGCTTTAAGTTTCACCTATCTCATAAACCAATTACTTTATATCTTTATTACTTTACACCCGCAATATATTCCCCTTAAGAAATATCCATTTGCCGCGTCCATCCTTATTCTTTTGCCAAATCCTCGAACCCTCATAAACCAATACTTCCTTATAACTATATATCTTCAAATTCTCTCTTTTCATCACCATACACCACTAACACTTTCTGCATAAATCTACCAATAACCTAGTAAAGATTCCTTCCCTCAACTAAACATCTTCTCTTATTGGTCCTCCTTCAAAAACCTCCCTCCCAATCTATAATTTAGCTAATTTTATAAATGTAAAAACTTAGGATAATGAAGCGACAATTCTAAGAGATAATTCGACAACGAACGTTGCGTATTCAACATCCAACACTCAAACACAATTTCTATAACAAACGTCTCACAGCCACCATTCAAAAATCAACATTAACTATCCAATATTCAACACCCAACAATTCTAATAAACAACTCTAATAATAAACAATTCGATAACGAGCATTCAGGCAGTCTCCGCAACATACACAAACCCCAGACCATTACAGAGGTGAAGGAAAAGTGAATCTGATTTATAGTTCAGGGTACCCGCATTCTTAATATATATCCGAAAGTAGCTTTATCATTAAATTCATATTAAAAATACATATCGGTCCGTAAAATGGAAAGAGAGCATTAAGATAAGATATACGAGTAAGTTTTCGGTGATGGTGAAGGCCTAGCTACTCCAATCCAATAACGTACATAGGTTTGAATGCATAGGGATGATGGTGAAAATTGTTTATTTGTTTTTGCATTCCACAAGTTTCTGATTTTGTTATTGTGTAAAACTTGAACATTATTATTTCAGATGTTAGCGAATATCCGGAAACCAGAATTCACTAAACCACTACTTATCCTGTCTCTGTACTTCCTCACTGTGCAATGGGCCGGAAACAATGCCGTCGCTTTTTATAGCGTGTCCATCATGCAGGAAACGGTGCAGCATGTAGACAAGTACCTTGCCATGTTAACCATTGACGGGATTCGAACAGGGATGAGCATTATCGCTTGTATCTTGTTGAAAAGATGCGGACGAAGACCGCTCACGATAGTATCAGGATTTGGAACAGCTGCTTCACTAGGAGTTTTAGGTGAGCCATCGATTCGTACATAAATAATATAGATCAGTGACAACGAACGTCTTTTTATGTACGTGCCAAATATATACAATATTAATCGCATCGAGTCATGATGTGCCAGGACCAGTGGCGGTTCCTTATGCAGGCCGCAGGACCGCGCGCCCCTCCTGAACATTGAGCGCATCACCGTAGATATATAATTATATTGCGATATTTTATCTCGGCATTATTTTTCCTAAAAGATAATGCTTGCGCCGCGATAACAATCAACACAACGTTCGTTGTGGTATCCGTTGCAAGTCACAGTATTGATGCTGTATCTATCTGTATCTATCGCTCGCATGGTATAGATATAACGCTACTATACTAACTATAGATATACTAACGTACTGGGTGCCGCTGCGTGCTCAGCGCCACGCAGTACAGGTTAAATGAATATACACTCATCTCACTCTATTGCAAGCAATCGGTGAGAGCGACCGTATGCCGTATATCTTCTGTTTCTTCGGTTCGATACTTGCTTCATTATCTAATATATGTCACAGATTCCCAGCGGCTATCCATTTTCAGTACAAGTTAAATACATATATACAGTGCATATGCAATGAGATGAGTGTATCATAGAGTGCAAGCGACCGATCTATTGGATGTCGCGCTTCTTTAACGGCTTAGAGAAGTTTCGAGAGAAGAGAGAGTAGTATATATATAGATACAGAGAGTATATATATATGTATATAAATTGATATAGAATAGCCAGATTAGACAGTATCATTTGTTCTGTTTATGATTTTGCCACGTGTTTCTCCAAGAATATATTTAATAGAAATAATTTAATAAAAATGAATAGTGTTAGTTCTTTATTGATAATAGAGTTTTGTAGACTTTCTCTTGTGGACAAAGTAAAAATTAAAGAATTAGGTAGGCCATTGCCTGATTTAAATTTATCGCAAATTTGTGCAAGGAGTTCTCAAAACCGGACACTTACAAGAGACATTTACAAAAAAAATTATAACACAGATGAAGGACAGATTCTCATATCATGGCCATCTACAAGCCGCTGAGTTATTTAACACGAAATCGATGCCAACATTTTCTAAACAATTTCCAGTGGACCTTTTGGATACCGTGTGTCATGCATATCCATTTTTGAATAAAGCCAGATTAAAAGCAGAATTAGAAGTCATTTACTCGCGTCCGGATTTTTATCAAATAATTGGAGCCACAAATTTTCTTTCGTTATTGCTACTAAAATAATCTCATTGAAACTTTACCGGAAACTATAAAAATACTTAAAATTATTTTAACAACCCCGATGACCACTGTTGAATCACAGCGTTGTTTTTCAACACTTAAAAGAATCAAGATTTTTTTGCGAAATGCTATGGGTAATGATCGTTTAAACGCGTTGGCGATGATGTGTATTAATAAAAATGTGGTGCGAAATATCTACAATTTTAACGAAAAAGTTTTGGAAAAGTTTATATCTATGAAAGATAGAAGAGTGGAATTCACTTTCAAGAAATGATTGAATTTAATCATTTTGCATCCATTTTAGGTAAGATTTTTCACTATTATATTATTTTTTAAGAAATGCGCCACCCGAGATTGAAATGGCACGAGCCGCCACTGGCCAGAACAGTATTTTAAACGGAGAAAAAATTCTTTGCATAAATTTAATACGACAAATTAAAATAAAATTTGTACGAATTTGGTTGTTCTAAAATGGATATGTAATGCTTCATATCAGGTTCATAATTCGTTAATTTTAGTAATATAAACGAGGTTTATCCATTTTTTTAAATGCAAGCATATATATAGAAAACAAAATTTGTTACATAGCCGTTGTTAGTTTTACTAAATATGTAAAGGTTTCGGGAATGGCATTCTTAATTCTGATTATATCTTTTTCAGCTTTTTTTAAAATTATACCTAGTAATTTTTGCATTTATCAATTTTTTGAATTGAGACAGAAATTAAGAAATCATTGAAAAATCAACTTTAATACCAGAACATCAATAATTTCATAAAAAAAATTAAAGAAGCTATAAATACAAAGTGATTTTTTATATGAAAGCATCTTTAGAAACTGTCTAAAAATATCAGTCTGCGAAAAGAATGTAACCTATACTTTATCCTATACCATACCCAAATTATCGGGTCAAATATCAAAATAAATATTCATAGGTGTGTAAAATATAAGATGTATTCTTCTTTAAGGACATAATATAATATATTTTAATTACTTTCTTTTTTAGGGAGACTTTAAAGTGAAATAATATAGTTCTTCTAGATATTATTGTAATGATTTGTTGATACTTTGATATCATCGCATTATACTTAAATAATGCAGTTTGTATACGTGGATGGAAGTAATAACACATGTTTAAAAAATCATATTTATAGCATATCCTTCAAGTTCCTTTTGCCTACATTAAACAACAATGCAATCAAATGCAGTAATAATACTCAGAATCCCATATAATTTACTAATCCATTCACTGTCTCATTGATCTGAATTGATAATCCCTCCCATGTCTTCATCAAGGAAATTCTGTTCTACTTTATCCTTGACAAAACGGCCCTCTTTATGCATCTGATATGACGATTTAGATTTTTAAATAAGAAATGAAATGGTTTTGGCAAGCATTGTGTGTTTATTTTAAGTGATCTAAGATGACCTGACCTAGAAAATTTATGTTTAATTTATCTTTGACAAAAGACCCTACTTTGCTCGTTTGATATATAACATTATATACTCTAAAGATATTTTTGGATAACATGGAGCGTTATTTTAGCCGCATGAATAAGTAACCTACACATGTTGAAAATTCCATAGATTTTCAAAGGCCTAATCTAATCAAAAACGTTTCATTTATTTCAGGTCTGTACTTGCATTTGTATTCCATCTATAACGATCTACTAGCACCATACAGCTTCGTCTCACTCATCGCTTTAGTTCTTTACATTGTGTTCATCTCCATTGGATTAGTACCATTACCATGGGCTATGACCGGTGAAATGTTTCCCTTAAAATTGAAGGGTGTGGGTAGCGGGTTCACGACCTGCCTCAACTTTCTTGCTTTCTTCTTCGTGGTAAAAACCAGCCCTGATTTATTTCAAACACTGGGAACAGGAGGAACGTTCCTTATATATGGAGCCATAGCTTTAACCGGTTCAGTTATTCTATATTTTGTATTGCCAGAAACGAAGGATAAAACGTTACAAGATATTGAGAAGCATTTCAAAGCGGATCAATTATAACGATGGTATTAGAATAACATAATATTGGAGGTTATTAGTGCGATTAATGTGATTGATTTGGAGCAATCATCATTCTACAACTTTAGTTTTATATTGATTAACTTGAGTGCATAAGATAAGTTTGGAGTCTGACAACATGAACCAAAACAATTTCATTCGTTTTTCGAATAAAAAAGGTTTCTCTGTATAAAAAATATACTCGCAAATTACTGGAATGGTTCTTGTGACACAAATAAGGGTAAAGAAAGATATTTAATAACAAATTAGTGTCTGGATTTAGAGATTAGTTAGTGATTATCTTTAAAAAAAATATTTTTTGTATATATATTTCAGAAAATATAATGCGTGTGTAATATATTTATAGGTTTATGAAAGGATATTAAATCTACCTATTTTTTAACTAATATGATAACAGGACATTCTTTCAAGAGGATTATTTTGAACGGTAGGAAATTCTGTTATAAAGCGGTAGTTCTTTTCTTAATTTTTAATAAAATTTTAATATTAAAGATTAGATTAGGCCAAAGGGGCGTCGCTTGCAGATGTTCTCGCATTGTAAAATCTAATTCTGCAGAAAAATCGACAAATTCTCTAAATATTCCACGATTTCACGATTCTTCATTCTCGCGGTGACATCTGAGAGCTAAATTGCAAAATTTCACGCAACAAATAATGCGTTTTAAAATATAGCGATTCTTCCTCACTTGTTCGTTATATTCTATTAGATGTTTGCGAGGGGCAACGTGGCACAACGCTATGCTAGCACGTCGCGCTATTCGCTGGTTCGAATCCGGCACCAGTCATGGATATCTTCTTGTGGAAAAATCCCTTCCGGACCCTGAATGTGCGATGAAGTTATATAAGAGTTATAGTCAAATAAAAATGTTCGCTGGCTAATACGATGTTCGTAAAGCCATAAGGATGGGAGTGCCATCATTTAAAAAAAAAGATGTTTGCGATATGCAGAACTAAGTTGAGTCATGATGTTTACTTTGCCAAGTAAAGCCAACTGTGCGCATGAACTGATATGGACTCGGGATGATTCATGCTTTCTTATTTTATCAGGAAGGTGATGCAAATCTTCCATACCTATTCTGGCCCAATACCGATCCATTCTCACCGAAGCAAAACCCTAGTTAGTTCACAATAAATTATCATACATTTCTAGCAGTTGTGTTATTTCAAAATACTTTAAATAATGATTAATCAAAAATCAAGTAAATTATATGACTTGTTTCATGAGCTATTTTTTACTAGGTGCAACTAGACCTTGGTAATCAGATTTCAAAAGACAATAATTAAAATTCAAATTGATAAATTAATGTAATACATCTATACAAATCGACTAGTTTTTTTTTTGTAATTCAATTTTTTGTAATTCAGATAGTTGAAGACGTTGAGATGAATAGCTATAGGGAGATGAAGGGATTAGCTCAGGATAGATCGGCATGGCGTGCTGTTTCCAACCAATCTTTAGGATTGCGGACTCTTTAACTAACTAATTCAATTTATATTTTAGCAATACTGTAAATTCAGTTTGAATGATTATGTAATGAAGAAATAGACAAATAAAAAAATTGCAATGGATAAATGTAGTTTCAGAGGTTTCCATAAGTGCTAAATTTATTGTTGATCAATAGTATCTAGTATGAACTTTGATTTTTAATGAATAACGTTGCGAATTAAAGTAGTATTCATTATAAATATTCAACAAGTTTAGCGTTAAAAATACTGTACTCAACGACTGGCATTGCACCTACATTTTTAAGGTTGCACGATTCTTCTTTATCCACAACTCAGTACACCACAGTTAGTCTATATATTTCATATGTGCAGCATGTGCACAAGAATATGGCGATGTTGCCATGCTTTATTTATACAGACAACATAAGTACATTGCAATGCAACACGCGAGAAAGATGACCATAGGTTTTTACCTATAGTCTTCGAGGCGGAAATATCTTCCAAACATAAAATTTTTCATGGCACTTTGGAGTCACGAGGCCGGAATGTCTCGTATAACGGATGTAAAGAGGTGGAAGTGCCTTCTAGTACTATATATATACACACACACACACACACACCCTTTATGATCTTAAATGATAAAGTGATTTTTTATCTTTGAAGTGTGTAATTTTACTGTACTGTAAAAAATAATATGAATAAAAATTGAATTGAATTTGTAAAGGATTCATTAATTTAATAATTTGAATCTCCCGCAAACATCTAATAAAGTAACAGTAGCGACACTTGCGACTGGCCGCCATACTACGAAACAGGGAACCAATTTTTGTTGAGTTGTCTAGTCTCCTCTGTACATTTCTGTCAAGTATGGCAAGTTTATAAATATTTAAAAAACTACTGATTATCATATATGCACAAGTTCTTATTGAATCAGTTGTTGGACGGTAAAATTGAGCAAGCAGATAATTATAAGCAATTTATAATCTCTCTTCGCAAGCATCTATGATTAAATAAAGACATGGATATTCTCGTAAGGCAAAATATAGATTTCTGAACTGATTCCACCGATAGGTATTAATTTATGTCAATAATTAATATGTTATAATATTATTGTCTTACTTCTAGTTCATTAGAAAGTTGCTATATTAAGATTTAAATTTAGGATCGAAGTAGATTTTGGAAACTTTTAACTGTCTGGACAGGGAAGTCAGCTCTATAGGAAATGTGCGGAACAAAAACTGTAGTACGGCACACCTTCGCGAGCGTCGCCACAGTCAAATTATATTTATAGATTTAGGTTAAAGAGTCCGCAATCCTAAAGATTGGTTGGAAACAGCACGCCATGCCGATCTATCCTGAGCTAATCCCTTCGTCTCCCTATAGCTATTCATCTCAACGTCTTCAACTATCTGACTCATATACTCCAATCTAGGCCTACCCACCCCTCTCTTTCCCTCCACTCTACCTTCTATGATCAATTGCATAATCCCCCCATGCCTAAGAATATGCCATACTAATCTGTCTCTCCTACGCTGTAACACTCTCCAGATACTTCTCTTCTCCCCTACTAACTCTAGTACAGCTTCATTTGTTACTTTATCTTCCCAACCAATCCTCATCATCCTCCTATAACACCACATTTCGAATGCTTGTAATCTACGCTTCTCTTCCTTTCCTATAGTCCACGCCTCACACCCGTACAGTGCTACACTCCAAACATATACCTTCAGTAATCTTTTTCTAATACCCAAGTCAATATTTGATCTTAAAATCTGTTCTTTTTCTACGAATGCCTTCCTACCCTGTGCTATCCTACACTTTATATCTACCTTGCTTCGATTATCTTTTGTGATTCTACTGCCTAAATAACAAAAATCTGACACTTCTTCGATTCTATTATCTCCTATTGTGATCCTCATTTTTCTACTGCATTTCTTTTTGTCACACCTCATCACTTTAGTTTTACCTATATTTATTTTCATGTTAAAATCCCTAGTCAATGCCTGCATACCATTCAATACCCTTTCTAAATTCCTTTCGCTTTCTTCCAATATAGCTATATCGTCGGCGAATCTCAACATATATATTTTCTCTCCCTTTGATTAAATAATAACGGTGAAAGTGTACATCCCTGCCGAACTCCCTTCCCTATTTTTGCTACCTCTTCTTCCCCCTCAATTCTAACTAAGGCAGTTTGGTGTTTATATAAATTAAAAATTATTCTCCTATCCTTATAATCTATACCCGTTTCTTTTAAAATTCTAAACATTATGTCCCAATCTACATTATCAAACGCCTTTTCTAAATCTACAAAAGCTATGCAAGTTACCTTTCCTACCCTCTTTCTTTTTTCTACTACCGTTCTTAGTGCTAGAATCGCCTCTCTCGTCCCTCTGTTTTTCCTAAAACCAAACTGATCTTCTCCTAGCCTTTCCTCTACTTTTTTTTCTAATCTCCTATAAATAATCTTTAACAATATCTTCGATGCATGTGATAGTAGGCTAATGGTCCTATAGTTCTCACACAAATTAGCTCCTATTTTCTTCGGCATTGTTACTATTCTACTACGCTGAAAATCCTGTGGTACTTCTCCCTTCTCATATATTTTACAAACTAACCTGTATAATCGCTCCTGCATTTTTTCCCCTGCGTGTTTTATTAATTCGGCTGGTATCATATCAATCCCCGCTGCTTTGTTATTCCGTAAATCATTTAATGCTCTATGAAACTCTGACCTAAGTATGCTAGGACCTAAGTCATCCTCATCTATCTGTTCCACACTTTCTAGCTCCTCCATGTCCTGCCTACCTTTATATAAATCTTCAAGATACTCCTTCCATCTTCTAGCTTTTTCCTTATTTTCTGTGAGTTCCTTACCCTGCTTATCACATATTATGTTACCCTTTGGTTTTAGTTTAGAAAAATGTGACTTAATTTTCCTGTAGCCCAAATCTACTTTACCTCTTCTCATATCCTCCTCAGTATCCTCACAATTTCCTTTTATCCACTCTTCTTTCGCTAGCTTGCATTTCCTATTAATTAAGTTCCTTAGTTCCTTATATTTTTTCTGTCCTGCTTCTGTGTTTCCAATTTTAATTTTCCTTCTTGCTTCTATCATTTCAACTATTTCTTCCGTGATATAGATTTATTGAACAAAATAAAAATTAGAACAAAAACAATTTTACTTGTGTCTTTTTAGTTGATTAACTATTTTAATTTGGGTTCAAGTTCCGTCTTAGCAGGATATAATATACATTTCGTCCTTCTCGCATGAATTCTGGAAAGAATTGTTAATTATTAAACCGTTCACATTTACACAATGTTTATAGCAAACAATTAAATAGTTTAAGAAGGAAAATAGAACGACAATCTGCATGGAACGTTACTCTACAATAAAAATAATTGTAATAATAATAATAATAATAAATCAATTTATTATTTTCAAAATACTATAAAATATAATATTCAACTTTACAAATAAAAAAAATAAAAAAAATAATAAATGCAAGTGTCGATTTCAAAATACCTAAATAGCTTCACATGATTTAATCTACATAATAAGTGAAATCATAACATAATAAAAGTAAGTCATACATTATACAGTTTTATTAGTATTGAACTAATGGGCTTATGGCCGGAACCACAGCTGTTCTTCCTTGCGACCCTTACATAAATCCCTTAATTTTATTTAAATGCGCTTCATATATCGTATTATACTTAATTAATGAAGCTTATTGTACGGGTGTGAGGCGTGGACTATAGGAAAGGAAGAGAAGCGTAGATTAGAAGCACTTGAAATGTGGTGTTATAGGAGGATGATGAGGATTGGTTGGGAAGATAAAGTAACAAATGAAGCTGTACTAGAGTTAGTAGGGGAGAAGAGAAGTATCTGGAGAGTGTTACAGCGTAGGAGAGACAGATTAGTAGGGCATATTCTTAGGCATGGGGGGATTATGCAATTGATCATAGAAGGTAGAGTGGAGGGAAAGAGAGGGGTAGGTAGGCCTAGATTGGAGTATGTGAGTCAGATAGTTGAAGACGTTGAGATGAATAGCTATAGGGAGATGAAGGGATTAGCTCAGGATAGATCGGCATGGCGTGCTGTTTCCAACCAATCTTTAGGATTGCGGACTCTTTAACTAATGAAGCTGTCTGACCATCCATTAGGTTTCCTTTTAATTTCTTTTTAAATTTAGTGTATGTATATATTTTTAGCGACATTGGTAATGCATTATATATTTTTGCTGAGATATAAATAAAACTATTTTTAAATTTTGGAGTATTATGTGTTGGTATTGACAATAAACCCCCATTTCTGATATTTAAATCATGGCTGTTAGAACGCAACTCAAGCAAACCATAGAGATACGGAGGTATTTTACATTTAATTACTTTATGAACATAACAACCAAAATGCAGTTTTCTACGATTCGCCATATTTAATCAATTAACTGTTTTTAAACAATGCGAGATGCGATCATGATGTTTAATACCATACACAAGTCTCAAGCAGTTATTTTGCATTAATTGTATCTTTCTAGCAAATTCTTTAAGTATACAAGGTGAATACACAATGTCGCAAAAATTATAACACGATAAAACTAAGGAATCACAGAGTTGTAGCTTCATCGCAGTGATTAAGTATATTCTATTGTTGTATAGTTGCTTCAGTTTTAGAAAAGCTATACTGTTTACTTTTGATATATGTTTAAAAAAAATTCAAATTGACATCTAACTCGAGTCCCAAGTTTCTACAATATTGCACCACCTCTAATTGCTTATCTTCAATCTTTAAATTTATAATATTTGAACAGACCTCCTTCGCATTCCTTCTCCCAAAATACATAACTGACGTCTTTTTAACATTAATCCTCAATGAATGCTTATTTGACATATCAACAACCATCTCTAGATCTCTCTGTACATTCTGCATTGCAATATCGAAATCTGACGGATGAAAGGAGTAATACAGTTGAGTGTCGTCAGCATACACGTGGTAATTGCAATATTTTATATTTTTTTAAATGATGACGTGTAAATTGTTTATAATATAGGGCCAAGAATGGATCCTTGTGGAACCCCGCAAATTATGGATTTTGTTTCTGAGTGTACGTTATTATATTTCACAATTTGATACCGTCTGATTAAATAGCTTTGAAATAACTTACATGAACTATAATCTAGACCACACGCTTTTAGAATAGCAATGAGAATACTATGATTTAGTAAATCAAAGGCCTTGAGTAGTCTAATAGTATTAGTATAGTTAGGTTATTTTGATCAGTGGCGTGTATTATATCATTAGTTAAACTAGCTAAGGTTGAAGTGCAGCTGTAACCACTGCGAAAACCAGACTGATTGAGTGGTAAATTGAATTTAAATCAAGATAAGCTCTTAACTGAGTTGATACCACTTTTTCAAACACTTTCGATAAAAACGGCAAAATACTTATGGGTCGGAGATCAGCGAAAGATTTAGGTTGGGAATTTTTAGCAAGAGGAGTGACGAGTGAAGTCTTCCAACAGTCTGGTACTACAGAGTGCCGTAGGCAATAATTTATTATGTGAAGAATATAAGGCAGAATTAATGGGCAGCATAGCTTTATCATTTGTGCATGAATTCCATCAATACCAATTGCATTGCTTCTAAAATCCAAAATTATTTTCATTAATGTGTTAAGATCAACTGGTTTTAAGCTAAAGTAATTATTATCGATGTAATATGTGTGATCATCATAATAATTTAATATGTCACTGTTATCGTTCTTGTTCCTTAAAGATTCTACTGTATCGATGAAAGCATTGTTAATTTTATTGACATCTGTTAAATGTTTTGGTAGCTGAGTACGATTGTCGCGGCTGTAGATATT
Source organism: Leptodirus hochenwartii (assembly GCA_947310635.1). NCBI lineage: Eukaryota > Metazoa > Arthropoda > Insecta > Coleoptera > Leiodidae > Leptodirus > Leptodirus hochenwartii. Next base: position 8,795,158 of record OX371188.1, read on the forward strand.
GACTTTTCTCAAACTTGACCAGTACTCTTTACTTGTAGAATGTCTGAATTTAAAATGTAAATAAGCTGTTTTTTCGTGTTTAACTGCGGAATTTACAATATTTCTTAATTTTTTATACTGATTGGAATTCATGATAGTTCTAGATTTTAAGTAATTGGCTAGGGCTTTATCTCTCAGTTTCATCATGAGCTTCATATTTTCGGTAATCCATGGCAAATAGGGCTTATTAAACTTCATATTTATTTCAGGTGCATGCATATCATATAATGAACGAATTGATTAATTGAAAAATGCGAGAAAAAAAAATCATTAATAATTTATTGAATATCTGGATACACTATTGGTGTCTCACCAAAACGCTTTAATTATAGGAGATGTAAATATAGACCTTCTTCAAGAAAGCAATACAAAAACAAAATACTTAGAAACCACAGAACTGAATGGATACAATATTATGAATGACATAAATAAGAACCATATTACCAGATGAAACAACCAAAGCTATAATAGAGGAACAATTATAGACCACCTCATACACAAGTGGAAAAAAAACTTAAACTACACACTTAAATACGAAGGCAACCGTACAAGTGATCACAAACTGATACATCTAAATATTAAGAAAATCATCACAGAGAAAACAAAAATGAAAACGAAAATGATAAAGATAGAAACAACATCCTTTATCAACATATAGTCAGAGAAGAACTAACAAAACTAAAAGATAATACTTTCGAAAACATAACCGAAATAATAAATAAAGCAAAGGCACAAACGGTAGTGTGGAAAAATATCAGAACAAGAGAAAATGATTGGGTCACTAAAGATATACTAAACAGAATGAAAATACAGCAAATATTATACAAAAACCAAAAGAAAGCTATAAATGATCCGGAATTGAGAAGGAAATATACTAAATACAAAAACAACTTAAACTACATGATAAAGAAACAAGTCGGAATTTTTGAAAAAAAAATTAGATGAATCAGATAACAACCCATCCAAACTATGGTATCACATAAACAATGCTTTGAAAAATAAATACAACAATAAGCAAATGACAAATATAAGCGAAATACAAAACCAAAACGTAGTCGTCACAGAATCTATAGAAATTCCTAACCATTTCAACAAACACTTTACGGAAATTGGAAGAAACCCAGCAATTGTATTTAACCAAGGCTACAACAGCATGAATAATGATAGAAAAGCAACACCAATTACGAAAATGGAACCCACCTCACTTGGTGAAATCACCAAGACAATAAAGCAACTTAAAAACAACAAAGCGCCAGGACCAGACGGAACAATAAAGGAGGACCTAACTATGAACATAGAGGAGCCAGCAGAAGCTCTAATAACACCAATCAATAACATGCTAAAAAACTGCGTCTTCCCAGATGAAATAAAAACATCCAGGACAATACCTATCCATAAAAATGGTTCCAAAAATTAATGTAATAACTATAGGCCCATCACCTTCCTGAACACTTTCTCCAAAATAAGTGATAAATAATAATAAAAAATGGAATTAATGCACATATTACGGAAAATGTGGGTTTCGACAAAAAGCAACACTGCTTTCAAACACGCAGATTGCCACAATAGAAGTCATAGTCTATATAAACCGCAGGTTGGATAAAGGAGATTATGTAATATCCACTTTCATTGACCTAAAAAAAGCTTTTGACACTGTGGACCACGCAATTCTAATAGACAAGATGAAAAATCTGGGAATACAAGGAACGCCCTCTAATTTAATTAAATCTTATCTACAAAACTGACTTTCACAGAAACACATAAATGGAACTATAAGCGACACTCAGAACATAACCATAGGAGTACCACAAGGTTCGGTACTTGGCCCCATCATATACAACCAAATATTGAGCCATACTTACATTCCCAATGACTATCCTTCAAAGACTTCGATTCTTCTATCAAAACGTAAGAGGTCTTAGAACAAAGACTTCACGCTTTCGAACTTCTATTGCATCTTGCGATGCAGACATAATTTTTTATCGGAAACATGGTTGAATTCGAGTATCGCATCTGAGGAACTATTCCCGCAAAATTTCAACGTATACCGGACAGATAGACCATCTACGGCAAACTCCGCAAAGGATTGGTGGTGGTGTTCTCATCGCCGTTCGCAGTTCACCGGGAGTAACCTCAAAAGCAATCGAAGACTGGTGTAGTGACTCTGAAGATATTTTGGTTCATGTGTTTAGTGGCAAAGCCAAAGTCAATCTGTGCTGTGTGTATATCCCACCTGGTGATCAAGTCTGCTTGGCGATATTTCTGAGCAAATTATTAGAAATATATAACAACCATCCTAATGATTATTTCATGATTATTGTTGGTGACTTCAACCAGTCGAATATAAGTTGGACATTAAATGGAAATTATGTTACGCCAATGTATACAAGCAACTTCATCTCAGATTTTATTGACACGCTAGCATTATTTAATTTATTTCAATTCAACGGTATACAAAACCATAATAATGTTATACTAGATCTTGTTCTTTGTAATTCTATTTTGGTATCCAACGCCTTTCGTAGTACTTTCAATTTAGTGCCCGAAGATAATCACCATCCGAGTTTATATATATATATATATAACTTTCCAACGTGATAAGTTACTAAAATTAAATAAGAATATTTATTCGTACGACTATATAAAAGCGGACTACCCTGTTATTAATGCCGCACTGATTAGAATCGGTTGGATACATGAATTTTCGAATGGTGACATTCACGTGTGTATTTAGAAATTTTATAATATTATCTACTCTATTATTGACAAATATGTTCACAAGAAAAAACTTTATTCTAAATCATTTCCACCATATTCATCAAAATTCACAATTCAAACTATTAAACAGAAAAAAAGTCATAAGCGTTACAAAACTTACTTAAATAAATTAGATTATCACACATTCTCCTTATTAAGACGTAGGTCTAAGTTACTAATCGCAATAGATTATAAAAAATATATACAGAAAGTCGAAATTGGAATAAAAAAAACCCCAAAAAGCTGTTTAATTATATTTCTAACTTGAAAAGTAATAATTCTATGCCTAACGAAATTACATTCAACGGAATCCTAGCAAATACAGGGTGTGCAATATCAAACTTATTTTCGGAATATTTTGGATCAGTCTTCATTAAGTCTTCATACACCTTAGCGTATGATGATAGTGATGTAAATGGAGCGCATGGTGGTTTCTGTATTTCTGATCAAATTCAATTTGATGAAAATCTAATTATCTCCAATATTAATTTAATTGATATTAATAAGGGTCCTGGTCCAGCTATTTTTGTCAGGAATGCGGCTGCTAGCCTGTGTGCTCCTTTGAGATATTTGTTTAATATGTCCATCTCGCAAGGTTACTTTCCCATTAAATGGAAGAAGGCACTAGTGATACCTATATTTAAGTGGTGATAAAAGTATCGTATCTAATTACAGGCCAATATCGAAGTTAAACTTGCTAGGCAAATTTTTTGAAAAAATTGTTTATGAATATTTGTTCTGTACCTTGAGAAACATTATTTCAACTTATCAGCGTGGTTTCTTTCGTAAGCGTTCTGTTGAATCAAATTTGATTATATATTCACGTTACATTTCGAAAGCATTAGATCAAAGAACTCAAATTGATTCAATTTACACAGACTTTAGTAAGGCTTTCGATAAGATAAACTACAATATATTGCGATCTAAACTCTTGACGGTAGGCATTCATGGTAATTTATACAGATGGTTATCCTCTATCCTCTATCCTCTATTCGTATGTAACGAATCGATGCCAAGCTGTGAAGGTTAATAGGTTTATCTCTAACTATATACATGTTCCTTCCGGTGTTCCCCAAGGCTCCCACCCGGGGCCATTGTTATTCAATATATATGTAAATGATATACAGACTCTTTCCACCATTCTCAATTTCTGATGTTCGCTGATGATTTGAAAATTTATCGTAAAATTGAATCATTATACGACTGTTTCTTACTACAGGAGGACTTAAATAATCTATTTGATTACTATTTTAAAAACGATTTATTTTTGAATCTCAATAAATGCTATAAAATAAGTTTTACTAGAAATAGTATTACATTCGCAAATGACTATGTATTAAATTCAAATATTATAAGAGCGTTAATAGTATTAGGGACCTTGGGGTTGTATACGATAGTAAATTTACAATGTGCGACCGTATAGATTACTTAGCAAGGAAATCACACAAAATGTTAGGTTTTATAATACGTAGTAGTAAATATTTTCGTAATATCGATACAATACAAACTCTGTATAAGTCCTATATATTAAGTGTTCTAAATTATTGTTCTGTTGTGTGGAATCCATAATACATTATTTATATTAATCGATTAGAATCAATCCAAAGACGATTCACATAATATTTACATTTTTAATTTGATTTAAATTTCGTCAATTATATCGAATCGTACAAAACACCCAAACTTACCAGATTAGCTCACCTTCGTGAGAGAAGCGATAAAATTATTGCAAAACTAGTTGATAGTTCCGAAATTTTATACTAAATACCATTTAATATACCGCCTAGAACAGTGGTCCCCAACCCTATGCCCGCGGGCACCATGGCGCCCGCCGTCCGTTTTACGTGTGCCCGCCACTGTGCGACCACGATAAAAAATTTATTTAAGTTTACAATAAAATGGTATGAAAAAAAATAATATTTAGTAATTAAACAGAGAAATATAAGCGAAAATAATTATATCGTTATAATTTTCAAAATAATAATTCTTTCCATATATAAGCCCGTTGAAATAGCATCTTATGGGTGTAGTTTGGTTTGTCTCCGTCTCTGTAATAACGCCCTCTAGTAATGCGTTCATGATATTGTTCAGATACTTGATGGAAAACTTGCTGAATAAATATAGCAGTGTCTTAGAGGTGGCTATGTAATGTTTACGTCGGCGTGAGTGGTGGGGTTAGCTAGGTTGGTTTGTACTGTGTAAGATAAACGTACATTCGACCTATGTTTATTATTTTTTCCTAGTTTTTAAATACTTTGTTATTTTAACCCCAAAATGTGTGGATCAAATAAAAAACAACGAACCTACAGTTTTAACACTGACTGGGAGGAATCATATTGTTTCGCCTATTTAAAAAATAATTGTTTCTGTTTGTTGTGCGGCAACAGTGTTGCAGTCCCGAAAAAAACATATTGTTGAACGCCACTACCAAACAGTCCATGCCACTTTTAATACGACCTATCCACTTAAATCTAAATTAAGAAAGAAGAAAATAAATCAACTAAAATCAAACCCGAATGCCCAGCAGTCGGTTTTAACTAGGCCTGTAGTAAATTCTAAAAATGCCACGATTGCTTCTTTAAAAATTTCTCACCTGCTCGCAAAGAAGAAAAAGCCTTTCCAAGATGGTGAGTTATTAAAAGAAGCATTTCTGACTGGCGCTGATTGCTTATTTGAGGGATTTTCTAACAAACGTGAGATTATGTCAGCAATACAAAACTTACAGTTGTCAGATAACACCGTCACAAGAAGAATACATGCCATTTCAAAGGACATAACAACTAAATTAAAGAGTGACTTGGAAATATGTGACTGGTTTTCACTACAATTTGACGAGTCTACAGATATATCAGACACATCACATTTAGCAGTTATGGTGAGAAGTGTATTTAGTAACTTTACTGTAAAAGAAGATTTACTGAAAATATTACCCATGAAAGGACGAACAACAGGTGAGGATATCTATAACACATTTAGAACATATGCAAAGTCAATAGATATACCTTTGCACAAGTTGTCTGCGATAACCACTGATGGAGCACCAGCAATGGTTGGTAATATCAATGGATTTGTTGCCCTTTGCAAGAAAGATAAATCATTTCCAATTTTTTTGTCGTATCACTGTATAATCCACCAGGAAGTTTTATGTGGTAGAATACTACCCTTCGGACATGTAATAAAAATTGTCAACTCTATTCGAGCAGCGCCTTTGCAACACCGTCTTTTCAAGGCCTTATTAGAAAATGTTGATCCTGATCTTATTCTACATAATGAAGTACGTTGGCTCAGTAAAGGCAAAGTTCTTGCAAGATTTGTAAATTTAATTGAAGAAATAAAAAATTATCTCAATACTAAAAAACAAAATTTTATTGAACTAACGGACCGTTGCTGGCTGGTGGATTTGGGCTTCATCACAGACATAATGGAAAAATTGAATTATTTAAACTTGGAGTTGCAGGGAAAAGGCAAACATATAGGTGTTATGATAGGGCCTGTAAACTGGTTTTGTGGATATCACATCTGCAGAAGAAGTCACTTGTGCATTTTCCAAATATGGAAAAAATGATAGGCGACGGTGACATTGACTTGTCATCATTTGTTATCAACCTTCAATTATTTCAAGACCAGTTTGAAACGCGATTTCAACAGTTTAATATCATCGAGCCAATTGTCACCTTTTTTATCAATCCATTTACTTACCAAGTAAACGTAACCGAAATAACAGCATATATTGCAGAGCTTATTCAAGTAAGGACAGAAGAACTGGAGCTAGAAATTTTGGACCTTCAAAACGACATGGTCCTAAAATCCAATGTATCAGATGAGCACTTCTGGAATATAGTTGACATAAACAAATTCCCATTCCTGAAAAGAGCAGCATACAAAATTAAATCGTTTTTCGGTTCTACATACTTGTGTGAATTATTGTTTTCAACAATGAATATCATAAAATCAAAGTACAGATCTCGACTTACAGATGAACATCTTGATGATTGCTTACGAGCAGGAATATCATCATACTCTCCTAATTACGAAGCAATGGTCAATGAAATGCAATGCCAACAATCACATTGACTTTGATATTTCTATTTTTTTATAAAGAAATTTGGTAATAGGGCCGAATTTGGGCAATTCTGATTGGTCTTTTTTTTTTTAAATCAGCCAATAAAAACATTAAAATTTAAATTAAATATTGTTGGATCATTAAAATCTTAATAAACTTAGTCCGGACCCTAACTGATATTTTTCGTATTCTAACCCGTTGTTTGCAATTTTTAGCTATAAATGTACATTTTAAAGTTGCTATTAAAAATAATTATTCGTTGCATATTTGTCCCAATTCTACCCAATTACCAGAATTTTTATACTATTATTTACTACTTCTTATTTATTTTACATAAAAATATAAACAATAATTTTTATATTTTATAATTATATTTTTGGAATTAAATATTTTTTGTGCATTATATGTATTATTGACTATGTCCAACTATAAATATACCTTGAAAAAATAAATGGTGCCCGACCGGCTTTCTAGAATGTGCTCTTGGGTGCAAAAAGGTTGGGGACCCCTGCCCTAGGCCGTCGTCTTCGTATAATCCCTTAGCACCACAAAATTCCCATACTAAATCTAATAGTCGCCTAATTAATATTATACCCGAACAATAAATTACACAAAATTTAAACTTCCCATCGTCCGACCTTGCGACCGAAGATCGGACATTCGAAAATCATCCTCTGGTCTAATATACGCAATTAATTGGAAAGGTATCTCGTCTTATGTTACGTTAACGAGTTCTGACCTTATTAAGAACACACCCTTTTTAATAGAGACGGGCACAGAAGTATCTCTGGTTAAGGTTGGTGTATTAAAACCCTACGTGCAGTGTTATGAAGATCACCAAATTTTCCTTACAGGCATAGATATGTCTTCTAATCCTATGCGCACCTTAGGCTATATCAAGATGAATGTTATTATCAATAAGAACACGTATCGTCATATATTTTTCGTCGTACCTGATTCTTTCCTTATCCATCACGGAGGCATTCTTGGCAATGATTTCTTTACAACATTTAAAGCTAATATTTGTTTTGATCAAAAATACATTTCCCTAGATAACCACCAATTACCGCTTCATCACCTTTTACCGATCGATAATATCAATTGCGTCTCCGATTTCAAACAATCATAATACAAATATCGATAATCAGTCATATGCACAAGACGCAAATCCTCAATTCTCGCAACCTATTAATATACCATTAATGACAAATCAACATACTAAATCGATTCCGGTACTATACGAGCATAGTGTACTGAGAAACCACTCCTAAATCTACAAGCTATGGTTCAAATGCTAATTCTAACAATTCTATCTCTAATAAAACGAAATCTAATTCTAATCCAAAAAAATCTAATTCCAATTTGAATCTAAAAATAGACCACGCAAATTCAAAAAGCATACATGCTCAACATGTTTAATCAAACTATTCTACCTACAATAATTCCCCAACTCTAAATGCAGCCATACTCGATGAATCATCTTTACCTGTAAATCCACATTCAAATAACAATCATATCTCATCTACATATATAGGAATTGTAAAACCTAGAACCGAAACTATTACGTCAATTAAAATATCCAACCGGAATCTTCGAACAGGATTTACTTCAAAAGCAGAAATTCTACCTGGAATTTATATATCAGATAGTATGGTAAACGAGAACGAAGATAATACCGTAATTACCACCATTCGTAATACTACTAATACGCATGCAAACACTAATGATGTTATTATAACACTTGAGCCATTTCATATTTCTAGTACACGCACAACTAATATCTCTACCAATAAGAACCATAATTATCAATCTATAAGAATCACTTAACACACTCCACTTGAATGACGAGGAATCTAATGCGATTACTGTATTATGCCTGGAATATAATAATATCTTTTTCGTTGATGGCGATCAATTAACTAGTTCAAATCTAATTAAACACGAAATTCGTACAACAACCGAGGCCCCCATTAATACTAAAAGCTATCGATATCCTTACGCACTGAAGGAGGAAGTAGAAAAACAAGTAGATTCAATGCTACAACAAAACATAATCAAACCGTCCTTTAGTGCTTGGAATTCCCCTGTCTGGGTAGTTCCGAAGAAATGCAAAACACCGGTGGAAAAAAGTGGCGCCTGGTTATTGATTATCGGAAACGCAATGAGATAACAATAGGTGATTCATACCCCCTACCTCATATTGAAGAAATCCTCGATCAGCTACGATGCTGTCAGTACTTTTCTACCTTGGATCTCACGTCAGGTTACCATCAGGTAGAAATGCACCCACGTGACGCACACAAGACCGCATTTACGATACCTAGTGGCCATTTTCAGTTTAATCGTATGCCTTTTGGTTTACGATCCGCACCATTCACATTTACAAGACTAATGAATACTGCCCTGGCGGGTTTAGCGAATAATTTCCGTTGTTTAATCTATCTTGATGACATAATTGTATTTTCAGAAAATCTCACCAATCATATCAAAAAGTTACGTGATGTTTTCGACAGATTAGATAAACATAATTTAAAATTAGAACCCAAGAAATGCACTTTCCTCCGTCATGAAGTTGTCTTATCTAGGGCACCTTATTACCGAATCTGGCGTTAAACCAGATCCTGCTAAGGTTTATAGCGTCAAAGAATTTCCAACTCCATGTAATACAAAAGATCTTAAATCATTTCATGGCCTTGCAGGTTACTATAGACTTTTCATAGCAATATTTTAGTTCCATCTCGCAACCCCTTACAAAACTATTAAGAAAACAGAAACCTTTCAATTGGACTAGTCTCCAACAACTAGCATTCGAAAAACTTGAAGAAAATCTTTGCACCGAACCAGTTCTGCAATACCCTAATCTCGAAAACGAAGTCATCCTTACTACCGATGCTTCAAAGTACGCAATCGGTTCTGTTCTGTCTCAATCGCACGATTCTAAAGATTTACCTGTAGCATATTATAGCCGGTCTCTTAACAATGCCGAACAAAATTACGATGTCGCCTCTCGCGATTTACTGGCAATAGTCGCATCCGTCCATACATTTTCGGTAGAAGATTCAAAATAATTACTGATAATATAGCACTCACTTACCTATCAAACGTTAAAGATCCAAGTTCCCGCCTTCTTCGCTGGCGTTTGTGTTTGGAAGAATACGACTACTATATAAAGTATAAACCAGGCAAAGCAAATAAAAATGAGGACGCATTAAGTAGAGTCGCAATTCCACCAGTTACTCAAGCAAACTCTTCACCCGCAGAACAAAAACCTCAAAGTAGTAATTCTGACCCAAATTTAACAACTTTTGAACCTGCTCATTATTCAACGGCCTTTACAAATATTATGCGTACCGATAATGATTATGATCGATATGAAAAATTTCTTAAGACTATGCAATCGTCCATAATATCATATGCGAATATACAAGAACATAATTCAAACTTCCTAGATTGTAATGATAATAGAGCTGTATTTTTATCTACAGACGTTGATGACATAGTTGATGTTAATATAAAAAAATTATTCCTTAAATATCCCCACCAATTGCAAGATCTTCAGTCAAAACAATTCAATATAAACGATATTTGCCACTTTAACCATAAAAATAAGCGAATTTACTATTGTTTTTTTTTAAACCTATCACTGGGAGAAAGGCTCGTATGAAGATATTTTTAAATCTCTTATTAACCTCAGAACATCGTTAATTTCTTCTAAACTAACATCAATCAGCCTTCCTAAGTTAGGTACCACGTGGGATAAACTACATTGGGAAAAAATCAGATCAATCTTAAGATATGTATTCAAAGTCAGTCAAATTTCGGTCAATATTCACTACAATACCCTACTTGGTCAACCCAACCGAGCATGATATTGATAATATTCTTAAAGAAAACCACGTCACCCCTAGTGCAGGTCACATTGGTTTCAATAAAACTTACAAACAAATTAGACAAAACTACAAATGGAAGGGTATGAAAAACTATATAGTAAATTTCATTAAAACATGTGAATCCTGCCAAGTAAATAAATTAACCCGCAAAAAGAATAGAATGCCGATGGAGATTACAACAAGTAGAAAAACCCTAGAAAAAGTATTTGTAGATATCGTAGGGCCTGTTCCACTAACAGAAACAGGTAACAAATATATTTTAAACCTCCAGGACGATCTTAGTAAGTTCTCACAAGCTTTTGCCATTCCCAATCACGAAGCAATTACTATAGCAAAAACACTGGTAACCCAATTCTTTTGCAAGTTTGGTCTCACAGAAATAATATTAACCGATCAAGAGCGTGAGTTTAATTCAAAGTTAGTAAAAAATATTTCAAAATTAATCAAAATTAAGCACGTTATCACTTCTGCCTACAGGCCTCAGACGAACGGCGCTCTCGAGAGAAGCCATTTAACCCTAGCAGATTATTTAAAACACTATATTAATGATCAAACAGAATGGGAAAACTACCTTGATTTCGCCATGTTCTCTTATAACACATCTATCCACACTTCAACTAAATTTACACCTTATGAACTTATGTTCGGTTACAAACCTGTCCTACCCAAAAATATTCTTAGATCACCTCAACTTAAATATTGTTACGATGACTATTTAGACGAATTAAAGGTAAAACTTCAGCGAAGTCAACTCACCATCCTACTCTACAAAACATACATACTACCAATCCTAACATATTCATCTCCTGTCTGGACTACCACAAGTAAATCCAACCTAAGAAGCCTACAAATAATACAAAACAAGACTACTCAGACTAGCCACAAGACTACCAAAATACACAACCATTAAAACCCTACACCAGCAAACCGCACAGACAGACCTACAGACAAGACTTAACAAACTTATTATTATTAAAGAGTCCGCAATCCTAAAGATTGGTTGGAAACAGCACGCTATGCCGATCTATCCTGAGCTAATCCCTTCATCTCCCTATAGCTATTCATCTCAACGTCTTCAACTATCTGACTCACATACTCCAATCTAGGCCTACCTACCCCTCTCTTTCCCTCCACTCTACCTTCTATGATCAATTGCATAATCCCCCCATGCCTAAGAATATGCCCTACTAATCTGTCTCTCCTACGCTGTAACACTCTCCAGATACTTCTCTTCTCCCCTACTAACTCTAGTACAGCTTCATTTGTTACTTTATCTTCCCAACCAATCCTCATCATCCTCCTATAACACACATTTCAAATGCTTGTAATCTGCGCTTCTCTTCCTTTCCTATAGTCCACGCCTCACACCCGTACAGTGCTACACTCCAAACATATACCTTCAGTAATCTTTTTCTAATACCCAAGTCAATATTTGATCTTAAAATCTGTTCTTTTTCTACGAATGCCTTCCTACCCTGTGCTATCCTACACTTTATATCTACCTTGCTTCGATTATCTTTTGTGATTCTACTGCCTAAATAACAAAAATCTGACACTTCTTCGATTCTATTATCTCCTATTGTGATCCTCATATTTCTACTGCATTCCTTTTTGTCACACCTTATCACTTTAGTTTTACCTATATTTATTTTCATGTTAAAATCCCTAGTCAATACTGCCTGCATACCATTCAATACCCTTTCTAATTTCTTTTCGCTTTCTTCCAATATAGCTATATCGTCGGCGAATCTCAGCATATATATTTTCTCTCCCTGTACATTCACACCTACACTATACTCTTCTTTTACTTTGTTTATTGCATCTTCTATATATAGATTAAATAATAACGGTGAGAGTGTACATCCCAGCCGAACTCCCTTCCCTATTTTTGCTACCTCTTCTTCCCCCTCAATTCTAACTAAGGCAGTTTGGTGTTTATATAAATTAAAAATTATTCTCCTATCCTTATAATCTATACCCGTTTCTTTTAAAATTCTAAACATTATGTCCCAATCTACATTATCAAACGCCTTTTCTAAGTCTACAAAAGCTATGCAAGTTACCTTTCCTACCCTCTTTCTTTTTTCTACTACCGTTCTTAGTGCTAGAATCGCCTCTCTCGTCCCTCTGTTTTTCCTAAAACCAAACTGATCTTCTCCTAGCCGTTCCTCTACTTTATTTTCTAATCTCCTATAAATAATCTTTAACAATATCTTCGATGCATGTGATAGTAGGCTAATGGTCCTATAGTTCTCACACAAATTAGCTCCTATTTTCTTCGGCATTGTTACTATTCTACTACGCTGAAACTCCTGTGGTACTTCTCACTTCTCATATATTTTACAAACTAACCTGTATAATCGCTCCTGCATTTTTTCCCCTGCGTGTTTTATTAATTCGGCTGGCATCATATCAATCCCCGCTGCTTTGTTATTCCGTAAATCATTTAATGCTCTATGAAACTCTGACCTAAGTATGCTAGGACCTAAGTCATCCTCATCTATCTGTTCCACACTTTCTAGCTCCTCCATGTCCTGCCTACCTTTATATAAATCTTCAAGATACTCCTTCCATCTTCTAGCTTTTTCCTTATTTTCTGTGAGTTCCTTACCCTGCTTATCACATATAATGTTACCCTTTGGTTTTACTTTAGAAAAATGTGAAAAAAACTTTAGAAAAACTTAATTTTCCTGTAGCCCAATTCTACTTTACCTCTTCTCATATCCTCCTCAATATCCTCACAATTTCCTTTTATCCACTCTTCTTTCGCTAACTCTTACAATTCTTAATCTGGTTCCTAAACCTCTCTTTAACCAGTATGTAATCTATCTGATACCTCCCTATATCTCCTGGCATTTTCCACGTATATATCCTGCGCTTGTGATTCTGAAAAAGCGTGTTTGCTACCACTAGCTTATTCCTAATACAAAACTCTACCAATCTATCCCCTCTATCATTACGTGTTCCTATTCCATATTCTCCTACTATTGAAACTTCCTTTCCCTTACCTACTACGGCATTCCAATCTCCGATTACAATTAGATTATCCTGTCCTTTAACGTTTGCTAACCTAGATTCAATCTCCTCATAAATGGATTCTACCTCCTCATCATCGTGACTTGAAGTTGGCATATATACTTGCACTATAACTGTGTCCGTTGGCTTCGTGTCTAATCTAATAGTTATAATTCTATCACTAACTTGGCAATAACTCTTTACTCTACATCCCAGCTTTCTATTCATTATAAAACCTACACCGGTATGCCCATTATCTGATGCTGTGGTTATTAATCTATATTCTCCTGACCACGTATCTACTTGATCTTTCCCCCTAACTTCACTAATCCCTACAATATCCAGTTTAAGTCTCTCCATTTCTAATTTCAAATTCTCTAACTTTCCTATCCTATTCATACTGCGTACATTCCACGCTCCGACTCGTAGAATTCTCGATGAAATCGACTTCTTGCCCGCCCCAGAATCCGAGGGCTTGCCTGCTACCGAAGTAGCAGGGTGAGATTCTGAGCCATTGGCTCTACTCACCTGGGGTAATATATTAAAGATAATCGACATTTCATGTGTAAACTTGAGAAAGGTACAGTGCTGGTTTCTCCTTGCCTTGCACCGACCAATGAGTGCACATTTTAGCCGTCGCCCCACCGATTCAGCCTAATCCCCCTAATACCGTGGGTTAGCCTGAATCTTTCCTATAGACCGGGATCCCTGTATAGGGACCGCTCTATAGGCCAGAGCGTCGTTGCCCATGTCTTGCCCCTAGGAGGCATATGCAGTGCATTGGCACACTATTGACACTATTAACAAACTAAACCTGAAATTCTACAAAAACATTAAAAACATAAACAACGAAACACTAACTCGACTCATCATACAATCAATACCCAGAACACATAAAACCTCAAGACAAATACTACAAAACCTCACTCATCCTGTCATAACATAACATGACAACACAATACTAACATCAACCCACCAACCCAAAACCTACCAAACAAGCCACGAGCGATGACTCACGCCAAACCCCATACAAATAACTAATCCAGGAGAAAGAAGCGCAAGCTTGAAACTCCATGTTACAGGTCCTACAGGTCCCCCAGCGCAACACGCCTTCAGCGAAGTCGCGAGATAGCACTAGATCACATAATTAAATCTAAAGAAACCAATAAATTATATTACGATATGAAATCAAATCCCGCGTATTATAAAATAGGCGATTTAGTGTATTTACTGGTTGAACAAAACAAACCGGGTATTTCAAAGAAATTGGCAGCACGTTATACTGGACCGTATGAAATAATTAATGTCAGCAATGTCAATTGTAAATTAAAAATCAAAAAAAAAAGAAATCGTTGTCCATAAAGATAAACTTAAACATGCTTCCCTTTCAGACAAAAAGCATTAAATGTGTCACAAACGATAATTTATGTTATTGCTCGAGCATATTCCTCTAGTACCGATGCCTCTATAAAAAAAAAATCTTTCATAAAGTACCATATTATTTAAATTAAATTAATTATTGTTAGTATCATTGAATGTATGAAACACATATATTATTTTTAAACATGTCCTATTTCGATTGTATACATTTAACACCTTATTCTTTGTTGTAAATATTCTATCCCATTTCGTATATATTTCATAATTCAATTTTAAACGATACTATTTATGTTATATTTTATATTATATTAATCAGTTTTCATTATATTAGGTATATTATATTGATGTCTATTTCAGGTATATATGTAACTTTGTTATAACATCTATATTCTGCTTACAACTTAAATTAATACTATATTTCTAATACTATTTGCTATTATTTCATTCTATTTTTACAAAAATATTTCATAGTTTATTTCAATATTTTTCATTTTAAAAAGGGGGGTGGTGTAATAACCTGTATAATTGTTATGCCTATTGTAATAACCTATATAATTGTAAGGCCTATGTTTAATATGTTACCTCCTCTTCTCCGTAATCAAATCCCTTCTACATTCTTTCATTTCCAACTACCGCAATTCACCATTTCCCAGAATGACTCTTCTTCGCTATTTTCCATTTACTCCTTTGTATCCTTAAAGGTCTACCTACTTACCCTCGTCTATTCTTACATCCTCAACCGCTCCCTATATAAAAGGCACATCCAAGTGTAGGAAGAGGACTCAGGATACAACAAAAACCACTACGCGGCAATCCTATCACTGGACCTCGAAAAGGCCTTTGACAAGATATCGCACAAAGCCCTCATCATCAAACTACTAAAACACAACTTCAACAACCGTATAACCAAACTCATCCAAAGCTACCTACACAACAGAACGTTCACAATCAAAGTCAACAATTCCATCTCCCAGGAATTCCCCATCCAATCCGGGGTCCCACAAGGATCAGCCCTAGGACCAATCCTATTCAACCTATACATATCCGATATCCCCAAACCCATAGACAGCAGAAGTATATACTCCCAATACGCAGATGACACCGCAATACTAACACAGTCAAGAAGTCACACTCTCCTAACCAAACTCCTACAAAATGAAATAAACCAACTAACCAACTACTTCCACACCTGGGGCATGACTGTAAACCCCAACAAAACAGAACTAGCCATGTTCACACACAAAACAACAAGCATGCAACACAACATAATTAAAGTCCTAAACAAGAAAATAAACTGGTCACACAACATAAAATACCTAGGCCTAACACTAGACAAACGACTAACATTCAAAACACACACAACCAACATCTCATTAACAGCACGAAAGAAACTTCACCAACTCATACCAATAATGATATCACCTTCCGCCACAGAAGAATACATCACCCTCCTATAGAAAACCTATGTACGCCCTATCCTCACCTACGCTTCCCCAGCATGGATCACCATCTAACTTAAAAACCCTACAAATCTTACAAAACAAATTCCTCCGCCTAGCAACCAGAACACCTCAAAGATATATCTCCATCAAAACCATACACGAACAAACCGCCATGCCTAAACTTGAAACTACGCTATCCAAACTAAATACAGACTTCTACAACAAACTAAAACACAACCAAAATCCCACCTTGACCGCACTAACCCAAACCATACCCACTCCAAAACGAAAAGCAGTGCGAGTCATGCTGCAAACACTATCAAACCAACACTACCCACACCCAATGTAACCAACAAATACTCAGCACACCCAGCCAACACCACACACAAATCGCCAGAGATACACTCAAGCCAACCACAAGACATAACCAGCCAACATCGAAGAAAGAAGCCAACGGCTTGATACTTCAACGACAGGAGAAATCCACCCATACATGACTGCCAGCCGCACCATAAGTTCGAAAATATTCCACGCTAGTATGACCCAGTGTCACCAGAAAAGACAATAAATTCAAGAACAAACAAGCCTCGTCAAGAGGGTTAACGGACCAGATTCAATGATATTTGGAAAAGTCGTCGCGGGCCGTACAAAATCAGGACGTGGGCCGTAGGTTGCACATGCCCGCTCTATGGACTAGTATAGTAGCGCAATTAAAATCGAAATCTGCAACCGTAAAACCATACAGATACAGTAATGCTAATGTGAGGCATGGTTTAATATTGTGAAAAATGATGTATTGAAGGTATGTAAACCTGTTCGAGTAGATGGATTCATCGATCTAGTACGAGAAAAAATTGAAATAGAACTGAAATGTTTTAATTTACGAATACTTAACACCATTATCAGTGTTAATAGTAAAAAAAGAAAAAAAGATTTAAATCCTTTAGATGCAGATATTGATGATCCGAAAATTGAGGAAAAATGGAAGCGAAGGAGTAATAAGCGATCGGTATATTTTCGAACTTCCATTCGAAATAACAGTAACATTCTTGCCGACCTTACTTATTGTAAATTGGTGCCAAATGGAGAACAAATTCTCCGCAATGTTCTGAAACCTAGGTCCACTAAGAATTCAAAAAAATATTAGAATAACTGAAATGTGTAAACCCAAGCCTGCAAAGGTGAGTGAACATAAACAGCCAATTAAGGAAGCAAGTTCTATAAATACGTTTAAGGTGGAAGAGAAAAACGACGGAGGAAAAAATAATATGTCTACTAATAATATAGTTCCGTTTACGAAGGGCATCATTTTCGTGCCTTAAAGTTGCATTCAAAATCACTAATATTTAATGGAAATTATCATTTGCATGTGTGTAAGCTAGCAACTGATATATGTATAGCACGTTTTTCCTTTAGAAACATGTCTTAATTTAGATCTCAAGCAGGGATTTTGTCTCGTTAGTAGGGAAGTATAATATGGTTGAATACGAATGTAATGATCAATGGTTGACTGATGCGGAGGTTCAACTGACAACGAAGGACTGAATACTGCTTGCAATGCTACATATGTGGGCCAAACGGATAGGGGAACACATTAAACAACCCGAAAAATCGATTGTAGGAAAACATCTACAGATTAAAAAACACAATGTTTCCATGGATAACATACAAATATTACATCAATCACCAAGAGGTACGAAACTTAACATCTTAGAAAGCCTAGAAAAATCTAGATAAAAATAACTATTGTCTGAACGTTCAAACAGAATTAGTTAACTTCACACCTATATACAAATTAATAGATGCTGCTGGGGTCAATAGTAGGCAACCGAATACACGAGCCAGCATCGCAGATACGTCAACACCATAACCGCAGTATAATAGAACACGTTTCTAGTCTGAATCGTTTTTCAATATTTCAATGTTTTTTTTAAATGTTTTTCAGCTGTTGTTTTGTCCTGTAACGATTTCATCACAATGGAATAACCATCTTTTAACATGGGATCAGCCCATTTAAGTCCTGCTTACTGACAACTGTGTATATTTACTATGATTTTGTAAACTCTGTTATTTTTCTGTTACATTTATATACTCAGATCTGTATATTTTTATTTTAAGACTCAATGTGTAACACCCCATGTTTTATTTCTAGTATACCTGATGATGTTCGACAGAACGAAACCGGTAGTACAACTCCAATAAAGAATTTTACATTATATACGAAGTACGCGAATAATTCACAAACCCCAGTATTTATTTATTAATTTTGTCACAGGTGTTGCCAATTCGTTTGTTAATTCTTTCAACAATTTTGTGGACATGTCATAGATATCCGTGGTATTTTTTTGTTTTATTTTGCTAAACAAATTCATTTTCCGTATATTCTCGAAGATAACAAGACTGTGTTATTTATATTTATTTATTGAAGTATATCTGACAGAATTTACAGATTGCCTTCCAATATTACTGAAAAAAGTATTAAACTCGTCAGCTGTTAGATTTGTAGTCGGATGAGATTTTTTCTTTGGGTTTTCTCCTTTTATCACGTTTTCATTGCCTTTGATTTGTTCCCACTTTAATTTTTTTTTTCATTTATACTTCCTTTAACCTTTTTAATTTCATCTTGATAGGTTTTTTTGAAAGAATCTTACGCAGTCCTAGATTCTTCGTCTTTTCTCACGTTAGACACAATTTTTAATGCCTCTAGAATATTTTTCATCTGGAGCAATTCTTTTGTTTCCCATTTAATTTTGTAGTTGTTCCTTCTCCCTTTTTTTATTTTCAGAGGAAGCCAATTCTCGATCGATTTATTCAACATGCCGAAGAAGTCTGAGAAAGCTTCAATCGAGCTTTTTGAATCTAAAAGAATATGCCAGTTTAAGCTGCTCAGGTATGACTTTAAAGCTTGCATCTTTCCTTTTTAATTTCTCTATGCAAAATTTTATTTTCAGATTTTTCAGTCCGTACTGCGTGTACCGGAAAGCTCAGGACCTGTCCCATATGATCGGACATATGCATTTGTTTAGTTGCTATTTTAAACTTTTGTATCGTTGCATTTACAAATATATTATCAATACAAGTGTGTTTTATTGCCAATTCTTGAGGCTTGCTTTGTTGATGGCCTTAGACCAAATTCTAATAGCAAATTAAGTATGTTTTGATTTTATCATTAGATTAGTGTTAAAATCACCTGCTAAGATTATTCGCTTATTCTTTTAGTTGTCATTAAGGAACGTGAGTATATTCATTAGTGTATTCGTAAAATCATCGTAGTTTCCTGTAGGTGCTCTGTATAAGACGATTACTATAGAGTTTATTGATGGTATGAATACGTAGTCTATTTTTGATTGTGATTGAAACCCCACCATGTTTATGTTTTTTTCTACAGTAGTAACTTACTATGACATAGTTTTCTATATGTGTACCTTCAATTTGGTTTTCTTTTCTATCTAATGTTGTGATGCACATAATGTCTAGGTCTAAGTTTGATGCTTCAAGGGTTATTGGTCCACTTTATTTGGGAGTGATTGTATATTCAGGTTTAGCAGTGAGAGCTGCTTGTTATGGCGATATGTGTCACTTCTATCTGTATTTATTTTGGCGCTGCAGTTATAAATGCGATTTGAGTTACTTATTTCCATCGTTTTTGCATATGCTTAGAAACGAACCGCTGCTCTCAGGTTGTTTCGCACGAAAAAAACTGAAGCGTCTAACTGTTACATTCTTAGGCCAGTTATTCTCTTGGTACAGGTCTTCCATGTCATCATAGTTAGCACCTACTTTAAAGGAAGTACTCCTTGCGTGCTCTCTCTTAGGAAGGTCCTCTACAACGAACTTCTTATTCGGGAATGTAGTATTTAGGTGATGTAATACCATTTCCTTGTTAGTATGAACCGCTGCTTTCCCCACGTGTATCCAAGCCATTTTCAGACAACCAGAAAAGTTATCCGAAGACGTGGGAGTGGCTACTCCGCAGATACTCTTTACTTCTTTTGTTTCTCTTGATTGGTCGGTAGGTAATGGATCTTTCTTCGCGTTTTTATCTTCTCTCGACCTTGGTGCTTTTATTTTCTTGTCTTGTACTTTGCTCCGCTTGTTTATGACTACGCACTGGTACGAATTTCGGCACTTCGGATTCAACTGATTTAATTAAATCAATTACGTCTTTTTGGTAGGATACGATCGACTCGAGATCCTTTACTCTAAGCTTTGTGCATCTTAGTTCCATATTTACTAACTCTAGTCCGTTATTTCGGCCAGTAATACCGGATTTGAGGTTAGAGTTATGCAGCTCGCTTACCGAATCTTGGAATCCCGAATCGTTCCAGGTAAGAATATGATTACGGACTAACGTCATTTAATACCACGTTTTCGGGAACTTCTCTGTGATATATTATATGAAATAATTTGTTTTTGTTTAACTTTGCGAATTCCGTTACAAATTCATCATAGACATGAAATGATATGATTGCGAAGACCGGAGTAAATACCTGACATAGACTTGGCACCATCGGTACATAATCAACAACAGACCAATCAATGCCCTTATCTTTGATATAACAATAAATAGCATTAAATATATCCTCATCGCTTGTGCGTTCTGACAAAGCGTGACAAAGTAACAGGTTCTCTTCAGTTTCGTTATCGATCAAATATCTTGCTATAACAAGCAAAATAGCAAAATTAGCGACATCTGTGCTTCAAAAATTACTATTTTTAATTCTGCCAATTATTGTCATCTCAACATCATAAGACATATCCTGAATTCTTCGAGATATTGTTTTGTTCGAAAGAGGAATGCTGTTAATTTTCGGTACTTGCTCTTCTCCAAGCATACATCGAACAGAATCATTTATACAGGTGAGAATCAAATTCTCAGCTATGGTATGATTTTTGCCACATTTAGCAATACGGTAACTACCTTCAACGGCACTTTCGAGAGCTTTTTTAGATGACAGGATGTACGATGTTAAATTTGACTTATTCTTAATTTGAGCCAAGCGTTTAAAAAAAATATATTCCTTGTTTTTATAATTGCTGTTTGTAAATGTCGTAAAAGTAGGGAAAGTTTCATGCAGCCATTGGATAATACATCTCCACATTCTGCACATTGTGGTTTAGGATAGTTTTCATCTCCTATATACGAAAATCCATATTTAATGAATTCATCGCAGTACTTTCTCTTTTTCTCTCTTTGAGCAAATAAGGACTGCACCTTTTCAGTGTTTTGATCCCAAGTGCTAGTGTCTTGAAAAGTACTTGCCAATTGAACACTTTCCACATTACGTTTAAGCTCCTTTCTTGTTCCGTGTTCCAACCACTTATCCATATCTAATGATAAATGAATTAAGAAATTAATAAAAATACTGAATAAATTAGTTAAAGAGTCCGCAATCCTAAAGATTGGTTGGAAACAGCACGCCATGCCGATCTATCCTGAGCTAATCCCTTCATCTCCCTATAGCTATTCATCTCAACGTCTTCAACTATCTGACTCACATACTCCAATCTAGGCCTACCTACCCCTCTCTTTCCCTCCACTCTACCTTCTATGATCAATTGCATAATCCCCCCATGCCTAAGAATATGCCCTACTAATCTGTCTCTCCTACGCTGTAACACTCTCCAGATACTTCTCTTCTCCCCTACTAACTCTAGTACAGCTTCATTTGTTACTTTATCTTCCCAACCAATCCTCATCATCCTCCTATAACACCACATTTCAAGTGCTTCTAATCTACGCTTCTCTTCCTTTCCTATATGGAATAAATAATGAAATATAAATATAAAAATATACTGAATAAATAATGAAAAAAATTACCGACAATTAGAGGATTGTAATCATTAACAGTAGCTGGCGCTTGCTTCAAACCAGTATCTGTATCGAACGAGAGAGTAGCGAGGAATCTCTTGCCATGTTTTAAGATATCCAACGTGAGCATAACTTCCACACTTTCCCGTTTTTCCTTAATGCGATGCAGAGCACGCTCCAAATTTAACCAAAAGCTGATTTCTTGAAGGGCAGTACCCGAAGGTGGATCACGATCTAACTTTGTTACCTAAGGAAATATTTAATTCATTACTAGTAACAACAAAACTGAACAATTTAAATTTACATACATCAGAACATGCACTTCCTTTGGAATTTCTTTGATTCACCTATTAACGCCGGTTTGTAATTGATATAAGAAACTAGAATCATCCACTTTGTCCCCAAAATCGGCTACTTTTGGCTTCCTTCCATCATCTGCACAACGTTTTATAACATTCGCTACAGTTGAATGAACGACGAGCGCAATTTCGGGTATATCGATGTTTTGCTGTAAATGCAATAAACCCATTTCCAATTCTGCGATTGTTTTCCCAACGGATGGGGCCATTTTATCACCATCCCTGAAAAAAAAAAACCTATTAATATCTAAATATGCAATTTAAAGGTACAACTAACCTGTCAGCCCATCCGGATTCCTTCACGTAAGACTTAAAGAACGGTGCAACTGTCCGACTTATATACGAATGCAAAGTTTCATACGGAGAGCCCTCGCTGAAGTTTATAAGCCTGACCTGTGCCTGAATGCATTTATCTGCCTCGATGACTGTGCGCGTTTAATTAGAACAATACTATACATCTTTGCGCTGGTATAACACACATCATTGCAGATATAGTACGTAATAGGTTCTTTCTCCTCCTCACCCTCGGCTGTTTGATCATTGTCATCGTCTATTAATGAAAATAGGTGTTGTATTGTCATAATTGGTTATAGGTAAGTGGTTTATGACCGTAAATAACTCACCTTTCGAACAATTCCTTTGCACGTACAACGTCGATACTTGAGGATCGCTGATGAATTTACGAATACATTCCTGATTAGCCTTACCATCTAGGGCTAGATTTAAAACCGATGGTTCGGCAAATGCACAGCAGCCGCTTTGCGAAGATAGCTGGTGAATGCCGTGTAATCGACCACGGCCACATTTTGCACTTCTGCAGTTTCACTGCCGTCTAGAGTCACCCATTTTGCTAGTGACTCTCCAATTCACAAACATGTTTCTTTATTGTCGTCTAAATTTATTTAACATACCTTCTTCACTGATAATAAATTAAAAAAGCACACCAATATAGGATGGTGGACGTCATTGATGTGAGTTCTGCGCAAGCGGAAATACCGCTGGTAGATATAGGAATATAGGCAACTTAATTTACGTAATGCCGCCAATTCAAATGCAAAAAAAACGTAACGCAGTGTATTTAATCGATTAAATTTAAAATGGATTTATATTTATACAGTCTTGCAATGCACTTTAATGCAATTTCAATTTATAAATTAAACTTAATCGAAGATACATATATGAACGGCAATCCTTTTTGAATTAAAACAATTATAATACTTTCTGGTACAAAATATATATTCGTATTGTTACATAATGTAATTGATTAAGTAGTATTATTGCTTATATAATTTTACTCATATACATGTTTATCTAAATGATCATATTAATTCGTATGTCTATATGATTATTTTTATTGTATTGATGGAAATGTGTTTTTAAATTAAGATAATGGATTAGTAACATATTAAAGGAAATAAGTGTAAACGTTTTGCGAGGAAGAATGTAGAGCTGAATAGAAAGTAGAGAATATTTTATTAATAATAATGAAGCCTTCATTCGACGATTATTTCAAGCCTTTGGCTTTAATTGGAAATATATTCGGTGTGATTTATTTTTGCCCCAAGACAAATACGAGAAATTACGTTTTCTTGTACGTACGCTGTGTACCTTTTATAATATTATTTGTAAGCACTTCAATAATTGCATTGAAACTGCAATATGAAGAGGATTACTCTCAATCTAGTCGAATAAAAAAAATTGGAGACATTTTCCCGCTATGTATTTGCGTAGTTTGGACGTATATAAAATTCATTTACTACGTTTTGAACAGAAAGAATTATCAAAAATTAATTAAAGACTTGACCAAATTAGGCGCACGTTGTGATTTGCCTAAAATGAGATGCAATAATTGGATAAAAATTGGAATTTGGATTGGCTCTTTATCAACGTTTATTGTAGTCGACTGTATCTTAAATCAGTTTGGAATGGATCTAGTGTTCACATTAACATACGGTTTTGGTATATACGTTAGTATATACGAATCAATCTTTATGTCAAGCATAATTAAAGAATTGGAAGATATCTTCCAATACATTAACAATAAATTGGAACAACCGCCACAATTTCTCAATATTCCCCAAAAACATAATCCAGTAAAACAAAAGTTATCAATGGAAGATAAAATGGACCATGAAAAACGATTAAACACCTTAAAAACTCGCGAAAAAAAGATATTTCTGGAAAATATCTACAACTTGATAGAAATACATTTTGAAACTACAAATCTTTGCCAAAGGATGAATCAAATATTTACTTATCCACTGCTGGGTCTTATTTTAATAGGCTTTACATTCATTGTGAATTGCGGAGAAACATTTTTATTTAATATATTCGCAACGTATCGTATCAAAGGATTCATTTTGCCCGTTTATGTGACAGGACTGCATGCATTTTGGTCGATATTAGAATTAAACCATTTGTTTTTTACAATTCGACCATGGGCCCTACTAACGGAAGAAGTATATAACAATTTTCAGTAGTTTTCTCAGGTAAAGGTAATTGATTATTTTATTTTATTATAGAGCGTGAAAACATCAACTCATATCCACGAGATATGGAATATATTGGCAATTGATAACGAAATAGATATCAATTCATCACATTTGCAATTGATAGCGGTTCAATTATTAAATGGCAAACTTAAATTTACCGCTAATGGTTTGTTTCCGATAAATCTAGGATTATTTCAAATGGTACTTAATTGCAGTTCCAAATTAATTCAGAAACTCCTCTAATATTAATATCCAAGGTAGTTTTTAAAAGTTTTAAATTATTTTTAGATTATTGCAGCTGTAAGCACTTATATTGTTATTCTAATACAATTCGAAATGAGTGCTATGAAAAAGATTCTTAAAAAAATGTCAACAATTTCATAATTACCATTAAAAATTCTTCCGAATTGAAAATTTCGTTACAGTGTGTAAATAAAATGTAATGCAAGTTTGAAATATCACCATCCAAAATTAAATTGTACTTTCCTGAATTCCCGATAATAATCTAATTCACTGTAATGATATTATTATTATTTTTTAATTGGTACTGATTTTTATTTAAACATATTTTTCTAATTTGCGTTTCTAATAGAGCTATTAACGGACCCAAATGAGTTCGTTTAAAGCGAATTTGAGTTTGCTTATAGTATAGGGCAATTTACTGTTTCAATGTTGGTAACTCTGTTTTCCAGTTATCAAACGGCAAACTACAAAAGAAAGCAACAAATAGTTTAATTTTAATTTATTTGACAATTTATTTCAAATATTTCAAATGTGTCAATAGCTACTACCAACAGTCAAAAAATCCCCTAAATTTTGAAATTCCGATTTTTCATTTAAAAAGGGCAGAAAAGACGCAAATTAGACATTCGTTCTTTAAAAAACTTGAACTCGTACAATAAAACCTGCCTTATGAAATTCGTTCTTTAATATACTAATTTTACGGAAATATTATATATATTATACAATACGCGTGTAAAATTAAGTATTTAAGCATTTAAGTATTTAAGCTTCGACATTTAAGAGAAAACAGTCGTTTTAGACAGCTTAATGTATATAGCTGGTATGAAAAATGAAAAACTTAATGTTAACTATCTGATTAATTCTATCATATATGAAATACAAAAGCACACAAGTAAAATGATTAAGTATTAAAATTTATTTAAGCATCAATTTTAATTCATCTGCTCTTTTAGGTATTTGTTTACGAGACGAGAATGTTCTTTTAAACTTTAGGCATTTCTTGTGTTAACTGGTAAATTGTTGAACGCTATAGCTGCTTCACAGTGAAGTGTCTTCTACGTCTACCCTTGTTTGTTCGACTACTGAGTAGATGTATAAAGTCATATTTTATATTCCATTGTGCAATCAATACTCTTAGTAACACTAAATAATTTTATTTCTATAAATATAAAGATTTTTTATTTATTACAAATACGTCAAATTGGGATCAAATCCAATATAGATAAATAGAAGCACAAGCAACATCTAATCGCAGACTGTTTTAAAATATTTTCCAGTCTGAATGGTGTACTTGTCTGAAAATTTGCACACGGCTTTGAAAGTTTCAAATTATAGGGAAATGTGTATTTGTATACTCAGTGATTTAATAATTTAAATTTTGTCATATTATTCGAAACAATAACAGAATTTTTCATTTAATCATTGATGGCAGTTTAGGCCCCGAAATGTGCATTTAAAAAATAAACTTTATTACAAAATACTTGATTTTATATAAGAAAATTTACACTAGATGTAAAAGGTCACGAAAATACGTGATATATAAATGATAAATAATAGATTACAATCAAATTTATTTTGAGGATTAATTTAATGAGGCGCTCGGTATAACTGTGCACACTGTACTAATTGTAATTAGCACCGTGTGCAAATCTTATTTATTAAAGATGGATTTATCGATAAAGTGATTGAGACGGTATAAGAAGAAGTATTCTCTTAGTAGAGATGGAATAATAAAGACAGGGACAGTCTGAGGAGAGTTTTCATTAGTGAAATTATTTGACGTATTTACGTCATTCTTCTTTAAATTAAATTAAATTAAATCAATGAGAATCTGCTAAATGACTTATTTAATTTTATATTTTTTGTATTCGCGAAAAAGCGAATAAACGTCAAAAGAAAAAATATTTCGCTGTGAATATTAATTTATGATTTTTTCAAAATTTGATATTGTCTTTACAATTTGTCTTTACATATTGTCTTTGATATTGTCATAATATAAAAGTGGAAATGTATGTTGACAATATGGTATTTCCAAACAATATGATTTGCAATAAAAAATTGGACCAATGAAAGTCCCAAAATAGAATATTCCAGATACACTTACTATCGATTTATTTGATATTTTATAATTAGAATTAATATAAATAAAGATGAAGATTAATACGTAAGGATAGTTAAGAATAAGACAATAATTTTTGTAAATAAAGTAATAATTGTCTATAAAAGTATGGGATTTTTTTTATCAAGGATAATGCGACCTTAAAAAATTAATAATTTTTTTTAGAATGTATCAAAAATAGTCCTATAAAAATATAAATCGATGAAATGCGATAATCATTCATAAGTTCAGAAATAATTGTGCAACAAATCATCGATCCTATTTAATAAAAGTTCTTAAAATTGCATTTGCTTTTCTATTGCGAATTTCAAATAAAAACGAGTTTATTGATAATATTACTGTAATCTTGGTAGCTTAATTTCCAACATCTTCACTAGAGATGAGTCATTAAAATCGTTGATTAATTAAATATATTTATTTAATCAATGCTAAAAGCAATTCAATTTTTAAACAATTAGATGCATTTGAAAACAATATATTATATTGCACAAACAATATAAAAATAAGGATAATATTTTTTTATATAAACTTAACATATAAGCAGTTTTCTATTATAAAAGATAGGCAGTATAATAAGTCAATATTACGTTAAAAAATCATAGAAAATATGTAATCATTTCCTTGTTTTTATAATCACGAGCATAAGTTCTAGAGCAAATATCGTAATTAAATATATTAGTTTATTGTTTATGTGATTGGGATCAGATTGCAAACAGCTCGAAGCCAGTGAAGCATATCTGAGTTCTTGGGGATATATAAGGAACATATGGGAAGGGTGGGAGCCTGTTACTATAGCGGTTCGCTATTCTGCTAAAAGCTTAGTTAATTGTATCCCAACTAAGAATGGTACCGAGTATAGAGGTTAGGTGGCGCTGAGCTACGGTCACCCATGGTTATCTATACAAGCACTGAACTAGCGAGACGTTACTTAACTCTTTTTATGGACGCTCAATGCATTACCCGCATAGGCCACTCGGCGTTCAGTTATTATTATTATGTTTGTACTATTTGTTAAAACAGTGGTGTCGTCTGAATGTAAATATTTTGTATGGTTATAGGTAAAGGTGATAAATTGGAGGGGGGCCTTTTTTAACAATCTATTCCATTTGATAACAAAATGTTATAAATACAATTGAGTATAACATTTTTTTTGAATAATTGAGTATAGACCAGAAGTTGAGAATCGATTCTTTGGCTATTTTAGAAAATCATTTTTCAAAATGGCACAGTTTAAAATAATTTTAATATCTGCGCTATTTTTAATCACTATAAGCTTAAAATCCTGTAAGTTTTTATTACTAGCACTTCAATTATTCAAGAATATTAACGTTACTATTAAAATATAGATTTATTTTCGAAAAATAACCAATGAAAGTGTTGAATAACATAATAGTAATAAAAAAAGAACAGGTTCGAAATTCACCAACAAATTTTTGTTGGTGCCTATTCGGAAATTTCGTTGCAAAATCTTTTGGTTGTAAATTGATAACTTGCTTTCATATGCAGCGGATGGCTTGAAGTGTTATCGTTGTCACGGTTGTGAGGATTTATCAAACGAATCGATGGAGACTTGTACGGCGACGCCGGCAGCTGCGGAAGAAGAACAACTGCAATCGAGAATTGCTCGTGGTGACGTGTTAATGGGCCCGAAGCAATTGGTGGACAGTAACCGAGTCGATGGTGATACCTGGTGGTGTTACAGCGAGAGAATGCAACATGGTGGTGAGTTCTCCGCCGCAATTTCATCCAAAGAAAATAAAACGTAAAAAGTATACATGATATTCCGTTTAAAAAATCAACGAACAATAAATTCTGAAGCAAGATTTTTAACGGTGGCAAGTTACTAATCAATTAGTGAATTATTTAGCACAATTAATATGTAAAAAAATAATTCTTGTCGCAAATATTTATGTCGCGTGCATTAATTAACAACCTACGTGAGTAAATGAACAAAATAGAATTTGCAATGTAAATAAAACTGATAAGTTATCACGTTTGTCAGATTAATTAATGCAAAATTTTGACGATTTTTATAGTTGCTTTTTTCAGCCGAAGAACACACTGTACGTGATTGCACCAATGATGAACATTATTGTCACTCCACCACGAATACCAATTGTGTACAATGTACTACTGAGGGATGTAATGCAGCTTCCAGTATTATTATTTCTTCATTAACATTCACAGCAACGCTGGTTATAACGAGATTTTTATATTAATACTTAATGTTATGTAATTAGAAATTTAACTAATAATTTAAAAATTATTTATAATATTCTGTTAGAAAAATAAAAAAGCATGTCGTGAACTCGTGACCCTGTATATAAATATGTACTTATAAATGTTCATATTTTGAATATTTTTATGCAAAGAGAAATATAAATATAATTGTTTTTTAATAACATCGATTACCGTCGAAACGGTAGAAAATAAATTTCTAGGCATAATTTTAAAAGAGACGTAGGAAAATATTGTAAAATCGTCACTACGGCGTTAAATAATTGTATAAAACATCACCCAAAAACAGTAACACAAAGCATTTATTAGATAGATGCGTATTTATATATTTATTATATTTCATAATTTATTTCTTTTATTATTGTGCTACTGAAGATAGGGGCATAGCCTCTGAAATGCGCATCTAGCTAATAGATGCTTTTTCTTACGGTTTTTGGGTGATGTTTTATACAAGTAGAGAAATATGTAGATGATTCTGATATCTATTTATTTTAAATTTAAATTAATACTTTGTCAATACATACAAACTCAAATCAATTTATTAAGGCTAGGTTAAAGGAGCAGAGCCATGTGAACGTAGTGGCATAAATTGGCATTAGTACAGTTTTCTATTTTTTATAGGCTTGTTCACGCAGAAAACTGTTATGAACACATCTATGC
Organism: Leptodirus hochenwartii; assembly: GCA_947310635.1. Taxonomy (NCBI): domain Eukaryota; kingdom Metazoa; phylum Arthropoda; class Insecta; order Coleoptera; family Leiodidae; genus Leptodirus; species Leptodirus hochenwartii. Next base: position 8,825,667 of record OX371188.1, read on the forward strand.
ACCAATAATATTGCTTCATACAGTTAGGAATTCAATTGTTATCAATATATATTTGTATAAATTAACAATTAACGATAATAAATTACGTAATTACGTAACTCAAAGCATAAAATAGCTAGATGCGCATTTCAAAAGCTATGCCCCCATCTTCAGTAGGACAAGATCAAAACTAAATAAAATACCTATGTCACTAACTGTGATTACTATACAATTGAATAAAAATCTAGATAAGAATAATATAAATACACATCTAACTGTTAAAGGGAGAATTCTATCTTTGAAATGTACATTATTATAAACCATTAAATATATATTCTAATTCTATATAAAACATTTAACGTTATTGTCATATACTCGAAATTACCCATATTCTAATTGTTAGTACGCATAGATTCGTCGTTTGTTTGTGATCTAGTTCAGAAATTAATGAAATAAAGTCCAGCATGTAAATCTTTCATTTACTTATTTATTCATAACCACCAAAGAATATCCTGGTTATCTATGGAGCACACGAAAAGAATTCCGGCGTATGCAGACGAGTCATGATTTGCTATTCATATTTATTTGAATAAAGTTGTTATTTTAAGTTGTTAAATGTTATCAATATTTATTGATGCCATTTATTATTTATTACGTTATTCGCTTTCTTCCATTCAGCTATATTAATATAAATAATATGACTTGTTATACGATTTCAAAACATTTATAAGTTGTCAAGTTCGTTCTTCGTTCCAAAGATCCACGTGTACCAAATTATTACTTTATCTGTCATTATCAGAATGCGTGATCAGTCTGGACGACTTACAACGTCCGCTAGACTTGTGAATAGTGTCACAACAGGGCTGGACTAGATTATTGAAGCGAAAGTAACGAATGATTTAAAAAGTGGTGTTGGATACAACAGAAAGATAGAAAGATACACATATATCAGACCAGAAAATAGATACGTAGCATGCAAATTTCAAATGCCAATTAAAGATATGGCATCTCCTGCAACGTGAGGCATATAGACTTCGTATTTGGTGTTCAACATGCCGAAGGCGTATTTTAATTATAATTATATGATTATAAATTTATTAGCATTAGCATTTTTTGCAATTTATTCAAATTTGGATGTAAACATGTAAACAAATCAAAAAGAACGCAAATTAACAAAACGATTTCAATATCTGCCTTGTTGCAATTCATGAAAGCATACAGATCCAGTGCATATAGCTAATCAGTAGTTCTTTAAATATATATCAATCTTGTCATACTTGACAGCAGTGTATAAATGTGCTATCAGATCGACTCGAAAAATCTCCAAAAGAATAAAATATTATATTTCTTTTTATTAAATAACTGAAATATTACGAAGCAATACGATGAAGAACGAAATAAATGACAAACATACGCATCCTTGAAATTTGAATTGGCTGACATGAAAGTAGAATGATAAGAGAAACCTGTAAGCAAACTATAAAAAAGTGTAATACCGTTTGTACTCAATAGGTTCCAGCACTTCCTGGAACATAAATTTCTCAAAAACGATCTATGCCATAGGCTAATATATATAGACATTGCAATTGTATAGGAAATAGAGAATCGTAGGGGTATTTGAGGGGAATCGTTTTTAAGCAATTTTCATGGTCCAGGAAGTGCTGGAACCTAGTGAGTACGAACGGTATTACAGTTTTTTGTAGTTTGCTTACAGGTTTCTCTTATCATGCAATTTTTATGTCAGCCAATTCAAACTTCAAGGATGCGCATGTTTGTTATTTCTTTCGTACTTCATCGATTGTTTCGTAATATTTCGGTTATTTAATAAAAAGAAATTATAATATTTTATTCTTTTGGAGATTTTTCGAGTCGATCTGATAGCACATTTATACATTGTTGTCAAGTATGACAAGACTGATAAATATTTAAAAAACTACTGATTAGCTATATGTACTGGATCAGTATGCTTTCATGAATTGCAACAAGGCAGATATTGAAATCGTTTTGTAAATTTGAGTCATTTTTTTATTTGTTTACATCAAAATTTGAATAAATTGCAACATGCATTCCAACCAATCCTTCGGATTGATGGGAAACTAATGATATATGTGATAATGGAACCCGTTTAAAAATGCTAATGCTAATAGATTTATAATCATATAATTTATGAACATATAAAGCAATAATTTGTTACACGTGGATCTTTGGAACGAAGAACGAACTTGACAGCGAACCAAGAAGATCGCAATCCCGGCAAAAGAAAAGAAACGGTCGAGGTGCTTCTGAAGAGCGTAAGACAGCGAACATCACAGAATATTAAAGAGTTAGAGTATGCCTAGTACATTGTAATAGCTGGAATACATCCCTGATTGCATATTAAATAAACAAAACACAATTTTGTTGAACAAGTAATTCTTGGCGTTGTTGTTGTTGTTGTTTTCCAATTCCCCCAAAAAGTCCTGGTTCTTTGAACCGCAATCAGTGATGCGATCTAGGTATCTGCAAGGTGTTCCTATCGCCAGCGTCCAGCGTCGGCGATTACCAGCAGATACAACAAATCGATTCTAATCATAAGATACATTGCTCTATCAAATGATTCTTGTGAATTTGAACAATATTGTCTGCGCATATTGAATCGGTTGTTGAGCGGTAAAGTTGGGCAGATAATTCAAACACTTTATATAGTTATTTATATTCTCTGTTCGTAAGCATCTGATGCTGCGCAATAATAAGCAAATTTAATTCTTCATTAGTTAAAGAGTCCGCAATCCTAAAGATTGGTTGGAAACAGCACGCCATGCCGATCTATCCTGAGCTAATCCCTTCATCTCCCTATAGCTATTCATCTCAACGTCTTCAACTATCTGACTCACATACTCCAATCTAGGCCTACCTACCCCTCTCTTTCCCTCCACTCTACCTTCTATGATCAATTGCATAATCCCCCCATGCCTAAGAATATGCCCTACTAATCTGTCTCTCCTACGCTGTAACACTCTCCAGATACTTCTCTTCTCCCCTACTAACTCTAGTACAGCTTCATTTGTTACTTTATCTTCCCAACCAATCCTCATCATCCTCCTATAACACCACATTTCAAGTGCTTCTAATCTACGCTTCTCTTCCTTTCCTATAGTCCACGACTCACACCCGTACAGTGTAACACTCCAAACATATACCTTCAGTAATCTTTTTCTAATACGCAAGTCAATATTTAATCTTAAAATCTGTTCTTTTTCTACGAATGCCTTCCTACCCTGTGCTATCCTACACTTTATATCTACCTTGCTTCGATTATCTTTTGTGATTCTACTGCCTAAATAACAAAAATCTGACACTTCTTCGATTCTATTATCTCCTATTGAGATCCTCATTTTTCTACTGCATTCCTTTTTGTCACACCTCATCACTTTAGTTTTACCTATATTTATTTTCATGTTAAAATCCCTAGTCAATACTGCCTGCATACCATTCAATACCCTTTCTAAATTCTTTTCGCTTTCTTCCAATATAGCTATATCGTCGGCGAATCTCAGCATATATATTTTCTCTCCCTGTACATTCACACCTACACTATACTCTTCTTTTACTTTGTTTATTGCATCTTCTATATATAGATTAAATAATAACGGTGAGAGTGTACATCCCTGCCGAACTCCCTTCCCTATTTTTGTTACCTCTTCTTCCCCCTCAATTCTAACTAAGGCAGTTTGGTGTTTATATAAATTAAAAATTATTCTCCTATCCTTATAATCTATACCCGTTTCTTTTAAAATTCTAAACATTATGTCCCAATCTACATTATCAAATGCCTTTTCTAAATCTACAAAAGCTATGCAAGTTACCTTTCCTACCCTCTTTCTTTTTTCTACTACCGTTCTTAGTGCTAGAATCGCCTCTCTCGTCCCTCTGTTTTTCCTAAAACCAAACTGATCTTCTCCTAGCCTTTCCTCTACTTTATTTTCTAATCTCCTATAAATAATCTTTAACAATATCTTCGATGCATGTGATAGTAGGCTAATGGTCCTATAGTTCTCACACAAATTAGCTCCTATTTTCTTCGGCATTGTTACTATTCTACTACGCTGAAAATCCTGTGGTACTTCTGCCTTCTCATATATTTTACAAACTAACCTGTATAATCGCTCCTGCATTTTTTCCCCTGCGTGTTTTATTAATTCGGCTGGTATCATATCAATCCCCGCTGCTTTGTTATTCCGTAAATCATTTAATGCTCTATGAAACTCTGACCTAAGTATGCTAGGACCTAAGTCATCCTCATCTATCTGTTCCACACTTTATAGCTCCTCCATGTCCTGCCTACCTTATATAAATCTTCAAGATACTCCTTCCATCTTCTAGCTTTTTCCTTATTTTCTGTGAGTTCCTTACCCTGCTTATCACATATAATGTTACCCTTTGGTTTTACTTTAGAAAAATGTGACTTAATTTTCCTGTAGCCCAAATCTACTTTACCTCTTCTCATATCCTCCTCAATATCCTCACAATTTCCTTTTATCCACTCTTCTTTCGCTAGCTTGCATTTCCTATTAATTAAGTTCCTTAGTTCCTTATATTTTTTCTGTCCTGCTTCTGTGTTTCCTATTTTAATTTTCCTTCTTGATTCTATCATTTCAACTATTTCTTCCGTGATCCATTCCCTCCTACCTGCCCTTTTCTTTGTGCCTAATACTTCATTTGCTGCTGTAGTTAACCCATTTCTGATTTCCCTCCATTCGCAATCTATGTCGTTCCTAGATGTTCCATTAGCCATGATTTCTACTTTCTGCTTGTACTTTTCACATACATCAGCTAATTTTAACCTATCGACATTTACTCTGACCTGTTTAGACTTCTGTAATTTCTTGAATTTGACCTCTGAGTCCAGGACTACTAAATTATGGTCACTATCAATATCTGCTCCAGGTTAACTCTTACAATTCTTAATCTGGTTCCTAAACCTCTCTTTAACCAGTATGTAATCTATCTGATACCTCCCTATATCTCCTGGCATTTTCCACGGCATTCTCCTGGCATTCTTCATATGAAGCTAAAATTTATGAACAGATCCACCGATACGTGTTAATTTATACCAATGATTGATATATCGTAATATTGTTGTTTTACTTTTAGTTCGTTAGCAAGTTGCAATATAAACATTTCAATTTTGGATTGAGGCAGATTTTGGCTGGTTTTATCTGTCTGGAATTGTTTGTCAAAACATAAGTTTCATAATTTTTGTTGTCAGATACTTCCTTTGCCATGGTTTAGTAGACAGCTGGAATATTTCACGATTTTTAAGAGTTCAAAAAAAGGTAAATGATTTTATTGATCACGAAAACAGAACTAAAAGTCAATTATTCGCATTTGGCAGCTACTTTCACTTATTTATTGTGATACAAAGGCATAAGTAATAATAAGAAGGCAAGTTTGTATAATTTATGAGCAGTCATACGCATTATTTAAACACTTCGTTCGTGTAAATGCAATAAAAAGGAATAAACAATTTAGGCATGTAGACGTTTCCAGCTTTATAAAATTATTTTTTGTGAATAGTTTGTGTATGTACTACATTGATCTTCCTTGGATTTAATATATATATATATATATAACATTTTCTCATTATTAGAACCAAAGAACGGAAGAAATAGTTGAAATGATAGAAGCAAGAAGGAAAATTAAAATAGGAAACACAGAAGCAGGACAGAAAAAATATAAGGAACTAAGGAACTTAATTAATAGGAAATGCAAGCTAGCGAAAGAAGAGTGGATAAAAGGAAACTGTGAGGATATTGAGGAGGATATGAGAAGAGGTAAAGTAGATTTGGGCTACAGGAAAATTAAGTCACATTTTTCTAAAGTAAAACCAAAGGGTAACATTATATGTGATAAGCAGGGTAAGGAACTCACAGAAAATAAGGAAAAAGCTAGAAGATGGAAGGAGTATCTTGAAGATTTATATAAAGGTAGGCAGGACATGGAGGAGCTAGAAAATGTGGAACAGATAGATGAGGATGACTTAGGTCCTAGCATACTTAGGTCAGAGTTTCATAGAGCATTAAATGATTTACGGAATAACAAAGCAGAGGGGATTGATATGATACCAGCCGAATTAATAAAACACGCAGGGGAAAAAATGCAGGAGCGATTATACAGGTTAGTTTGTAAAATATATGAGAAGGGAGAAGTACCACAGGATTTTCAGCGTAGTAGAATAGTAACAATGCCGAAGAAAATAGGAGCTAAATTGTGTGAGAACTATAGGACCATTAGCCTACTATCACATGCATCGAAGATATTGTTAAAGATTATTTATAGGAGATTAGAAAATAAAGTAGAGGAAAGGCTAGGAGAAGATCAGTTTGGTTTTAGGAAAAACAGAGGGACGAGAGAGGCGATTCTAGCACTAAGAACGGTAGTAGAAAAAAGAAATAGGGTAGGAAAGGTAACTTGCATAGCTTTTGTAGATTTAGAAAAGGCATTTGATAATGTAGATTGGGACATAATGTTTAGAATTTTAAAAGAAACGGGTATAGATTATAAGGATAGGAGAATAATTTTTAATTTATATAAACACCAAACTGCCTTAGTTAGAATTGAGGGGGAAGAAGAGGTAGCAAAAATAGGGAAGGGAGTTCGGCAGGGATGTACACTCTCACCGTTATTATTTAATCTATATATAGAAGATGCAATAAACAAAGTAAAAGAAGAGTATAGTGTAGGTGTGAATGTACAGGGAGAGAAAATATATATGTTGAGATTCGCCGACGATATAGCTATATTAGAAGAAAACGAAAAGAATTTAGAAAGGGTATTGAATGGTATGCAGGCAGTATTGACTAGGGATTTTAACATGAAAATAAATATAGGTAAAACTAAAGTGATGAGGTGTGACAAAAAGGAATGCAGTAGAAAAATGAAGATCTCAATAGGAGATAATAGAATCGAAGAAGTGTCAGATTTTTGTTATTTAGGCAGTAGAATCACAAAAGATAATCGAAACAAAGTAGATATAAAGTGTAGGATAGCACAGGGTAGGAAGGCATTCGTAGAAAAAGAACAGATTTTAAGATCAAATATTGACTTGGGTATTAGAAAAAGATTACTGAAGGTATATGTTTGGAGTGTAGCACTGTACGGGTGTGAGGCGTGGACTATAGGAAAGGAAGAGAAGCGTAGATTACAAGCATTAGAAATGTGGTGTTATAGGAGGATGATGAGGATTGGTTGGGAAGATAAAGTAACAAATGAAGCTGTACTAGAGTTAGTAGGGGAGAAGAGAAGTATCTGGAGAGTGTTACAGCGTAGGAGAGACAGATTAGTAGGGCATATTCTTAGGCATGGGGGGATTATGCAATTGATCATAGAAGGTAGAGTGGAGGGAAAGAGAGGGGTAGGTAGGCCTAGATTGGAGTATGTGAGTCAGATAGCTGAAGACGTTGAGATGAATAGCTATAGAGAGATGAAGGGATTAGCTCAGGATAGATCGGCATGGCGTGCTGTTTCCAACCAATCTTTAGGATTGCGGACTGTTTAACTAAAGAACCAAAATATCCAAGTCTTCATTTCCGCTTTATTCGAGAACGATTAGTTACCACATTTTGGATCTATTATAGCTATTTATATTCATGATCCAAACAATAACAGTCTTACGAGATCACTGAAATCAATTCTCACATGAGCTACCTTAATGCGTGCCTAAAATGATGATTACAACGTTTATCTTTAATATAATTTGTATATTAGTTTGTGTCACTTAGATTGCATTTTACCTAGATATATTAATATTGAAATCACTCTTATATATTTGACGTTTCTTGCCAAATTATATATTTGTACGATTCTGACTTTAACAAGCATTGGTGCGATAATTCATAAATATACCATTTTAAGAACATCGATTTCATGTGCAAGTACATATACGATTATTATTCCAATTATTTTTAGGTATCTAAAACAGAATCGTAGAGTATTTTACGAAAGCAAAACGGAGGCACCAAGCGTTATGCATCATTAGCACCATGTATCACGGTTAAATTCATTTTGTGTAATATAATTTCACTCTATTATTGACTAATGTGGAGTGGACAATACGATTGTTATAGTGAAAGCCTCTTCATTTATGGCAAATGTTGTTTTATTCCTATATTTACTTGTATGTATAGCGTATTTTCTGTGAATGAATTGGGGTTATATTTATGTTTTGTTGACAACATTAATTGTATTTGATACTAGTGCCATCTTCCGCTATCCTTACTCTTTACGCTAGTGGTGCCCTCTTTCGATATCCTTACTGACTACATGAGTAAGATAACGAGAGATGTCACTAGATGTAAAACAACCACCTAAAATTGATACGCATTTTTATATAGAGTTGCTCTGTCTATAGTCATTTGTCAATGCCTATGGTCTATGACTATACTTGCAATGTAAATGATCGAATATCACACCTAATCTCTTTAGTTCTTACCAAATTAGGGTAAACAATCAAAACCATTTATTTAACAGCTGATACATACACAGTCACGACATTGACAAATACCATCAGTTATATTTTCAATAGTTGATTCATAATTCTTTTGGTGTTTCATTATAATTTAAATTATTTTAGAATACTATTTTGCAAAGTTTTAATTCGCTGAGTAAATGAGATTCAAAGGGAAATCACATTTCCACAAATTTCATAGACCAGGAAGTGCTGCACTCTGATGGTGATCTATAGATTGTGGTTGTATTCATTATCTGCAATATTTATGATAAATTATGGAAAATTTCCATTAATCAGGAAAAGACTTAAAAAGCGACAGTAATTAAACGCTCTATCTGGTGAAGATTTTAATGTCTACTTCTCAATGCAAGCTGGGAAATTACTGGGAATATTTCCAAAATAAGTGCCAGCGTACTCAACATTGTTTCCAGATGATACAACTAGCAGCACAAAGAAGCTGCGTTATCAACTGAATCAACGCAATTGTGAGACCCTAGAAAACCCTTGACAGAGAACGAAGCGCTACTAACCATGAACAAACTAGCCACAGTTGTCTATGAAACAGTGGCGGTTTCTTTCGAGGCGGCACAGCCGCGTGCCCGCCATGAACCTTGAGCGCATCACCGTAGATATATAATTGTATTGTGATATTTTAACTCGGCTTTATTTTTTCTAAAAGATAACGCTTGCGTTCGATAGCACTCAACACTAGCGATGGCAAACTGTAGGTCACTTTGAGGAACTAGTTCGTAGTTCATTTCAATGTACCGTTCACGAACTATAGGTCGTGAACTACTAACATCTTTTTAAAATGAACTAGTTCACGACTATATGAAATATATCCACATACTGAAAATAAACTCAATTTTTCTCAATATAAAAATATTAAATAGTAAAAAATAAATAAATTGAAATATTTCAATACTTATAAGAATGAGTAAGAAAAATCAACAATGCTTAGAATTTATACAAAACATATATATAAGGAAATATAATTTCGTTCCGTTTACCAACATACTTTATCACATAAATGGTACTATTGGTACTGTATATTATACTGTATTATACGGTTACGAGCCGTTGTGATTCATGAACGGTTCAAATGTAGTACACGACGGGTTCAGGACCTAGCACAAGTACATCAATGCGTACACCGTACACCATGTAGTTGATAGTTCACGAACTAGGTCATAGTGACCTATAGGTCGTTGCAAAACATCGTCACAGTACGACCGTCCTTTGATTGAACCGTTCAGAGTGAACGGTGCGCGAGTGAACTACACATCGCTACGCAACACAACACGATGTGCGGCGAGCAAGTATGAGTTAAGTGCATATGCACTCATCCTAGCCGTGCAAGCGGTAGTGAGAGCCACCGTATGCAGTAATAAACATATTATCTAGAAATAAACATATTATCTATTATTCCCCTTATAAATAATAAAAAAAATCTGTTTCCTTGGTTCGTGTATCGTATGAGCCGCAAACAAAATAGCGGCCCGGGTTGCTATGGCAACGTGAATATATTGTTGTTTTAAGCTATTTCGGGCCGCAATTCTTTAGCGTCCCAACAGAGAAGATTTTTTATGAAATTTAATTTTTTTAAATTTTTTAAATTTTTTATTGAAATCAATCAAATCTTTGAGATTTCCTAGAAAATTAGCAAGACTATTAGAGGTATTATATGTTACTTTAAAATTATATTTATTTAAAATACTATCTAAACTACGCGCAATAATAGGATCAAAGGTAATTTAACAAATTTTGGAGTCGAATTATTACCTTGTTCTAAACTACTAATTTTTCTGATATCTCTTGTTCTTTTAAATTTTCTTAATATGTTATTTATAATTTTATAAGAATAGCCATTTTGTACTGCTATATTTTGGATATTATTTAATTCAATGTTATATTTATCATTAGATAAAGCAAATTTAATAATCGGTTAATTAAATAATTAAAAGTAGCATATTTATGATGACGACATGATTTGAATCGTTCCGTATATAGCAGTCCATGTGTTCGTAGCTTTTCTATATATATCAAATTCTAATTTATTATTATTTCTAATTACAAAAACATCTAAGAAAGGTAACTGATTATTATTTTAGATTTCAAAAGTAAATTTAATTGAAGTAAATTTAGAATTTAATATTAAGAAAATTGGATAATATTTTTATGTTTCTAAATTTTACAGGTGATACATAAATTGCGATCTATTCCAGAGTGATGTGCCCGACCGTTTTTGTTTTATTTGTTTGACGTATTTAAAACTATTACATTTACCATACATAGTTGTGAATTATTAATAATTACCGGTTTTTGTGATTAATTGTTATACATTAAATATATAAATTTTTCAATATATTACAAAATAATAAATGCAATATATAGAATATTTAAGTTTATAGGTACGACTGCTGTTAAAGAAGCAAATTGCAAGGTATCAATTTTATTATTTTTTTTAGGTATTTTATTAAATTCTTATACATTATTCACTTTAACCCTGTTATTCGTTTTGTATCACTAATAGCCGGTAATTATTAATAAAAATCGGTTAATTACTTTGACCGTAACAAATATACTCGTATGCATAAAATATGCAAGGAAATACATAAATTTAGGCAGAAAAATATTGTTGGGTATTGACAAATTATCTCTATGTTAGTTTTTGAGCTATCATAAAGGTTGAGTTACCATAAATAGAAGTTGCCTATATTTTCTTATGTAATCACCCTGACAAATATGGTACTTAATATGAACCACGAGTGATTTTTTTTTTAAATTTAATATAAATTTGCAATAACTAAATATGCGCCGCTAAAGCTTTTTTTAGTTAACTTATACTTTTAGAAATTTTAAGTAAAAATATAATTATTTCTTCAAATAATAAAGGAAATGAATTTTGTCAGAAAGAGTTTGTTTACACAAAAATATTAAATTTTGTTATTATTATTTTATTTATTTATTTTTAGTTATTTTAGATTTCACAAACCAATATTTTTTGCTGTTACTTGTTATTTTCGTTAATTTATAATTTGTATTGTTCTTTAAAGATTTATAGGTCATATTATATGCCAATTTTGAAGTACTTCTGTCATGTTGACTTATTTATTTAATAGTATATCAATCACGATTCGTGACAGAGATATTATATTTAGTTTTACTTGTGCTATTGAAGATGGGCGCATAGCCTTCGAAATGTACATCTAGCTACGTAATGGTTTAAGTTACGGTATTTGGGTGATATTCTATACTATTATTTAACACCGTAGTCATAAAAAAAAAGTAATATTAATCTTAATGGAAACGTGAATATAATAAAAATATTAAAATAACTATCGATTGCAAACTATCGACACATGAAAGTCGTATAGTCATCACATTGGAGACATTTAATGCTTTATTAATCCGAGACTTATTTTTAATGGTGAAATAATCAGTTGTATTTTATATTTATACCATGATTCTTATGAATGACTTTTATAATTCTATAAACATTAACTGACTTTTTCAAACTGGTTATATTTGTATATATTGTTTCGAATTTCAAATAGCAAACCAAATCTATTGTGGATGTCAACACTGTTTAAAGCAATCTTATATTAAAACAATTTCATTTAGAATATTATATTTCTTAGTAAACGATAAATTTTATATGGCTGTGTATCGCATATTTAATGCAGTCTTACTTTAAAATTTAATGCAACAAAACTTTTTTTAAATAAAAATCTTTCATTCTGAGAAAAGCCTTTTTCCAACACTGGTCGCATACGTGGCATAAGATGCATTACTAATATACTGCGCATGATCGACTCTACGACATGTTTCGTACCCCTTAGTCTGCCTCTAAATATATCTTTTTATATTAAAGCAGTGATTGTTTGTGTTGGTTATTGTAAAGTAAATCACATTAGCTATTAGTAAAGCATTATTATAAAAGATTATAGATTTTAAATTTAATCTCCGTGTTTGTTAGAGTATAAAATTTGGATGCCATGTTTTCCTGAAGAAAAAAGCTCTTAGAATGTGCTCTGCGAAGCAACACAAAAGATAATCTGGTGCGTGAAAACAACATATTAAATATTGGTGTTATCAATGATTTTACGTTATGTTCTTCCAATTATTCAAATCTCAAAGAGTCATTAATTTATTTACATAGGACATTTAGTAAATTCTGGGACATTTTTCTTTTCGATGTATTTATACCATACAGAATACTTGCTAAGTCATAAAAAATTAGATATGGAGGAACTAGAAGTTTTTAACTCAATATATGAGAATTTAACAAAAATACTGTAGTAAAATATTTATGGTTAATAAGATAAGTGATGATGATCAAACGAAATTTTTTATATAGATTTGTTATAAAAAACAATTAGTTAAAGAGTCCGCAATCCTAAAGATTGGTTGGAAACAGCACGCCATGCCGATCTATCCTGAGCTAATCCCTTCATCTCCCTATAGCTATTCATCTCAACGTCTTCAACTATCTGACTCACATACTCCAATTTAGGCCTACCTACCCATCTCTTTCCCTCCACTCTACCTTCTATGATCAATTGCATAATCCCCCCATGCCTAAGGATATGCCCTACTAATCTGTCTCTCCTACGCTGTAAAACTCTCCAAATACTTCTCTTCTCCCCTACTAACTCTAGTACAGCTTCATTTGTTACTTTATCTTCCCAACCAATCCTCATCATCCTCCTATAACACCACATTTCGAATGCTTGTAATCTACGCTTCTCTTCCTTTCCTATAGTCCACGCCTCACACCCGTACAGTGCTACACTCCAAACATATACCTTCAGTAATCTTTTTCTAATACCCAAGTCAATATTTGATCTTAAAATCTGTTCCTTTTCTACGAATGCCTTCCTACCCTGTGCTATCCTACACTTTATATCTACCTTGCTTCGATTATCTTTTGTGATTCTACTGCCTAAATAACAAAAATCTGACACTTCTTCGATTCTATTATCTCCTATTGTGATCCTCATTTTTCTACTGCATTCCTTTTTGTCACACCTCATCACTTTAGTTTTACCTATATTTATTTTCATGTTAAAATCCGTAGTCAATACTGCCTGCATACCATTCAATACCCTTTCTAAATTCTTTTCGCTTTCTTCCAATATAGCTATATCGTCGGCGAATTTCAACATATATATTTTCTCTCCCTGTACATTCACACCTACACTATACTCTTCTTTTACTTTGTTTATTGCATCTTCTATATATAGATTAAATAATAACGGTGAAAGTGTACATCCCTGCCGAACTCCCTTCCATATTTTTGCTACCTCTTCTTCCCCCTCAATTCTAACTAAGGCAGTTTGGTGTTTATTAGTTAAAGAGTCCGCAATCCTAAAGATTGGTTGGAAACAGCACGCTATGCCGATCTATCCTGAGCTAATCCCTTCATCTCCCTATAGCTATTCATCTCAACGTCTTCAACTATCTGACTCACATACTCCAATCTAGGCCTACCTACCCCTCTCTTTCCCTCCACTCTACCTTCTATGATCAATTGCATAATCCCCCCATGCCTAAGAATATGCCCTACTAATCTGTCTCTCCTACGTTGTAACACTCTCCAAATACTTCTCTTCTCCCCTACTAACTCTAGTACAGCTTCATTTGTTACTTTATCTTCCCAACCAATCCTCATCATCCTCCTATAACACCACATTTCAAGTGCTTCTAATCTACGCTTCTCTTCCTTTCCTATAGTCCACGCCTCACACCCGTACAGTGCTACACTCCAAACATATACCTTCAGTAATCTTTTTCTAATACCCAAGTCAATATTTGATCTTAAAATCTGTTCTTTTTCTACGAATGCCTTCCTACCCTGTGCTATCCTACACTTTATATCTACCTTGCTTCGATTATCTTTTGTGATTCTACTGCCTAAATAACAAAAATCTGACACTTCTTCGATTCTATTATCTCCTATTGTGATCCTCATTTTTCTACTGCATTCCTTTTTGTCACACCTCATCACTTTAGTTTTACCTATATTTATTTTCATGTTAAAATCCCTAGTCAATACTGCCTGCATACCATTCAATACCCTTTCTAAATTCTTTTCGCTTTCTTCCAATATAGCTATATCGTCGGCGAATCTCAGCATATATATTTTCTCTCCCTGTACATTCACACCTACACTATACTCTTCTTTTACTTTGTTTATTGCATCTTCTATATATAGATTAAATAATAACGGTGAGAGTGTACATCCCTGCCGAACTCCCTTCCCTATTTTTGCTACCTCTTCTTCCCCCTCAATTCTAACTAAGGCATTTTATATAAATTAAAAATTATTCTCCTATCCTTATAATCTATACCCGTTTCTTTTAAAATTCTAAACATTATGTCCCAATCTACATTATCAAATGCCTTTTCTAAATCTACAAAAGCTATGCAAGTTACCTTTCCTACCCTCATTCTTTTTTCTACTACCGTTCTTAGTGCTAAAATCGCCTCCCTCGTCCCTCTGTTTTTCCTAAAACCAAACTGATCTTCTCCTAGCCTTTCCTCTACTTTATTTTCTAATCTCCTATAAATAAACTTTAGCAATATCTTCGATGCATGTGATAGTAGACTAATGGTCCTATAGTTCTCACACAAATTAGCTCCTATTTTCTTCAGCATTGTTACTATTCTACTACGCTGAAAATCCTGTGGTACTTCTCCCTTCTCATATATTTTACAAACTAACCTGTATAATCGCTCCTGCATTTTTTCCCCTGCGTGTTTTATTAATTCGGCTGGTATCATATCAATCCCCGCTGCTTTGTTATTCCGTAAATCATTTAATGCTCTATGAAACTCTGACCTAAGTATGCTAGGACCTAAGTCATCCTCATCTATCTGTTCCACATTTTCTAGCTCCTCCATGTCCTGCCTACCTTTATATAAATCTTCAAGATACTCCTTCCATCTTCTAGCTTTTTCCTTATTTTCTGTGAGTTCCTTACCCTGCTTATCACATATAATGTTACCCTTTGGTTTTACTTTAGAAAAATGTGACTTAATTTTCCTGTAGCCCAAATCTACTTTACCTCTTCTCATATCCTCCTCAATATCCTCACAATTTCCTTTTATCCACTCTTCTTTCGCTAGCTTGCATTTCTTATTAATAAAGTTCCTTAGTTCCTTATATTTTTTCTGTCCTGCTTCTGTGTTTCCAATTTTAATTTTCCTTCTTGCTTCTATCATTTCAACTATTTCTTCCGTGATCCATTCCCTCCTACCTGCCCTTTTCTTTGTGCCTAATACTTTATTTGCTGCTGTAGTTAACCCATTTCTGATTTCCCTCCATTCGCAATCTATGTCGTTCCTAGATGTTCCATTAGCCATGATTTCTACTTTCTGCTTGTACTTTTAATATAAAAAACAATATAAAAATGTTATTATGAAACATAACTAAATGACGTATAAATCAAAAACATGGTACACACGCGCTAATTTCTATAAGAATTAATTGAAAATATTCCTGAAAAAAGGAAAACAATAAAGGTTAGCACACATAAAATAAATTATGTAACAAAGGAACTAAGCAAAATGAAAAATACCTTAGATGCTTTACACGTGATTCAAAACGTCTTAAAAAATGAAGAATCAAGAAGCGTGTATAAAATGTTTAAGACGGAATATACAAATGCTTGTCAAGCTGCGAAAAAGAACAGCAATACACACATAATAAATGCTTCGGAAAATAAACAAAAAGCAATATGGAAAGTTATTAATTCGGAGAGAAGCCAACAGAAAAGACAACCTGAATCGACACTCACAGCTGAAGAGTTAAATATCTTCTTCGCAAATGTTGGAGAAAAGATAATTAACAGTGTTCAGGTTACTCAAGAGAGTGCTACAAACCTCATGAGAAGTATAAGCATAGATAACACTGCAACATGCTATCTCTACGACTGTACTGTCACGGAAATTAAAGGCATAATTGATTTTATTTTATTTTTTAATCTTCAACTTATCTACAAAACTTTTTAAATATGTATGTGACGTTATAGTACATCCAATTACATTGCTTATTAATAAATGCTTTAAAGAAGGGATTTTCCCAACTGAACTAAAGAAAGCAAAAGTAACGCTGACTATACAAGTAAGGGAGATATAAACAGTGCTGATAATTATAGACCTATCTCTATACTTCCAGTATTCTCTAAGTTCTTTGAATTGGCATTAAAAAACAGAATGATCAAATTCCTAGAAAAAAAGAAGTTGCTTAGCGATTATTAGCATGGGAACAGAGGAGGAAGGAGTACGTCAACAGCACTGCTTTCTATGATTGAACATATACGATTAGCATTAGATCATCATAAGCATTTAGATATGATCAGTCTGGATCTTAGCAAGGCTTTTGATTCTGTACCACATAATCTGTTACTATCGAAGCTATACTATTATGGTTTTAGGGGTCCTATCTTCAATATCCTAAAGTTGTACCTTAATGGAAGGTCCAAGTGTGTTCACTGGAAAGATTAGTTAGCGAATGAGAAAGAAGTTAAATACGGATTTCCTCAAGGAAGCATCTTGGGACCTCTTCTTTTTATCGTCTTCATTAATGACATCCAAATAACTGGTACTTCACATATAAGTCTCTACTGCGATGACACATCTTTCTTAATTGCGGACAACAGCAAGGACACATTCAGGAGGCATCTAAGCAAGTACAAGAAAATGCGGAAATATGGTTTGCATCTAATAAACTTAAAATCAATTCGGAAAAGACGAAGAAAATTACCTTTGGTAGCAGACAGCCGTCAAATTCCTAGGCGTCTACGTAGACAGCCGCCTGTGTTGCAGTGCGCAAATAGATGCTGTTTGCAAGAAGGTGTCCAACCCTTTATACTGTCTCAGATAACTGAAGGCAATAAGCACTCAAGAAACAGTTCATACAGCGTATTGTGCAAATGTCCACAGTATACTCTCATATGGGATCCTAAAATGGGGAACAGTTTCAGAGATCCAAAGAATTTTCATTCTACAAAAGAGACCATTAAGAATTATATTTAACATGGAGCAATGAGACTCGTGCAGAGAAAAATTTAAAAATGAAAAAATACTTACTGTATTCTATCTATATTCTGGAATGTATTAAATATGTCCATTCGAACCAGCAATTGTATAAAACCAACGGACACTATCACACCTTTAATACTCGTCATCGGCAATCGCTGCAAATGCCACTCCATGTGGGGTCGGACACGTAGCAGTTCATAGATAACTGGGGTGCAAAGTTCTATAATAAAATTCCCAGGACCATAAGAAAAATTACAGCAAATACGTTTAAGAAGACAGTAAAGCGAATACTTACTGATGGAGGTTTCTATAGTGTAGATCAATATTTGGAAAGTGAAATTTCCAAGCCGCAGTTATAATACAGATGTTTTGTTTTTGTTTCCGTGTCTGTGACTATTGGGGCTATCATTGTTATGTATACAAAACCAATGTTTGAACTGTTATGGTTTTATTTTTATTTTTAACGAGTTCTTTTGTGTATAAATATAAATATGTTTTTATTATTGTATAGAAATTGTAATTATAAAAAGAACATTTCGTTTTTAAGAAGTTTTAAAACTTGCCTGTGGCCAATAATTAATATTACAAGTCCTGACAATTATCATGTAGCTTTGATGGTAAATAAATTTATTCCAATTAGAATTATCTAATTCATGTTCCGTTGTGGTTGGTGTGCACACAACAGTCCTTGGTTTTTGCGTCTGTTGCCAATGTTGGCGTTGTAATAAATGTTTAAACCCATCTACAAGAACAGAGCACCTACCGACTGAGGCGCTCATCCCTCATGCAACCTGTAGCTACAAATCGCCGAGAAACACAGCCTAGTTTGTGCCAGGGAAGATATCGTGCATGTAAGGCACGCGATTCCAACGTTGCGACGTTTCTATGCTTTGTTGACTACCGAAAGGCGTTCGACTCGGTGAATTGGAAGTCCTTGTGGGTCATCATTCTGACAGAGAGAAGACACTTCCAGACCGACCACCTAATACGGCTAACCAAATACACCAACAACAGAGGCAAAGTTCCGATACGACCACCCATACGTATGTAAGATAACTCCGCAGTTTGCATAACGAAAACTCCACGATAATTAATCTTTTTTTAAAACTTTTACTTTTAAAGCTCTTTATTGGTATTATATATGGTTTTACAATAAATCTTATATCTATTCTTAATCTATATGCGCATATGCGCTTGTTAAGTAGAACAAGACTTATTTCCTAGTTCTTATATTATGTAACTTATTCCTATAAATAAAGTATGTACTAAGTTGTAAAGTAATTGTTTGAGGATTTTGTTTGTTTGGGGGAAAATGAGCGAGGGAAAACCCCAGATATTAATCTGTTAATGATATTTTAGTGATATGGTAATACTTTTAATTTAAATTCCAGATCAGACTTATTGCGCCCTCTATACGACAATAGTCGAAAAGTCGCTATTATTATGTGATATGGTATTATAGTTATTGTACCCCAGCGGGTAGCGTATGTACTTCTTCATCTATTGTCGGATAGATGGCGAACGCGTTAGTACCGGTATAATAAGTAAAATACTTCTATGCCTGGTATAGGTTCTATGTGTACCTTAGAAAGCTACTCAATATAGATTCGTCAGAACGTCAGATTCTGATTCGCTGTCCCGTGGTCTCTCGTCCGCCTGATGGTGCGCCAACAGTGGATGGTATCAAGGGTGGAGCTGACGCATCCGCATGGGAACGAGAGAGGCCCAGGAGAGAGGCCCAGGAGAGAGGCCCAGGAGAGAGGCCCAGGAGAGAGGCCCAGGAGAGAGGCCCAGGAGAGAGGCCCAGGAGAGAGGCCCAGGAGAGAGGCCCAGGAGAGAGGCCCAGGAGAGAGGCCCAGGAGAGAGGCCCAGGAGAGAGGCCCAGGAGAGAGGCCCAGGAGAGAGGCCCAGGAGAGAGGCCCAGGAGAGAGGCCCAGGAGAGAGGCCCAGGAGAGAGGCCCAGGAGAGAGGCCCAGGAGAGAGGCCCAGGAGAGAGGCCCAGGAGAGAGGCCCAGGAGAGAGGCCCAGGAGAGAGGCCCAGGAGAGAGGCCCAGGAGAGAGGCCCAGGAGAGAGGCCCAGGAGAGAGGCCCAGGAGAGAGGCCCAGGAGAGAGGCCCAGGAGAGAGGCCCAGGAGAGAGGCCCAGGAGAGAGGCCCAGGAGAGAGGCCCAGGAGAGAGGCCCAGGAGAGAGGCCCAGGAGAGAGGCCCAGGAGAGAGGCCCAGGAGAGAGGCCCAGGAGAGAGGCCCAGGAGAGAGGCCCAGGAGAGAGGCCCAGGAGAGAGGCCCAGGAGAGAGGCCCAGGAGAGAGGCCCAGGAGATTTGAGCGGTAGGTTATGCGAAAATGCATTTACCGCGAATCGCGGTAAAATTGGACGCTAAAATTGAGCCTTGCAATTTCAGATTCAGCTTATCAATCAATCAATCAAGAAACAAAGATACTTTTAAATTCTTTTAAATACTCAAGGAACTTTCAATCTAATGAATCTTCAATCTTCTTCTTCTAACAATGTGCTAAAAATTCGGCTTTAGATCGGATCAAGTTGGTACAACAACGTCCACTACACTTTTCAGTTGTTCACAATCCCATCTTGGTGCAAAATACAATGAAATAAAAAAATGCATGGGAAATCATTCTCCGCTCATAAGCGGAGAATGATTTGTTTTTGTGTGATTGCAAAAAAACCCCCTTGTTTAAAAAAACAAGGGGTTTTTTTGCAAAAGCAATCACACCAGTCGCAATGCTTGATCAATATTTATATTTTTATTTTGTAAACATGTTAACAGACTTTCTGAAATATCTCTACCCTTTTCCAAGAAGTCAAGACGTTCTTCTTAAACTCCGAAAAATGTGATATATTTAACCATGACGCAATATGGTTGTATCGGAAATATCAGTTGATTCGTCAACAGCAATGGATTCGTCAACAGAATTAATATCCATAATTTACATATGCGAAACTTTTTCATAAATAGTTATAATTCTTTCCGTTACAGTTCGGCTGAGAGGGGTAAATTTTCTTACATAACTCAACCTTATTTTTCATATCTTTAAACAAAATTTTACAGACATTGTACATGAATTTTTTTTTAAATTCCCCATCTTAAATGCTATGCCTCTTTTGCTATTTCTAAGGATAACAGGAGAGGCCCACTTGCTTTATTAGTATTTTGTCGAAGATTTCGTCCAACTTGTTTGTTGAACTAATGTTTTCTTTTGTAATTCTTCAACAGTTTTTCTTCCACTATCACCACCAGGATACATTTTAAAATGTCGTTTAATATTACTAGATTTATTAGTGAAATCGCAAATGGCAAATTAAACATTGAGGATTCCATTTCCATAAATGCAAAATTCTCTGTCCACATTGTGTTGAAGCGTCTGTTTTCCTCAGCTAATTTTCTTTTTCTTGAGCTAATTTTTTTATGAGGGTTATTATCACTATTTTAATGTAATAAAAATTAAATTGCTTATAACTTAAGTTGTTACATTTAAGCACCATACATCATTAGACAAAAACCGTTATTGTAGACATCTTGTAGACTCGACCAGCTTGTTTCCGTACTTCACGTTCATTTGTATGCTCAATATTGAGACACTACTTTTTCTCCGATCAATAATATCCGATATTTCATATATAGTATATAGTACGCAACTTTACTGTACGTACAACTTTACTCGATAATTTTATAACCGATATTTATTTACAGTAAATTTTTGTTACAGACTAAATAGCCTAATTACAACATAATTCTCGAAAATTTTAAATAAATATATATATAAATAAAATTAAATAAATATAGTTAATAAATAACGTATAAAAATAAAAAACAAAAATCTATGAAATATACAATTCTAAATATATGCAATGTGTTAAAACCAATAAAAAGAAAAAAAATGCATATCTAATTTCAAATTTCCAGAAGCACATTGTCTGGTATACCCGAATATACTTACGATATGAGTCTACTGTTAAACCGAAAGTATGTCAAGTTTCTTTCGTTAATTCATTATACAATGTCATGATTCGATTAATGGGACATCGTACCCACATTCGTATTTAATTTTGGAATATAAAATAGCGTTCTAGCATTTGTCTTATGGTAAGGTATATAAAAGTTTATTTTTCCCAGTATATATGGGCAGTCAATGATACTATTTAGGATTCTATATAAGAATAGAAACGTGCTCCGTTTTCTTCGAGCTTGCACTTTTGATATATTAAATCTGTTTCTTGTCAGTTCGTAATCAGTGTAAAGGATAGGATTTCTGATTTTTTTATAGTATAGCACTTGATAAACTTATTTTGTACCGTCTCGATGCACTTTGATAATATGTTTGTTCCAGGATCCCAAACGTATGTGGCAAATTCAAATTTGCTCCTGACCATTGCTTTATATAACGTGATTATGGTGTTAATGCTTGTAGAATATTTTGTGCTTCGTATAATAAATCACAACAACTTCATCGCATGCGAACATGTTTCCAGTGATTATGATTCTCATAACAAAAGCGCGTATTAAAAAAAAAGTCCTTTATTGATGCGATTAATTGCAACGGTATATTATTCATATAATATTGGTTAATAGGAGTGTACCTTGTAAGACTGAATGCCATATGCATGCACTTTGATACATTAAAGTTTATTTTGTTTTTCACACTCCACTCAACTAATCGATTTAAACCTGCTTATAGGTATATCGAGTCATTTGAATCTTTAAGTTTACGATATAATTTTAAATCAGCAGCAAATAGTTTATACTCTAACACCTTTATTACTGAGCCAACATCATTAATAAAAATAATATAGAATATCACCTAATAAAAGTGATATTTTTAAAAATCATTAATAAAGATCAAAAATAGTAACGGACCTAGTTACTCCCCTGTGGAATTTCTGATAACATAGCTATAGACTTCGATATTTTCTTTTTATATTGTAAATATAACTGTCTATTCTTTAAGTATGGAATAAAAAATGTGTTAATGGATCTGATCCACAGCTAGCTAATTTATGTAATAGAATATCACGGTTTACTTTGTCAAACGCCTTTTCAAAATCTGTATAAATTACATCAACATCTGTTAACGTATCGATGGCTTCGGAAATATAGTTACTAAATGATACAAGTTTACTTTTGATAGATCTCTCTCGCACAAAGCCATGCTGGTTTATATCTATACTAGTTCTTACATGATTATATAATTTTCCAACAAGTATTTGTTTCAGTACAGCTTAACAGATCGTTGTTGATTGCTCACCAGATAGAATAAAAAAATGGTCATCAAGTTTTGCCACGTTTACTTACTGGCAAAACAATAAAAATGTTAGCACTACTACCTTATAGCATGTAGTACTTCAAAACATGGGCATCAGATATCTTACATATTATAAGATTATAACAATAGGTTGCCTATTTTTATAACATTTACTTTTATAATAATAACTATAATAATAATGAATGATAAGAATAAAACATTTTCTATAACAGAGATAGCAAACTTGTGGCCAGCTCGATGATTTTAAAATATTTTGCATCGCACCCTCCAAATGGTGCGATGTAGAATTAAGATTATTGTGCGAGAACTTTTTTGATCAGCTGATATCATCAGTGTTGGTGTATTTTATGTGTGGCCCAAGACAATTCTTCTTCCAATGTGGCCCAGGGAAGCCAAAAGATTGGACACCAATGTCTTAAACCTTAAAGAGATATCCTGGTATTAACTTATTTAAGATAGAAGATTTACTATTAACTATTAACTATTAACTTATTTAACTTTAGAAGATAATAAATGAGCACACAGATTACTGAATCTGATGTGCAGTTTTAAAAGTTAAATCCCTCGATAATCAGCAATCAATTATATAGATATTTCAAACTTCCGCTTTATGTTTGCTATATTGCATTTATAAAAAATAATCTTCAGTTAATTTATTGACCTTTAATTTTATATTGTAATCAATTATATCATTTTTATTGTTGTGATATTGAATACTCTTTTGATATTTTAAAATATGTTTTAATTATATTCTTTTTTGTTTTGTTAAGTATCTTGTTAAATGGAAGATAAGCTTCATTGTTTTTTATGTAAACATTTTTAAGGTCTCCCATATAATTTCTTGAACCTCGCCCTTTGCGGTAGAAATCGTTTAATTTAATTTATGTTAGATTTAATGTGTCTTATTTCATATATTATTGTAAAGTTCTGGTGTTTGTGTATTGTTGGAATCGACTTTTTGTAAAAGTCTGCAGTTTGTGTATTGTTGAAATGGCTTTTTGTAAAGATCTGCAGTTTGTGTATTATTGGAATCGACTGCCCGAATGCTCGTTATTGAATTGTTTATTAGAATTGTTGAATGTTGGATGTTGATTATTTAATGTTGAATTTTGAATGTTGATTATGAAACGTTCGTTGTAGAATTGTGTTGCGCGTCTTGTATGTGGTGGCTTGTTAAGCCTGTGTGCGGAGTGTCAAACGTCTGTTTCTTGCTCTGGTGTTGTCTGTTTTTAATAGTGTGGTCTTGGCGTGAATCTGTGTTCTTGACGTTCTAGTTAGTTAGTGGCTTTTTAATATTTGTAATTACATGTCTGTTATGTTAGAGATTGTAGCGTTTGTTTGTTGGTCTTTCGTTTGTGTGATGCGGTTTCTATTGTTAGTCTTTCGAGTGTTGGGTTGTTGATGAGTTTGATGTTTTTGTAGAACTTTAGGTTTGTTTTGTTTAGTTGGTTTTGTACGTATGTCATTGCTGTTTGTTCGTGAAGTGCTTTGATGCTTGTGTACATGGCTAGTCTGGTGGCTAGTCTAAGGAATTTGTTTTGTATTAGTTGGAGCATGTCCACATTATGTTTTGATGTGTTAGTCCAGGCTGGTGCGGCATATGATAGGATGGGGAGGATGTATGTTTTATATAGTAGGATAGTATGTTCTTGTGTTGTGGAGGGCGTTATTATTATAGGGATGAGTTGGTGCATTTTTTGGATGGCTTTTTTGACGGTGTTATTAGTGTGTTTGTTGAATGTGAGTCTTCTGTCAAGTGTGAGTCCCAAGTATTTTATGTCGTCCGTCCAGTTGATCCAGTTCTGGTTTACTTTGATCTTGTTAGGTTCGTTGTGTTGGTGTTTGCTTTTAAGTGTGAAGTGCATTAATTCTGTTTTCGTTGGGTTTACTGTTAGTCCCCAGTGTTCGTAGTATTCTGTAAGTTGTGTGGTTTCTTTTTGTAGGATTTTAGTTAGTAGTTGAATGTTCTTTGATGTTGTTAGTATGGCTGTGTCGTCTGCGTATTGTGAGTATATGGTCCTGTGGTCTTTCGGGGATGGGATATCCGCTATGTAGAGGTTAAATAGGATTGGACCTAGAGAATTGTGTTGATTATCCTAGGTCCATATATATATAAAATTAGCTAAATTAAGATTGGGGAAGGGGGGGGGGGGTTGAAGGGGGACCAATAAGAGAAGATGTTTAGTTGAGGGAAGGGATCTTTATTTGGTTATTGGTAGGTTTATGCAGAAATACTTGGATGTATGGTGATCAACAGAGAGAGTTTGAATATATACAGTTATATACAGATATAAAGAAATATTGGTTTATAAGGTAGGTGAAACTTAAAGCGTCGAAGATATAGATGAATAAATATGACTTCGAAGAATCTGTAGATTAAAAAGCAGAGTGTTTTTACAGTTAAATAAAAAGGTAACAGGTACAAGGGTACCTAATGCGAATTTTAATGGAATTTACGATAGAAGGTACAAAGAGATGCATGGAAAAGAATTTAAAATGTACTGGAGATTGTAAATGATGACATTGAAATAGATATTAAAAAGGAACTGTATAATTCTAAATAAGGAGCTGCTAAATGTTACTGTTACTTTTAGAATATAGGTATAGGAAAATATATACAGGGTCATTACATTATTTTAGCCAATAATGTTTATTATTATTATTACTATTATTATTATTTGTTAACTTACATTTGAAAAGTGATATACCGGTAATATATATTGCGTGGATTACTTAATAAGTTAATAATTGTTTTTCCTTAATAATTTTATGTCATATTTAACCTCTCCTTAATTGCCGTAGTATACATGTCCTCTATTTGATTGAATGCAGTTTTTCGATACCTAATGGGTCGGTATTTTTCTGTCTTTAACGTGTTACAATTTGTGTTAAAACGTGTTAAAATAATAAGAATTGTCTAAACAAATGTAATTAAAATTAAATATATAACTTACATTCTATAATGCAGAATATATATATATATATTTCATATTTAAATTCAAATTGATAATTTAATGTAAAATATTTATATATTGCCGTTTATAATACCGAAAAAAATAGAAATAGTTGGAAAATCTGGTACAATCGAATCAAAACGTTATATAAACATTTTTTATTCATACACTTTCTATGACTTTCATGGAGTGTTTCTTAACATCTAAAAAAAATAACAAAATAGAAAAAGTCCTTTGGACTTAAATATAAATTTCAATATTAAAGAAATAATTAGTACATAATTTATTTATTTCAAAAATTATCAATACGGTGTTAAATTATAATATAGAATATAACCCAAATACAAGCATTAAGTAGCTAGATGTACATTTCAAGGGCTATGCCCCCAGCTTCAGTAGCACAAGTTAAACTAAATAAAATACCTCTGTCACGAATCATGATTGATATATTATTAAATAAATAAGTCAACCTGACGGAAGTACTTCAAAAATGGCATATAATATGACCTATAAATCTTTTGAAACAATACAAATTAACAATTAACTATTCTAACAAGTACTAGCAAAAAAATAATTATGCTATAAAATAATTTTGTGGATGATGTTATTATTAATGAATACTTAAAACTTACTAAATTATGTATGTCTCAGAATTGTTTTTCCTTAAATGGCAAATTCTTTGAGCAAAAAGAAGATACAGCTATGGGAAATTGTTTAAGTCCATTTATTGCTATTTTATTTATGAGCTATTTTGAAACTAAATTAAAGGAAACTGAGATTTATTTTCCTAGAATTTGGATTAGATATGTAGATTAGGGATTAGTGAAGTTAGGGGGAAAGATCAAGTAGATACGTGGTCAGGAGAATATAGATTAATAACCACAGCATCAGATAATGGGCATACCGGTGTAGGTTTTATAATGAATAGAAAGTTGGGATGTAGAGTAAAGAGTTATTGCCAAGTTAGTGATAGAATTATAACTATTAGATTAGACACGAAGCCAACGGACACAGTTATAGTGCAAGTATATATGCCAACTTCAAGTCACGATGATGAGGAGGTAGAATCCATTTATGAGGAGATTGAATCTAGGTTAGCAAACGTTAAAGGACAGGATAATCTAATTGTAACCGGAGATTGGAATGCCGTAGTAGGTAAGGGAAAGGAAGTTTCAATAGTAGGAGAATATGGAATAGGAACACGTAATGATAGAGGGGATAGATTGGTAGAGTTTTGTATTAGGAATAAGCTAGTGGTAGCAAACACGCTTTTTCAGAATCACAAGCGCAGGATATATACGTGGAAAATGCCAGGAGATATAGGGAGGTATCAGGGAGGCCTTCCTACCCTGTGCTATCCTACACTTTATATCTACCTTGCTTCGATTATCTTTTGTGATTCTACTGCCTAAATAACAAAAATCTGACACTTCTTCGATTCTATTATCTCCTATTGTGATCCTCATTTTTCTACTGCATTCCTTTTTGTCACACCTCATCACTTTAGTTTCACCTATATTTATTTTCATGTTAAAATCCCTAGTCAATACTGCCTGCATACCATTCAATACCCTTTCTAAATTCTTTTCGCTTTCTTCCAATATAGCTATATCGTCGGCGAATCTCAACATATATATTTTCTCTCCCTGTACATTCACACCTACACTATACTCTTCTTTTACTTTGTTTATTGCATCTTCTATATATAGATTAAATAATAACGGTGAGAGTGTACATCCCTGCCGAACTCCCTTCCCTATTTTTGCTACCTCTTCTTCCCCCTCAATTCTAACTAAGGCAGTTTGGTGTTTATATAAATAAAAAATTATTCTCCTATCCTTATAATCTATACCAGTTTCTTTTAAAATTCTAAACATTATGTCCCAATCTACATTATCAAATGCCTTTTCTAAGTCTACAAAAGCTATGCAAGTTACCTTTCCTACCCTATTTCTTTTTTCTACTACCGTTCTTAGTGCTAGAATCGCCTCTCTCGTCCCTCTGTTTTTCCTAAAACCAAACTGATATTCTCCTAGCCTTTCCTCTACTTTATTTTCTAATCTCCTATAAATAATCTTTAACAATATCTTCGATGCATGTGATAGTAGGCTAATGGTCCTATAGTTCTCATACAAATTAGCTCCTATTTTCTTCGGCATTGTTACTATTCTTCTACGCTGAAAATCATGTGGTACTTCTCCCTTCTCATATATTTTACAAACTAACCTGTATAATCGCTCCTGCATTTTTCCCCTGCGTGTTTTATTAATTCGGCTGGTATCATATCAATCCCCGCTGCTTTGTTATTCCGTAAATCATTTAATGCTCTATGAAACTCTGACCTAAGTATGCTAGGACCTAAATCATCCTCATCTATCTGTTCCACACTTTCTAGCTCCTCCATGTCCTGCCTACCTTTATATAAATCTTCAAGATACTCCTTCCATCTTCTAGCTTTTTCCTTATTTTCTGTGAGTTCCTTACCCTGCTTATCACATATAATGTTACCCTTTGGTTTTACTTTAGAAAAATGTGACTTAATTTTCCTGTAGCCCAAATCTACTTTACCTCTTCTCATATCCTCCTCAATATCCTCACAGTTTCCTTTTATCCACTCTTCTTTCGCTAGCTTGCATTTCCACTATTTCTTCCGTGATCCATTCCCTCCTACCTGCCCTTTTATTTGTGCCTAATACTTCATTTGCTGCTGTAGGTAACCCATTTCTGATTTCCCTCCATTCGCAATCTATGTCGTTCCTAGATGTTCCATTAGCCATGATTTCTACTTTCTGCTTGTACTTTTCACATACATCAGCTAATTTTAACCTATCGACATCTACTCTGACCTGTTTGGACTTCTGTAATTTCTTGAATTTGACCTCTGAGTCCAGGACTACTAAATTATGGTCACTATCAATATCTGCTCCAGGGTAACTCTTACAATTCTTAATCTGGTTCCTAAACCTCTCTTTAACCAGTATGTAATCTATCTGATACCTCCCTATATCTCCTGGCATTTTCCACGTATATATCCTGCGCTTGTGATTCTGAAAAAGCGTGTTTGCTACCACTAGCTTATTCCTAATACAAAACTCTACCAATCTATCCCCTCTATCATTACGTGTTCCTATTCCATATTCTCCTACTATTGAAACTTCCTTTCCCTTACCTACTACGGCATTCCAATCTCCGATTACAATTAGATTATCCTGTCCTTTAACGTTTGCTAACCTAGATTCAATCTCCTCATAAATGGATTCTACCTCCTCATCATCGTGACTTGAAGTTGGCATATATACTTGCACTATAACTGTGCCCGTTGGCTTCGTGTCTAATCTAATAGTTATAATTCTATCACTAACTTGGCAATAACTCTTTACTCTACATCCCAACTTTCTATTCATTATAAAACCTACACCGGTATGCCCATTATCTGATGCTGTGGTTATTAATCTATATTCTCCTGACCACGTATCTACTTGATCTTTCCCCCTAACTTCACTCATCCCTACAATATCCAGTTTAAGTCTCTCCATTTCTAATTTCAAATTCTCTAACTTTCCTATCCTATTCATGCTGCGTACATTCCACGCTCCGACTCGTAGAATTTATGATAAAGTCACCACAAATTAATATTTTACTTTTTTGAGGCAGCGTTGATAATAATTCATCGAAGGAATTAAAAAAATAAATAATAATGCCTAAAGGAGATCTATATAAACATATTATATACAATTTTGTTCAGATACGTATCCGCAAGATAACTCAAAAGTAATCTCGGCACACAAATGATTATATTTTTCGATACCCTTGATATTGAATCCTTTCTTAGCTAGTATTGCAGTACCTCCATGAATTTTGTTCCTTCGTGTATACATACACATTAAATTATAGTTTTCTAAATAGATATGTTCAAAGCTTTGAAGCCAATGTTCAGTAACACATACAATACAAGGAAAACTTAAACTTTCTAATAATATGAAAATATCGTATATTTATTGCGAATATATTGAATATTAGTTAAAAGTAAAAAAAATTCAGATGTGTTTAATTTGTTCCGTGTCAAAAATTTTGTTCGTTTGTATCCTCCTCATCTTTCTGACTTTCTGCGGCTAGTTTTATTATTGTAGTACAGGATAAGTTTTCATTTGATATATTAACATAAAAATTATTAGTAACATAAAGCAAGTTATTTATTAGATCTATTTTTCCCTGTGCGCGTAAATGTAAACCGTGATTAGTAAATGAATTTGAGTTTGAGTTGATTGAATTTGTAATCTTCTTAATATATAAAAATGGTGTGAGAAAATGTATAGTAATTCATCAATTGAGAACGGCTGGGCCGATTTTGCTCAAATTTTTTTTTAATTGTTCGCAATTGCCAGGAGAAGGTTTTTACGAAAGAAAATTTTTGGAAAACCCTCCGCAAAAGTCGGGAAATTGAATTCGTTGGTGCGAGTGCGCTCGCGTTCGAGATTGTTTCGTATTATTATCGTCTGTCTTGCCCGCTGGCTGGTGTATGTATGTGTGTGTGTGCATGTGTGCCGCATTCCTTCTGGAATGTTCTGTCGCTGTGTCGGGAAGTGTGTGTGTGGACGAGTGTAGTAGTAGTCTCTCGCCAGCAGCAGTAGTAAAATGTACAACGGTCTATGCACAAGACGTAATAAAAATCAAACGTACAAAAATATACAGTCCACTTATTTCGAACAAAATCAATATTAATAGTGTAACCGGTATTAGTCTAAAACGACTGTTGTTTTTTAGAGAGAGTTATTTGCTTCACTAATGCCTCCTATTAGACGATCAAACCTAGGACGACGTACACGTCGTGCAATAATTAGTCAGGCTGTCCGTGATAATCAAACGCAAGAGGAACGTACAGAAGAAAATGAATGGAGACATGCCCATATTGCACAGGTTCGCGCTGCACAATCACCACCTAGAAGAAGAGTCGTAAATGTAGACTTGAATCGCGCTGCTTTCGAATACGATTCCGTAATCGCCTACAAAGATCTTCGCTGCGTTGATATCGGTTCATTGTCTGTCGTATACCAGCATTGCAATGAATTGAAGTTTCAATCGGAAACCCCCGGCTTATGCTGCGCTGGTGGCAAAGTAAAATTGCCCGTTTTGACTCATCCGCCAGAGCCATTGTATTCCTTTCTCTATGGAAATACAATCCAATCAAAACATTTCCTGGCGCATACACAAAAATATAACGGATGCTTTCAAATGACGTCATTTGGAGCCGAAGTTGTTGATCAACCCGGCTACAATCCGAGTTATAAGGTAACGGCGTCTTATTATTATCAAAATGAACATTTCTTCTAATTTTTTTGGTAATTTCCTCCAAACATTCAGATTCAAGGGCAAATTCACCATCGAGCGGGCGCTTTGTTACCACCACCAAACGAAGATCATAAGTTCCTTCAGATCTATTTCGTTGGTGATTCGGAAATTGAACTAGATCAGCGTTGTGCAATTTTTACTGCGACTAAACGTGAAATGATCGAAAAATTGCAAAATCTTCTGCATGAGCATAATGAATTGGTCGGATTATTCAAAAACGCATTGGATACAATGCATTCTGACGACCACAAAATCATTATCAGAACAGACAAAAGACCCGCTGGAGGCCATGCAAGACAATTCAATGCTCCCACTATCAATAAAGTCGCAGTGGTGATTGTTGGCGAGAATGTGGAATCACGCGATATTGTTCTCAAGCGTCGGGATGGTGGACAATTGCAGCGCGTGTACGAAACTCATCGGTCATATGATGCACTTCAATACCCGTTGATGTTCTGTCGTGGAGAGGATGGCTATCACTTCAATATAAAGATGGTCAATCCAACGACAGGTTTGTTTACAAGTCATCACTTTTTTTTCATTCTACAACTAAGTTCAAATTCATATTTCAGGAGAAGAAACGAATAAGAAGGTCAGCTCAATGAATTTTTATGCATATCGATTGATGATTCGGCAAGATGTTCACAATCATCTGTTGAGATATCACCGGTTGTTTCAACAGTACTGCGTCGACATGTACGTCAAGGTCGAAGTCGAAGTTACGATCAGACGAGTACATCCACTTGCGTGACGCCATCGCTACTGAAGGAGACGCGGCCAACATCGGTCGTTTGACCATTCTCCCAGCTACTTATGTTGGAAGCCCGCGCCACATGCATGAGTACGCTCAAGATGCGATGACGTACGTGCGGAATTACGGACGCCCGGATTTATTCATCACGTTCACTTGCAATCCGAAATGGCCCGAAATTACGAATCTGTTGCTGACAGGACAAACATCCAGCGAGCGACATGACATCACTGCACGAGTATTCAAACAAAAGATCAGAGTACTCTGGATTACATCGTTAAGCAGAAGGTTTTTGGCGTACTCCGTTGTTGGATGTACTCGGTTGAATGGCAGAAGCGTGGTTTACCACATGCACACATTCTGCTTTGGATGTTCGACAAGATCCGACCAGATCATATTGATTCGATCATTTCTGCCGAAATACCAGATCCAGAAACTGATCCGGAGCTGCATTCCGTTGTGACAACGAACATGATCCATGGCCCTTGCGGAGTCCACAACCCAGACTCACCGTGCATGGACAACGGAAATTGCACAAAGCGTTTTCCCCGTCCATTGGTGGCTGACATAATCAGTGGAATCGATGGATATCCATTGTATCGGCGTCGTTCCCCGATAATAATGGGAGATCAATTCTGATGAAAGTGAAAGGAAACGATGTCGTCGTCGATAACCGCTGGATCGTTCCATATTGTCCGCTTTTGTCGAAAACGTTCTCAACCCACTGCAATGTTGAGTACTGCAACTCCATCAAATCGATCAAATACGTTTGCAAATATGTGAACAAAGGGAGCGACATGGTGGTGTTTGGCATTGCCGATCCGAATGCAAACGACGAGGTGACGAAATTTCAACTTGGACGTTACGTGAGTTGTAACGAGGCAATTTGGCGGCTGTTTTCATTTCCGCTTCATGAACGTCACCCGACTGTCGTACATTTGGCAGTTCACTTGGAGAACGGCCAGCGTGTCTACTTTACGGACGCAAATGCAGCGCAAAGAGCAGAACGACCACCAGCGACAACATTGACCAATTTCTTTTCGACATGCGAAAGCGATCCGTTCGCAAGGACCGTACTCTATTCGGAAATGCCACGCTATTATACATGGAACGCTGCATCAAAGAAGTTTTAACGCCGGAAGAAAGGTGATGCTGTTGCTGGCTTTTCTGATGTCTATTCAACTGATGCCCTCGGACGAATATACATAGTTCATCCACGCCAAGACGAATGCTACTATCTTCGCTTGCTTTTGGTGAACATTAGAGGCCCTACATATGTGCTGTGCTGTGCACCACTTTTCGGGAGGCTTGCCAACGTTGGAATTTGCTCGAAAACGATACACATTGGGACTCAACACTCGCCGAAGCAACTGTTTCTGCGCCAGCGAATCAAATTCGTACATTGTTTGCGATCATCATAGCCACATGTCATCCGTCGAACCCGACCGCATTGTGGGACAAATACAAGGACGAGATGGCTGACGACATTTTGCTCAGAGTTCGCACGACAACTTCGAATTTCGATCTTGAAATTAACGACAAGATGCGCAACGAAGCGTTAGTTCTGATCGAAGACATGTGCGTACTCATGTGCGGCAGTCTGTTGTCGACATTGGGAATGCCAGCGCCAAATCGTTCGATGCACGATGTATTCAATCGCGAATTGCAACGGGAGCAAGACTATGATCGAGATGAGCAGGCCAAAAGAGTCGGAACAAATGTGCCGCTGTTGAATGCCGAGCAGAAGAACGTGTACGATTCACTGATGAAGGTTGTTGACGATGGAACGGGAGGCATTTACTTACTCGATGCTTCCGGTGGGACAGGCAAGACATTCCTCATTTCGTTGATTCTGGCAACAATTCGGTCAAGATCTCAAATTGCGTTGGCTGTTGCATCCTCTGGCATTGCTGCCACATTGTTGGAAGGCGGTCGAACTGCACATTCCGCTTTGAAGCTGCCGATGAATCTTCTCACGGTTGACAAGCCAACGTGCACAATGACCAAGAATTCAGCGACAGCCAAATTAATGCGAGAATGCAAAATCATCATTTGGGATGAATGCACGATGGCGCATAAATGAGCTTTGGAGGCAGTTGACCGAACGATGAAGGATTTACGAGGTGATTCGAGACCATTTGGTGCGGCTATGATATTGCTCTCCGGAGATTTTCGTCAAACGCTTCCCGTCATCCTGAAATCTACTGCTGCCGATGAACTTAATACATGCCTGAAATCGTTGTCTTTGTGGCGGCATGTAAAGAAGTTGAAATTGACCACGAACATGAGAGTCGCGTTGCAGAACGACTCATCGGCTGCTGAATTCTCGAGACAACTGCTGGCGCTTGGCAATGGTCAAATTCCTGTTGATGTTTCGACTGGATTGATATCGTTCCCGGCAAATTTTTGCGAGTTCACATCGTCGAAGGAGGAACTCATCACGAAAGTCTTCCCCGGCATTGCACAAAATTATAAAAATCTCGATTGGATTAGTGAACGGGCAATACTAGCAGCGAAGAATAAGGACGTCGATAGCTTGAATTTCATTATTCAAAATCAAATCGCTGGAGAACTGCATTCGTACAAATCCGTTGACAGCGTGACCGACGAGGATGAAGCGACCAACTATCCGACGGAATTTTTGAACTCGCTTGATGTGCCAGGAACTCCGCCGCATAATTTACAGGTGAAGATGGGATCGATCATAATCATGTTGCGGAATCTGAACCATCCGAAATTGTGCAACGGTACGCGGTTGTCCGTCAAGAAACTGGTGAACAATGTGATTCAAGCGACGATCATCAAGGGCAAATTCAAAGGAGAGGAAGTCCTTATCCCACGAATTCCGATTATTCCAACTGATCTTCCATTCCAGTTCAAGCGGATTCAGTTCCCCGTTCGATTGGCTTTTGCGATAACAATCAATAAATCGCAAGGCCAATCGTTGGAAGTTTGTGGGATTAATCTCGAATTTCCCTGTTTTTCGCACAGTCAGCTGTACGTTGCCTGTTCGCGTGTTGGCAAACCGTCTTCGTTGTTTGTTTTTGCGCCGGAAAACAAATCGAAAAACATTGTTTATCATATCGCTCTCTACTGATTTCGATTCCATTCAAATTTGAACTATCTTTGTTTTATATCACTCTGGAGTTTATCTGAAGGCGGTAAATTGGGGCGAGACGAAGTTCGCCGGGTCCGCTAGTATCAATATAATTACGAAAAATTTAATAATCTATGAACATTACTATTAAACTTGAATACTAAATGATTATAGTTGCGATTCCTATTCCACACTGGTATAGTATGACGTTCGTTGAGATCGACACCTTGTTAAGCAAGTCAACTGTGAACTTGTCAATTGGCTTATTTTGTAGTATAATATTTGATCCGCCAATAAAAATAACGAAATAATTTTTGGTCAACTTTTTAACCGTCAATTCTAAATCACACACTACGTTATCTAGAAGTGTATTATAATTATTATTATTGTTAGACAATGTTACTTTTGTGGATGCAATAGATTTATCGACAGAAAAAACGCTGGTTACTCCCGGAATACTAGTCGCAGTCTGGATATATGTAGTTATTTGTTCCACAGAATTCTGGGTACCTTTATGTGCTACATTAAATGTACTTTGAATTGCTACTGTTGCTTTGCCCGCCTTTGAGATTTTTGAAGTAGACATGCTCTGTTTTTTCATTTTCACTATCAACTCTTTATTCTTAACTTTTAGTGAATTTATTAGTGATTTCAGCTTCAAACATTCTTTGGAAACACTTACAAATTTGTGATTCATTTCAGCTAGCAGATTTCTTAGATCCATATTTATTTCATGATGTTCCGCTCTATCCTGTATAGTAGCATCGTCACCGTCAGCAAGAACAATGGTAAGGTAACCATTGCTCCGACGCCGGTAATTGTCCAGTGTCCTTATCATCAGCGTGACCTTTCTGATTGTTGTGTGTTGTGATTACTGCTTGATTTGAAATTTTTATTGAACTTGGTGGAATATTTACAACTTATAAACCAAAAATACTGCTACCCACTGCACATTATTTATTATTTTATTTTTTTCACGACAAAAAATATTTTATATCTCTGAAAATCAATTTATTAACGTCAGAAAGCTGGAAACGTCTAAAAACGATCACTTTCGACGAATACAAGCGTTTTTAGACATTTTCGTACTTCGCCGATTAAAACTGTATTTTTCACGACAAACAATATTTTTTATCTCTGAAAATCAATTTATTAACGTCAAAAAGCTGGAAACGTCTAAAAACGACCACTTTGAACGAATACAAGCGTTTTTAGACATTTTCGTACTTCGCCGACTAAAACTGTATTTTTCACGACAAAAAATATTTTTTATCGCTGAAAATAAATTTATTAACATCAGAGAGCTGGAAACGTCTAAAAACGATCACTTTCGATGAATACAAGCGTTTTTAGACATTTTCGTACTTCTCGGACTAAAACTGTATTTTTCACGACAAAAAATATTTTTTATCTCTGAAAGTAAATTTATTAACATCAGAGAGATATATTTAATTAACGTGCTCCGCTAGAGGCACTACACGATTATTACAACTGTACAATTTACATCTATCCCTATATATGCTACTTAAGATACTTCAACTTATTTTTAAAGAGGGATTTAGTTATGGCCGGCGCCTTTATTTTCCCGTAATACTATTTACATGTCTTCCTTATTCTAACATGCAAACTTTATTGATAAATGCTTGTTTCTATATTTACATTCTAAATATATTATGTTCATATCCTTAGCATTTAATTCGTCATATTGCAAACGGCTCTAAATCTTTTATGCTGCTGTCATTCTGCATAGTCAAGTTGACCGTTGTCTACAGCGCTGCTTCTGAAAAGAAAGGAAAGCATTTCCTCTTGATTGGAGTGCAGTAGCATCTGTGAATATTTATACATGCCTCTCTATTTTAAACTTCTTCGTTTTAGTTACAAAACGTTGAAGCTCCAACCACCACTTCTCTTCTGCAGCCAGCCCGGTCACCTCCTGCATGTTGCGCGGCCACTGCAGTCCTCTCAGCTGCATTCTCCGCGATGCCGACTGCCTTGATAGATCGTAGATGCCACACTCGAACAGGTAATGTTCGGTATCGTCCGTCCCCTCGCCACACGCGCAACGACTGCTGTCGCTCATCCCGAACCTGTGAAGATAAGCGTTAAACTTACTATGCCCCGTCACCACTTGAACCGTCTGGTAGTCCAATCTTTGCTTCAGTTTCGCGCGTATATCGAGCGCCGGAAGAAACGCTGCCGTCTGCCGCCCTGTCGCAGCCGACCGCCAACGCCCATCCCATCGTTCGAGAAGGCGTTGCTTCAGCTCATACTTCACCAAGGATCTAGGTACTCCAACGAATACCGTCTCGCCGTCTGCATCCCCCGCTGCAGCCTTGGCTAGCTCATCCGCGCGCTCGTTGCCTCTCGTCCCGACGTGCGCACGTACCCACTTCCAGGTCAGCCTGGTCGTCTCCGATGCCTGCCGCGCAAGTGCCCAGATCTCCAGCTGCAGTGTCGTTGGTCGCCTCGTCCCAAACAGTGAATCCAAGGCCGATCTGCTGTCTGTCAGGATGGTGCAGCAATCATAGGCGTAGCGATGGTCCAAGATGTATCGAAGCGCACCGCGGATGGCTACCAGCTCGCTCTGAAAAACACTATACCACTTACCTAACCTAAGCTTCGTGTAGGACCTCTCATCTTCGCCGTTGTAAACGACGAATGAAGCCCCTGTACCGTTCTCACTCTTGGAGCCGTCGGTGTAGATGCGGTTCCTCGCAACGGTGTCGTCGCCGCCATCGTTGTCCGAGCTCCGCATACCTACCACTCCCCACTATTAACATCAGAGAGCTGGAAACGTCTAAAAACGATCACTTTCGGCGAATACCAGCGTTTTTAGACATTTTCGTACTTCTCGGACTAAAACTGTATTTTTCACGACAAAAAATATTTTTTATCTCTGAATATCAATTTATTAACGTCAGAAAGCTGGAAACGTCTAAAAACAATCACTTTCGGCGAATACAAGCGTTTTTAGACATTTTCGTACTTCTCGGACTAAAACTGTATTTTTCACGACAAAAAATATTTTTTATCTTTGAAAATCTATTTATTAACATCAGAGAGCTGGAAACGCAAAAAAACGATCACTTTCGACGAATACAAGCGTTTTTAGACATTTTCGTACTTCTCGGACTAAAACTGTATTTTTCACGACAAAAAATATTTTTTATCTCTGAAAGAAAATTTATTAACATCAGAGAGCTGGAAACGTAAAAAAACGATCACTTTCAATGAATACAAGCGTTTTTAGACATTTTCGTACATATCGTACTAAAACTGTATTTTTCACGACAAAATTTTTTTTTTATCTCTGAAAATAAATTTATTAACGTCAGAAAGCTGGAAACATCTAAAAACGATCACTTTCGACGAATACAAGCGTTTTTAGACATTTTCGTACTTCTCGGACTAAAATTGTATTTTTCACGACAAAAAATATTTTATATCTCTGAAAATAAATTTATTAACGTCAGAAAGCTGGAAACGTCTAAAAACGATCACTTTCGACGAATACAAGCGTTTTTAGACATTTTCGTACTTCTCGGAATAAAACTGTATTTTTAACGACAAAAAATATTTTTTATCTCTGAAAATAAATTTATTAACGTCAGAAAGCTGGAAACGTCTAAAAACGATCATTTTCAATGAATACAAGCGTTTTTAGACATTTTCGTACTTCTCGGAATAAAACTGTATTTTTCACGAAAAAAATTTTTTTATATCTCTGAAAATAAATTTATTAACGTCAGAAAGCTGGAAACGTCTAAAAACGATCACTTTCAATGAATACAAGCGTTTTTAGACATTTTCGTACTTCTCGTACTAAAACTGTATTCTCCACGACAAAAAATATTTTATATCTCTGGAAATAAATTTATTCAGGTCAGAAAGCTGGAAACGTCTAAAAACGATCACTTTCGATGAATACAAGCGTTTTTAGACATTTTCGTACTTCTCGGACTAAAACTGCATTTTTCACGACAAAAAAAGATTTTTTTCATCTCTGAAAATAAATTTATTAACGTGAGAGAGCTGGAAATGTCTAAAAACGTACACTTTCAACGAATACGAGCGTTTTTAGATATTTTCGTACTTCTCGGAATAAAACTGTATTTTTAAAGACAAAAAATATTTTTATCTCTGAAAATAAATTTATTAACGTCAGAAAGCTGGAAACGTCTAAAAACGATCACTTTCGACGAATACAAGCGTTTTTAGACATTTTCGTACTTCTCGGAATAAAACTGCATTTTTCACGACAAAAAATATTTTTTAATCTCTGAAAATCAATTTATTAAAGTCAGAGAGCTGGAAATGTCTAAAAACGTTCACTTTCAACGAATACGAGCGTTTTTAGACATTTTCGTACTTCTCGGAATAAAACTGTATTTTTCACAACAAAAAATATTTTATATCTCTGAAAATAAATTTACTAACGTCAGAGACGCTCTGGCCTATAGAGCGGTCCCTATACAGGGATCCCGGTCTATAGGAATGATTTCAGGCTAACCCACGGTATTAGGGGGATTAGGCTGAATCGGTGGGGCGACGGCTAAAATATGCACTCATTGGTCGGTGCAAGGCAAGGAGAAACCAGCACTGTACCTTTCTCAAGCTTACAGCGAATGAAAATGTCGATTACTGTTAATGTATTACCCCAGGTGAGTAGAGCCAATGGCTCAGAGTCTCACCGGCTACTTCGGTAGCAGGCAAGCCCTCGGATTCTGGGGAGGGCAAGAAATCGATTTCGTCGAGAGTTCTATGAGTTGGAGCGTGGAATGTACGCAGTATGAATAGGATAGGAAAGTTAGAGAATTTGAAACTAGAAATGGAGAGACTTAAACTGGATATTGTAGGGATTAGTGAAGTTAGGGGGAAAGATCAAGTAGATACGTGGTCAGTAGAATATAGATTAATAACCACAGCATCAGATAATGGGCATACCGGTGTAAGTTTTATAATGAATAGAAAGTTGGGATGTAGAGTAAAGAGTTATTGCCAAGTTAGTAATAGAATTATAACTATTAGATTAGACACGAAGCCAACGGACACAGTTATAGTGCAAGTATATATGCCAACTTCAAGTCACGATGATGAGGAGGTAGAATCCATTTATGAGGAGATTGAATCTAGGTTAGCAAACGTTAAAGGACAGGATAATCTAATTGTAACCGGAGATTGGAATGCCGTAGTAGGTAAGGGAAAGGAAGTTTCAATAGTAGGAGAATATGGAATAGGAACACGTAATGATAGAGGGGATAGATTGGTAGAGTTTTGTATTAGGAATAAGCTAGTGGTAGCAAACACGCTTTTTCAGAATCACAAGCGCAGGATGTATACGTGGAAAATGCCAGGAGATATAGGGAGGTATCAGATAGATTACATACTGGTTAAAGAGAGGTTTAGGAACCAGATTAAGAATTGTAAGAGTTACCCTGGAGCAGATATTGATAGTGACCATAATTTAGTAGTCCTGGACTCAGAGGTCAAATTCAAGAAATTACAGAAGTCTAAACAGGTCAGAGTAGATGTCGATAGGTTAAAATTAGATGATGTATGTGAAAAGTACAAGCAGAAAGTAGAAATCATGGCTAATGGAACATCTAGGAGCGACATAGATTGCGAATGGAGGGAAATCAGAAATGGGTTAACTACAGCAGCAAATGAAGTATTAGGCACAAAGAATAGGGCAGGTAGGAGGGAATGGATCACGGAAGAAATAGTTAAAATGATAGAAGCAAGAAGGAAAATTAAAATTGGAAACACAGAAGCAGGACAGAAAAAATATAAGGAACTAAGGAACTTAATTAATAGGAAATGCAAGCTAGCGAAAGAAGAGTGGATAAAAGGAAATTGTGAGGATATTGAGGAGGATATGAGAAGAGGTAAAGTAGATTTGGGCTACAGGAAAATTAAGTCACATTTTTCTAAAGTAAAACCAAAGGGTAACATTATATGTGATAAGCAGGGTAAAGAACTCACAGAAAATAAGGAAAAAGCTAGAAGATGGAAGGAGTATCTTGAAGATTTATATAAAGGTAGGCAGGACATGGAGGAGCTAGAAAATGTGGAACAGATAGATGAGGATGACTTAGGTCCTATCATACTTAGGTCAGAGTTTCATAGAGCATTAAATGATTTACGGAATAACAAAGCAGCGGGGATTGATATGATACCAGCCGAATTAATAAAACACGCAGGGGAAAAAATGCAGGAGCGATTACACAGGTTAGTTTGTAAAATATATGAGAAGGGAGAAGTACCACAGGATTTTCAGCGTAGTAGAATAGTAACAATGCCGAAGAAAATAGGAGCTAATCTGTGTGAGAACTATAGGACCATTAGTCTACTATCACATGCATCGAAGATATTGCTAAAGATTATTTATAGGAGATTAGAAAATAAAGTAGAGGAAAGGCTAGGAGAAGATCAGTTTGGTTTTAGGAAAAACAGAGGGACGAGGGAGGCGATTCTAGCACTAAGAACGGTAGTAGAAAAAAGAAAGAGGGTAGGAAAGGTAACTTGCATTGCTCTTGTAGATTTAGAAAAGGCATTTGATAATGTAGATTGGGACATAATGTTTAGAATTTTAAAAGAAACGGGTATAGATTATAAGGATAGGAGAATAATTTTTAATTTATATAAACACCAAACTGCCTTAGTTAGAATTGAGGGGGAAGAAGAGGTAGCAAAAATAGGGAAGGGAGTTCGGCAGGGATGTACACTTTCACCGTTATTATTTAATCTATATATAGAAGATGCAATAAACAAAGTAAAAGAAGAGTATAGTGTAGGTGTGAATGTACAGGGAGAGAAAATA
Organism: Leptodirus hochenwartii; assembly: GCA_947310635.1. NCBI lineage: Eukaryota > Metazoa > Arthropoda > Insecta > Coleoptera > Leiodidae > Leptodirus > Leptodirus hochenwartii. The sequence continues at coordinate 8,867,431 of OX371188.1, forward strand.
TATATGTTGAGATCCGCCGACGATATAGCTATATTGGAAGAAAGCGAAAAGAATTTAGAAAGGGTATTGAATGGTATGCAGGCAGTATTGACTAGGGATCTTAACATGAAAATAAATATAGGTAAAACTAAAGTGATGAGGTGTGACGAAAAGGAATGCAGTAGAAAAATGAGGATCACAATAGGAGATAATAGAATCGAAGAAGTGTTAGATTTTTGTTATTTAGGCAGTAGAATCACAAAAGATAATCGAAGCAAGGTAGATATAAAGTGTAGGATAGCACAGGGTAGGAAGGCATTCGTAGAAAAGGAACAGATTTTAAGATCAAATATTGACTTGGGTATTAGAAAAAGATTACTGAAGGTATATGTTGGGAGTGTAGCACTGTACGGGTGTGAGGCGTGGACTATAGGAAACGAAGAGAAGCGTAGATTACAAGCATTCGAAATGTGTTGTTATAGGAGGATGATGAGGATTGGCTGGGAAGATAAAGTAACAAATGAAGCTGTACTAGAGTTAGTAGGGGAGAAGAGAAGTATTTGGAGAGTGTTACAGCGTAGGAGAGACAGATTAGTAGGGCATATTCTTAGGCATGGGGGGATTATGCAATTGATCATAGAAGGTAGAGTGGAGGGAAAGAGAGGGGTAGGTAGGCCTAGATTGGAGTATGTGAGTCAGATAGTTGAAGACGTTGAGATGAATAGCTATAGGGAGATGAAGGGATTAGCTCAGGATAGATCGGCTGTTTCCAACCAATCTTTAGGATTGCGGACTCTTTAACTAACTAAATCAATTTATTAACTTCAGAAAGCTGGAAACGTCTAAAAACGGCCACTTTCGACGAACACAAGCGTTTTTAGACATTTTCGTACTTCTCGGAATAAAACTGTATTTTTCACGACAAAAAATATTTTATATCTCTGGATATAAATTTATCAACGTCAGAGAGCTGGAAACGTCTAAAAACGATCACTTTCAATGAATACAAGCGTTTTTAGACATTTTCGTACTTCTCGTACTAAAACTGTATTTTTCACGACAAAATTTTTTTTTTATCTCTGAAAATAAATTTATTAACGTCAGAAAGCTGGAAACGTCTAAAAACTATCACTTTCGACGAATACAAGCGTTTTTAGGCATTTTCGTACTTCTCCGAATAAAGTTGTATTTACGCGACAAAAAATATTTTATATCTCTGAAAATAAATTTATTCAGGTCAGAAAGCTGGAAACGTCTAAAAACGATCACTTTCGACGAATACAAGCGTTTTTAGACATTTTCGTATTTCTCGGACTAAAACTGCATTTTTCACGACAAAAATTTTTTTTTATCTCTGAAAACAAATTTATTAACGTCAGAGAGCTGGAAATGTCTAAAAACGTTTACTTTCAACGAATACAAGCGTTTTTAGACATTTTCGTACTTCTCGGACTAAAACTGCATTTTTCACAACAACAAATATTTTTTATCTATGAAAATAAATTTATTAACGTCAGAGAGCTGGAAATGTCTAAAAACGTTCACTTTCAACCAATACGATCGTTTTTAGACATTTTCATACTTCTCGGAATAAAACTGTATTTTTCACGACAAAAAATATTTTTTGTCTCTGAAAATAAATTTATTAACGTCAGAGAGCTGGAAACATCTAAAAACGAACACTTTCGACGAATACAAGCGTTTTTAGGCATTTTCGTACTTCTCGGAATAAAACTGCATTTTTCACGACAAAAATTTTTTTTTATCTCTGAAAACAAATTTATTAACGTCAGAGAGCTGGAAATGTCTAAAAACGTTTACTTTCAACGAATACAAGCGTTTTTAGACATTTTCGTACTTCTCGGACTAAAACTGCATTTTTCACAACAACAAATATTTTATATCTCCGAAAATTAATTAATTTACGTCAGAGAGCTGGAAACATCTAAAAACGAACACTTTCGACGAATACAAGCGTTTTTAGACATTTTCGTACTTCTCGGAATAAAACTGCATTTTTCACGACAAAAATTTTTTTTTATCTCTGAAAACAAATTTATTAACGTCAGAGAGCTGGAAATGTCTAAAAACGTTTACTTTCAACGAATACAAGCGTTTTTAGACATTTTCGTACTTCTCGGAATAAAACTGTATTTTTCACGACAAAAAATATTTTATATCTCTGGAAACAAATTTATTAACGTCCGAAAGCTGGAAACATCTAAAAACGATCACTTTCGAAGAATACAAACGTTTTTAGACATTTTCGTACTTCTCGGAATAAAACTGCATTTTTCACGACAAAAAATATTTTTTAATCTCTGAAAATCAATTTATTAAAGTCAGAGAGCTGGAAATGTCTAAAAACGTTCACTTTCAACGAATACAAGCGTTTTTAGACATTTTCGTACTTCTCGGACTAAAACTACATTTTTTACGACAAAAAATATTTTTTATCTCCGAAAATTAATTAATTTACGTCAGAGAGCTGAAAACATCTAAAAACGAACACTTTCGACGAATACAAGCGTTTTTAGACATTTTCGTACTTCTCGGAATAAAACTGCATTTTTCACGACAAAATTTTTTTTTTATCTCTGAAAACAAATTCATTAACGTCAGAGAGCTGGAAATGTCTAAAAACGTTTACTTTCAACGAATACAAGCGTTTTTAGACATTTTCGTACTTCTCGGACTAAAACTGCATTTTTCACAAAAACAAATATTTTTTATCTCTGAAAATAAATTTATTAACGTCAGAGAGCTGGAAATGTCTAAAAACGTTCACTTTCAACCAATACGATCGTTTTTAGACATTTTCATACTTCTCGGAATAAAACTGTATTTTTCACGACAAAAAATATTTTTTGTCTGTGAAAATAAATTTATTAACGTCAGAGAGCTGGAAATGTCTAAAAACGTTCACTTTCAACGAATACAAGCGTTTTTAGGCATTTCGTACTTCTCCGAATAAAGCTGTATTTTACGCGACAAAAATTTTTTTATATCTCTGTAAATAAATTTATTCAGGTCAGAAAGCTGGAAACGTTTAAAAACGATCACTTGCTACGAATACGAGCGTTTTTAGACATTTTCGTACTTCTCGGACTAAAACTGTATTTTTCACGACAAAAAATATTTTATATCTTTGAAAATAAATTTATTAACGTCAGAAAGCTGGAAACGTCTAAAAACGATCACTTGCTACGAATACAAGCGTTTTTAGACATTTTCGTACTTCTCGGAATAAAACTGTATTTTTCACGACAAAAAATATTTTATATCTCTGGAAACAAATTTATTAACGTCCGAAAGCTGGAAACATCTAAAAACGATCACTTTCGAAGAATACAAGCGTTTTTAGACATTTTCGTACTTCTCGGAATAAAACTGCATTTTTCACGACAAAAAATATTTTTTAATCTCTGAAAATCAATTTATTAAAGTCAGAGAGCTGGAAATGTCTAAAAACGATCACTTTCAACGAATACAAGCGTTTTTAGACATTTTCGTACTTCTCGGACTAAAACTGCATTTTTTACGACAAAAAATATTTTTTATCTCCGAAAATTAATTAATTTACGTCAGAGAGCTGGAAACATCTAAAAACGAACACTTTCGACGAATACAAGCGTTTTTAGACATTTTCGTACTTCTCGGAATAAAACTGCATTTTTCAGGACAAAATTTTTTTTTTATCTCTGAAAACAAATTTATTAACGTCAGAGAGCTGGAAATGTCTAAAAACGTTTACTTTCAACGAATACAAGCGTTTTTAGACATTTTCGTACTTCTCGGACTAAAACTGCATTTTTCACAACAACAAATATTTTTTATCTCTGAAAATAAATTTATTAACGTCAGAGAGCTGGAAATGTCTAAAAACGTTCACTTTCAACCAATACGATCGTTTTTAGACATTTTCATACTTCTCGGAATAAAACTGTATTTTTCACGACAAAAAATATTTTTTGTCTCTGAAAATAAATTTATTAACGTCAGAGAGCTGGAAATGTTTAAAAACGTTCACTTTCAACGAATACAAGCGTTTTTAGGCATTTCGTACTTCTCCGAATAAAGCTGTATTTTACGCGACAAAAAATTTTTTATATCTCTGTAAATAAATTTATTCAGGTCAGATAGCTGGAAACGTTTAAAAACGATCACTTGCTACGAATACAAGCGTTTTTAGACATTTTCGTACTTCTCGGAATAAAACTGTATTTTTCACGACAAAAAATATTTTATATCTCTGGAAACAAATTTATTAACGTCCGAAAGCTGGAAACATCTAAAAACGATCACTTTCGACGAATACAAGCGTTTTTAGACATTTTCGTACTTCTCGGACTAAAACTGCATTTTTCACAACAAAAAATATTTTTTATGTCAGAAAATAAATTTATTAACGTCAGAAAGCTGGAAACGTCTAAAAACGATCAGTTGCTACGAATACAAGCGTTTTTAGACATTTTCGTACTTCTCGGAATAAAACTGTATTTTTCACGACAAAAAATATTTTATATCTCTGGAAATAAATTTATCAACGTCAGAGAGCTGGAAACGTCTAAAAACGATCACTTTCAATGAATACAAGCGTTTTTAGACATTTTCGTACTTCTCGTACTAAAACTGTATTTTTCACGACAAAAATTTTTTTTTATATCTGAAAATAAATTTATTAACGTCAGAAAGCTGGAAACGTCTAAAAACTATCACTTTCGACGAATACAAGCGTTTTTAGGCATTTTCGTACTTCTCCGAATAAAGTTGTATTTTACGCGACAAAAAATATTTTATATCTCTGTAAATAAATTTATTCAGGTCAGAAAGCTGGAAACGTCTAAGAACGACCACTTTCGACGAATACAAGCGTTTTTAGACATTTTCGTACTTCTCGGACTAAAACTGCATTTTTCACGACAAAAAATATTTTTTATCTCTGAAAATAAATTTATTAACGTCAGAGAGCTGGAAATGTCTAAAAACGTTTACTTTCAACGAATACGAGCGTTTTTAGACATTTTCTTACTTCTCGGAATAAAACTGTATTTTTCACGACAAAAAATATTTGTTATCTCTGAAAATCAATTTATTCAGGTCAGAAAGCTGGAAACATCTAAAAACGACCACTTTCGACGAATACAAGCGTTTTTAGACATTTTCGTACTTCTCGGAATAAAACTGTATTTTTCACGACAAAACATATTTTATATCTCTGGAAATAAATTTATTCAGGTCAGAATGCTGGAAACGTCTAAGAACGACCACTTTCGACGAATACAAGCGTTTTTAGACATTTTCGTACTTCTCGGAATAAAACTGTATTTTTCACGACAAAACATATTTTATATCTCTGGAAATAAATTTATTCAGGTCAGAATGCTGGAAACGTCTAAGAACGACCACTTTCGACGAATACAAGCGTTTTTAGACATTTTCTTACTTCTCGGAATAAAACTGTATTTTTCACGACAAAAAATATTTTATATCTCTGAAAATAAATTTATTAACGTCAGAGAGTTGGAAATGCCTAAAAACGTTCACTTTCAACGAATACGAGCGTTTTTCGATATTTTCGTACTGCTCGGAATAAAACTGTATTTTTCACGACAAAAAATATTTTTTATCTCTAAAAATAAATTTATTAACGTCAGAAAGCTGGAAACGTCTAAAAACGATCACTTTCGACGAATACAAGCTTTTTTAGACATTTTCGTACTTCTCGGACTAAAACTGCATTTTTCACAACAACAAATATTTTTTATCTCTGAAAATAAATTTATTAACGTCAGAGAGCTGGAAACGTCTAAAAACGATCATTTTCAATTAATACAAGCGTTTTTAGACATTTTCGTACTTCTCGGAATAAAACTGTATTTTTCACGAAAAAAATTATTTTTTATCTCTAAAAATAAATTTATTAACGTCAGAAAGCTGGAAACGTCTAAAAACGATCACTTTCGACGAATACAAGCTTTTTTAGACATTTTCGTACTTCTCGGACTAAAACTGCATTTTTCACAACAACAAATATTTTTTATCTCTGAAAATAAATTTATTAACGTCAGAAAGCTGGAAACGTCTATAAACGATCACTTTCAATGAATACAAGCGTTTTTAGACATTTTCGTACTTCTCGGACTAAAACTGCATTTTTCACGACAAAAAAAGATTTTTTTTATCTCTGAAAATAAATTTATTAACGTGAGAGAGCTGTAAATGTCTAAAAACGTACACTTTCAACGAATACGAGCGTTTTTAGATATTTTCGTACTTCTCGGACTAAAACTGTATTTTTCACGACAAAAAATATTTTATATCTTTGAAAATAAATTTATTAACGTCAGAAAGCTGGAAACGTCTAAAAACGATCACTTGCTACGAATACAAGCGTTTTTAGACATTTTCGTACTTCTCGGAATAAAACTGTATTTTTCACGACAAAAAATATTTTATATCTCTGGAAACAAATTTATTAACGTCCGAAAGCTGGAAACATCTAAAAACGATCACTTTCGAAGAATACAAGCGTTTTTAGACATTTTCGTACTTCTCGGAATAAAACTGCATTTTTCACGAGAAAAAATATTTTTTAATCTCTGAAAATTAATTAATTTACGTCAGAGAGCTGGAAACATCTAAAAACGAACACTTTCGACGAATACAAGCGTTTTTAGACATTTTCGTACTTCTCGGAATAAAACTGCATTTTTCAGGACAAAATTTTTTTTTTATCTCTGAAAACAAATTTATTAACGTCAGAGAGCTGGAAATGTCTAAAAACGTTTACTTTCAACGAATACAAGCGTTTTTAGACATTTTCGTACTTCTCGGACTAAAACTGCATTTTTCACAACAACAAATATTTTTTATCTCTGAAAATAAATTTATTAACGTCAGAGAGCTGGAAATGTCTAAAAACGTTCACTTTCAACCAATACGATCGTTTTTAGACATTTTCATACTTCTCGGAATAAAACTGTATTTTTCACGACAAAAAATATTTTTTGTCTCTGAAAATAAATTTATTAACGTCAGAGAGCTGGAAATGTTTAAAAACGTTCACTTTCAACGAATACAAGCGTTTTTAGGCATTTCGTACTTCTCCGAATAAAGCTGTATTTTACGCGACAAAAATTTTTTTATATCTCTGTAAATAAATTTATTCAGGTCAGATAGCTGGAAACGTTTAAAAACGATCACTTGCTACGAATACAAGCGTTTTTAGACATTTTCGTACTTCTCGGACTAAAACTGTATTTTTCACGACAAAAAATATTTTATATCTTTGAAAATAAATTTATTAACGTCAGAAAGCTGGAAACGTCTAAAAACGATCACTTGCTACGAATACAAGCGTTTTTAGACATTTTCGTACTTCTCGGAATAAAACTGTATTTTTCACGACAAAAAATATTTTATATCTCTGGAAACAAATTTATTAACGTCCGAAAGCTGGAAACATCTAAAAACGATCACTTTCGACGAATACAAGCGTTTTTAGACATTTTCGTACTTCTCGGACTAAAACTGCATTTTTCACAACAAAAAATATTTTTTATGTCAGAAAATAAATTTATTAACGTCAGAAAGCTGGAAACGTCTAAAAACGATCAGTTGCTACGAATACAAGCGTTTTTAGACATTTTCGTACTTCTCGGAATAAAACTGTATTTTTCACGACAAAAAATATTTTATATCTCTGGAAATAAATTTATCAACGTCAGAGAGCTGGAAACGTCTAAAAACGATCACTTTCAATGAATACAAGCGTTTTTAGACATTTTCGTACTTCTCGTACTAAAACTGTATTTTTCACGACAAAAATTTTTTTTTATATCTGAAAATAAATTTATTAACGTCAGAAAGCTGGAAACGTCTAAAAACTATCACTTTCGACGAATACAAGCGTTTTTAGGCATTTTCGTACTTCTCCGAATAAAGTTGTATTTTACGCGACAAAAAATATTTTATATCTCTGTAAATAAATTTATTCAGGTCAGAAAGCTGGAAACGTCTAAGAACGACCACTTTCGACGAATACAAGCGTTTTTAGACATTTTCGTACTTCTCGGACTAAAACTGCATTTTTCACGACAAAAAATATTTTTTATCTCTGAAAATAAATTTATTAACGTCAGAGAGCTGGAAATGTCTAAAAACGTTTACTTTCAACGAATACGAGCGTTTTTAGACATTTTCTTACTTCTCGGAATAAAACTGTATTTTTCACGACAAAAAATATTTGTTATCTCTGAAAATCAATTTATTCAGGTCAGAAAGCTGGAAACATCTAAAAACGACCACTTTCGACGAATACAAGCGTTTTTAGACATTTTCGTACTTCTCGGAATAAAACTGTATTTTTCACGACAAAACATATTTTATATCTCTGGAAATAAATTTATTCAGGTCAGAATGCTGGAAACGTCTAAGAACGACCACTTTCGACGAATACAAGCGTTTTTAGACATTTTCGTACTTCTCGGAATAAAACTGTATTTTTCACGACAAAACATATTTTATATCTCTGGAAATAAATTTATTCAGGTCAGAATGCTGGAAACGTCTAAGAACGACCACTTTCGACGAATACAAGCGTTTTTAGACATTTTCTTACTTCTCGGAATAAAACTGTATTTTTCACGACAAAAAATATTTTATATCTCTGAAAATAAATTTATTAACGTCAGAGAGTTGGAAATGCCTAAAAACGTTCACTTTCAACGAATACGAGCGTTTTTCGATATTTTCGTACTGCTCGGAATAAAACTGTATTTTTCACGACAAAAAATATTTTTTATCTCTAAAAATAAATTTATTAACGTCAGAAAGCTGGAAACGTCTAAAAACGATCACTTTCGACGAATACAAGCTTTTTTAGACATTTTCGTACTTCTCGGACTAAAACTGCATTTTTCACAACAACAAATATTTTTTATCTCTGAAAATAAATTTATTAACGTCAGAGAGCTGGAAACGTCTAAAAACGATCATTTTCAATTAATACAAGCGTTTTTAGACATTTTCGTACTTCTCGGAATAAAACTGTATTTTTCACGAAAAAAATTATTTTTTATCTCTAAAAATAAATTTATTAACGTCAGAAAGCTGGAAACGTCTAAAAACGATCACTTTCGACGAATACAAGCTTTTTTAGACATTTTCGTACTTCTCGGACTAAAACTGCATTTTTCACAACAACAAATATTTTTTATCTCTGAAAATAAATTTATTAACATCAGAAAGCTGGAAACGTCTATAAACGATCACTTTCAATGAATACAAGCGTTTTTAGACATTTTCGTACTTCTCGGACTAAAACTGCATTTTTCACGACAAAAAAAGATTTTTTTTATCTCTGAAAATAAATTTATTAACGTGAGAGAGCTGTAAATGTCTAAAAACGTACACTTTCAACGAATACGAGCGTTTTTAGATATTTTCGTACTTCTCGGAATAAAACTGCATTTTTAAAAACAAAAAATATTTTTATCTCTGAAAATAAATTTATTAACGTCAGAAAGCTGGAAACGTCTAAAAACGATCACTTTCGAAGAATACAAGCGTTTTTAGACATTTTCGTACTTCTCGGAATAAAACTGCATTTTTCACGACAAAAAATATTTTTTAATCTCTGAAAATCAATTTATTAAAGTCAGAGAGCTGGAAATGTCTAAAAACGTTCACTTTCAACGAATACAAGCGTTTTTAGACATTTTCGTACTTCTCGGACTAAAACTGCATTTTTTACGACAAAAAATATTTTTTATCTCCGAAAATTAATTAATTTACGTCAGAGAGCTGGAAACATCTAAAAACGAACACTTTCGACGAATACAAGCGTTTTTAGACATTTTCGTACTTCTCGGAATAAAACTGCATTTTTCACGACAAAAATTTTTTTTTTATCTCTGAAAATAAATTTATTAACGTCAGAGAGCTGGAAATATCTAAAAACGTTTACTTTCAACGAATACGAGCGTTTTTAGACATTTTCTTACTTCTCGGAATAAAACTGTATTTTTCACGACAAAAAATATTTTTTATCTCTAAAAATAAATTTATTAACGTCAGAAAGCTGGAAACGTCTAAAAACGATCACTTTCGACGAATACAAGCTTTTTTAGACATTTTCGTACTTCTCGTACTAAAACTGCATTTTTCACGACAAAAAATATTTTTTATCTCTGAAAACAAATTTATTAACGTCAGAGAGCTGGAAATGTCTAAACACGTTTACTTTCAAGGAATACAAGCGTTTTTAGGCATTTTCGTACTTCTCGGACTAAAACTGCATTTTTCACAACAACAAATATTTTTTATCTCTGAAAATAAATTTATTAACGTCAGAGAGCTGGAAATGTCTAAAAACGTTCACTTTCAACGAATACAAGCGGTTTTAGGCATTTTCGTACTTCTCCGAATAAAGCTGTATTTTACGCGACAAATTTTTTTTTATATCTCTGTAAATAAATTTATTCAGGTCAGAAAGCTGGAAACGTCTAAAAACGATCACTTTCGACGAATACATGCGTTTTTAGACATTTTCGTACTTCTCGGACTAAAACTGTATTTTTCACGACAAAAAATATTTTATATCTCTGAAAATAAATTTATTAACGTCAGAAATCTGGAAACGTCTAAAAACGATCACTTGCTACGAATACAAGCGTTTTTAGACATTTTCGTACTTCTCGGAATAAAACTGTATTTTTCACGACAAAAAATATTTTATATCTCTGGAAACAAATTTATTAACGTCCGAAAGCTGGAAACATCTAAAAACGATCACTTTCGACGAATACAAGCGTTTTTAGACATTTTCGTACTTCTCGGACTAAAACTGCATTTTTCACAACAAAAAATATTTTTTATCTCAGAAAATAAATTTATTAACGTCAGAAAGCTGGAAACGTCTAAAAACGATCACTTGCTACGAATACAAGCGTTTTTAGACATTTTCGTACTTCTCGGAATAAAACTGTATTTTTAACGACAAAAAACATTTGTTATCTCTGAAAATAAATTTATTAACGTCAGAAAGCTGGAAACGTCTAAAAACGCTCACTTTCGACGAATACAAGCGTTTTTAGACATTTTCGTACTTCTCGGAATAAAACTGAAATTTTCACGACAAAAAATATTTTATATCTCTGGAAATAAATTTATTAACGTCAGAAAGCTGGAAATGTCTAAAAACGTTCACTTTCAACGAATACGAGCGTTTTTAGGCATTTTCGTACTTCTCCGAATAAAACTGTATTTTTCACGACAAAAAATATTTTATATCTCTGGAAATAAATTTATTCAGGTCAGAAAGCTGGAAACGTCTAAAAACGATCACGTTCGACGAATACATGCGTTTTTAGACATTTTCGTACTTCTCGGACTAAAACTGTATTTTTCACGACAAAAAATATTTAAATCTCTGAAAATAAATTTATTAACATCAGAGAACTGGAAATGTCTAATAACGTCCACTTTCAACGAATACGAGCGTTTTTAGACATTTTCGTACTTCTCGGAATAAAACTGTCTTTTTAACGACAAAAAATATTTTTTATCTCTGAAAATAAATTTATTAACGTCAGAAAGCTGGAAACGTCTAAAAACGATCACTTTCAACGAATACGAGCGTTTTTAGACATTTTCGTACTTCTCGGAATAAAACTGTATTTTTCACGACAAAAAATATTTTATATCTCTGAAAATAAATTTAATAATGTCAGAGCCCTGGAAATGTCTAAAAACGTTCACTTTCAAGGAATACGAGCGTTTTTAGGCATTTTCGTACTTCTCGGAATAAAACTGTATTTTTCACGACAAAAAATATTTTATATCTCTGGAAATAAATTTATTAACGTCCGAAAGCTGGAAACGTCTAAAAACGATCACTTTCAACGAATACGAGCGTTTTTAGACATTTTCGTACTTCTCGGAATAAAACTGTATTTTTCACGACAAAAAATATTTTATATCTCTGAAAATAAATTTAATAATGTCAGAGCCCTGGAAATGTCTAAAAACGTTCACTTTCAAGGAATACGAGCGTTTTTAGGCATTTTCGTACTTCTCGGAATAAAACTGTATTTTTCACGACAAAAAATATTTTATATCTCTGGAAATAAATTTATTAACGTCCGAAAGCTGGAAACGTCTAAAAACGATCACTTTCAACGAATACGAGCGTTTTTAGACATTTTTGTACTTCTCGGAATAAAACTGTATTTTCACAACAAAAAATATTTTATATCTCTGAAAATAAATTTATTAACGTCCGAAAGCTGGAAACGTCTAAAAACGATCACTTTTAACGAATACGAGCGTTTTTAGACATTTTCGTACTTCTCGGAATAAAACTGTATTTTTTACGACAAAAAATATTTTATATCCCTGGAAATAAATTTATTCAGGTCAGAAAGCTGGAAACGTCTAAAAACGATCACTTTCGACGAATACGAGCGTTTTTGGACATTTTCGTACTTCTCGGAATAAAACTGTATTTTTTACGACAAAAAATATTTTATATCCCTGGAATTAAATTTATTCAGGTCAGAAAGCTGGAAACGTCTAAAAACAATCACTTTCAACGAATACTAGCGTTTTTAGACATTTTCGTACTTCTTGGAATAAAACTGTATTTTTCACGACAAATTTTTTTTTTATATCTGAAAATAAATAAATTAACGTCAGAAAGCTGGAAGCGTCTAAAAATGATCACTTTCAAGGAATACGAGCGTGTTTAGACATTTTCGTACTTCTCGGAATAAAACTGTATTTTTCACGACAAAAAATATTTTATATCTTTGAAAATAAATTTAATAATGTCAGAGCCCTGGAAATGTCTAAAAACGTTCACTTTCAAGGAATACGAGCGTTTTTAGGCATTTTCGTACTTCTCGGAATAAAACTGTATTTTTCACGACAAAAAATATTTTATATCTCTGGAAATAAATTTATTAACGTCCGAAAGCTGGAAACGTCTAAAAACGATCACTTTCAACGAATACGAGCGTTTTTAGACATTTTTGTACTTCTCGGAATAAAACTGTATTTTCACAACAAAAAATATTTTATATCTCTGAAAATAAATTTATTAACGTCCGAAAGCTGCAAACGTCTAAAAACGATCACTTTTAACGAATACGAGCGTTTTTAGACATTTTCGTACTTCTCGGAATAAAACTGTATTTTTTACGACAAAAAATATTTTATATCCCTGGAAATAAATTTATTCAGGTCAGAAAGCTGGAAACGTCTAAAAACAACCACTTTCAACGAATACGAGCGTTTTTAGACATTTTCGTACTTCTTGGAATAAAACTGTATTTTTCACGACAATTTTTTTTTTTATATCTGAAAATAAATAAATTAACGTCAGAAAGCTGGAAGCGTCTAAAAATGATCACTTTCAAGGAATACGAGCGTTTTTAGACATTTTCGTACTTCTCGGAATAAAACTGTATTTTTCACGACAAAAAATATTTTATATCTCTGAAAATAAATTTAATAATGTCAGAGCCCTGGAAATGTCTAAAAACGTTCACTTTCAACGAATACGAGCGTTTTTAGGCATTTTCGTACTTCTCGGAATAAAACTGTGTTTTTCACGACAAAAAATATTATATATCTCTGGAAATAAATTTATTCAGGTCAGAAAGCTGGAAACGTCTAAATACGATCACTTTCGACGAATACAAGCGTTTTTAGATATTTTCGTACTTCTCGGACTAAAAATGCATTTTTCACAACAAAAAATATTTTTTATCTCTGAAAATAAATTTATTAACGTCAGAGAGCTGGAAATGTCTAAAAACGTTCACTTTCAACGAATAAGGGCGTTTTTAGACATTTTTGTACTTCTCGGAATAAAACTGTATTTTTCACGACAAAAAATATTTTATATCTCTGGAAATAAATTTATTCCGGTCAGAGAGCTGGAAATGTCTAAAAACGTTCACTTTCAACGAATAAGGGCGTTTTTAGACATTTTTGTACTTCTCGGAATAAAACTGTATTTTTCACGACAAAAAATATTTTATATCTCTGGAAATAAATTTATTCCGGTCAGAAAGCTGGAAACGTCTAAAAACGATCACTTTCGACGAATACAAGCGTTTTTAGACATTTTCGTTCTTCTCGAAATAAAACTGTATTTTTCACGACAAAAAATATTTTTTATCTCTGAAAATAAATTTATTAACGTCAGAAAGCTGGAAACGTCTAAAAACGATCACTTTCAACGAATACGAGCGTTTTTAGACATTTTCGTACTACTTGGAATAAAACTGTATTTTTCACGACAAATTTTTTTTTTATATCTGAAAATAAATTTATGAACGTCAGAAAGCTGGAAACGTCTAAAAACGATCACTTTTAACGAATACGAGCGTTTTTAGACATTTTCGTACTTCTCGGAATAAAACTGTATTTTTTACGACAAAAAATATTTTATATCCCTGGAAATAAATTTATTCAGGTCAGAAAGCTGGAAATGTCTAAAAACGTTCACTTTCAACGAATAAGGGCGTTTTTAGACATTTTTGTACTTCTCGGAATAAAACTGTATTTTTCACGACAAAAAATATTTTATATCTCTGGAAATAAATTTATTCCGGTCAGAGAGCTGGAAATGTCTAAAAACGTTCACTTTCAACGAATAAGGGCGTTTTTAGACATTTTTGTACTTCTCGGAATAAAACTGTATTTTTCACGACAAAAAATATTTTATATCTCTGGAAATAAATTTATTCCGGTCAGAAAGCTGGAAACGTCTAAAAACGATCACTTTCGACGAATACAAGCGTTTTTAGACATTTTCGTTCTTCTCGAAATAAAACTGTATTTTTCACGACAAAAAATATTTTTTATCTCTGAAAATAAATTTATTAACGTCAGAAAGCTGGAAACGTCTAAAAACGATCACTTTCAACGAATACGAGCGTTTTTAGACATTTTCGTACTACTTGGAATAAAACTGTATTTTTCACGATAAATTTTTTTTTTATATCTGAAAATAAATTTATTAACGTCCGAAAGCTGGAAACGTCTAAAAACGATCACTTTTAACGAATACGAGCGTTTTTAGACATTTTCGTACTTCTCGGAATAAAACTGTATTTTTTACGACAAAAAATATTTTATATCCCTGGAAATAAATTTATTCAGGTCAGAAAGCTGGAAACGTCTAAAAACGGTCACTTTCGACGAATACGAGCGTTTTTGGACATTTTCGTACTTCTCGGAATAAAACTGTATTTTTTACGACAAAAAATATTTTATATCCCTGGAATTAAATTTATTCAGGTCAGAAAGCTGGAAACGTCTAAAAACAATCACTTTCAACGAATACGAGCGTTTTTAGACATTTTCGTACTTCTTGGAATAAAACTGTATTTTTCACGACAAATTTTTTTTTTATATCTGAAAATAAATAAATTAACGTCAGAAAGCTGGAAGCGTCTAAAAATGATCACTTTCAAGGAATACGAGCGTGTTTAGACATTTTCGTACTTCTCGGAATAAAACTGTATTTTTCACGACAAAAAATATTTTATATCTTTGAAAATAAATTTAATAATGTCAGAGCCCTGGAAATGTCTAAAAACGTTCACTTTCAAGGAATACGAGCGTTTTTAGGCATTTTCGTACTTCTCGGAATAAAACTGTATTTTTCACGACAAAAAATATTTTATATCTCTGGAAATAAATTTATTAACGTCCGAAAGCTGGAAACGTCTAAAAACGATCACTTTCAACGAATACGAGCGTTTTTAGACATTTTTGTACTTCTCGGAATAAAACTGTATTTTCACAACAAAAAATATTTTATATCTCTGAAAATAAATTTATTAACGTCCGAAAGCTGGAAACGTCTAAAAACGATCACTTTTAACGAATACGAGCGTTTTTAGATATTTTCGTACTTCTCGGAATAAAACTGTATTTTTAAAGACAAAAAATATTTTTATCTCTGAAAATAAATTTATTAACGTCAGAAAGCTGGAAACGTCTAAAAACGATCACTTTCGACGAATACAAGCGTTTTTAGACATTTTCGTACTTCTCGGAATAAAACTGTATTTTTTACGACAAAAAATATTTTATATCCCTGGAAATAAATTTATTCAGGTCAGAAAGCTGGAAACGTCTAAAAACAATCACTTTCAACGAATACGAGCGTTTTTAGACATTTTCGTACTTCTTGGAATAAAACTGTATTTTTCACGACAAATTTTTTTTTTATATCTGAAAATAAATAAATTAACGTCAGAAAGCTGGAAGCGTCTAAAAATGATCACTTTCAAGGAATACGAGCGTTTTTAGACATTTTCGTACTTCTCGGAATAAAACTGTATTTTTCACGACCAAAAATATTTTATATCTCTGAAAATAAATTTAATAATGTCAGAGCCCTGGAAATGTCTAAAAACGTTCACTTTCAACGAATACGAGCGTTTTTAGGCATTTTCGTACTTCTCGGAATAAAACTGTGTTTTTCACGACAAAAAATATTATATATCTCTGGAAATAAATTTATTCAGGTCAGAAAGCTGGAAACGTCTAAATACGATCACTTTCGACGAATACAAGCGTTTTTAGATATTTTCGTACTTCTCGGACTAAAAATGCATTTTTCACAACAAAAAATATTTTTTATCTCTGAAAATAAATTTATTAACGTCAGAGAGCTGGAAATGTCTAAAAACGTTCACTTTCAACGAATAAGGGCGTTTTTAGACATTTTTGTACTTCTCGGAATAAAACTGTATTTTTCACGACAAAAAATATTTTATATCTCTGGAAATAAATTTATTCCGGTCAGAGAGCTGGAAATGTCTAAAAACGTTCACTTTCAACGAATAAGGGCGTTTTTAGACATTTTTGTACTTCTCGGAATAAAACTGTATTTTTCACGACAAAAAATATTTTATATCTCTGGAAATAAATTTATTCCGGTCAGAAAGCTGGAAACGTCTAAAAACGATCACTTTCGACGAATACAAGCGTTTTTAGACATTTTCGTTCTTCTCGAAATAAAACTGTATTTTTCACGACAAAAAATATTTTTTATCTCTGAAAATAAATTTATTAACGTCAGAAAGCTGGAAACGTCTAAAAACGATCACTTTCAACGAATACGAGCGTTTTTAGACATTTTCGTACTACTTGGAATAAAACTGTATTTTTCACGACAAATTTTTTTTTTATATCTGAAAATAAATTTATGAACGTCAGAAAGCTGGAAGCGTCTAAAAATGATCGCTTTCAACGAATACGAGCGTTTTTAGGCATTTTCGTACTTCTCCGAATAAAACTGTATTTTTCACGACAAAAAATATTTTATATCTCTGGAAATAAATTTATTCAGGTCAGAAAGCGGGAAACGTCTAAGAACGATCACTTTCGACGAATACATGCGTTTTTAGACATTTTCGTACTTCTCGGACTAAAACTGTATTTTTCACGACAAAAAATATTTTATATCTCTGAAAATAAATTTATTAACATCAGAAAGCTGGAAACGTCTAAAAACGATCACTTTCGACGAATACAAGCTTTTTTAAACATTTTCGTACTTCTCGTACTAAAACTGCATTTTTCACGACAAAAAATATTTTTTATCTCTGAAAACAAAATTATTAACGTCACAGAGCTGGAAATGTCTAAAAACGTTTACTTTCAACGAATACAAGCGTTTTTAGACATTTTCGTACTTCTCGGACTAAAACTGCATTTTTCACAACAAATATTTTTTATCTCTGAAAATAAATTTATTAACGTCAGAGAGCTGGAAACGTCTAAAAACGATCATTTTCAATTAATACAAGCGTTTTTAGACATTTTCGTACTTCTCGGAATAAAACTGTATTTTTCACGAAAAAAAATATTTTATATCCTCTGAAAATAAATTTATTAACGTCAGAAAGCTGGAAACGTCTATAAACGATCACTTTCAATGAATACAAGCGTTTTTAGACATTTTCGTACTTCTCGGACTAAAACTGCATTTTTCACGACAAAAAAAGATTTTTTTTATCTCTGAAAATAAATTTATTAACGTGAGAGAGCTGGAAACGTCTAAAAACAATCACTTTCAACGAATACGAGCGTTTTTAGACATTTTCATACTTCTTGGAATAAAACTGTATTTTTCACGACAATTTTTTTTTTTATATCTGAAAATAAATAAATTAACGTCAGAAAGCTGGAAGCGTCTAAAAATGATCACTTTCAAGGAATAGAGCGTTTTTAGACATTTTCGTACTTCTCGGAATAAAACTGTATTTTTCACGACAAAAAATATTTTATATCTCTGAAAATAAATTTAATAATGTCAGAGCCCTGGAAATGTCTAAAAACGTTCACTTTCAACGAATACGAGCGTTTTTAGGCATTTTCGTACTTCTCGGAATAAAACTGTGTTTTTCACGACAAAAAATATTATATATCTCTGGAAATAAATTTATTCAGGTCAGAAAGCTGGAAACGTCTAAATACGATCACTTTCGACGAATACAAGCGTTTTTAGATATTTTCGTACTTCTCGGACTAAAAATGCATTTTTCACAACAAAAAATATTTTTTATCTCTGAAAATAAATTTATTAACTTCAGAGAGCTGGAAATGTCTAAAAACGTTCACTTTCAACGAATAAGGGCGTTTTTAGACATTTTTGTACTTCTCGGAATAAAACTGTATTTTTCACGACAAAAAATATTTTATATCTCTGGAAATAAATTTATTCCGGTCAGAGAGCTGGAAATGTCTAAAAACGTTCACTTTCAACGAATAAGGGCGTTTTTAGACATTTTTGTACTTCTCGGAATAAAACTGTATTTTTCACGACAAAAAATATTTTATATCTCTGGAAATAAATTTATTCCGGTCAGAAAGCTGGAAACGTCTAAAAACGATCACTTTCGACGAATACAAGCGTTTTTAGACATTTTCGTTCTTCTCGAAATAAAACTGTATTTTTCACGACAAAAAATATTTTTTATCTCTGAAAATAAATTTATTAACGTCAGAAAGCTGGAAACGTCTAAAAACGATCACTTTCAACGAATACGAGCGTTTTTAGACATTTTCGTACTACTTGGAATAAAACTGTATTTTTCACGACAAATTTTTTTTTTATATCTGAAAATAAATTTATGAACGTCAGAAAGCTGGAAACGTCTAAAAACGATCACTTTTAACGAATACGAGCGTTTTTAGACATTTTCGTACTTCTCGGAATAAAACTGTATTTTTTACGACAAAAAATATTTTATATCCCTGGAAATAAATTTATTCAGGTCAGAAAGCTGGAAATGTCTAAAAACGTTCACTTTCAACGAATAAGGGCGTTTTTAGACATTTTTGTACTTCTCGGAATAAAACTGTATTTTTCACGACAAAAAATATTTTATATCTCTGGAAATAAATTTATTCCGGTCAGAGAGCTGGAAATGTCTAAAAACGTTCACTTTCAACGAATAAGGGCGTTTTTAGACATTTTTGTACTTCTCGGAATAAAACTGTATTTTTCACGACAAAAAATATTTTATATCTCTGGAAATAAATTTATTCCGGTCAGAAAGCTGGAAACGTCTAAAAACGATCACTTTCGACGAATACAAGCGTTTTTAGACATTTTCGTTCTTCTCGAAATAAAACTGTATTTTTCACGACAAAAAATATTTTTTATCTCTGAAAATAAATTTATTAACGTCAGAAAGCTGGAAACGTCTAAAAACGATCACTTTCAACGAATACGAGCGTTTTTAGACATTTTCGTACTACTTGGAATAAAACTGTATTTTTCACGATAAATTTTTTTTTTATATCTGAAAATAAATTTATTAACGTCCGAAAGCTGGAAACGTCTAAAAACGATCACTTTTAACGAATACGAGCGTTTTTAGACATTTTCGTACTTCTCGGAATAAAACTGTATTTTTTACGACAAAAATTTTTTATATCCCTGGAAATAAATTTATTCAGGTCAGAAAGCTGGAAACGTCTAAAAACGATCACTTTCGACGAATACGAGCGTTTTTGGACATTTTCGTACTTCTCGGAATAAAACTGTATTTTTTACGACAAAAAATATTTTATATCCCTGGAATTAAATTTATTCAGGTCAGAAAGCTGGAAACGTCTAAAAACAATCACTTTCAACGAATACGAGCGTTTTTAGACATTTTCGTACTTCTTGGAATAAAACTGTATTTTTCACGACAAATTTTTTTTTTATATCTGAAAATAAATAAATTAACGTCAGAAAGCTGGAAGCGTCTAAAAATGATCACTTTCAAGGAATACGAGCGTGTTTAGACATTTTCGTACTTCTCGGAATAAAACTGTATTTTTCACGACAAAAAATATTTTATATCTTTGAAAATAAATTTAATAATGTCAGAGCCCTGGAAATGTCTAAAAACGTTCACTTTCAAGGAATACGAGCGTTTTTAGGCATTTTCGTACTTCTCGGAATAAAACTGTATTTTTCACGACAAAAAATATTTTATATCTCTGGAAATAAATTTATTAACGTCCGAAAGCTGGAAACGTCTAAAAACGATCACTTTCAACGAATACGAGCGTTTTTAGACATTTTTGTACTTCTCGGAATAAAACTGTATTTTCACAACAAAAAATATTTTATATCTCTGAAAATAAATTTATTAACGTCCGAAAGCTGGAAACGTCTAAAAACGATCACTTTTAACGAATACGAGCGTTTTTAGACATTTTCGTACTTCTCGGAATAAAACTGTATTTTTTACGACAAAAAATATTTTATATCCCTGGAAATAAATTTATTCAGGTCAGAAAGCTGGAAACGTCTAAAAACAATCACTTTCAACGAATACGAGCGTTTTTAGACATTTTCGTACTTCTTGGAATAAAACTGTATTTTTCACGACAAATTTTTTTTTTATATCTGAAAATAAATAAATTAACGTCAGAAAGCTGGAAGCGTCTAAAAATGATCACTTTCAAGGAATACGAGCGTTTTTAGACATTTTCGTACTTCTCGGAATAAAACTGTATTTTTCACGACCAAAAATATTTTATATCTCTGAAAATAAATTTAATAATGTCAGAGCCCTGGAAATGTCTAAAAACGTTCACTTTCAACGAATACGAGCGTTTTTAGGCATTTTCGTACTTCTCGGAATAAAACTGTGTTTTTCACGACAAAAAATATTATATATCTCTGGAAATAAATTTATTCAGGTCAGAAAGCTGGAAACGTCTAAATACGATCACTTTCGACGAATACAAGCGTTTTTAGATATTTTCGTACTTCTCGGACTAAAAATGCATTTTTCACAACAAAAAATATTTTTTATCTCTGAAAATAAATTTATTAACGTCAGAGAGCTGGAAATGTCTAAAAACGTTCACTTTCAACGAATAAGGGCGTTTTTAGACATTTTTGTACTTCTCGGAATAAAACTGTATTTTTCACGACAAAAAATATTTTATATCTCTGGAAATAAATTTATTCCGGTCAGAGAGCTGGAAATGTCTAAAAACGTTCACTTTCAACGAATAAGGGCGTTTTTAGACATTTTTGTACTTCTCGGAATAAAACTGTATTTTTCACGACAAAAAATATTTTATATCTCTGGAAATAAATTTATTCCGGTCAGAAAGCTGGAAACGTCTAAAAACGATCACTTTCGACGAATACAAGCGTTTTTAGACATTTTCGTTCTTCTCGAAATAAAACTGTATTTTTCACGACAAAAAATATTTTTTATCTCTGAAAATAAATTTATTAACGTCAGAAAGCTGGAAACGTCTAAAAACGATCACTTTCAACGAATACGAGCGTTTTTAGACATTTTCGTACTACTTGGAATAAAACTGTATTTTTCACGACAAATTTTTTTTTTATATCTGAAAATAAATTTATGAACGTCAGAAAGCTGGAAGCGTCTAAAAATGATC
Source organism: Leptodirus hochenwartii (assembly GCA_947310635.1). Lineage (NCBI taxonomy): Eukaryota > Metazoa > Arthropoda > Insecta > Coleoptera > Leiodidae > Leptodirus > Leptodirus hochenwartii. Next base: position 8,889,364 of record OX371188.1, read on the forward strand.
GCTTTCAACGAATACGAGCGTTTTTAGGCATTTTCGTACTTCTCCGAATAAAACTGTATTTTTCACGACAAAAAATATTTTATATCTCTGGAAATAAATTTATTCAGGTCAGAAAGCGGGAAACGTCTAAGAACGATCACTTTCGACGAATACATGCGTTTTTAGACATTTTCGTACTTCTCGGACTAAAACTGTATTTTTCACGACCAAAAATATTTTATATCTCTGAAAATAAATTTATTAACATCAGAAAGCTGGAAACGTCTAAAAACGATCACTTTCGACGAATACAAGCTTTTTTAAACATTTTCGTACTTCTCGTACTAAAACTGCATTTTTCACGACAAAAAATATTTTTTATCTCTGAAAACAAAATTATTAACGTCACAGAGCTGGAAATGTCTAAAAACGTTTACTTTCAACGAATACAAGCGTTTTTAGACATTTTCGTACTTCTCGGACTAAAACTGCATTTTTCACAACAAATATTTTTTATCTCTGAAAATAAATTTATTAACGTCAGAGAGCTGGAAACGTCTAAAAACGATCATTTTCAATTAATACAAGCGTTTTTAGACATTTTCGTACTTCTCGGAATAAAACTGTATTTTTCACGAAAAAAAATATTTTATATCTCTGAAAATAAATTTATTAACGTCAGAAAGCTGGAAACGTCTATAAACGATCACTTTCAATGAATACAAGCGTTTTTAGACATTTTCGTACTTCTCGGACTAAAACTGCATTTTTCACGACAAAAAAAGATTTTTTTTATCTCTGAAAATAAATTTATTAACGTGAGAGAGCTGGAAACGTCTAAAAACAATCACTTTCAACGAATACGAGCGTTTTTAGACATTTTCGTACTTCTTGGAATAAAACTGTATTTTTCACGACAATTTTTTTTTTTATATCTGAAAATAAATAAATTAACGTCAGAAAGCTGGAAGCGTCTAAAAATGATCACTTTCAAGGAATAGAGCGTTTTTAGACATTTTCGTACTTCTCGGAATAAAACTGTATTTTTCACGACAAAAAATATTTTATATCTCTGAAAATAAATTTAATAATGTCAGAGCCCTGGAAATGTCTAAAAACGTTCACTTTCAACGAATACGAGCGTTTTTAGGCATTTTCGTACTTCTCGGAATAAAACTGTGTTTTTCACGACAAAAAATATTATATATCTCTGGAAATAAATTTATTCAGGTCAGAAAGCTGGAAACGTCTAAATACGATCACTTTCGACGAATACAAGCGTTTTTAGATATTTTCGTACTTCTCGGACTAAAAATGCATTTTTCACAACAAAAAATATTTTTTATCTCTGAAAATAAATTTATTAACTTCAGAGAGCTGGAAATGTCTAAAAACGTTCACTTTCAACGAATAAGGGCGTTTTTAGACATTTTTGTACTTCTCGGAATAAAACTGTATTTTTCACGACAAAAAATATTTCATATCTCTGGAAATAAATTTATTCCGGTCAGAGAGCTGGAAATGTCTAAAAACGTTCACTTTCAACGAATAAGGGCGTTTTTAGACATTTTTGTACTTCTCGGAATAAAACTGTATTTTTCACGACAAAAAATATTTTATATCTCTGGAAATAAATTTATTCCGGTCAGAAAGCTGGAAACGTCTAAAAACGATCACTTTCGACGAATACAAGCGTTTTTAGACATTTTCGTTCTTCTCGAAATAAAACTGTATTTTTCACGACAAAAAATATTTTTTATCTCTGAAAATAAATTTATTAACGTCAGAAAGCTGGAAACGTCTAAAAACGATCACTTTCAACGAATACGAGCGTTTTTAGACATTTTCGTACTACTTGGAATAAAACTGTATTTTTCACGACAAATTTTTTTTTTATATCTGAAAATAAATTTATGAACGTCAGAAAGCTGGAAACGTCTAAAAACGATCACTTTTAACGAATACGAGCGTTTTTAGACATTTTCGTACTTCTCGGAATAAAACTGTATTTTTTACGACAAAAAATATTTTATATCCCTGGAAATAAATTTATTCAGGTCAGAAAGCTGGAAATGTCTAAAAACGTTCACTTTCAACGAATAAGGGCGTTTTTAGACATTTTTGTACTTCTCGGAATAAAACTGTATTTTTCACGACAAAAAATATTTTATATCTCTGGAAATAAATTTATTCCGGTCAGAGAGCTGGAAATGTCTAAAAACGTTCACTTTCAACGAATAAGGGCGTTTTTAGACATTTTTGTACTTCTCGGAATAAAACTGTATTTTTCACGACAAAAAATATTTTATATCTCTGGAAATAAATTTATTCCGGTCAGAAAGCTGGAAACGTCTAAAAACGATCACTTTCGACGAATACAAGCGTTTTTAGACATTTTCGTTCTTCTCGAAATAAAACTGTATTTTTCACGACAAAAAATATTTTTTATCTCTGAAAATAAATTTATTAACGTCAGAAAGCTGGAAACGTCTAAAAACGATCACTTTCAACGAATACGAGCGTTTTTAGACATTTTCGTACTACTTGGAATAAAACTGTATTTTTCACGATAATTTTTTTTTTTATATCTGAAAATAAATTTATTAACGTCCGAAAGCTGGAAACGTCTAAAAACGATCACTTTTAACGAATACGAGCGTTTTTAGACATTTTCGTACTTCTCGGAATAAAACTGTATTTTTTACGACAAAAAATTTTTATATCCCTGGAAATAAATTTATTCAGGTCAGAAAGCTGGAAACGTCTAAAAACGATCACTTTCGACGAATACGAGCGTTTTTGGACATTTTCGTACTTCTCGGAATAAAACTGTATTTTTTACGACAAAAAATATTTTATATCCCTGGAATTAAATTTATTCAGGTCAGAAAGCTGGAAACGTCTAAAAACAATCACTTTCAACGAATACGAGCGTTTTTAGACATTTTCGTACTTCTTGGAATAAAACTGTATTTTTCACGACAAATTTTTTTTTTATATCTGAAAATAAATAAATTAACGTCAGAAAGCTGGAAGCGTCTAAAAATGATCACTTTCAAGGAATACGAGCGTGTTTAGACATTTTCGTACTTCTCGGAATAAAACTGTATTTTTCACGACAAAAAATATTTTATATCTTTGAAAATAAATTTAATAATGTCAGAGCCCTGGAAATGTCTAAAAACGTTCACTTTCAAGGAATACGAGCGTTTTTAGGCATTTTCGTACTTCTCGGAATAAAACTGTATTTTTCACGACAAAAAATATTTTATATCTCTGGAAATAAATTTATTAACGTCCGAAAGCTGGAAACGTCTAAAAACGATCACTTTCAACGAATACGAGCGTTTTTAGACATTTTTGTACTTCTCGGAATAAAACTGTATTTTCACAACAAAAAATATTTTATATCTCTGAAAATAAATTTATTAACGTCCGAAAGCTGGAAACGTCTAAAAACGATCACTTTTAACGAATACGAGCGTTTTTAGACATTTTCGTACTTCTCGGAATAAAACTGTATTTTTTACGACAAAAAATATTTTATATCCCTGGAAATAAATTTATTCAGGTCAGAAAGCTGGAAACGTCTAAAAACAATCACTTTCAACGAATACGAGCGTTTTTAGACATTTTCGTACTTCTTGGAATAAAACTGTATTTTTCACGACAAATTTTTTTTTTATATCTGAAAATAAATAAATTAACGTCAGAAAGCTGGAAGCGTCTAAAAATGATCACTTTCAAGGAATACGAGCGTTTTTAGACATTTTCGTACTTCTCGGAATAAAACTGTATTTTTCACGACCAAAAATATTTTATATCTCTGAAAATAAATTTAATAATGTCAGAGCCCTGGAAATGTCTAAAAACGTTCACTTTCAACGAATACGAGCGTTTTTAGGCATTTTCGTACTTCTCGGAATAAAACTGTGTTTTTCACGACAAAAAATATTATATATCTCTGGAAATAAATTTATTCAGGTCAGAAAGCTGGAAACGTCTAAATACGATCACTTTCGACGAATACAAGCGTTTTTAGATATTTTCGTACTTCTCGGACTAAAAATGCATTTTTCACAACAAAAAATATTTTTTATCTCTGAAAATAAATTTATTAACGTCAGAGAGCTGGAAATGTCTAAAAACGTTCACTTTCAACGAATAAGGGCGTTTTTAGACATTTTTGTACTTCTCGGAATAAAACTGTATTTTTCACGACAAAAAATATTTTATATCTCTGGAAATAAATTTATTCCGGTCAGAGAGCTGGAAATGTCTAAAAACGTTCACTTTCAACGAATAAGGGCGTTTTTAGACATTTTTGTACTTCTCGGAATAAAACTGTATTTTTCACGACAAAAAATATTTTATATCTCTGGAAATAAATTTATTCCGGTCAGAAAGCTGGAAACGTCTAAAAACGATCACTTTCGACGAATACAAGCGTTTTTAGACATTTTCGTTCTTCTCGAAATAAAACTGTATTTTTCACGACAAAAAATATTTTTTATCTCTGAAAATAAATTTATTAACGTCAGAAAGCTGGAAACGTCTAAAAACGATCACTTTCAACGAATACGAGCGTTTTTAGATATTTTCGTACTACTTGGAATAAAACTGTATTTTTCACGACAAATTTTTTTTTTATATCTGAAAATAAATTTATGAACGTCAGAAAGCTGGAAGCGTCTAAAAATGATCGCTTTCAACGAATACGAGCGTTTTTAGGCATTTTCGTACTTCTCCGAATAAAACTGTATTTTTCACGACAAAAAATATTTTATATCTCTGGAAATAAATTTATTCAGGTCAGAAAGCGGGAAACGTCTAAGAACGATCACTTTCGACGAATACATGCGTTTTTAGACATTTTCGTACTTCTCGGACTAAAACTGTATTTTTCACGACAAAAAATATTTTATATCTCTGAAAATAAATTTATTAACATCAGAAAGCTGGAAACGTCTAAAAACGACCACTTTCGACGAATACAAGCTTTTTTAAACATTTTCGTACTTCTCGTACTAAAACTGCATTTTTCACGACAAAAAATATTTTTTATCTCTGAAAACAAAATTATTAACGTCAGAGAGCTGGAAATGTCTAAAAACGTTTACTTTCAACGAATACAAGCGTTTTTAGACATTTTCGTACTTCTCGGACTAAAACTGCATTTTTCACAACAAATATTTTTTATCTCTGAAAATAAATTTATTAACGTCAGAGAGCTGGAAACGTCTAAAAACGATCATTTTCAATTAATACAAGCGTTTTTAGACATTTTCGTACTTCTCGGAATAAAACTGCATTTTTCACGACAAAAAATATTTTTTAATCTCTGAAAATCAATTTATTAAAGTCAGAGAGCTGGAAATGTCTAAAAACGTTCACTTTCAACGAATACAAGCGTTTTTAGACATTTTCGTACTTCTCGGACTAAAACTGCATTTTTCACGACAAAAAATATTTTTTATCTCCGAAAATTAATTAATTTACGTCAGAGAGCTGGAAACATCTAAAAACGACCACTTTCGACGAATACAAGCATTTTTAGACATTTTCGTACTTCTCGGAATAAAACTGTATTTTTCACGACAAAACATATTTTATATCTCTGGAAATAAATTTATTCAGGTCAGAAAGCTGGAAACGTCTAAAAACTATCACTTTCGACGAATACAAGCGTTTTTAGACATTTTCGTATTTCTCGGACTAAAACTGCATTTTTCACGACAAACATTTTTTTTTATCTCTGAAAATAAATTTATTAACGTCAGAGAGCTGGAAATGTCTAAAAACGTTTACTTTCAACGAATACGAGCGTTTTTAGACATTTTCTTACTTCTCGGAATAAAACTGTATTTTTCACGACAAAAAATATTTTTTATCTCTAAAAATAAATTTATTAACGTCAGAAAGCTGGAAACGTCTAAAAATGATCACTTTCGACGAATACAAGCTTTTTTAGACATTTTCGTACTTCTCGTACTAAAACTGCATTTTTCACGACAAAAAATATTTTTTATCTCTGAAAACAAATAAATTAACGTCAGAAAGCTGGAAGCGTCTAAAAATGATCACTTTCAAGGAATACGAGCGTTTTTAGACATTTTCGTACTTCTCGGAATAAAACTGTATTTTTCACGACAAAAAATATTTTATATCTCTGAAAATAAATTTATTAACGTTCGAAAGCTGGAAACGTCTAAAAACGACCACTTTCAACGAATACAAGCTTTTTTAAACATTTTCGTACTTCTCGTACTAAAACTGCATTTTTCACGACAAAAAATATTTTATATCTCTGGAAATAAATTTATTCCGGTCAGAAAGCTGGAAACGTCTAAAAACGATCACTTTCGACGAATACAAGCGTTTTTAGACATTTTCGTTCTTCTCGAAATAAAACTGTATTTTTCACGACAAAAAATATTTTTTATCTCTGAAAATAAATTTATTAACGTCAGAAAGCTGGAAACGTCTAAAAACGATCACTTTCAACGAATACGAGCGTTTTTAGATATTTTCGTACTACTTGGAATAAAACTGTATTTTTCACGACAAATTTTTTTTTTATATCTGAAAATAAATTTATGAACGTCAGAAAGCTGGAAGCGTCTAAAAATGATCGCTTTCAACGAATACGAGCGTTTTTAGGCATTTTCGTACTTCTCCGAATAAAACTGTATTTTTCACGACAAAAAATATTTTATATCTCTGGAAATAAATTTATTCAGGTCAGAAAGCGGGAAACGTCTAAGAACGATCACTTTCGACGAATACATGCGTTTTTAGACATTTTCGTACTTCTCGGACTAAAACTGTATTTTTCACGACAAAAAATATTTTATATCTCTGAAAATAAATTTATTAACATCAGAAAGCTGGAAACGTCTAAAAACGACCACTTTCGACGAATACAAGCTTTTTTAAACATTTTCGTACTTCTCGTACTAAAACTGCATTTTTCACGACAAAAAATATTTTTTATCTCTGAAAACAAAATTATTAACGTCAGAGAGCTGGAAATGTCTAAAAACGTTTACTTTCAACGAATACAAGCGTTTTTAGACATTTTCGTACTTCTCGGACTAAAACTGCATTTTTCACAACAAATATTTTTTATCTCTGAAAATAAATTTATTAACGTCAGAGAGCTGGAAACGTCTAAAAACGATCATTTTCAATTAATACAAGCGTTTTTAGACATTTTCGTACTTCTCGGAATAAAACTGTATTTTTCACGAAAAAAAATATTTTATATCTCTGAAAATAAATTTATTAACGTCAGAAAGCTGGAAACGTCTATAAACGATCACTTTCAATGAATACAAGCGTTTTTAGACATTTTCGTACTTCTCGGACTAAAACTGCATTTTTCACGACAAAAAAAGATTTTTTTTATCTCTGAAAATAAATTTATTAACGTGAGAGAGCTGGAAATGTCTAAAAACGTACACTTTCAACGAATACGAGCGTTTTTAGATATTTTCGTACTTCTCGGAATAAAACTGTATTTTTAAAGACAAAAAATATTTTAATCTCTGAAAATAAATTTATTAACGTCAGAAAGCTGGAAACGTCTAAAAACGATCACTTTCGACGAATACAAGCGTTTTTAGACATTTTCGTACTTCTCGGAATAAAACTGCATTTTTCACGACAAAAAATATTTTTTAATCTCTGAAAATCAATTTATTAAAGTCAGAGAGCTGGAAATGTCTAAAAACGTTCACTTTCAACGAATACAAGCGTTTTTAGACATTTTCGTACTTCTCGGACTAAAACTGCATTTTTCACGACAAAAAATATTTTTTATCTCCGAAAATTAATTAATTTACGTCAGAGAGCTGGAAACATCTAAAAACGACCACTTTCGACGAATACAAGCGTTTTTAGACATTTTCGTACTTCTCGGAATAAAACTGTATTTTTCACGACAAAACATATTTTATATCTCTGGAAATAAATTTATTCAGGTCAGAAAGCTGGAAACGTCTAAAAACTATCACTTTCGACGAATACAAGCGTTTTTAGACATTTTCGTATTTCTCGGACTAAAACTGCATTTTTCACGACAAACATTTTTTTTTATCTCTGAAAATAAATTTATTAACGTCAGAGAGCTGGAAATGTCTAAAAACGTTTACTTTCAACGAATACGAGCGTTTTTAGACATTTTCTTACTTCTCGGAATAAAACTGTATTTTTCACGACAAAAAATATTTTTTATCTCTAAAAATAAATTTATTAACGTCAGAAAGCTGGAAACGTCTAAAAATGATCACTTTCGACGAATACAAGCTTTTTTAGACATTTTCGTACTTCTCGTACTAAAACTGCATTTTTCACGACAAAAAATATTTTTTATCTCTGAAAACAAATAAATTAACGTCAGAAAGCTGGAAGCGTCTAAAAATGATCACTTTCAAGGAATACGAGCGTTTTTAGACATTTTCGTACTTCTCGGAATAAAACTGTATTTTTCACGACAAAAAATATTTTATATCTCTGAAAATAAATTTATTAACGTTCGAAAGCTGGAAACGTCTAAAAACGACCACTTTCAAGGAATACGAGCGTTTTTAGACATTTTCGTACTTCTCGGAATAAAACTGTATTTTTCACGACAAAAAATATTTCATATCTCTGAAAATAAATTTAATAATGTCAGAGCACTGGAAATGTCTAGAAACGTTCACATTCAACGAATACGAGCGTTTTTAGGCATTTTCGTACTTCTCGGAATAAAACTGTATTTTTCACGACAAAAAATATTTTATATCTCTGGAAAGAAATTTATTCTGGTCAGAAAGCTGGAAACGTCTAAAAAGGATCACTTTCGACGAATACAAGCGTTTTTAGACATTTTCGTACTTCTCGGAATAAAACTGTATTATTAACGACAAAAAATATTTTTTATCTCTGAAAATAAATTTATTAACGTCAGAAAGCTGGAAACGTCTAAAAACGATCACTTTCAACGAATACGAGCGTTTTTAGACAGTTTCGTACTTCTCGGAATAAAACTGTATTTTTCACGACAAAAAATATTTTATATCTCTGAACATAAATTTAATAATGTCAGAGCCCTGGAAATGTCTAAAAACGTTCACTTTCAAGGAATACGAGCGTTTTTAGGCATTTTCGTACTTCTCGGAATAAAACTGTATTTTTCACGACAAAAAATATTTTATATCTCTGGAAATAAATTTATTAACGTCCGAAAGCTGGAAACGTCTAAAAACGATAACTTTCAACGAATACGAGCGTTTTTAGACATTTTTGTACTTCTCGGAATAAAACTGTATTTTCACAACAAAAAATATTTTTTATCTCTGAAAATAAATTTATTAACGTCAGTGAGCTGGAAATATCTAAAAACGTTTACTTTGAACGAATACGAGCGTTTTTAGACATTTTTGTACTTCTCGGAATAAAACTGTATTTTTCACGACAAAAAATATTTTATATCTCTGAAAATAAATTTATTAACGTCCTAAAGCTGGAAACGTCTAAAAACGATCACTTTCAACGAATACGAGCGTTTTTAGACATTTTCGTACTTCTTGGAATAAAACTGTATTTTTCACGACAAAAAATATTTTATATCTCTGAAAATAAATTTATTAACGTTCGAAAGCTGGAAACGTCTAAAAACGATCACTTTCAAGGAATACGAGCGTTTTTAGACTTTTTCGTACTTCTCGGAATAAAACTGTATTTTTCACGACAAAAAATATTTTATATCTCTGAAAATAAATTTAATAATGTCAGAGCCCTGGAAATGTCTAAAAACGTTCACTTTCAACGAATACGAGCGTTTTTAGGCATTTTCGTACTTCTCGGAATAAAACTGTGTTTTTCACGACAAAAAATATTATATATCTCTGGAAATAAATTTGTTCAGGTCAGAAAGCTGGAAACGTCTAAATACGATCACTTTCGACGAATACGAGCGTTTTTGGACATTTTCGTACTTCTCGGAATAAAACTGTATTTTTTACGACAAAAAATATTTTATATCCCTGGAAATAAATTTATTAACGTCCGAAAGCTGGAAACGTCTAAAAACGATCACTTTTAACGAATACGAGCGTTTTTAGACATTTTCGTACTTCTCGGAATAAAACTGTATTTTTTACGACAAAAAATATTTTATATCCCTGGAAATAAATTTATTCAGGTCAGAAAGCTGGAAACGTCTAAAAACGATCACTTTCGACGAATACGAACGTTTTTGGACATTTTCGTACTTCTCGGACGAAAACTGTATTTTTAACGACAAAAAATATTTTTTATCTCTGAAAATAAATTTATTAACGTCAGAAAGCTGGAAACGTCTAAAAACGATCACTTTCGACGAATACAAGCGTTTTTAGACATTTTCGTACTTCTCGGAATAAAACTGTATTTTTAACGACAAAAGATATTTTTTATCTCTGAAAATAAATTTATTAACGTCAGAAAGCTGGAAACGTCTAAAAACGATCACTTTCGATGAATACAAGCGTTTTTAGACATTTTCGTACTTCTCGGAATAAAACTGTATTTTTCACGACAAAAAATATTTTATATCTCTGAAAATAAATTTAATAATGTCAGAGCCCTGGAAATGTCTAAAAACGTTCACTTTCAAGGAATACGAGCGTTTTTAGGCATTTTCGTACATCTCGGAATAAAACTGTGTTTTTCACGACAAAAAATATTTTTTATCTCTGAAAATAAATTTATTAACGTCAGAGAGCTGGAAATGTCTAAAAACGTTCACTTTCAACGAATAAGGGCGTTTTTAGACATTTTCGTACTTCTCGGAATAAAACTGTATTTTTCACGACAAAATATATTTTTTATCTCTGAAAATAAATTTATTAACGTCAGAAAGCTGGAAACGTCTAAAAACGATCACTTTCAACGAATACGAGCGTTTTTAGACATTTTCGTACATCTTGGAATAAAACTGTATTTTTCACGACAAAATTTTTTTTTATATCTGAAAATAAATTTATTAACGTCAGAAAGCTGGAAGCGTCTAAAAATGATCGCTTTCAACGAATACGAGCGTTTTTAGGCATTTTCGTACTTCTCCGAATAAAACTGTATTTTTCACGACAAAAAATATTTTGTATCTCTGGAAATAAATTTATTAACGTCAGAGAGCTGGAAACGTCTAAAAACGATCACTTTCGACGAATACAAGCGTTTTTAGACATTTTCGTACTTCTCGGAATAAAACTGTATTTTTCACGACAAAAAATATTTTATATCTCTGGAAATAAATTTATTCTGGTCAGAAAGCTGGAAACGTCTAAGAAGGATCACTTTCGACGAATACAAGCGCTTTTAGACATTTTGGTACTTCTCGGAATAAAACTGTATTTTTAACGACAAAAAATATTTTTTATCTCTGAAAATAAATTTATTAACGTCAGAAAGCTGGAAACGTCTAAAAACGACCACTTTCAACGAATACGAGCGTTTTTAGACATTTTCGTACTTCTTGGAATAAAACTGTATTTTTCACGACAAAATTTTTTTTTTATATCTGAAAATAAATTTATTAACGTCAGAAAGCTGGAAGCGTCTAAAAATGATCGCTTTCAACGAATACGAGCGTTTTTAGGCATTTTCGTACTTCTCCGAATAAAACTGTATTTTTCACGACAAAAAATATTTTATATCTCTGGAAATAAATTTATTCAGGTCAGAAAGCGGGAAACGTCTAAAAACGATCACTTTCGACGAATACATGCGTTTTTAGACATTTTCGTAGTTCTCGGACTAAAACTGTATTTTTCACGACAAAAAATATTTTATATCTCTGAAAATAAATTTATTAACATCAGAGAGCTGGAAATGTCTAATAACGTTCACTATCAACGAATACGAGCGTTTTTAGACATTTTCGTACTTCTCGGAATAAAACTGTATTTTTCACGACAAATAATATTTTATATCTCTGGAAATACATTTATTAACGTCAGAGAGCTGGAAACGTCTAAAAACGATCACTTTCGACGAATACAAGCGTTTTTAGACGTTTTCGTACTTCTCGGACTAAAACTGTATTTTTCACGACAAAAAATATTTTATATCTCTGAAAATAAATTTATTAACGTCAGAAAGCTGGAAACGTCGAAAACGATCACTTTCGACGAATACAAGCGTTTTTAGACATTTTCGTACTTCTCGGAATAAAACTGTATTTTTCACGACAAAAAATATTTTTTATCTCTGAAAATAAATTTATTAACGTCAGAAAGCTGGAAACGTCTAAAAACGATCACTTTCAACGAATACGAGCGTTTTTAGACATTTTCGTACTTCTTGGAATAAAACTGTATTTTTCACGACAAAAAATAATTTATATCTCTGGAAATAAATTTATTCTGGTCAGAAAGCTGGAAACGTCTAAAAAGGATCACTTTCGACGAATACAAGCGTTTTTAGACATTTTCGTACTTCTCGGAATAAAACTGTATTTTTAACGACAAAAAATATTTTTTTTCTCTGAAAATAAATTTATTAACGTCAGAAAGCTGGAAACGTCTAAAAACGATCACTTTCGACGAATACAAGCGTTTTTAGACATTTTCGTACTTCTCGGAATAAAACTGTATTTTTCACGACAAAAAATATTTTATATCTCTGAAAATAAATTTAATAATGTCAGAGCCCTGGAAATGTCTAAAAACGTTCACTTTCAAGGAATACGAGCGTTTTTAGGCATTTTCGTACATCTCGGAATAAAACTGTGTTTTTCACGACAAAAAATATTTTATATCTCTGAAAATTAATTTATTAACGTCAGAAAGCTGGAAACGTCGAATACGATCACTTTCGACGAATACAAGCGTTTTTAGACATTTTCGTACTTCTCGGAATAAAACTGTATTTTTCACGACAAAAAATATTTTTTATCTCTGAAAATAAATTTATTAACGTCAGAAAGCTGGAAACGTCTAAAAACGATCACATGCAACGAATACGATCGTTTTTAGGCATTTTCGTACTTCTCGGAATAAAACTGTGTTTTTCACGACAAAAAATATTATATATCTCTGAAAATAAATTTATTCAGGTCAGAAAGCTGGAAACGGCTAAATACGATCACTTTCGACGAATACAAGCGTTTTTAGATATTTTCGTACTTCTCGAACTAAAACTGCATTTTTCACAACAAAAAATATTTTTTATCTCTGAAAATAAATTTATTAACGTCAGAGAGCTGGAAATGTCTAAAAACGTTCACTTTCAACGAATAAGGGCGTTTTTAGATATTTTTGTACTTCTCGGAATAAAACTGTATTTTTCACGACAAAAAATATTTTATATCTCTGGAAATAAATTTATTCCGGTCAGAAAGCTGGAAACGTCTAAAAACGATCACTTTCGACGAATACAAGCGTTTTTAGACAATTTCGTACTTCTCGGACTAAAACTGCATTTTTCACGACAAAAAATATTTATTATCTCTGAAAATAAATTTATTAGCGTCAGAGAGCTGGAAATGTCTAAAAACGTTCACTTTCAACGAATACGAGCGTTTTTAGATATTTTTGTACTTCTCGGAATAAAACTGTATTTTTAACGACAAAAAATATTTTTTATCTCTGAAAATAAATTTATTAACGTCAGAGAGCTGGAAATGTCTAAAAACGTTCACTTTCAACGAATAAGGGCGTTTTTAGACATTTTCGTACTTCTTGGAATAAAACTGTATTTTTCACGACAAAATTTTTTTTTATATCTGAAAATAAATTTATTAACGTCAGAAAGCTGGAAGCGTCTAAAAATAATCGCTTTCAACGAATACGAGCGTTTTTAGGCATTTTCGTACTTCTCCGAATAAAACTATATTTTTCACGACAAAAAATATTTTATATCTCTGGAAATAAATTTATTCAGGTCAGAAAGCGGGAAACGTCTAAAAACGATCACTTTCGACGAATACAAGCGTTTTTAGACATTTTCGTACTTCTCGGACTAAAACTGTATTTTTCACGACAAAAAATATTTTATATCTCTGAAAATAAATTTATTAACATCAGAAAGCTGGAAACGTCTAAAAACGATCACTTTCGATGAATACAAGCGTTTTTAGACATTTTCGTACTTCTCGGACTAAAACTGTATTGTTCACGACAAAAAATATTTTATATCTCTGAAAATAAATTTATTAACATCAGAAAGCTGGAAACGTCTAAAAACGATCACTTTCGATGAATACAAGCGTTTTTAGACATTTTCGTACTTCTCGGACTAAAACTGTATTGTTCACGACAAAAAATATTTTTTATCTCTGAAAATAAATTTATTAACGTCAGAAAGCTGGAAACGTCTAAAAACGATCACTTTCGACGAATACAAGCGTTTTTAGACATTTTCGTACTTCTCGGAATAAAACTGTATTTTTCACGACAAAAAATATTTTTTATCTCTGAAAATAAATTTATTAACGTCAGAAAGCTGGAAACGTCTAAAAATGATTACTTTCAACGAATACGAGCGTTTTTAGACATTTTCGTACTTCTTGGAATAAAACTGTATTTTTCACGACAAATTTTTTTTTTATATCTAAAAATAAATTTATTAACGTCAGAAAGCTGGAAGCGTCTAAAAATGATCGCTTTCAACGAATACGAGCGTTTTTAGGCATTTTCGTACTTCTCCGAATAAAACTGTATTTTTCACGACAAAAAATATTTTGTATCTCTGGAAATAAATTTATTAACGTCAGAGAGCTGGAAACGTCTAAAAACGATCACTTTCGACGAATACAAGCGTTTTTAGACATTTTCGTACTTCTCGGACTAAAACTGTATTTTTCACGACAAAAAATATTTTATATCTCTGAAAATAAATTTATTAACGTCAGTGAGCTGGAAATATCTAAAAACGTTTACTTTGAACGAATACGAGCGTTTTTAGACATTTTTGTACTTCTCGGAATAAAACTGTATTTTTCACGACAAAAAATATTTTATATCTCTGGAAATAAATTTATTAACGTCCGAAAGCTGGAAACGTCTAAAAACGATAACTTTCAACGAATACGAGCGTTTTTAGACATTTTCGTACTTCTTGGAATAAAACTGTATTTTTCACGACAAAAAATATTTTATATCTCTGAAAATAAATTTATTAACGTTCGAAAGCTGGAAACGTCTAAAAACGATCACTTTCAAGGAATACGAGCGTTTTTAGACTTTTTCGTACTTCTCGGAATAAAACTGTATTTTTCACGACAAAAAATATTTTATATCTCTGAAAATAAATTTATTAACGTCCTAAAGCTGGAAACGTCTAAAAACGATCACTTTCAACGAATACGAGCGTTTTTAGACATTTTCGTACTTCTTGGAATAAAACTGTATTTTTCACGACAAAAAATATTTTATATCTCTGAAAATAAATTTATTAACGTTCGAAAGCTGGAAACGTCTAAAAACGATCACTTTCAAGGAATACGAGCGTTTTTAGACTTTTTCGTACTTCTCGGAATAAAACTGTATTTTTCACGACAAAAAATATTTTATATCTCTGAAAATAAATTTAATAATGTCAGAGCCCTGGAAATGTCTAAAAACGTTCACTTTCAACGAATACGAGCGTTTTTAGGCATTTTCGTACTTCTCGGAATAAAACTGTGTTTTTCACGACAAAAAATATTATATATCTCTGGAAATAAATTTGTTCAGGTCAGAAAGCTGGAAACGTCTAAATACGATCACTTTCGACGAATACGAGCGTTTTTGGACATTTTCGTACTTCTCGGAATAAAACTGTATTTTTTACGACAAAAAATATTTTATATCCCTGGAAATAAATTTATTAACGTCCGAAAGCTGGAAACGTCTAAAAACGATCACTTTTAACGAATACGAGCGTTTTTAGACATTTTCGTACTTCTCGGAATAAAACTGTATTTTTTACGACAAAAAATATTTTATATCCCTGGAAATAAATTTATTCAGGTCAGAAAGCTGGAAACGTCTAAAAACGATCACTTTCGACGAATACGAACGTTTTTGGACATTTTCGTACTTCTCGGACGAAAACTGTATTTTTAACGACAAAAAATATTTTTTATCTCTGAAAATAAATTTATTAACGTCAGAAAGCTGGAAACGTCTAAAAACGATCACTTTCGACGAATACAAGCGTTTTTAGACATTTTCGTACTTCTCGGAATAAAACTGTATTTTTAACGACAAAAGATATTTTTTATCTCTGAAAATAAATTTATTAACGTCAGAAAGCTGGAAACGTCTAAAAACGATCACTTTCGATGAATACAAGCGTTTTTAGACATTTTCGTACTTCTCGGAATAAAACTGTATTTTTCACGACAAAAAATATTTTATATCTCTGAAAATAAATTTAATAATGTCAGAGCCCTGGAAATGTCTAAAAACGTTCACTTTCAAGGAATACGAGCGTTTTTAGGCATTTTCGTACATCTCGGAATAAAACTGTGTTTTTCACGACAAAAAATATTTTTTATCTCTGAAAATAAATTTATTAACGTCAGAGAGCTGGAAATGTCTAAAAACGTTCACTTTCAACGAATAAGGGCGTTTTTAGACATTTTCGTACTTCTCGGAATAAAACTGTATTTTTCACGACAAAATATATTTTTTATCTCTGAAAATAAATTTATTAACGTCAGAAAGCTGGAAACGTCTAAAAACGATCACTTTCAACGAATACGAGCGTTTTTAGACATTTTCGTACATCTTGGAATAAAACTGTATTTTTCACGACAAAATTTTTTTTTATATCTGAAAATAAATTTATTAACGTCAGAAAGCTGGAAGCGTCTAAAAATGATCGCTTTCAACGAATACGAGCGTTTTTAGGCATTTTCGTACTTCTCCGAATAAAACTGTATTTTTCACGACAAAAAATATTTTGTATCTCTGGAAATAAATTTATTAACGTCAGAGAGCTGGAAACGTCTAAAAACGATCACTTTCGACGAATACAAGCGTTTTTAGACATTTTCGTACTTCTCGGAATAAAACTGTATTTTTCACGACAAAAAATATTTTATATCTCTGGAAATAAATTTATTCTGGTCAGAAAGCTGGAAACGTCTAAGAAGGATCACTTTCGACGAATACAAGCGCTTTTAGACATTTTCGTACTTCTCGGAATAAAACTGTATTTTTAACGACAAAAAATATTTTTTATCTCTGAAAATAAATTTATTAACGTCAGAAAGCTGGAAACGTCTAAAAACGACCACTTTCAACGAATACGAGCGTTTTTAGACATTTTCGTACTTCTTGGAATAAAACTGTATTTTTCACGACAAAATTTTTTTTTTATATCTGAAAATAAATTTATTAACGTCAGAAAGCTGGAAGCGTCTAAAAATGATCGCTTTCAACGAATACGAGCGTTTTTAGGCATTTTCGTACTTCTCCGAATAAAACTGTATTTTTCACGACAAAAAATATTTTATATCTCTGGAAATAAATTTATTCAGGTCAGAAAGCGGGAAACGTCTAAAAACGATCACTTTCGACGAATACATGCGTTTTTAGACATTTTCGTAGTTCTCGGACTAAAACTGTATTTTTCACGACAAAAAATATTTTATATCTCTGAAAATAAATTTATTAACATCAGAGAGCTGGAAATGTCTAATAACGTTCACTATCAACGAATACGAGCGTTTTTAGACATTTTCGTACTTCTCGGAATAAAACTGTATTTTTCACGACAAATAATATTTTATATCTCTGGAAATACATTTATTAACGTCAGAGAGCTGGAAACGTCTAAAAACGATCACTTTCGACGAATACAAGCGTTTTTAGACGTTTTCGTACTTCTCGGACTAAAACTGTATTTTTCACGACAAAAAATATTTTATATCTCTGAAAATAAATTTATTAACGTCAGAAAGCTGGAAACGTCGAAAACGATCACTTTCGACGAATACAAGCGTTTTTAGACATTTTCGTACTTCTCGGAATAAAACTGTATTTTTCACGACAAAAAATATTTTTTATCTCTGAAAATAAATTTATTAACGTCAGAAAGCTGGAAACGTCTAAAAACGATCACTTTCAACGAATACGAGCGTTTTTAGACATTTTCGTACTTCTTGGAATAAAACTGTATTTTTCACGACAAAAAATAATTTATATCTCTGGAAATAAATTTATTCTGGTCAGAAAGCTGGAAACGTCTAAAAAGGATCACTTTCGACGAATACAAGCGTTTTTAGACATTTTCGTACTTCTCGGAATAAAACTGTATTTTTAACGACAAAAAATATTTTTTTTCTCTGAAAATAAATTTATTAACGTCAGAAAGCTGGAAACGTCTAAAAACGATCACTTTCGACGAATACAAGCGTTTTTAGACATTTTCGTACTTCTCGGAATAAAACTGTATTTTTCACGACAAAAAATATTTTATATCTCTGAAAATAAATTTAATAATGTCAGAGCCCTGGAAATGTCTAAAAACGTTCACTTTCAAGGAATACGAGCGTTTTTAGGCATTTTCGTACATCTCGGAATAAAACTGTGTTTTTCACGACAAAAAATATTTTATATCTCTGAAAATTAATTTATTAACGTCAGAAAGCTGGAAACGTCGAATACGATCACTTTCGACGAATACAAGCGTTTTTAGACATTTTCGTACTTCTCGGAATAAAACTGTATTTTTCACGACAAAAAATATTTTTTATCTCTGAAAATAAATTTATTAACGTCAGAAAGCTGGAAACGTCTAAAAACGATCACATGCAACGAATACGATCGTTTTTAGGCATTTTCGTACTTCTCGGAATAAAACTGTGTTTTTCACGACAAAAAATATTATATATCTCTGAAAATAAATTTATTCAGGTCAGAAAGCTGGAAACGGCTAAATACGATCACTTTCGACGAATACAAGCGTTTTTAGATATTTTCGTACTTCTCGAACTAAAACTGCATTTTTCACAACAAAAAATATTTTTTATCTCTGAAAATAAATTTATTAACGTCAGAGAGCTGGAAATGTCTAAAAACGTTCACTTTCAACGAATAAGGGCGTTTTTAGACATTTTTGTACTTCTCGGAATAAAACTGTATTTTTCACGACAAAAAATATTTTATATCTCTGGAAATAAATTTATTCCGGTCAGAAAGCTGGAAACGTCTAAAAACGATCACTTTCGACGAATACAAGCGTTTTTAGACAATTTCGTACTTCTCGGACTAAAACTGCATTTTTCACGACAAAAAATATTTATTATCTCTGAAAATAAATTTATTAGCGTCAGAGAGCTGGAAATGTCTAAAAACGTTCACTTTCAACGAATACGAGCGTTTTTAGATATTTTTGTACTTCTCGGAATAAAACTGTATTTTTAACGACAAAAAATATTTTTTATCTCTGAAAATAAATTTATTAACGTCAGAGAGCTGGAAATGTCTAAAAACGTTCACTTTCAACGAATAAGGGCGTTTTTAGACATTTTCGTACTTCTTGGAATAAAACTGTATTTTTCACGACAAAATTTTTTTTTATATCTGAAAATAAATTTATTAACGTCAGAAAGCTGGAAGCGTCTAAAAATAATCGCTTTCAACGAATACGAGCGTTTTTAGGCATTTTCGTACTTCTCCGAATAAAACTATATTTTTCACGACAAAAAATATTTTATATCTCTGGAAATAAATTTATTCAGGTCAGAAAGCGGGAAACGTCTAAAAACGATCACTTTCGACGAATACAAGCGTTTTTAGACATTTTCGTACTTCTCGGACTAAAACTGTATTTTTCACGACAAAAAATATTTTATATCTCTGAAAATAAATTTATTAACATCAGAAAGCTGGAAACGTCTAAAAACGATCACTTTCGATGAATACAAGCGTTTTTAGACATTTTCGTACTTCTCGGACTAAAACTGTATTGTTCACGACAAAAAATATTTTATATCTCTGAAAATAAATTTATTAACATCAGAAAGCTGGAAACGTCTAAAAACGATCACTTTCGATGAATACAAGCGTTTTTAGACATTTTCGTACTTCTCGGACTAAAACTGTATTGTTCACGACAAAAAATATTTTTTATCTCTGAAAATAAATTTATTAACGTCAGAAAGCTGGAAACGTCTAAAAACGATCACTTTCGACGAATACAAGCGTTTTTAGACATTTTCGTACTTCTCGGAATAAAACTGTATTTTTCACGACAAAAAATATTTTTTATCTCTGAAAATAAATTTATTAACGTCAGAAAGCTCGAAACGTCTAAAAATGATTACTTTCAACGAATACGAGCGTTTTTAGACATTTTCGTACTTCTTGGAATAAAACTGTATTTTTCACGACAATTTTTTTTTTTATATCTAAAAATAAATTTATTAACGTCAGAAAGCTGGAAGCGTCTAAAAATGATCGCTTTCAACGAATACGAGCGTTTTTAGGCATTTTCGTACTTCTCCGAATAAAACTGTATTTTTCACGACAAAAAATATTTTGTATCTCTGGAAATAAATTTATTAACGTCAGAGAGCTGGAAACGTCTAAAAACGATCACTTTCGACGAATACAAGCGTTTTTAGACATTTTCGTACTTCTCGGACTAAAACTGTATTTTTCACGACAAAAAATATTTTATATCTCTGAAAATAAATTTATTAACGTCAGAAAGCTGGAAACGTCTAAAAACGATCACTTTCGACGAATACAAGCGTTTTTAGACAATTTCTTACTTCTCGGACTAAAACTGCATTTTTCACGACAAAAAATATTTTTTATCTCTGAAAATAAATTTATTAGCGTCAGAGAGCTGGAAATGTCTAAAAACGTTCACTTTCAACGAATACGAGCGTTTTTAGACAATTTCGTACTTCTCGGACTAAAACTGCATTTTTCACGACAAAAAATATTTTTTATCTCTGAAAATAAATTTATTAGCGTCAGAGAGCTGGAAATGTCTAAAAACGTTCACTTTCAACGAATACGAGCGTTTTTAGATATTTTTGTACTTCTCGGAATAAAACTGTATTTTTAACGACAAAAAATATTTTTTATCTCTGAAAATAAATTTATTAACGTCAGAGAGCTGGAAATGTCTAAAAACGTTCACTTTCAACGAATAAGGGCGTTTTTAGACATTTTCGTACTTCTTGGAATAAAACTGTATTTTTCACGACAAAATTTTTTTTTATATCTGAAAATAAATTTATTAACGTCAGAAAGCTGGAAGCGTCTAAAAATAATCGCTTTCAACGAATACGAGCGTTTTTAGGCATTTTCGTACTTCTCCGAATAAAACTATATTTTTCACGACAAAAAATATTTTATATCTCTGGAAATAAATTTATTCAGGTCAGAAAGCGGGAAACGTCTAAAAACGATCACTTTCGACGAATACAAGCGTTTTTAGACATTTTCGTACTTCTCGGACTAAAACTGTATTTTTCACGACAAAAAATATTTTATATCTCTGAAAATAAATTTATTAACATCAGAAAGCTGGAAACGTCTAAAAACGATCACTTTCGATGAATACAAGCGTTTTTAGACATTTTCGTACTTCTCGGACTAAAACTATTGTTCACGACAAAAAATATTTTATATCTCTGAAAATAAATTTATTAACATCAGAACGCTGGAAACGTCTAAAAACGATCACCTTCGATGAATACAAGCGTTTTTAGACATTTTCGTACTTCTCGGACTAAAACTGTATTGTTCACGACAAAAAATATTTTTTATCTCTGAAAATAAATTTATTAACGTCAGAAAGCTGGAAACGTCTAAAAACGATCACTTTCGACGAATACAAGCGTTTTTAGACATTTTCGTACTTCTCGGAATAAAACTGTATTTTTCACGACAAAAAATATTTTTTATCTCTGAAAATAAATTTATTAACGTCAGAAAGCTGGAAACGTCTAAAAATGATTACTTCCAACGAATACGAGCGTTTTTAGACATTTTCGTACTTCTTGGAATAAAACTGGATTTTTCACGACAAATTTTTTTTTTATATCTAAAAATAAATTTATTAACGTCAGAAAGCTGGAAGCGTCTAAAAATGATCGCTTTCAACGAATACGAGCGTTTTTAGGCATTTTCGTACTTCTCCGAATAAAACTGTATTTTTCACGACAAAAAATATTTTGTATCTCTGGAAATAAATTTATTAACGTCAGAGAGCTGGAAACGTCTAAAAACGATCACTTTCGACGAATACAAGCGTTTTTAGACATTTTCGTACTTCTCGGACTAAAACTGTATTTTTCACGACAAAAAATATTTTATATCTCTGAAAATAAATTTATTAACGTCAGAAAGCTGGAAACGTCGAAAACGATCACTTTCGACGAATACAAGCGTTTTTAGACATTTTCGTACTTCTCGGAATAAAACTGTATTTTTCACGACAAAAAATATTTCTTATCTCTGAAAATAAATTTATTAACGTCAGAAAGCTGGAAACGTCTAAAAACGATCACATGCAAGGAATACGAGCGTTTTTAGACATTTTCGTTCTTCTCGGAATAAAACTGTATTTTTCACGACAAAAAATATTTTATATCTCTGGAAATAAATTTATTCTGGTCAGAAAGCTGGAAACGTCTAAAAAGGATCACTTTCGACGAATACAAGCGTTTTTAGACATTTTCGTACTTCTCGGAATAAAACTGTATTTTTAACGACAAAAAATATTTTTTATCTCTGAAAATAAATTTATTAACGTCAGAAAGCTGGAAACGTCTAAAAACGATCACTTTCGACGAATACAAGCGTTTTTAGACATTTTCGTACTTCTCGGAATAAAACTGTGTTTTTCACGACAAAAAACATTATATATCTCTGGAAATAAATTTGTTCAGGTCAGAAAGCTGGAAACGTCTAAATACGATCACTTTCGACGAATACGAGCGTTTTTGGACATTTTCGTACTTCTCGGAATAAAACTGTATTTTTTACGACAAAAAATATTTTATATCCCTGGAAATAAATTTATTAACGTCCGAAAGCTGGAAACGTCTAAAAACGATCACTTTTAACGAATACGAGCGTTTTTAGACATTTTCGTACTTCTCGGAATAAAACTGTATTTTTTACGACAAAAAATATTTTATATCCCTGGAAATAAATTTATTCAGGTCAGAAAGCTGGAAACGTCTAAAAACGATCACTTTCGACGAATACGAGCGTTTTTGGACATTTTCGTACTTCTCGGACGAAAACTGTATTTTTAACGACAAAAAATATTTTTTATCTCTGAAAATAAATTTATTAACGTCAGAAAGCTGGAAACGTCTAAAAACGATCACTTTCGACGAATACAAGCGTTTTTAGACATTTTCGTACTTCTCGGAATAAAACTGTATTTTTAACGACAAAAGATATTTTTTATCTCTGAAAATAAATTTATTAACGTCAGAAAGCTGGAAACGTCTAAAAACGATCACTTTCGACGAATACAAGCGTTTTTAGACATTTTCGTACTTCTCGGAATAAAACTGTATTTTTAACGACAAAAGATATTTTTTATCTCTGAAAATAAATTTATTAACGTCAGAAAGCTGGAAACGTCTAAAAACGATCACTTTCGATGAATACAAGCGTTTTTAGACATTTTCGTACTTCTCGGAATAAAACTGTATTTTTCACGACAAAAAATATTTTATATCTCTGAAAATAAATTTAATAATGTCAGAGCCCTGGAAATGTCTAAAAACGTTCACTTTCAAGGAATACGAGCGTTTTTAGGCATTTTCGTACATCTCGGAATAAAACTGTGTTTTTCACGACAAAAAATATTTTTTATCTCTGAAAATAAATTTATTAACGTCAGAGAGCTGGAAATGTCTAAAAACGTTCATTTTCAACGAATAAGGGCGTTTTTAGACATTTTCGTACTTCTCGGAATAAAACTGTATTTTTCACGACAAAATATATTTTTTATCTCTGAAAATAAATTTATTAACGTCAGAAAGCTGGAAACGTCTAAAAACGATCACTTTCAACGAATACGAGCGTTTTTAGACATTTTCGTACATCTTGGAATAAAACTGTATTTTTCACGAAAAAATTTTTTTTTATATCTGAAAATAAATTTATTAACGTCAGAAAGCTGGAAGCGTCTAAAAATGATCGCTTTCAACGAATGCGAGCGTTTTTAGGCATTTTCGTACTTCTCCGAATAAAACTGTATTTTTCACGACAAAAAATATTTTGTATCTCTGGAAATAAATTTATTAACGTCAGAGAGCTGGAAACGTCTAAAAACGATCACTTTCGACGAATACAAGCGTTTTTAGACATTTTCGTACTTCTCGGAATAAAACTGTATTTTTCACGACAAAAAATATTTTATATCTCTGGAAATAAATTTATTCTGGTCAGAAAGCTGGAAACGTCTAAGAAGGATCACTTTCGACGAATACAAGCGTTTTTAGACATTTTCGTACTTCTCGGAATAAAACTGTATTTTTAACGACAAAAAATATTTTTTATCTCTGAAAATAAATTTATTAACGTCAGAAAGCTGGAAACGTCTAAAAACGATCACTTTCAACGAATACGAGCGTTTTTAGACATTTTCGTACTTCTTGGAATAAAACTGTATTTTTCACGACAAATTTTTTTTTTTATATCTGAAAATAAATTTATTAACGTCAGAAAGCTGGAAGCGTCTAAAAATGATCGCTTTCAACGAATACGAGCGTTTTTAGGCATTTTCGTACTTCTCCGAATAAAACTGTATTTTTCACGACAAAAAATATTTTATATCTCTGGAAATAAATTTATTCAGGTCAGAAAGCGGGAAACGTCTAAAAACGATCACTTTCGACGAATACATGCGTTTTTAGACATTTTCGTAGTTCTCGGACTAAAACTGTATTTTTCACGACAAAAAATATTTTTTATCTCTGAAAATAAATTTATTAACGTCAGAAAGCTGGAAACGTCTAAAAATGATTACTTTCAACGAATACGAGCGTTTTTAGACATTTTCGTACTTCTTGGAATAAAACTGTATTTTTCACGACAAATTTTTTTTTTATATCTAAAAATAAATTTATTAACGTCAGAAAGCTGGAAGCGTCTAAAAATGATCGCTTTCAACGAATACGAGCGTTTTTAGGCATTTTCGTACTTCTCCGAATAAAACTGTATTTTTCACGACAAAAAATATTTTGTATCTCTGGAAATAAATTTATTAACGTCAGAGAGCTGGAAACGTCTAAAAACGATCACTTTCGACGAATACAAGCGTTTTTAGACATTTTCGTACTTCTCGGACTAAAACTGTATTTTTCACGACAAAAAATATTTTATATCTCTGAAAATAAATTTATTAACGTCAGAAAGCTGGAAACGTCTAAAAACGATCACTTTCGACGAATACAAGCGTTTTTAGACAATTTCTTACTTCTCGGACTAAAACTGCATTTTTCACGACAAAAAATATTTTTTATCTCTGAAAATAAATTTATTAGCGTCAGAGAGCTGGAAATGTCTAAAAACGTTCACTTTCAACGAATACGAGCGTTTTTAGACAATTTCGTACTTCTCGGACTAAAACTGCATTTTTCACGACAAAAAATATTTTTTATCTCTGAAAATAAATTTATTAGCGTCAGAGAGCTGGAAATGTCTAAAAACGTTCACTTTCAACGAATACGAGCGTTTTTAGATATTTTTGTACTTCTCGGAATAAAACTGTATTTTTAACGACAAAAAATATTTTTTATCTCTGAAAATAAATTTATTAACGTCAGAGAGCTGGAAATGTCTAAAAACGTTCACTTTCAACGAATAAGGGCGTTTTTAGACATTTTCGTACTTCTTGGAATAAAACTGTATTTTTCACGACAAAATTTTTTTTTATATCTGAAAATAAATTTATTAACGTCAGAAAGCTGGAAGCGTCTAAAAATAATCGCTTTCAACGAATACGAGCGTTTTTAGGCATTTTCGTACTTCTCCGAATAAAACTATATTTTTCACGACAAAAAATATTTTATATCTCTGGAAATAAATTTATTCAGGTCAGAAAGCGGGAAACGTCTAAAAACGATCACTTTCGACGAATACAAGCGTTTTTAGACATTTTCGTACTTCTCGGACTAAAACTGTATTTTTCACGACAAAAAATATTTTATATCTCTGAAAATAAATTTATTAACATCAGAAAGCTGGAAACGTCTAAAAACGATCACTTTCGATGAATACAAGCGTTTTTAGACATTTTCGTACTTCTCGGACTAAAACTATTGTTCACGACAAAAAATATTTTATATCTCTGAAAATAAATTTATTAACATCAGAAAGCTGGAAACGTCTAAAAACGATCACCTTCGATGAATACAAGCGTTTTTAGACATTTTCGTACTTCTCGGACTAAAACTGTATTGTTCACGACAAAAAATATTTTTTATCTCTGAAAATAAATTTATTAACGTCAGAAAGCTGGAAACGTCTAAAAACGATCACTTTCGACGAATACAAGCGTTTTTAGACATTTTCGTACTTCTCGGAATAAAACTGTATTTTTCACGACAAAAAATATTTTTTATCTCTGAAAATAAATTTATTAACGTCAGAAAGCTGGAAACGTCTAAAAATGATTACTTCCAACGAATACGAGCGTTTTTAGACATTTTCGTACTTCTTGGAATAAAACTGGATTTTTCACGACAAATTTTTTTTTTATATCTAAAAATAAATTTATTAACGTCAGAAAGCTGGAAGCGTCTAAAAATGATCGCTTTCAACGAATACGAGCGTTTTTAGGCATTTTCGTACTTCTCCGAATAAAACTGTATTTTTCACGACAAAAAATATTTTGTATCTCTGGAAATAAATTTATTAACGTCAGAGAGCTGGAAACGTCTAAAAACGATCACTTTCGACGAATACAAGCGTTTTTAGACATTTTCGTACTTCTCGGACTAAAACTGTATTTTTCACGACAAAAAATATTTTATATCTCTGAAAATAAATTTATTAACGTCAGAAAGCTGGAAACGTCGAAAACGATCACTTTCGACGAATACAAGCGTTTTTAGACATTTTCGTACTTCTCGGAATAAAACTGTATTTTTCACGACAAAAAATATTTCTTATCTCTGAAAATAAATTTATTAACGTCAGAAAGCTGGAAACGTCTAAAAACGATCACATGCAAGGAATACGAGCGTTTTTAGACATTTTCGTTCTTCTCGGAATAAAACTGTATTTTTCACGACAAAAAATATTTTATATCTCTGGAAATAAATTTATTCTGGTCAGAAAGCTGGAAACGTCTAAAAAGGATCACTTTCGACGAATACAAGCGTTTTTAGACATTTTCGTACTTCTCGGAATAAAACTGTATTTTTAACGACAAAAAATATTTTTTATCTCTGAAAATAAATTTATTAACGTCAGAAAGCTGGAAACGTCTAAAAACGATCACTTTCGACGAATACAAGCGTTTTTAGACATTTTCGTACTTCTCGGAATAAAACTGTGTTTTTCACGACAAAAAACATTATATATCTCTGGAAATAAATTTGTTCAGGTCAGAAAGCTGGAAACGTCTAAATACGATCACTTTCGACGAATACGAGCGTTTTTGGACATTTTCGTACTTCTCGGAATAAAACTGTATTTTTTACGACAAAAAATATTTTATATCCCTGGAAATAAATTTATTAACGTCCGAAAGCTGGAAACGTCTAAAAACGATCACTTTTAACGAATACGAGCGTTTTTAGACATTTTCGTACTTCTCGGAATAAAACTGTATTTTTTACGACAAAAAATATTTTATATCCCTGGAAATAAATTTATTCAGGTCAGAAAGCTGGAAACGTCTAAAAACGATCACTTTCGACGAATACGAGCGTTTTTGGACATTTTCGTACTTCTCGGACGAAAACTGTATTTTTAACGACAAAAAATATTTTTTATCTCTGAAAATAAATTTATTAACGTCAGAAAGCTGGAAACGTCTAAAAACGATCACTTTCGACGAATACAAGCGTTTTTAGACATTTTCGTACTTCTCGGAATAAAACTGTATTTTTAACGACAAAAGATATTTTTTATCTCTGAAAATAAATTTATTAACGTCAGAAAGCTGGAAACGTCTAAAAACGATCACTTTCGACGAATACAAGCGTTTTTAGACATTTTCGTACTTCTCGGAATAAAACTGTATTTTTAACGACAAAAGATATTTTTTATCTCTGAAAATAAATTTATTAACGTCAGAAAGCTGGAAACGTCTAAAAACGACCACTTTCGATGAATACAAGCGTTTTTAGACATTTTCGTACTTCTCGGAATAAAACTGTATTTTTCACGACAAAAAATATTTTATATCTCTGAAAATAAATTTAATAATGTCAGAGCCCTGGAAATGTCTAAAAACGTTCACTTTCAAGGAATACGAGCGTTTTTAGGCATTTTCGTACATCTCGGAATAAAACTGTGTTTTTCACGACAAAAAATATTTTTTATCTCTGAAAATAAATTTATTAACGTCAGAGAGCTGGAAATGTCTAAAAACGTTCATTTTCAACGAATAAGGGCGTTTTTAGACATTTTCGTACTTCTCGGAATAAAACTGTATTTTTCACGACAAAATATATTTTTTATCTCTGAAAATAAATTTATTAACGTCAGAAAGCTGGAAACGTCTAAAAACGATCACTTTCAACGAATACGAGCGTTTTTAGACATTTTCGTACATCTTGGAATAAAACTGTATTTTTCACGACAAAATTTTTTTTTATATCTGAAAATAAATTTATTAACGTCAGAAAGCTGGAAGCGTCTAAAAATGATCGCTTTCAACGAATGCGAGCGTTTTTAGGCATTTTCGTACTTCTCCGAATAAAACTGTATTTTTCACGACAAAAAATATTTTGTATCTCTGGAAATAAATTTATTAACGTCAGAGAGCTGGAAACGTCTAAAAACGATCACTTTCGACGAATACAAGCGTTTTTAGACATTTTCGTACTTCTCGGAATAAAACTGTATTTTTCACGACAAAAAATATTTTATATCTCTGGAAATAAATTTATTCTGGTCAGAAAGCTGGAAACGTCTAAGAAGGATCACTTTCGACGAATACAAGCGTTTTTAGACATTTTCGTACTTCTCGGAATAAAACTGTATTTTTAACGACAAAAAATATTTTTTATCTCTGAAAATAAATTTATTAACGTCAGAAAGCTGGAAACGTCTAAAAACGATCACTTTCAACGAATACGAGCGTTTTTAGACATTTTCGTACTTCTTGGAATAAAACTGTATTTTTCACGACAAATTTTTTTTTTTATATCTGAAAATAAATTTATTAACGTCAGAAAGCTGGAAGCGTCTAAAAATGATCGCTTTCAACGAATACGAGCGTTTTTAGGCATTTTCGTACTTCTCCGAATAAAACTGTATTTTTCACGACAAAAAATATTTTATATCTCTGGAAATAAATTTATTCAGGTCAGAAAGCGGGAAACGTCTAAAAACGATCACTTTCGACGAATACATGCGTTTTTAGACATTTTCGTAGTTCTCGGACTAAAACTGTATTTTTCACGACAAAAAATATTTTATATCTCTGAAAATAAATTTATTAACATCAGAGAGCTGGAAATGTCTAATAACGTTCACTATCAACGAATACGAGCGTTTTTAGACATTTTCGTACTTCTCGGAATAAAACTGTATTTTTCACGACAAAAAATATTTTATATCTCTGGAAATAAATTTATTAACGTCAGAGAGCTGGAAACGTCTAAAAACGATCACTTTCGACGAATACAAGCGTTTTTAGACGTTTTCGTACTTCTCGGACTAAAACTGTATTTTTCACGACAAAAAATATTTTATATCTCTGAAAATAAATTTATTAACGTCAGAAAGCTGGAAACGTCGAAAACGATCACTTTCGACGAATACAAGCGTTTTTAGACATTTTCGTACTTCTCGGAATAAAACTGTATTTTTCACGACAAAAAATATTTTTTATCTCTGAAAATAAATTTATTAACGTCAGAAAGCTGGAAACGTCTAAAAACGATCACTTTCAACGAATACGAGCGTTTTTAGACATTTTCGTACATCTTGGAATAAAACTGTATTTTTCACGACAAAATTTTTTTTTATATCTGAAAATAAATTTATTAACGTCAGAAAGCTGGAAGCGTCTAAAAATGATCGCTTTCAACGAATGCGAGCGTTTTTAGGCATTTTCGTACTTCTCCGAATAAAACTGTATTTTTCACGACAAAAAAAATTTGTATCTCTGGAAATAAATTTATTAACGTCAGAGAGCTGGAAACGTCTAAAAACGATCACTTTCGACGAATACAAGCGTTTTTAGACATTTTCGTACTTCTCGGAATAAAACTGTATTTTTCACGACAAAAAATATTTTATATCTCTGGAAATAAATTTATTCTGGTCAGAAAGCTGGAAACGTCTAAGAAGGATCACTTTCGACGAATACAAGCGTTTTTAGACATTTTCGTACTTCTCGGAATAAAACTGTATTTTTAACGACAAAAAATATTTTTTATCTCTGAAAATAAATTTATTAACGTCAGAAAGCTGGAAACGTCTAAAAACGATCACTTTCAACGAATACGAGCGTTTTTAGACATTTTCGTACTTCTTGGAATAAAACTGTATTTTTCACGACAAATTTTTTTTTTTATATCTGAAAATAAATTTATTAACGTCAGAAAGCTGGAAGCGTCTAAAAATGATCGCTTTCAACGAATACGAGCGTTTTTAGGCATTTTCGTACTTCTCCGAATAAAACTGTATTTTTCACGACAAAAAATATTTTATATCTCTGGAAATAAATTTATTCAGGTCAGAAAGCGGGAAACGTCTAAAAACGATCACTTTCGACGAATACATGCGTTTTTAGACATTTTCGTAGTTCTCGGACTAAAACTGTATTTTTCACGACAAAAAATATTTTATATCTCTGAAAATAAATTTATTAACATCAGAGAGCTGGAAATGTCTAATAACGTTCACTATCAACGAATACGAGCGTTTTTAGACATTTTCGTACTTCTCGGAATAAAACTGTATTTTTCACGACAAAAAATATTTTATATCTCTGGAAATAAATTTATTAACGTCAGAGAGCTGGAAACGTCTAAAAACGATCACTTTCGACGAATACAAGCGTTTTTAGACGTTTTCGTACTTCTCGGACTAAAACTGTATTTTTCACGACAAAAAATATTTTATATCTCTGAAAATAAATTTATTAACGTCAGAAAGCTGGAAACGTCGAAAACGATCACTTTCGACGAATACAAGCGTTTTTAGACATTTTCGTACTTCTCGGAATAAAACTGTATTTTTCACGACAAAAAATATTTTTTATCTCTGAAAATAAATTTATTAACGTCAGAAAGCTGGAAACGTCTAAAAACGATCACATGCAACGAATACGATCGTTTTTAGGCATTTTCGTACTTCTCGGAATAAAACTGTGTTTTTCACGACAAAAAATATTATATATCTCTGAAAATAAATTTATTCAGGTCAGAAAGCTGGAAACGGCTAAATACGATCACTTTCGACGAATACAAGCGTTTTTAGATATTTTCGTACTTCTAGAACTAAAACTGCATTTTTCACAACAAAAAATATTTTTTATCTCTGAAAATAAATTTATTAACGTCAGAGAGCTGGAAATGTCTAAAAACGTTCACTTTCAACGAATAAGGGCGTTTTTAGACATTTTTGTACTTCTCGGAATAAAACTGTATTTTTCAAGACAAAAAATATTTTATATCTCTGGAAATAAATTTATTCCGGTCAGAAAGCTGGAAACGTCTAAAAACGATCACTTTCGACGAATACAAGCGTTTTTAGACAATTTCGTACTTCTCGGACTAAAACTGCATTTTTCACGACAAAAAATATTTTTTATCTCTGAAAATAAATTTATTAGCGTCAGAGAGCTGGAAATGTCTAAAAACGTTCACTTTCAACGAATACGAGCGTTTTTAGATATTTTTGTACTTCTCGGAATAAAACTGTATTTTTAACGACAAAAAATATTTTTTATCTCTGAAAATAAATTTATTAACGTCAGAGAGCTGGAAATGTCTAAAAACGTTCACTTTCAACGAATAAGGGCGTTTTTAGACATTTTCGTACTTCTTGGAATAAAACTGTATTTTCACGACAAAATTTTTTTTTATATCTGAAAATAAATTTATTAACGTCAGAAAGCTGGAAGCGTCTAAAAATAATCGCTTTCAACGAATACGAGCGTTTTTAGGCATTTTCGTACTTCTCCGAATAAAACTATATTTTTCACGACAAAAAATATTTTATATCTCTGGAAATAAATTTATTCAGGTCAGAAAGCGGGAAACGTCTAAAAACGATCACTTTCGACGAATACAAGCGTTTTTAGACATTTTCGTACTTCTCGGACTAAAACTGTATTTTTCACGACAAAAAATATTTTATATCTCTGAAAATAAATTTATTAACATCAGAAAGCTGGAAACGTCTAAAAACGATCACTTTCGATGAATACAAGCGTTTTTAGACATTGTCGTACTTCTCGGACTAAAACTGTATTGTTCACGACAAAAAATATTTTATATCTCTGAAAATAAATTTATTAACATCAGAAAGCTGGAAACGTCTAAAAACGATCACTTTCGATGAATACAAGCGTTTTTAGACATTTTCGTACTTCTCGGACTAAAACTGTATTGTTCACGACAAAAAATATTTTTTATCTCTGAAAATAAATTTATTAACGTCAGAAAGCTGGAAACGTCTAAAAACGACCACTTTCGACGAATACAAGCGTTTTTAGACATTTTCGTACTTCTCGGAATAAAACTGTATTTTTCACGACAAAAAATATTTTTTATCTCTGAAAATAAATTTATTAACGTCAGAAAGCTGGAAACGTCTAAAAATGATTACTTTCAACGAATACGAGCGTTTTTAGACATTTTCGTACTTCTTGGAATAAAACTGTATTTTTCACGACAAATTTTTTTTTTATATCTAAAAATAAATTTATTAACGTCAGAAAGCTGGAAGCGTCTAAAAATGATCGCTTTCAACGAATACGAGCGTTTTTAGGCATTTTCGTACTTCTCCGAATAAAACTGTATTTTTCACGACAAAAAATATTTTGT
This sequence comes from Leptodirus hochenwartii, assembly GCA_947310635.1. NCBI lineage: Eukaryota > Metazoa > Arthropoda > Insecta > Coleoptera > Leiodidae > Leptodirus > Leptodirus hochenwartii. Next base: position 8,922,524 of record OX371188.1, read on the forward strand.
ATCTCTGGAAATAAATTTATTAACGTCAGAAAGCTGGAAACGTCTAAAAACGATCACTTTCGACGAATACAAGCGTTTTTAGACATTTTCGTACTTCTCGGACTAAAACTGTATTTTTCACGACAAAAAATATTTTATATCTCTGAAAATAAATTTATTAACGTCAGAAAGCTGGAAACGTCTAAAAACGATCACTTTCGACGAATACAAGCGTTTTTAGACAATTTCGTACTTCTCGGACTAAAACTGCATTTTTCACGACAAAAAATATTTTTTATCTCTGAAAATAAATTTATTAGCGTCAGAGAGCTGGAAATGTCTAAAAACGTTCACTTTCAACGAATACGAGCGTTTTTAGACAATTTCGTACTTCTCGGACTAAAACTGCATTTTTCACGACAAAAAATATTTTTTATCTCTGAAAATAAATTTATTAGCGTCAGAGAGCTGGAAATGTCTAAAAACGTTCACTTTCAACGAATACGAGCGTTTTTAGATATTTTTGTACTTCTCGGAATAAAACTGTATTTTTAACGACAAAAAATATTTTTTATCTCTGAAAATAAATTTATTAACGTCAGAGAGCTGGAAATGTCTAAAAACGTTCACTTTCAACGAATAAGGGCGTTTTTAGACATTTTCGTACTTCTTGGAATAAAACTGTATTTTTCACGACAAAATTTTTTTTTATAACTGAAAATAAATTTATTAACGTCAGAAAGCTGGAAGCGTCTAAAAATAATCGCTTTCAACGAATACGAGCGTTTTTAGGCATTTTCGTACTTCTCCGAATAAAACTATATTTTTCACGACAAAAAATATTTTATATCTCTGGAAATAAATTTATTCAGGTCAGAAAGCGGGAAACGTCTAAAAACGATCACTTTCGACGAATACAAGCGTTTTTAGACATTTTCGTACTTCTCGGACTAAAACTGTATTTTTCACGACAAAAAATATTTTATATCTCTGAAAATAAATTTATTAACATCAGAAAGCTGGAAACGTCTAAAAACGATCACTTTCGATGAATACAAGCGTTTTTAGACATTTTCGTACTTCTCGGACTAAAACTGTATTGTTCACGACAAAAAATATTTTATATCTCTGAAAATAAATTTATTAACATCAGAAAGCTGGAAACGTCTAAAAACGATCACCTTCGATGAATACAAGCGTTTTTAGACATTTTCGTACTTCTCGGACTAAAACTGTATTGTTCACGACAAAAAATATTTTTTATCTCTGAAAATAAATTTATTAACGTCAGAAAGCTGGAAACGTCTAAAAACGATCACTTTCGACGAATACAAGCGTTTTTAGACATTTTCGTACTTCTCGGAATAAAACTGTATTTTTCACGACAAAAAATATTTTTTATCTCTGAAAATAAATTTATTAACGTCAGAAAGCTGGAAACGTCTAAAAATGATTACTTCCAACGAATACGAGCGTTTTTAGACATTTTCGTACTTCTTGGAATAAAACTGTATTTTTCACGACAAATTTTTTTTTTATATCTAAAAATAAATTTATTAACGTCAGAAAGCTGGAAGCGTCTAAAAATGATCGCTTTCAACGAATACGAGCGTTTTTAGGCATTTTCGTACTTCTCCGAATAAAACTGTATTTTTCACGACAAAAAATATTTTGTATCTCTGGAAATAAATTTATTAACGTCAGAGAACTGGAAACGTCTAAAAACGATGACTTTCGACGAATACAAGCGTTTTTAGACATTTTCGTACTTCTCGGACTAAAACTGTATTTTTCACGACAAAAAATATTTTATATCTCTGAAAATAAATTTATTAACGTCAGAAAGCTGGAAACGTCGAAAACGATCACTTTCGACGAATACAAGCGTTTTTAGACATTTTCGTACTTCTCGGAATAAAACTGTATTTTTCACGACAAAAAATATTTCTTATCTCTGAAAATAAATTTATTAACGTCAGAAAGCTGGAAACGTCTAAAAACGATCATATGCAAGGAATACGAGCGTTTTTAGACATTTTCGTACTTCTCGGAATAAAACTGTATTTTTCACGACAAAAAATATTTTATATCTCTGGAAATAAATTTATTCTGGTCAGAAAGCTGGAAACGTCTAAAAAGGATCACTTTCGACGAATACAAGCGTTTTTAGACATTTTCGTACTTCTCGGAATAAAACTGTATTTTTAACGACAAAAAATATTTTTTATCTCTGAAAATAAATTTATTAACGTCAGAAAGCTGGAAACGTCTAAAAACGATCACTTTCGACGAATACAAGCGTTTTTAGACATTTTCGTACTTCTCGGAATAAAACTGTATTTTTCACGACAAAAAATATTTTATATCTCTGGAAATAAATTTATTCCGGTCAGAGAGCTGGAAATGTCTAAAAACGTTCACTTTCAACGAATAAGGGCGTTTTTAGACATTTTTGTACTTCTCGGAATAAAACTGTATTTTTCACGACAAAAAATATTTTATATCTCTGGAAATAAATTTATTCCGGTCAGAAAGATGGAAACGTCTAAAAACGATCACTTTTAACGAATACGAGCGTTTTTAGACATTTTCGTACTTCTCGGAATAAAACTGTATTTTTTACGACAAAAAATATTTTATATCCCTGGAAATAAATTTATTCAGGTCAGAAAGCTGGAAACGTCTAAAAACGATCACTTTCGACGAATACGAGCGTTTTTGGACATTTTCGTACTTCTCGGACGAAAACTGTATTTTTAACGACAAAAAATATTTTTTATCTCTGAAAATAAATTTATTAACGTCAGAAAGCTGGAAACGTCTAAAAACGATCACTTTCGACGAATACAAGCGTTTTTAGACATTTTCGTACTTCTCGGAATAAAACTGTATTTTTAACGACAAAAGATATTTTTTATCTCTGAAAATAAATTTATTAACGTCAGAAAGCTGGAAACGTCTAAAAACGATCACTTTCGACGAATACAAGCGTTTTTAGACATTTTCGTACTTCTCGGAATAAAACTGTATTTTTAACGACAAAAGATATTTTTTATCTCTGAAAATAAATTTATTAACGTCAGAAAGCTGGAAACGTCTAAAAACGATCACTTTCGATGAATACAAGCGTTTTTAGACATTTTCGTACTTCTCGGAATAAAACTGTATTTTTCACGACAAAAAATATTTTATATCTCTGAAAATAAATTTAATAATGTCAGAGCCCTGGAAATGTCTAAAAACGTTCACTTTCAAGGAATACGAGCGTTTTTAGGCATTTTCGTACATCTCGGAATAAAACTGTGTTTTTCACGACAAAAAATATTTTTTATCTCTGAAAATAAATTTATTAACGTCAGAGAGCTGGAAATGTCTAAAAACGTTCATTTTCAACGAATAAGGGCGTTTTTAGACATTTTCGTACTTCTCGGAATAAAACTGTATTTTTCACGACAAAATATATTTTTTATCTCTGAAAATAAATTTATTAACGTCAGAAAGCTGGAAACGTCTAAAAACGATCACTTTCAACGAATACGAGCGTTTTTAGACATTTTCGTACATCTTGGAATAAAACTGTATTTTTCACGACAAAATTTTTTTTTATATCTGAAAATAAATTTATTAACGTCAGAAAGCTGGAAGCATCTAAAAATGATCGCTTTCAACGAATGCGAGCGTTTTTAGGCATTTTCGTACTTCTCCGAATAAAACTGTATTTTTCACGACAAAAAATATTTTGTATCTCTGGAAATAAATTTATTAACGTCAGAGAGCTGGAAACGTCTAAAAACGATCACTTTCGACGAATACAAGCGTTTTTAGACATTTTCGTACTTCTCGGAATAAAACTGTATTTTTCACGACAAAAAATATTTTATATCTCTGGAAATAAATTTATTCTGGTCAGAAAGCTGGAAACGTCTAAGAAGGATCACTTTCGACGAATACAAGCGTTTTTAGACATTTTCGTACTTCTCGGAATAAAACTGTATTTTTAACGACAAAAAATATTTTTTATCTCTGAAAATAAATTTATTAACGTCAGAAAGCTGGAAACGTCTAAAAACGATCACTTTCAACGAATACGAGCGTTTTTAGACATTTTCGTACTTCTTGGAATAAAACTGTATTTTTCACGACAAATTTTTTTTTTTATATCTGAAAATAAATTTATTAACGTCAGAAAGCTGGAAGCGTCTAAAAATGATCGCTTTCAACGAATACGAGCGTTTTTAGGCATTTTCGTACTTCTCCGAATAAAACTGTATTTTTCACGACAAAAAATATTTTATATCTCTGGAAATAAATTTATTCAGGTCAGAAAGCGGGAAACGTCTAAAAACGATCACTTTCGACGAATACATGCGTTTTTAGACATTTTCGTAGTTCTCGGACTAAAACTGTATTTTTCACGACAAAAAATATTTTATATCTCTGAAAATAAATTTATTAACATCAGAGAGCTGGAAATGTCTAATAACGTTCACTATCAACGAATACGAGCGGTTTTAGACATTTTCGTACTTCTCGGAATAAAACTGTATTTTTCACGACAAAAAATATTTTATATCTCTGGAAATAAATTTATTAACGTCAGAGAGCTGGAAACGTCTAAAAACGATCACTTTCGACGAATACAAGCGTTTTTAGACGTTTTCGTACTTCTCGGACTAAAACTGTATTTTTCACGACAAAAAATATTTTATATCTCTGAAAATAAATTTATTAACGTCAGAAAGCTGGAAACGTCGAAAACGATCACTTTCGACGAATACAAGCGTTTTTAGACATTTTCGTACTTCTCGGAATAAAACTGTATTTTTCACGACAAAAAATATTTTTTATCTCTGAAAATAAATTTATTAACGTCAGAAAGCTGGAAACGTCTAAAAACGATCACATGCAACGAATACGATCGTTTTTAGGCATTTTCGTACTTCTCGGAATAAAACTGTGTTTTTCACGACAAAAAATATTATATATCTCTGAAAATAAATTTATTCAGGTCAGAAAGCTGGAAACGGCTAAATACGATCACTTTCGACGAATACAAGCGTTTTTAGATATTTTCGTACTTCTCGAACTAAAACTGCATTTTTCACAACAAAAAATATTTTTTATCTCTGAAAATAAATTTATTAACGTCAGAGAGCTGGAAATGTCTAAAAACGTTCACTTTCAACGAATAAGGGCGTTTTTAGACATTTTTGTACTTCTCGGAATAAAACTGTATTTTTCAAGACAAAAAATATTTTATATCTCTGGAAATAAATTTATTCCGGTCAGAAAGCTGGAAACGTCTAAAAACGATCACTTTCGACGAATACAAGCGTTTTTAGACAATTTCGTACTTCTCGGACTAAAACTGCATTTTTCACGACAAAAAATATTTTTTATCTCTGAAAATAAATTTATTAGCGTCAGAGAGCTGGAAATGTCTAAAAACGTTCACTTTCAACGAATACGAGCGTTTTTAGATATTTTTGTACTTCTCGGAATAAAACTGTATTTTTAACGACAAAAAATATTTTTTATCTCTGAAAATAAATTTATTAACGTCAGAGAGCTGGAAATGTCTAAAAACGTTCACTTTCAACGAATAAGGGCGTTTTTAGACATTTTCGTACTTCTTGGAATAAAACTGTATTTTCACGACAAAAATTTTTTTTATATCTGAAAATAAATTTATTAACGTCAGAAAGCTGGAAGCGTCTAAAAATAATCGCTTTCAACGAATACGAGCGTTTTTAGGCATTTTCGTACTTCTCCGAATAAAACTATATTTTTCACGACAAAAAATATTTTATATCTCTGGAAATAAATTTATTCAGGTCAGAAAGCGGGAAACGTCTAAAAACGATCACTTTCGACGAATACAAGCGTTTTTAGACATTTTCGTACTTCTCGGACTAAAACTGTATTTTTCACGACAAAAAATATTTTATATCTCTGAAAATAAATTTATTAACATCAGAAAGCTGGAAACGTCTAAAAACGATCACTTTCGATGAATACAAGCGTTTTTAGACATTGTCGTACTTCTCGGACTAAAACTGTATTGTTCACGACAAAAAATATTTTATATCTCTGAAAATAAATTTATTAACATCAGAAAGCTGGAAACGTCTAAAAACGATCACTTTCGATGAATACAAGCGTTTTTAGACATTTTCGTACTTCTCGGACTAAAACTGTATTGTTCACGACAAAAAATATTTTTTATCTCTGAAAATAAATTTATTAACGTCAGAAAGCTGGAAACGTCTAAAAACGACCACTTTCGACGAATACAAGCGTTTTTAGACATTTTCGTACTTCTCGGAATAAAACTGTATTTTTCACGACAAAAAATATTTTTTATCTCTGAAAATAAATTTATTAACGTCAGAAAGCTGGAAACGTCTAAAAATGATTACTTTCAACGAATACGAGCGTTTTTAGACATTTTCGTACTTCTTGGAATAAAACTGTATTTTTCACGACAAATTTTTTTTTTATATCTAAAAATAAATTTATTAACGTCAGAAAGCTGGAAGCGTCTAAAAATGATCGCTTTCAACGAATACGAGCGTTTTTAGGCATTTTCGTACTTCTCCGAATAAAACTGTATTTTTCACGACAAAAAATATTTTGTATCTCTGGAAATAAATTTATTAACGTCAGAGAGCTGGAAACGTCTAAAAACGATCACTTTCGACGAATACAAGCGTTTTTAGACATTTTCGTACTTCTCGGACTAAAACTGTATTTTTCACGACAAAAAATATTTTATATCTCTGAAAATAAATTTATTAACGTCAGAAAGCTGGAAACGTCTAAAAACGATCACTTTCGACGAATACAAGCGTTTTTAGACAATTTCGTACTTCTCGGACTAAAACTGCATTTTTCACGACAAAAAATATTTTTTATCTCTGAAAATAAATTTATTAGCGTCAGAGAGCTGGAAATGTCTAAAAACGTTCACTTTCAACGAATACGAGCGTTTTTAGACAATTTCGTACTTCTCGGACTAAAACTGCATTTTTCACGACAAAAAATATTTTTTATCTCTGAAAATAAATTTATTAGCGTCAGAGAGCTGGAAATGTCTAAAAACGTTCACTTTCAACGAATACGAGCGTTTTTAGATATTTTGGTACTTCTCGGAATAAAACTGTATTTTTAACGACAAAAAATATTTTTTATCTCTGAAAATAAATTTATTAACGTCAGAGAGCTGGAAATGTCTAAAAACGTTCACTTTCAACGAATAAGGGCGTTTTTAGACATTTTCGTACTTCTTGGAATAAAACTGTATTTTTCACGACAAAAATTTTTTTTATATCTGAAAATAAATTTATTAACGTCAGAAAGCTGGAAGCGTCTAAAAATAATCGCTTTCAACGAATACGAGCGTTTTTAGGCATTTTCGTACTTCTCCGAATAAAACTATATTTTTCACGACAAAAAATATTTTATATCTCTGGAAATAAATTTATTCAGGTCAGAAAGCGGGAAACGTCTAAAAACGATCACTTTCGACGAATACAAGCGTTTTTAGACATTTTCGTACTTCTCGGACTAAAACTGTATTTTTCACGACAAAAAATATTTTATATCTCTGAAAATAAATTTATTAACATCAGAAAGCTGGAAACGTCTAAAAACGATCACTTTCGATGAATACAAGCGTTTTTAGACATTTTCGTACTTCTCGGACTAAAACTGTATTGTTCACGACAAAAAATATTTTATATCTCTGAAAATAAATTTATTAACATCAGAAAGCTGGAAACGTCTAAAAACGATCACCTTCGATGAATACAAGCGTTTTTAGACATTTTCGTACTTCTCGGACTAAAACTGTATTGTTCACGACAAAAAATATTTTTTATCTCTGAAAATAAATTTATTAACGTCAGAAAGCTGGAAACGTCTAAAAACGATCACTTTCGACGAATACAAGCGTTTTTAGACATTTTCGTACTTCTCGGAATAAAACTGTATTTTTCACGACAAAAAATATTTTTTATCTCTGAAAATAAATTTATTAACGTCAGAAAGCTGGAAACGTCTAAAAATGATTACTTCCAACGAATACGAGCGTTTTTAGACATTTTCGTACTTCTTGGAATAAAACTGTATTTTTCACGACAATTTTTTTTTTTATATCTAAAAATAAATTTATTAACGTCAGAAAGCTGGAAGCGTCTAAAAATGATCGCTTTCAACGAATACGAGCGTTTTTAGGCATTTTCGTACTTCTCCGAATAAAACTGTATTTTTCACGACAAAAAATATTTTGTATCTCTGGAAATAAATTTATTAACGTCAGAGAACTGGAAACGTCTAAAAACGATGACTTTCGACGAATACAAGCGTTTTTAGACATTTTCGTACTTCTCGGACTAAAACTGTATTTTTCACGACAAAAAATATTTTATATCTCTGAAAATAAATTTATTAACGTCAGAAAGCTGGAAACGTCGAAAACGATCACTTTCGACGAATACAAGCGTTTTTAGACATTTTCGTACTTCTCGGAATAAAACTGTATTTTTCACGACAAAAAATATTTCTTATCTCTGAAAATAAATTTATTAACGTCAGAAAGCTGGAAACGTCTAAAAACGATCATATGCAAGGAATACGAGCGTTTTTAGACATTTTCGTACTTCTCGGAATAAAACTGTATTTTTCACGACAAAAAATATTTTATATCTCTGGAAATAAATTTATTCTGGTCAGAAAGCTGGAAACGTCTAAAAAGGATCACTTTCGACGAATACAAGCGTTTTTAGACATTTTCGTACTTCTCGGAATAAAACTGTATTTTTAACGACAAAAAATATTTTTTATCTCTGAAAATAAATTTATTAACGTCAGAAAGCTGGAAACGTCTAAAAACGATCACTTTCGACGAATACAAGCGTTTTTAGACATTTTCGTACTTCTCGGAATAAAACTGTATTTTTCACGACAAAAAATATTTTATATCTCTGGAAATAAATTTATTCCGGTCAGAGAGCTGGAAATGTCTAAAAACGTTCACTTTCAACGAATAAGGGCGTTTTTAGACATTTTTGTACTTCTCGGAATAAAACTGTATTTTTCACGACAAAAAATATTTTATATCTCTGGAAATAAATTTATTCCGGTCAGAAAGCTGGAAACGTCTAAAAACGATCACTTTCGAAGAATACAAGCGTTTTTAGACATTTTCGTACTTCTCGGAATAAAACTGTATTTTTCACGACAAAAAATATTTTTTATCTCTGAAAATAAATTTATTAACGTCAGAAAGCTGGAAACGTCTAAAAACGATCACTTTCAACGAATACGAGCGTTTTTAGACATTTTCGTACTTCTTGGAATAAAACTGTATTTTTCACGACAAATTTTTTTTTTATATCTGAAAATAAATTTATTAACGTCAGAAAGCTGGAAGCGTCTAAAAATGATCGCTTTCAACGAATACGAGCGTTTTTAGGCATTTTCGTACTTCTCCGAATAAAACTGTATTTTTCACGACAAAAAATATTTTATATCTCTGGAAATAAATTTATTCAGGTCAGAAAGCGGGAAACATCTAAAAACGATCACTTTCGACGAATACATGCGTTTTTAGACATTTTCGTACTTCTCGGACTAAAACTGTGTTTTTCACGACAAAAAATATTTTATATCTCTGAAAATAAATTTATTAACGTCAGAAAGCTGGAAACGTCGAAAACGATCACTTTCGACGAATACAAGCGTTTTTAGACATTTTCGTACTTCTCGGAATAAAACTGTATTTTTCACGACAAAAAATATTTTTTATCTCTGAAAATAAATTTATTAACGTCAGAAAGCTGGAAACGTCTAAAAACGATCACTTTCAACGAATACGAGCGTTTTTAGACATTTTCGTACTTCTTGGAATAAAACTGTATTTTTCACGACAAAAAATATTTTATATCTCTGGAAATAAATTTATTCTGGTCAGAAAGCTGGAAACGTCTAAAAAGGATCACTTTCGACGAATACAAGCGTTTTTAGACATTTTCGTACTTCTCGGAATAAAACTGTATTTTTAACGACAAAAAATATTTTTTATCTCTGAAAATAAATTTATTAACGTCAGAAAGCTGGAAACGTCTAAAAACGATCACTTTCGACGAATACAAGCGTTTTTAGACATTTTCGTACTTCTCGGAATAAAACTGTATTTTTCACGACAAAAAATATTTTATATCTCTGAAAATAAATTTAATAATGTCAGAGCCCTGGAAATGTCTAAAAACGTTCACTTTCAAGGAATACGAGCGTTATTAGGCATTTTCGTACATCTCGAAATAAAACTGTGTTTTTCACGACAAAAAATATTTTATATCTCTGAAAATAAATTTATTAACGTCAGAAAGCTGGAAACGTCGAAAACGATCACTTTCGACGAATACAAGCGTTTTTAGACATTTTCGTACTTCTCGGAATAAAACTGTATTTTTCACGACAAAAAATATTTTTTATCTCTGAAAATAAATTTATTAACGTCAGAAAGCTGGAAACGTCTAAAAATGATCACATGCAACGAATACGATCGTTTTTAGGCATTTTCGTACTTCTCGGAATAAAACTGTGTTTTTCACGACAAAAAATATTATATATCTCTGAAAATAAATTTATTCAGGTCAGAAAGCGGGAAACGTCTAAAAACGTTCACTTTCAACGAATAAGGGCGTTTTTAGACATTTTTGTACTTCTCGGAATAAAACTGTATTTTTCACGACAAAAAATATTTTATATCTCTGGAAATAAATTGATTCCGGTCAGAAAGCTGGAAACGTCTAAAAACGATCACTTTCGACGAATACAAGCGTTTTTAGACAATTTCGTACATCTCGGACTAAAACTGCATTTTTCACGACAAAAAATATTTTTTATCTCTGAAAATAAATTTATTAACGTCAGAAAGCTGGAAACGTCTAAAAACGATCACTTTCGACGAATACAAGCGTTTTTAGACATTTTCGTACTTCTCGGAATAAAACTGTATTTTTAACGACAAAAGATATTTTTTATCTCTGAAAATAAATTTATTAACGTCAGAAAGCTGGAAACGTCTAAAAACGATCACTTTCGATGAATACAAGCGTTTTTAGACATTTTCGTACTTCTCGGAATAAAACTGTATTTTTCACGACAAAAAATATTTTATATCTCTGAAAATAAATTTAATAATGTCAGAGCCCTGGAAATGTCTAAAAACGTTCACTTTCAAGGAATACGAGCGTTTTTAGGCATTTTCGTACATCTCGGAATAAAACTGTGTTTTTCACGACAAAAAATATTTTTTATCTCTGAAAATAAATTTATTAACGTCAGAGAGCTGGAAATGTCTAAAAACGTTCACTTTCAACGAATAAGGGCGTTTTTAGACATTTTCGTACTTCTCGGAATAAAACTGTATTTTTCACGACAAAAAATATTTTATATCTCTGGAAATAAATTTATTCCGGTCAGAAAGCTGGAAACGTCTAAAAACGATCACTTTCAACGAATACGAGCGTTTTTAGATATTTTCGTACTTCTTGGAATAAAACTGTATTTTTCACGACAAATTTTTTTTTTATATCTGAAAATAAATTTATTAACGTCAGAAAGCTGGAAGCGTCTAAAAATGATCGCTTTCAACGAATACGAGCGTTTTTAGGCATTTTCGTACTTCTCCGAATAAAACTGTATTTTTCACGACAAAAAATATTTTATATCTCTGGAAATAAATTTATTCAGGTCAGAAAGCGGGAAACATCTAAAAACGATCACTTTCGACGAATACATGCGTTTTTAGACATTTTCGTACTTCTCGGACTAAAACTGTGTTTTTCACGACAAAAAATATTTTATATCTCTGAAAATAAATTTATTAACGTCAGAAAGCTGGAAACGTCGAAAACGATCACTTTCGACGAATACAAGCGTTTTTAGACATTTTCGTACTTCTCGGAATAAAACTGTATTTTTCACGACAAAAAATATTTTTTATCTCTGAAAATAAATTTATTAACGTCAGAAAGCTGGAAACGTCTAAAAACGATCACTTTCAACGAATACGAGCGTTTTTAGACATTTTCGTACTTCTTGGAATAAAACTGTATTTTTCACGACAAAAAATATTTTATATCTCTGGAAATAAATTTATTCTGGTCAGAAAGCTGGAAACGTCTAAAAAGGATCACTTTCGACGAATACAAGCGTTTTTAGACATTTTCGTACTTCTCGGAATAAAACTGTATTTTTAACGACAAAAAATATTTTTTATCTCTGAAAATAAATTTATTAACGTCAGAAAGCTGGAAACGTCTAAAAACGATCACTTTCGACGAATACAAGCGTTTTTAGACATTTTCGTACTTCTCGGAATAAAACTGTATTTTTCACGACAAAAAATATTTTATATCTCTGAAAATAAATTTAATAATGTCAGAGCCCTGGAAATGTCTAAAAACGTTCACTTTCAAGGAATACGAGCGTTATTAGGCATTTTCGTACATCTCGAAATAAAACTGTGTTTTTCACGACAAAAAATATTTTATATCTCTGAAAATAAATTTATTAACGTCAGAAAGCTGGAAACGTCGAAAACGATCACTTTCGACGAATACAAGCGTTTTTAGACATTTTCGTACTTCTCGGAATAAAACTGTATTTTTCACGACAAAAAATATTTTTTATCTCTGAAAATAAATTTATTAACGTCAGAAAGCTGGAAACGTCTAAAAATGATCACATGCAACGAATACGATCGTTTTTAGGCATTTTCGTACTTCTCGGAATAAAACTGTGTTTTTCACGACAAAAAATATTATATATCTCTGAAAATAAATTTATTCAGGTCAGAAAGCGGGAAACGTCTAAAAACGTTCACTTTCAACGAATAAGGGCGTTTTTAGACATTTTTGTACTTCTCGGAATAAAACTGTATTTTTCACGACAAAAAATATTTTATATCTCTGGAAATAAATTGATTCCGGTCAGAAAGCTGGAAACGTCTAAAAACGATCACTTTCGACGAATACAAGCGTTTTTAGACAATTTCGTACATCTCGGACTAAAACTGCATTTTTCACGACAAAAAATATTTTTTATCTCTGAAAATAAATTTATTAACGTCAGAAAGCTGGAAACGTCTAAGAACGATCACTTTCGACGAATACAAGCGTTTTTAGACATTTTCGTACTTCTCGGAATAAAACTGTATTTTTAACGACAAAAGATATTTTTTATCTCTGAAAATAAATTTATTAACGTCAGAAAGCTGGAAACGTCTAAAAACGATCACTTTCGATGAATACAAGCGTTTTTAGACATTTTCGTACTTCTCGGAATAAAACTGTATTTTTCACGACAAAAAATATTTTATATCTCTGAAAATAAATTTAATAATGTCAGAGCCCTGGAAATGTCTAAAAACGTTCACTTTCAAGGAATACGAGCGTTTTTAGGCATTTTCGTACATCTCGGAATAAAACTGTGTTTTTCACGACAAAAAATATTTTTTATCTCTGAAAATAAATTTATTAACGTCAGAGAGCTGGAAATGTCTAAAAACGTTCACTTTCAACGAATAAGGGCGTTTTTAGACATTTTCGTACTTCTCGGAATAAAACTGTATTTTTCACGACAAAATATATTTTTTATCTCTGAAAATAAATTTATTAACGTCAGAAAGCTGGAAACGTCTAAAAACGATCACTTTCAACGAATACGAGCGTTTTTAGACATTTTCGTACATCTTGGAATAAAACTGTATTTTTCACGACAAAATTTTTTTTTATATCTGAAAATAAATTTATTAACGTCAGAAAGCTGGAAGCGTCTAAAAATGATCGCTTTCAACGAATACGAGCGTTTTTAGGCATTTTCGTACTTCTCCGAATAAAACTGTATTTTTCACGACAAAAAATATTTTGTATCTCTGGAAATAAATTTATTAACGTCAGAGAGCTGGAAACGTCTAAAAACGATCACTTTCGACGAATACAAGCGTTTTTAGACATTTTCGTACTTCTCGGAATAAAACTGTATTTTTCACGACAAAAAATATTTTATATCTCTGGAAATAAATTTATTCTGGTCAGAAAGCTGGAAACGTCTAAGAAGGATCACTTTCGACGAATACAAGCGTTTTTAGACATTTTCGTACTTCTCGGAATAAAACTGTATTTTTAACGACAAAAAATATTTTTTATCTCTGAAAATAAATTTATTAACGTCAGAAAGCTGGAAACGTCTAAAAACGATCACTTTCAACGAATACGAGCGTTTTTAGACATTTTCGTACTTCTTGGAATAAAACTGTATTTTTCACGACAAAATTTTTTTTTTATATCTGAAAATAAATTTATTAACGTCAGAAAGCTGGAAGCGTCTAAAAATGATCGCTTTCAACGAATACGAGCGTTTTTAGGCATTTTCGTACTTCTCCGAATAAAACTGTATTTTTCACGACAAAAAATATTTTATATCTCTGGAAATAAATTTATTCAGGTCAGAAAGCGGGAAACGTCTAAAAACGATCACTTTCGACGAATACATGCGTTTTTAGACATTTTCGTAGTTCTCGGACTAAAACTGTATTTTTCACGACAAAAAATATTTTATATCTCTGAAAATAAATTTATTAACATCAGAGAGCTGGAAATGTCTAATAACGTTCACTATCAACGAATACGAGCGTTTTTAGACATTTTCGTACTTCTCGGAATAAAACTGTATTTTTCACGACAAAAAATATTTTATATCTCTGGAAATAAATTTATTAACGTCAGAGAGCTGGAAACGTCTAAAAACGATCACTTTCGACGAATACAAGCGTTTTTAGACGTTTTCGTACTTCTCGGACTAAAACTGTATTTTTCACGACAAAAAATATTTTATATCTCTGAAAATAAATTTATTAACGTCAGAAAGCTGGAAACGTCGAAAACGATCACTTTCGACGAATACAAGCGTTTTTAGACATTTTCGTACTTCTCGGAATAAAACTGTATTTTTCACGACAAAAAATATTTTTTATCTCTGAAAATAAATTTATTAACGTCAGAAAGCTGGAAACGTCTAAAAACGATCACTTTCAACGAATACGAGCGTTTTTAGACATTTTCGTACTTCTTGGAATAAAACTGTATTTTTCACGACAAAAAATATTTTATATCTCTGGAAATAAATTTATTCTGGTCAGAAAGCTGGAAACGTCTAAAAAGGATCACTTTCGACGAATACAAGCGTTTTTAGACATTTTCGTACTTCTCGGAATAAAACTGTATTTTTAACGACAAAAAATATTTTTTTTCTCTGAAAATAAATTTATTAACGTCAGAAAGCTGGAAACGTCTAAAAACGATCACTTTCGACGAATACAAGCGTTTTTAGACATTTTCGTACTTCTCGGAATAAAACTGTATTTTTCACGACAAAAAATATTTTATATCTCTGAAAATAAATTTAATAATGTCAGAGCCCTGGAAATGTCTAAAAACGTTCACTTTCAAGGAATACGAGCGTTTTTAGGCATTTTCGTACATCTCGGAATAAAACTGTGTTTTTCACGACAAAAAATATTTTATATCTCTGAAAATAAATTTATTAACGTCAGAAAGCTGGAAACGTCGAATGCGATCACTTTCGACGAATACAAGCGTTTTTAGACATTTTCGTACTTCTCGGAATAAAACTGTATTTTTCACGACAAAAAATATTTTTTATCTCTGAAAATAAATTTATTAACGTCAGAAAGCTGGAAACGTCTAAAAACGATCACATGCAACGAATACGATCGTTTTTAGGCATTTTCGTACTTCTCGGAATAAAACTGTGTTTTTCACGACAAAAAATATTATATATCTCTGAAAATAAATTTATTCAGGTCAGAAAGCTGGAAACGGCTAAATACGATCACTTTCGACGAATACAAGCGGTTTTAGACAATTTCGTACTTCTCGGACTAAAACTGCATTTTTCACGACAAAAAATATTTTTTATCTCTGAAAATAAATTTATTAGCGTCAGAGAGCTGGAAATGTCTAAAAACGTTCACTTTCAACGAATACGAGCGTTTTTAGATATTTTTGTACTTCTCGGAATAAAACTGTATTTTTAACGACAAAAAATATTTTTTATCTCTGAAAATAAATTTATTAACGTCAGAGAGCTGGAAATGTCTAAAAACGTTCACTTTCAACGAATAAGGGCGTTTTTAGACATTTTCGTACTTCTTGGAATAAAACTGTATTTTTCACGACAAAAATTTTTTTTATATCTGAAAATAAATTTATTAACGTCAGAAAGCTGGAAGCGTCTAAAAATAATCGCTTTCAACGAATACGAGCGTTTTTAGGCATTTTCGTACTTCTCCGAATAAAACTATATTTTTCACGACAAAAAATATTTTATATCTCTGGAAATAAATTTATTCAGGTCAGAAAGCGGGAAACGTCTAAAAACGATCACTTTCGACGAATACAAGCGTTTTTAGACATTTTCGTACTTCTCGGACTAAAACTGTATTTTTCACGACAAAAAATATTTTATATCTCTGAAAATAAATTTATTAACATCAGAAAGCTGGAAACGTCTAAAAACGATCACTTTCGATGAATACAAGCGTTTTTAGACATTGTCGTACTTCTCGGACTAAAACTGTATTGTTCACGACAAAAAATATTTTATATCTCTGAAAATAAATTTATTAACATCAGAAAGCTGGAAACGTCTAAAAACGATCACTTTCGATGAATACAAGCGTTTTTAGACATTTTCGTACTTCTCGGACTAAAACTGTATTGTTCACGACAAAAAATATTTTTTATCTCTGAAAATAAATTTATTAACGTCAGAAAGCTGGAAACGTCTAAAAACGACCACTTTCGACGAATACAAGCGTTTTTAGACATTTTCGTACTTCTCGGAATAAAACTGTATTTTTCACGACAAAAAATATTTTTTATCTCTGAAAATAAATTTATTAACGTCAGAAAGCTGGAAACGTCTAAAAATGATTACTTTCAACGAATACGAGCGTTTTTAGACATTTTCGTACTTCTTGGAATAAAACTGTATTTTTCACGGCAAATTTTTTTTTTATATCTAAAAATAAATTTATTAACGTCAGAAAGCTGGAAGCGTCTAAAAATGATCGCTTTCAACGAATACGAGCGTTTTTAGGCATTTTCGTACTTCTCCGAATAAAACTGTATTTTTCACGACAAAAAATATTTTGTATCTCTGGAAATAAATTTATTAACGTCAGAGAGCTGGAAACGTCTAAAAACGATCACTTTCGACGAATACAAGCGTTTTTAGACATTTTCGTACTTCTCGGACTAAAACTGTATTTTTCACGACAAAAAATATTTTATATCTCTGAAAATAAATTTATTAACGTCAGAAAGCTGGAAACGTCTAAAAACGATCACTTTCGACGAATACAAGCGTTTTTAGACAATTTCGTACTTCTCGGACTAAAACTGCATTTTTCACGACAAAAAATATTTTTTATCTCTGAAAATAAATTTATTAGCGTCAGAGAGCTGGAAATGTCTAAAAACGTTCACTTTCAACGAATACGAGCGTTTTTAGATATTTTTGTACTTCTCGGAATAAAACTGTATTTTTAACGACAAAAAATATTTTTTATCTCTGAAAATAAATTTATTAACGTCAGAGAGCTGGAAATGTCTAAAAACGTTCACTTTCAACGAATAAGGGCGTTTTTAGACATTTTCGTACTTCTTGGAATAAAACTGTATTTTTCACGACAAAAATTTTTTTTATATCTGAAAATAAATTTATTAACGTCAGAAAGCTGGAAGCGTCTAAAAATAATCGCTTTCAACGAATACGAGCGTTTTTAGGCATTTTCGTACTTCTCCGAATAAAACTATATTTTTCACGACAAAAAATATTTTATATCTCTGGAAATAAATTTATTCAGGTCAGAAAGCGGGAAACGTCTAAAAACGATCACTTTCGACGAATACAAGCGTTTTTAGACATTTTCGTACTTCTCGGACTAA
The DNA here is from genome assembly GCA_947310635.1 of Leptodirus hochenwartii. Taxonomy (NCBI): domain Eukaryota; kingdom Metazoa; phylum Arthropoda; class Insecta; order Coleoptera; family Leiodidae; genus Leptodirus; species Leptodirus hochenwartii. Next base: position 8,940,547 of record OX371188.1, read on the forward strand.
AACTGTATTTTTCACGACAAAAAATATTTTATATCTCTGAAAATAAATTTATTAACATCAGAAAGCTGGAAACGTCTAAAAACGATCACTTTCGATGAATACAAGCGTTTTTAGACATTGTCGTACTTCTCGGACTAAAACTGTATTGTTCACGACAAAAAATATTTTATATCTCTGAAAATAAATTTATTAACATCAGAAAGCTGGAAACGTCTAAAAACGATCACTTTCGATGAATACAAGCGTTTTTAGACATTTTCGTACTTCTCGGACTAAAACTGTATTGTTCACGACAAAAAATATTTTTTATCTCTGAAAATAAATTTATTAACGTCAGAAAGCTGGAAACGTCTAAAAACGACCACTTTCGACGAATACAAGCGTTTTTAGACATTTTCGTACTTCTCGGAATAAAACTGTATTTTTCACGACAAAAAATATTTTTTATCTCTGAAAATAAATTTATTAACGTCAGAAAGCTGGAAACGTCTAAAAATGATTACTTTCAACGAATACGAGCGTTTTTAGACATTTTCGTACTTCTTGGAATAAAACTGTATTTTTCACGGCAAATTTTTTTTTTATATCTAAAAATAAATTTATTAACGTCAGAAAGCTGGAAGCGTCTAAAAATGATCGCTTTCAACGAATACGAGCGTTTTTAGGCATTTTCGTACTTCTCCGAATAAAACTGTATTTTTCACGACAAAAAATATTTTGTATCTCTGGAAATAAATTTATTAACGTCAGAGAGCTGGAAACGTCTAAAAACGATCACTTTCGACGAATACAAGCGTTTTTAGACATTTTCGTACTTCTCGGACTAAAACTGTATTTTTCACGACAAAAAATATTTTATATCTCTGAAAATAAATTTATTAACGTCAGAAAGCTGGAAACGTCTAAAAACGATCACTTTCGACGAATACAAGCGTTTTTAGACAATTTCGTACTTCTCGGACTAAAACTGCATTTTTCACGACAAAAAATATTTTTTATCTCTGAAAATAAATTTATTAGCGTCAGAGAGCTGGAAATGTCTAAAAACGTTCACTTTCAACGAATACGAGCGTTTTTAGACAATTTCGTACTTCTCGGACTAAAACTGCATTTTTCACGACAAAAAATATTTTTTATCTCTGAAAATAAATTTATTAGCGTCAGAGAGCTGGAAATGTCTAAAAACGTTCACTTTCAACGAATACGAGCGTTTTTAGACATTTTCGTACTTCTCGGAATAAAACTGTATTTTTAACGACAAAAAACATTTTTTATCTCTGAAAATAAATTTATTAACGTCAGAAAGCTGGAAACGTCTAAAAACGATCACATGCAACGAATACGATCGTTTTTAGGCATTTTCGTACTTCTCGGAATAAAACTGTGTTTTTCACGACAAAAAATATTATATATCTCTGAAAATAAATTTATTCAGGTCAGAAAGCTGGAAACGGCTAAATACGATCACTTTCGACGAATACAAGCGGTTTTAGACAATTTCGTACTTCTCGGACTAAAACTGCATTTTTCACGACAAAAAATATTTTTTATCTCTGAAAATAAATTTATTAGCGTCAGAGAGCTGGAAATGTCTAAAAACGTTCACTTTCAACGAATACGAGCGTTTTTAGATATTTTTGTACTTCTCGGAATAAAACTGTATTTTTAACGACAAAAAATATTTTTTATCTCTGAAAATAAATTTATTAACGTCAGAGAGCTGGAAATGTCTAAAAACGTTCACTTTCAACGAATAAGGGCGTTTTTAGACATTTTCGTACTTCTTGGAATAAAACTGTATTTTTCACGACAAAAATTTTTTTTATATCTGAAAATAAATTTATTAACGTCAGAAAGCTGGAAGCGTCTAAAAATAATCGCTTTCAACGAATACGAGCGTTTTTAGGCATTTTCGTACTTCTCCGAATAAAACTATATTTTTCACGACAAAAAATATTTTATATCTCTGGAAATAAATTTATTCAGGTCAGAAAGCGGGAAACGTCTAAAAACGATCACTTTCGACGAATACAAGCGTTTTTAGACATTTTCGTACTTCTCGGACTAAAACTGTATTTTTCACGACAAAAAATATTTTATATCTCTGAAAATAAATTTATTAACATCAGAAAGCTGGAAACGTCTAAAAACGATCACTTTCGATGAATACAAGCGTTTTTAGACATTGTCGTACTTCTCGGACTAAAACTGTATTGTTCACGACAAAAAATATTTTATATCTCTGAAAATAAATTTATTAACATCAGAAAGCTGGAAACGTCTAAAAACGATCACTTTCGATGAATACAAGCGTTTTTAGACATTTTCGTACTTCTCGGACTAAAACTGTATTGTTCACGACAAAAAATATTTTTTATCTCTGAAAATAAATTTATTAACGTCACAAAGCTGGAAACGTCTAAAAACGACCACTTTCGACGAATACAAGCGTTTTTAGACATTTTCGTACTTCTCGGAATAAAACTGTATTTTTCACGACAAAAAATATTTTTTATCTCTGAAAATAAATTTATTAACGTCAGAAAGCTGGAAACGTCTAAAAATGATTACTTTCAACGAATACGAGCGTTTTTAGACATTTTCGTACTTCTTGGAATAAAACTGTATTTTTCACGGCAAATTTTTTTTTTATATCTAAAAATAAATTTATTAACGTCAGAAAGCTGGAAGCGTCTAAAAATGATCGCTTTCAACGAATACGAGCGTTTTTAGGCATTTTCGTACTTCTCCGAATAAAACTGTATTTTTCACGACAAAAAATATTTTGTATCTCTGGAAATAAATTTATTAACGTCAGAGAACTGGAAACGTCTAAAAACGATCACTTTCGACGAATACAAGCGTTTTTAGACATTTTCGTACTTCTCGGACTAAAACTGTATTTTTCACGACAAAAAATAATTTATATCTCTGAAAATAAATTTATTAACGTCAGAAAGCTGGAAACGTCTAAAAACGATCACTTTCGACGAATACAAGCGTTTTTAGACAATTTCGTACTTCTCGGACTAAAACTGCATTTTTCACGACAAAAAATATTTTTTATCTCTGAAAATAAATTTATTAGCGTCAGAGAGCTGGAAATGTCTAAAAACGTTCACTTTCAACGAATACGAGCGTTTTTAGACAATTTCGTACTTCTCGGACCAAAACTGCATTTTTCACGACAAAAAATATTTTTTATCTCTGAAAATAAATTTATTAACGTCAGAAAGCTGGAAACGTCGAATACGATCACTTTCGACGAACACAAGCGTTTTTAGACATTTTCGTACTTCTCGGAATAAAACTGTATTTTTCACGACAAAAAATATTTTTTATCTCTGAAAATAAATTTATTAACGTCAGAAAGCTGGAAACGTCTAAAAACGATCACATGCAACGAATACGATCGTTTTTAGGCATTTTCGTACTTCTCGGAATAAAACTGTGTTTTTCACGACAAAAAATATTATATATCTCTGAAAATAAATTTATTCAGGTCAGAAAGCTGGAAACGGCTAAATACGATCACTTTCGACGAATACAAGCGGTTTTAGACAATTTCGTACTTCTCGGACTAAAACTGCATTTTTCACGACAAAAAATATTTTTTATCTCTGAAAATAAATTTATTAGCGTCAGAGAGCTGGAAATGTCTAAAAACGTTCACTTTCAACGAATACGAGCGTTTTTAGATATTTTTGTACTTCTCGGAATAAAACTGTATTTTTAACGACAAAAAATATTTTTTATCTCTGAAAATAAATTTATTAACGTCAGAGAGCTGGAAATGTCTAAAAACGTTCACTTTCAACGAATAAGGGCGTTTTTAGACATTTTCGTACTTCTTGGAATAAAACTGTATTTTTCACGACAAAAATTTTTTTTATATCTGAAAATAAATTTATTAACGTCAGAAAGCTGGAAGCGTCTAAAAATAATCGCTTTCAACGAATACGAGCGTTTTTAGGCATTTTCGTACTTCTCCGAATAAAACTATATTTTTCACGACAAAAAATATTTTATATCTCTGGAAATAAATTTATTCAGGTCAGAAAGCGGGAAACGTCTAAAAACGATCACTTTCGACGAATACAAGCGTTTTTAGACATTTTCGTACTTCTCGGACTAAAACTGTATTTTTCACGACAAAAAATATTTTATATCTCTGAAAATAAATTTATTAACATCAGAAAGCTGGAAACGTCTAAAAACGATCACTTTCGATGAATACAAGCGTTTTTAGACATTGTCGTACTTCTCGGACTAAAACTGTATTGTTCACGACAAAAAATATTTTATATCTCTGAAAATAAATTTATTAACATCAGAAAGCTGGAAACGTCTAAAAACGATCACTTTCGATGAATACAAGCGTTTTTAGACATTTTCGTACTTCTCGGACTAAAACTGTATTGTTCACGACAAAAAATATTTTTTATCTCTGAAAATAAATTTATTAACGTCAGAAAGCTGGAAACGTCTAAAAACGACCACTTTCGACGAATACAAGCGTTTTTAGACATTTTCGTACTTCTCGGAATAAAACTGTATTTTTCACGACAAAAAATATTTTTTATCTCTGAAAATAAATTTATTAACGTCAGAAAGCTGGAAACGTCTAAAAATGATTACTTTCAACGAATACGAGCGTTTTTAGACATTTTCGTACTTCTTGGAATAAAACTGTATTTTTCACGGCAAATTTTTTTTTTATATCTAAAAATAAATTTATTAACGTCAGAAAGCTGGAAGCGTCTAAAAATGATCGCTTTCAACGAATACGAGCGTTTTTAGGCATTTTCGTACTTCTCCGAATAAAACTGTATTTTTCACGACAAAAAATATTTTGTATCTCTGGAAATAAATTTATTAACGTCAGAGAGCTGGAAACGTCTAAAAACGATCACTTTCGACGAATACAAGCGGTTTTAGACAATTTCGTACTTCTCGGACTAAAACTGCATTTTTCACGACAAAAAATATTTTTTATCTCTGAAAATAAATTTATTAGCGTCAGAGAGCTGGAAATGTCTAAAAACGTTCACTTTCAACGAATACGAGCGTTTTTAGATATTTTTGTACTTCTCGGAATAAAACTGTATTTTTAACGACAAAAAATATTTTTTATCTCTGAAAATAAATTTATTAACGTCAGAGACCTGGAAATGTCTAAAAACGTTCACTTTCAACGAATAAGGGCGTTTTTAGACATTTTCGTACTTCTTGGAATAAAACTGTATTTTTCACGACAAAAATTTTTTTTATATCTGAAAATAAATTTATTAACGTCAGAAAGCTGGAAGCGTCTAAAAATAATCGCTTTCAACGAATACGAGCGTTTTTAGGCATTTTCGTACTTCTCCGAATAAAACTATATTTTTCACGACAAAAAATATTTTATATCTCTGGAAATAAATTTATTCAGGTCAGAAAGCGGGAAACGTCTAAAAACGATCACTTTCGACGAATACAAGCGTTTTTAGACATTTTCGTACTTCTCGGACTAAAACTGTATTTTTCACGACAAAAAATATTTTATATCTCTGAAAATAAATTTATTAACATCAGAAAGCTGGAAACGTCTAAAAACGATCACTTTCGATGAATACAAGCGTTTTTAGACATTGTCGTACTTCTCGGACTAAAACTGTATTGTTCACGACAAAAAATATTTTATATCTCTGAAAATAAATTTATTAACATCAGAAAGCTGGAAACGTCTAAAAACGATCACTTTCGATGAATACAAGCGTTTTTAGACATTTTCGTACTTCTCGGACTAAAACTGTATTGTTCACGACAAAAAATATTTTTTATCTCTGAAAATAAATTTATTAACGTCAGAAAGCTGGAAACGTCTAAAAACGACCACTTTCGACGAATACAAGCGTTTTTAGACATTTTCGTACTTCTCGGAATAAAACTGTATTTTTCACGACAAAAAATATTTTTTATCTCTGAAAATAAATTTATTAACGTCAGAAAGCTGGAAACGTCTAAAAATGATTACTTTCAACGAATACGAGCGTTTTTAGACATTTTCGTACTTCTTGGAATAAAACTGTATTTTTCACGACAATTTTTTTTTTTATATCTAAAAATAAATTTATTAACGTCAGAAAGCTGGAAGCGTCTAAAAATGATTACTTTCAACGAATACGAGCGTTTTTAGACATTTTCGTACTTCTTGGAATAAAACTGTATTTTTCACGACAAATTTTTTTTTTATATCTAAAAATAAATTTATTAACGTCAGAGAGCTGGAAACGTCTAAAAACGATCACTTTCGACGAATACAAGCGTTTTTAGACATTTTCGTACTTCTCGGACTAAAACTGTATTTGTCACGACAAAAAATATTTTATATCTCTGAAAATAAATTTATTAACGTCAGAAAGCTGGAAACGTCTAAAAACGATCACTTTCGACGAATACAAGCGTTTTTAGACAATTTCGTACTTCTCGGACTAAAACTGCATTTTTCACGACAAAAAATATTTTTTATCTCTGAAAATAAATTTATTAGCGTCAGAGAGCTGGAAATGTCTAAAAACGTTCACTTTCAACGAATACGAGCGTTTTTAGACAATTTCGTACTTCTCGGACTAAAACTGCATTTTTCACGACAAAAAATATTTTTTATCTCTGAAAATAAATTTATTAGCGTCAGAGAGCTGGAAATGTCTAAAAACGTTCACTTTCAACGAATACGAGCGTTTTTAGATATTTTTGTACTTCTCGGAATAAAACTGTATTTTTAACGACAAAAAATATTTTTTATCTCTGAAAATAAATTTATTAACGTCAGAGAGCTGGAAATGTCTAAAAACGATCACTTTCGACGAATACAAGCGTTTTTATACATTTTCGTACTTCTCGGACTAAAACTGTATTTTTCACGACAAAAAATATTTTATATCTCTGAAAATAAATTTATTAACGTCAGAAAGCTGGAAACGTCGAAAACGATCACTTTCGACGAATACAAGCGTTTTTAGACATTTTCGTACTTCTCGGAATAAAACTGTATTTTTCACGACAAAAAATATTTCTTATCTCTGAAAATAAATTTATTAACGTCAGAAAGCTGGAAACGTCTAAAAACGATCACTTTCAACGAATACGAGCGTTTTTAGACATTTTCGTACTTCTCGGAATAAAACTGTATTTTTAACGACAAAAAATATTTTTTATCTCTGAAAATAAATTTATTAACGTCAGAAAGCTGGAAACGTCTAAAAACGATCACTTTCGACGAATACAAGCGTTTTTAGACATTTTCGTACTTCTCGGAATAAAACTGTATTTTTCACGACAAAAAATATTTTATATCTCTGGAAATAAATTTATTCCGGTCAGAGAGCTGGAAATGTCTAAAAACGTTCACTTTCAACGAATAAGGGCGTTTTTAGACATTTTTGTACTTCTCGGAATAAAACTGTATTTTTCACGACAAAAAATATTTTATATCTCTAGAAATAAATTTATTCCGGTCAGAAAGCTGGAAACGTCTAAAAACGATCACTTTCGAAGAATACAAGCGTTTTTAGACATTTTCGTACTTCTCGGAATAAAACTGTATTTTTCACGACAAAAAATATTTTTTATCTCTGAAAATAAATTTATTAACGTCAGAAAGCTGGAAACGTCTAAAAACGATCACTTTCAACGAATACGAGCGTTTTTAGACATTTTCGTACTTCTTGGAATAAAACTGTATTTTTCACGACAAAATTTTTTTTTATATCTGAAAATAAATTTATTAACGTCAGAAAGCTGGAAGCGTCTAAAAATGATCGCTTTCAACGAATACGAGCGTTTTTAGGCATTTTCGTACTTCTCCGAATAAAACTGTATTTTTCACGACAAAAAATATTTTATATCTCTGGAAATAAATTTATTCAGGTCAGAAAGCGGGAAACATCTAAAAACGATCACTTTCGACGAATACATGCGTTTTTAGACATTTTCGTACTTCTCGGACTAAAACTGTATTTTTCACGACAAAAAATATTTTATATCTCTGAAAATAAATTTATTAACGTCAGAAAGCTGGAAACGTCGAAAACGATCACTTTCGACGAATACAAGCGTTTTTAGACATTTTCGTACTTCTCGGAATAAAACTGTATTTTTCACGACAAAAAATATTTCTTATCTCTGAAAATAAATTTATTAACGTCAGAAAGCTGGAAACGTCTAAAAACGATCACATGCAAGGAATACGAGCGTTTTTAGACATTTTCGTACTTCTCGGAATAAAACTGTATTTTTCACGACAAAAAATATTTTATTTCTCTGGAAATAAATTTATTCTGGTCAGAAAGCTGGAAACGTCTAAAAAGGATCACTTTCGACGAATACAAGCGTTTTTAGACATTTTCGTACTTCTCGGAATAAAACTGTATTTTTAACGACAAAAAATATTTTTTATCTCTGAAAATAAATTTATTAACGTCAGAAAGCTGGAAACGTCTAAAAACGATCACTTTCGACGAATACAAGCGTTTTTAGACATTTTCGTACTTCTCGGAATAAAACTGTATTTTTCACGACAAAAAATATTTTATATCTCTGGAAATAAATTTATTCCGGTCAGAGAGCTGGAAATGTCTAAAAACGTTCACTTTCAACGAATAAGGGCGTTTTTAGACATTTTTGTACTTCTCGGTATAAAACTGTATTTTTCACGACAAAAAATATTTTATTTCTCTGGAAATAAATTTATTAACGTCAGAAAGCTGGAAACGTCGAAAACGATCACTTTCGACGAATACAAGCGTTTTTAGACATTTTCGTACTTCTCGGAATAAAACTGTATTTTTCACGACAAAAAATATTTTTTATCTCTGAAAATAAATTTATTAACGTCAGAAAGCTGGAAACGTCTAAAAACGATCACTTTCAACGAATACGAGCGTTTTTAGACATTTTCGTACTTCTTGGAATAAAACTGTATTTTTCACGACAAAAAATATTTTATATCTCTGGAAATAAATTTATTCTGGTCAGAAAGCTGGAAACGTCTAAAAAGGATCACTTTCGACGAATACAAGCGTTTTTAGACATTTTCGTACTTCTCGGAATAAAACTGTATTTTTAACGACAAAAAATATTTTTTATCTCTGAAAATAAATTTATTAACGTCAGAAAGCTGGAAACGTCTAAAAACGATCACTTTCGACGAATACAAGCGTTTTTAGACATTTTCGTACTTCTCGGAATAAAACTGTATTTTTCACGACAAAAAATATTTTATATATCTGAAAATAAATTTAATAATGTCAGAGCCCTGGAAATGTCTAAAAACGTTCACTTTCAAGGAATACGAGCGTTATTAGGCATTTTCGTACATCTCGAAATAAAACTGTGTTTTTCACGACAAAAAATATTTTATATCTCTGAAAATAAATTTATTAACGTCAGAAAGCTGGAAACGTCGAAAACGATCACTTTCGACGAATACAAGCGTTTTTAGACATTTTCGTACTTCTCGGAATAAAACTGTATTTTTCACGACAAAAAATATTTTTTATCTCTGAAAATAAATTTATTAACGTCAGAAAGCTGGAAACGTCTAAAAACGATCACATGCAACGAATACGATCGTTTTTAGGCATTTTCGTACTTCTCGGAATAAAACTGTGTTTTTCACGACAAAAAATATTATATATCTCTGAAAATAAATTTATTCAGGTCAGAAAGCGGGAAACGTCTAAAAACGTTCACTTTCAACGAATAAGGGCGTTTTTAGACATTTTTGTACTTCTCGGAATAAAACTGTATTTTTCACGACAAAAAATATTTTATATCTCTGGAAATAAATTGATTCCGGTCAGAAAGCTGGAAACGTCTAAAAACGATCACTTTCGACGAATACAAGCGTTTTTAGACAATTTCGTACATCTCGGACTAAAACTGCATTTTTCACGACAAAAAATATTTTTTATCTCTGAAAATAAATTTATTAACGTCAGAGAGCTGGAAATGTCTAAAAACGTTCACTTTCAACGAATAAGGGCGTTTTTAGACATTTTTGTACTTCTCGGAATAAAACTGTATTTTTCACGACAAAAAATATTTTATATCTCTGGAAATAAATTTATTCCGGTCAGAAAGCTGGAAACGTCTAAAAACGATCACTTTCGACGAATACAAGCGTTTTTAGACAATTTCGTACATCTCGGACTAAAACTGCATTTTTCACGACAAAAAATATTTTTTATCTCTGAAATTAAATTTATTAGCGTCAGAGAGCTGGAAATGTCTAAAAACGTTCACTTTCAACGAATACGAGCGTTTTTAGATATTTTTGTACTTCTCGGAATAAAACTGTATTTTTAACGACAAAAAATATTTTTTATCTCTGAAAATAAATTTATTAACGTCAGAGAGCTGGAAATGTCTAAAAACGTTCACTTTCAACGAATAAGGGCGTTTTTAGACATTTTCGTACTTCTTGGAATAAAACTGTATTTTTCACGACAAATTTTTTTTTTATATCTCAAAATAAATTTATTAACGTCAGAAAGCTGGAAGCGTCTAAAAATGATCGCTTTCAACGAATACGAGCGTTTTTAGGCATTTTCATACTTCTCCGAATAAAACTATATTTTTCACGACAAAAAATATTTTATATCTCTGGAAATAAATTTATTCAGGTCAGAAAGCGGGAAACGTCTAAAAACGATCACTTTCGACGAATACAAGCGTTTTTAGACATTTTCGTACTTCTCGGACTAAAACTGTATTTTTCACGACAAAAAATATTTTATATCTCTGAAAATAAATTTATTAACGTCAGAGAGCTGGAAATGTCTAAAAACGTTCACTTTCAACGAATACGAGCGTTTTTAGATATTTTCGTACTTCTCGGAATAAAACTGTATTTTTAACGACAAAAAATATTTTTTATCTCTGAAAATAAATTTATTAACGTCAGAAAGCTGGAAACGTCTAAAAACGATCACTTTCGACGAATACAAGCGTTTTTAGACATTTTCGTACTTCTCGGAATAAAACTGTATTTTTCACGACAAAAAATATTTTTTATCTCTGAAAATAAATTTATTAACATCAGAAAGCTGGAAACGTCTAAAAACGATCACTTTCGACGAATACAAGCGTTTTTAGACATTTTCGTACTTCTCGGACTAAAACTGTATTTTTCACGACAAAAAAATATTTTTTATCTCTGAAAATAAATTTATTAACGTCAGAGAGCTGGAAATGTCTAAAAACGTTCACTTTCAACGAATACGAGCGTTTTTAGATATTTTCGTACTTCTCGGAATAAAACTGTATTTTTAACGACAAAAAATATTTTTTATCTCTGAAAATAAATTTATTAACGTCAGAATGCTGGAAACGTCTAAAAACGATCACATGCAACGAATACGAGCGTTTTTAGACATTTTCGTACTTCTCGGAATAAAACTGTATTTTTCACGACAAAAAATATTTTATATCTCTGGAAATAAATTTATTCTGGTCAGAAAGCTGGAAACGTCTAAAAAGGATCACTTTCGACGAATACAAGCGTTTTTAGACATTTTCGTACTTCTCGGAATAAAACTGTATTTTTAACGACAAAAAATATTTTTTATCTCTGAAAATAAATTTATTAACGTCAGAAAGCTGGAAACGTCTAAAAACGATCACTTTCGACGAATACAAGCGTTTTTAGACATTTTCGTACTTCTCGGAATAAAACTGTATTTTTCACGACAAATTTTTTTTTTATATCTGAAAATAAATTTATTAACGTCAGAAAGCTGGAAGCGTCTAAAAATGATCGCTTTCAACGAATACGAGCGTTTTTAGGCATTTTCGTACTTCTCCGAATAAAACTGTATTTTTCACGACAAAAAATATTTTATATCTCTGGAAATAAATTTATTCAGGTCAGAAAGCGGGAAACGTCTAAAAACGATCACTTTCGACGAATACATGCGTTTTTAGACATTTTCGTACTTCTCGGACTAAAACTGTATTTTTCACGACAAAAAATATTTTATATCTCTGAAAATAAATTTATTAACATCAGAAAGCTGGAAACGTCTAAAAACGATCACTTTCGACGAATACAAGCGTTTTTAGACATTTTCGTACTTCTCGGACTCAAACTGTATTTTTCACGACAAAAAATATTTTATATCTCTGAAAATAAATTTATTAACATCAGAGAGCTGGAAATGTCTAATAACGTTCACTATCAACGAATGCGAGCGTTTTTAGACATTTTCGTACTTCTCGGAATAAAACTGTATTTTTCACGACAAAAAATATTTTATATCTCTGGAAATAAATTTATTAACGTCAGAGAGCTGGAAACGTCCAAAAACAATCACTTTCGACGAATACAAGCGTTTTTAGACATTTTCGTACTTCTCGGATTAAAACTGTATTTTTCACGACAAAAAATATTTCTTATCTCTGAAAATAAATTTATTAACATCAGAAAGCTGGAAACGTCTAAAAACGATCACATGCAAGGAATACGAGCGTTTTTAGACATTTTCGTACTTCTCGGAATAAAACTGTATTTTTCACGACAAAAAATATTTTATTTCTCTGGAAATAAATTTATTCTGGTCAGAAAGCTGGAAACGTCTAAAAAGGATCACTTTCGACGAATACAAGCGTTTTTAGACATTTTCGTACTTCTCTGAATAAAACTGTATTTTTAACGACAAAAAATATTTTTTATCTCTGAAAATAAATTTATTAACGTCAGAAAGCTGGAAACGTCTAAAAACGATCACTTTCGACGAATACAAGCGTTTTTAGACATTTTCGTACTTCTCGGAATAAAACTGTATTTTTCACGACAAAAAATATTTTATATCTCTGGAAATAAATTTATTCCGGTCAGAAAGCTGGAAACGTCTAAAAACGATCACTTTCGAAGAATACAAGCGTTTTTAGACATTTTCGTACTTCTCGGAATAAAACTGTATTTTTCACGACAAAAAATATTTTTTATCTCTGAAAATAAATTTATTAACGTCAGAAAGCTGGAAACGTCTAAAAACGATCACTTTCAACGAATACGAGCGTTTTTAGACATTTTCGTACTTCTTGGAATAAAACTGTATTTTTCACGACAAATTTTTTTTTTATATCTGAAAATAAATTTATTAACGTCAGAAAGCTGGAAGCGTCTAAAAATGATCGCTTTCAACGAATACGAGCGTTTTTAGGCATTTTCGTACTTCTCCGAATAAAACTGTATTTTTCACGACAAAAAATATTTTATATCTCTGGAAATAAATTTATTCAGGTCAGAAAGCGGGAAACATCTAAAAACGATCACTTTCGACGAATACATGCGTTTTTAGACATTTTCGTACTTCTCGGACTAAAACTGTGTTTTTCACGACAAAAAATATTTTATATCTCTGAAAATAAATTTATTAACGTCAGAAAGCTGGAAACGTCGAAAACGATCACTTTCGACGAATACAAGCGTTTTTAGACATTTTCGTACTTCTCGGAATAAAACTGTATTTTTCACGACAAAAAATATTTTTTATCTCTTAAAATAAATTTATTAACGTCAGAAAGCTGGAAACGTCTAAAAACGATCACTTTCAACGAATACGAGCGTTTTTAGACATTTTCGTACTTCTTGGAATAAAACTGTATTTTTCACGACAAAAAATATTTTATATCTCTGGAAATAAATTTATTCTGGTCAGAAAGCTGGAAACGTCTAAAAAGGATCACTTTCGACGAATACAAGCGTTTTTAGACATTTTCGTACTTCTCGGAATAAAACTGTATTTTTAACGACAAAAAATATTTTTTATCTCTGAAAATAAATTTATTAACGTCAGAAAGCTGGAAACGTCTAAAAACGATCACTTTCGACGAATACAAGCGTTTTTAGACATTTTCGTACTTCTCGGAATAAAACTGTATTTTTCACGACAAAAAATATTTTATATCTCTGAAAATAAATTTAATAATGTCAGAGCCCTGGAAATGTCTAAAAACGTTTACTTTCAAGGAATACGAGCGTTATTAGGCATTTTCGTACATCTCGAAATAAAACTGTGTTTTTCACGACAAAAAATATTTTATATCTCTGAAAATAAATTTATTAACGTCAGAAAGCTGGAAACGTCGAAAACGATCACTTTCGACGAATACAAGCGTTTTTAGACATTTTCGTACTTCTCGGAATAAAACTGTATTTTTCACGACAAAAAATATTTTTTATCTCTGAAAATAAATTTATTAACGTCAGAAAGCTGGAAACGTCTAAAAACGATCACATGCAACGAATACGATCGTTTTTAGGCATTTTCGTACTTCTCGGAATAAAACTGTGTTTTTCACGACAAAAAATATTATATATCTCTGAAAATAAATTTATTCAGGTCAGAAAGCGGGAAACGTCTAAAAACGTTCACTTTCAACGAATAAGGGCGTTTTTAGACATTTTTGTACTTCTCGGAATAAAACTGTATTTTTCACGACAAAAAATATTTTATATCTCTGGAAATAAATTGATTCCGGTCAGAAAGCTGGAAACGTCTAAAAACGATCACTTTCGACGAATACAAGCGTTTTTAGACAATTTCGTACATCTCGGACTAAAACTGCATTTTTCACGACAAAAAATATTTTTTATCTCTGAAAATAAATTTATTAACGTCAGAGAGCTGGAAATGTCTAAAAACGTTCACTTTCAACGAATAAGGGCGTTTTTAGACATTTTTGTACTTCTCGGAATAAAACTGTATTTTTCACGACAAAAAATATTTTATATCTCTGGAAATAAATTTATTCCGGTCAGAAAGCTGGAAACGTCTAAAAACGATCACTTTCGACGAATACAAGCGTTTTTAGACAATTTCGTACATATCGGACTAAAACTGCATTTTTCAAGACAAAAAATATTTTTTATCTCTGAAATTAAATTTATTAGCGTCAGAGAGCTGGAAATGTCTAAAAACGTTCACTTTCAACGAATACGAGCGTTTTTAGATATTTTTGTACTTCTCGGAATAAAACTGTATTTTTAACGACAAAAAATATTTTTTATCTCTGAAAATAAATTTATTAACGTCAGAGAGCTGGAAATGTCTAAAAACGTTCACTTTCAACGAATAAGGGCGTTTTTAGACATTTTCGTACTTCTTGGAATAAAACTGTATTTTTCACGACAAATTTTTTTTTTATATCTGAAA
The DNA here is from genome assembly GCA_947310635.1 of Leptodirus hochenwartii. Classification (NCBI taxonomy): domain Eukaryota; kingdom Metazoa; phylum Arthropoda; class Insecta; order Coleoptera; family Leiodidae; genus Leptodirus; species Leptodirus hochenwartii. The sequence goes on from OX371188.1 coordinate 8,955,750, forward strand.
ATAAATTTATTAACGTCAGAAAGCTGGAAGCGTCTAAAAATGATCGCTTTCAACGAATACGAGCGTTTTTAGGCATTTTCATACTTCTCCGAATAAAACTATATTTTTCACGACAAAAAATATTTTATATCTCTGGAAATAAATTTATTCAGGTCAGAAAGCGGGAAACGTCTAAAAACGATCACTTTCGACGAATACAAGCGTTTTTAGACATTTTCGTACTTCTCGGACTAAAACTGTATTTTTCACGACAAAAAATATTTTTTATCTCTGAAAATAAATTTATTAACGTCAGAGAGCTGGAAATGTCTAAAAACGTTCACTTTCAACGAATACGAGCGTTTTTAGATATTTTCGTACTTCTCGGAATAAAACTGTATTTTTAACGACAAAAAATATTTTTTATCTCTGAAAATAAATTTATTAACGTCAGAAAGCTGGAAACGTCTAAAAACGATCACATGCAACGAATACGAGCGTTTTTAGACATTTTCGTACTTCTCGGACTAAAACTGTATTTTTCACGACAAAAAATATTTTTTATCTCTGAAAATAAATTTATTAACGTCAGAGAGCTGGAAATGTCTAAAAACGTTCACTTTCAACGAATACGAGCGTTTTTAGATATTTTCGTACTTCTCGGAATAAAACTGTATTTTTAACGACAAAAAATATTTTTTATCTCTGAAAATAAATTTATTAACGTCAGAAAGCTGGAAACGTCTAAAAACGATCACATGCAACGAATACGAGCGTTTTTAGACATTTTCGTACTTCTCAGAATAAAACTGTATTTTTCACGACAAAAAATATTTTATATCTCTGGAAATAAATTTATTCTGGTCAGAAAGCTGGAAACGTCTAAAAAGGATCACTTTCGACGAATACAAGCGTTTTTAGACATTTTCGTACTTCTCGGAATATAACTGTATTTTTAACGACAAAAAATATTTTTTATCTCTGAAAATAAATTTATTAACGTCAGAAAGCTGGAAACGTCTAAAAACGATCACTTTCGACGAATACAAGCGTTTTTAGACATTTTCGTACTTCTCGGAATAAAACTGTATTTTTCACGACAATTTTTTTTTTTATATCTGAAAATAAATTTATTAACGTCAGAAAGCTGGAAGCGTCTAAAAATGATCGCTTTCAACGAATACGAGCGTTTTTAGGCATTTTCGTACTTCTCCGAATAAAACTGTATTTTTCACGACAAAAAATATTTTATATCTCTGGAAATAAATTTATTCAGGTCAGAAAGCGGGAAACGTCTAAAAACGATCACTTTCGACGAATACATGCGTTTTTAGACATGTTCGTACTTCTCGGACTAAAACTGTATTTTTCACGACAAAAAATATTTTATATCTCTGAAAATAAATTTATTAACATCAGAAAGCTGGAAACGTCTAAAAACGATCACTTTCGACGAATACAAGCGTTTTTAGACATTTTCGTACTTCTCGGACTCAAACTGTATTTTTCACGACAAAAAATATTTTATATCTCTGAAAATAAATTTATTAACATCAGTGAGCTGGAAATGTCTAATAACGTTCACTATCAACGAATGCGAGCGTTTTTAGACATTTTCGTACTTCTCGGAATAAAACTGTATTTTTCACGACAAAAAATATTTTATATCTCTGGAAATAAATTTATTAACGTCAGAGAGCTGGAAACGTCCAAAAACAATCACTTTCGACGAATACAAGCGTTTTTAGACATTTTCGTACTTCTCGGATTAAAACTGTATTTTTCACGACAAAAAATATTTTATATCTCTGAAAATAAATTTATTAACGTCAGAAAGCTGGAAACGTCGAAAACGATCACTTTCGACGAATACAAGCGTTTTTAGACATTTTCGTACTTCTCGGAATAAAACTGTATTTTTCACGACAAAAAATATTTTTTATCTCTGAAAATAAATTTATTAACGTCAGAAAGCTGGAAACGTCTAAAAACGATCTCTTGCAACGAATACGAGCGTTTTTAGGCATTTTCGTACTTCTCGGAATAAAACTGTGTTTTTCACGACAAAAAATATTATATATCTCTGAAAATAAATTTATTCAGGTCAGAAAGCTGGAAACGGTTAAATACGATCACTTTCGACGAATACAAGCGTTTTTAGATATTTTCGTACTTCTCGAACTAAAACTGCATTTTTCACAACAAAAAATATTTTTTATCTCTGAAAATAAATTTATTAACGTCAGAGAGCTGGAAATGTCTAAAAACGTTCACTTTCAACGAATAAGGGCGTTTTTAGACATTTTTGTACTTCTCGGAATAAAACTGTATTTTTCACGACAAAAAATATTTTGTATCTCTGGAAATAAATTTATTAACGTCAGAGAGCTGGAAACGTCTAAAAACGATCACTTTCGACGAATACAAGCGTTTTTAGACATTTTCGTACTTCTCGGAATAAAACTGTATTTTTCACGACAAAAAATATTTTATATCTCTGGAAATACATTTATTCTGGTCAGAAAGCTGGAAACGTCTAAGAAGGATCACTTTCGACGAATACAAGCGTTTTTAGACATTTTCGTACTTCTCGGAATAAAACTGTATTTTTAACGACAAAAAATATTTTTTATCTCTGAAAATAAATTTATTAACGTCAGAAAGCTGGAAACGTCTAAAAACGATCACTTTCAACGAATACGAGCGTTTTTAGACATTTTCGTACTTCTTGGAATAAAACTGTATTTTTCACGACAAAATTTTTTTTTTATATCTGAAAATAAATTTATTAACGTCAGAAAGCTGGAAGCGTCTAAAAATGATCGCTTTCAACGAATACGAGCGTTTTTAGGCATTTTCGTACTTCTCCGAATAAAACTGTATTTTTCACGACAAAAAATATTTTATATCTCTGGAAATAAATTTATTCAGGTCAGAAAGCGGGAAACGTCTAAAAACGATCACTTTCGACGAATACATGCGTTTTTAGACATTTTCGTAGTTCTCGGACTAAAACTGTATTTTTCACGACAAAAAATATTTTATATCTCTGAAAATAAATTTATTAACATCAGAGAGCTGGAAATGTCTAATAACGTTCACTATCAACGAATACGAGCGTTTTTAGACATTTTCGTACTTCTCGGAATAAAACTGTATTTTTCACGACAAAAAATATTTTATATCTCTGGAAATAAATTTATTAACGTCAGAGAGCTGGAAACGTCTAAAAACGATCACTTTCGACGAATACAAGCGTTTTTAGACATTTTCGTACTTCTCGAAATAAAACTGTATTTTTCACGACAAAAAATATTTTTTATCTCTGAAAATAAATTTATTAACGTCAGAAAGCTGGAAACGTCTAAAAACGATCACTTTCAACGAATACGAGCGTTTTTAGACATTTTCGTACTTCTTGGAATAAAACTGTATTTTTCACGACAAAAAATATTTTATATCTCTGGAAATAAATTTATTCTGGTCAGAAAGCTGGAAACGTCTAAAAAGGATCACTTTCGACGAATACAAGCGTTTTTAGACATTTTCGTACTTCTCGGAATAAAACTGTATTTTTCACGACAAAAAATATTTTATATCTCTGAAAATAAATTTATTAACGTCAGAAAGCTGGAAACGTCGAAAACGATCACTTTCGACGAATACAAGCGTTTTTAGACATTTTCGTACTTCTCGAAATAAAACTGTATTTTTCGCGACAAAAAATATTTTTTATCTCTGAAAATAAATTTATTAACGTCAGAAAGCTGGAAACGTCTAAAAACGATCACTTTCAACGAATACGAGCGTTTTTAGACATTTTCGTACTTCTTGGAATAAAACTGTATTTTTCACGACAAAAAATATTTTATATCTCTGGAAATAAATTTATTCTGGTCAGAAAGCTGGAAACGTCTAAAAAGGATCACTTTCGACGAATACAAGCGTTTTTAGACATTTTCGTACTTCTCGGAATAAAACTGTATTTTTAACGACAAAAAATATTTTTTTTCTCTGAAAATAAATTTATTAACGTCAGAAAGCTGGAAACGTCTAAAAACGATCACTTTCGACGAATACAAGCGTTTTTAGACATTTTCGTACTTCTCGGAATAAAACTGTATTTTTCACGACAAAAAATATTTTATATCTCTGAAAATAAATTTAATAATGTCAGAGCCCTGGAAATGTCTAAAAACGTTCACTTTCAAGGAATACGAGCGTTTTTAGGCATTTTCGTACATCTCGGAATAAAACTGTGTTTTTCACGACAAAAAATATTTTATATCTCTGAAAATAAATTTATTAACGTCAGAAAGCTGGAAACGTCGAATACGATCACTTTCGACGAATACAAGCGTTTTTAGACATTTTCGTACTTCTCGGAATAAAACTGTATTTTTCACGACAAAAAATATTTTTTATCTCTGAAAATAAATTTATTAACGTCAGAAAGCTGGAAACGTCTAAAAACGATCACATGCAACGAATACGATCGTTTTTAGGCATTTTCGTACTTCTCGGAATAAAACTGTGTTTTTCACGACAAAGAATATTATATATCTCTGAAAATAAATTTATTCAGGTCAGAAAGCGGGAAACGTCTAAAAACGATCACTTTCGACGAATACAAGCGTTTTTAGACATTTTCGTACTTCTCGGAATAAAACTGTATTTTTAACGACAAAAAATATTTTTTATCTCTGAAAATAAATTTATTAACGTCAGAGAGCTGGAAATGTCTAAAAACGTTCACTTTCAACGAATAAGGGCGTTTTTAGACATTTTCGTACTTCTTGGAATAAAACTGTATTTTTCACGACAAAATTTTTTTTTATATCTGAAAATAAATTTATTAACGTCAGAAAGCTGGAAGCGTCTAAAAATAATCGCTTTCAACGAATACGAGCGTTTTTAGGCATTTTCGTACTTCTCCGAATAAAACTATATTTTTCACGACAAAAAATATTTTATATCTCTGGAAATAAATTTATTCAGGTCAGAAAGCGGGAAACGTCTAAAAACGATCACTTTCGACGAATACAAGCGTTTTTAGACATTTTCGTACTTCTCGGACTAAAACTGTATTTTTCACGACAAACAATATTTTATATCTCTGAAAATAAATTTATTAACATCAGAAAGCTGGAAACGTCTAAAAACGATCACTTTCGATGAATACAAGCGTTTTTAGACATTTTCGTACTTCTCGGACTAAAACTGTATTGTTCACGACAAAAAATATTTTATATCTCTGAAAATAAATTTATTAACATCAGAAAGCTGGAAACGTCTAAAAACGATCACTTTCGATGAATACAAGCGTTTTTAGACATTTTCGTACTTCTCGGACTAAAACTGTATTGTTCACGACAAAAAATATTTTTTATCTCTGAAAATAAATTTATTAACGTCAGAAAGCTGGAAACGTCTAAAAACGATCACTTTCGACGAATACAAGCGTTTTTAGACATTTTCGTACTTCTCGGAATAAAACTGTATTTTTCACGACAAAAAATATTTTTTATCTCTGAAAATAAATTTATTAACGTCAGAAAGCTGGAAACGTCTAAAAATGATTACTTTCAACGAATACGAGCGTTTTTAGACATTTTCGTACTTCTTGGAATAAAACTGTATTTTTCACGACAAATTTTTTTTTTATATCTAAAAATAAATTTATTAACGTCAGAAAGCTGGAAGCGTCTAAAAATGATCGCTTTCAACGAATACGAGCGTTTTTAGGCATTTTCGTACTTCTCCGAATAAAACTGTATTTTTCACGACAAAAAATATTTTGTATCTCTGGAAATAAATTTATTAACGTCAGAGAGCTGGAAACGTCGAAAAACGATCACTTTCGACGAATACAAGCGTTTTTAGACATTTTCGTACTTCTCGGACTAAAACTGTATTTTTCACGACAAAAAATATTTTATATCTCTGAAAATAAATTTATTAACGTCAGAAAGCTGGAAACGTCTAAAAACGATCACTTTCGACGAATACAAGCGTTTTTAGACATTTTCGTACTTCTCGGACTAAAACTGTATTTTTCACGACAAAAAATATTTTATATCTCTGAAAATAAATTTATTAACGTCAGAAAGCTGGAAACGTCTAAAAACGATCACTTTCGACGAATACAAGCGTTTTTAGGCATTTTCGTACTTCTCCGAATAAAACTGTATTGTTCACGACAAAAAATATTTTATATCTCTGAAAATAAATTTATTAACATCAGAAAGCTGGAAACGTCTAAAAACGATCACTTTCGACGAATACAAGCGTTTTTAGACATTTTCGTACTTCTCGGACTAAAACTGTATTTTTCACGACAAAAAATATTTTATATCTCTGAAAATAAATTTATTAACGTCAGAAAGCTGGAAACGTCTAAAAACGATCACTTTCGACGAATACAAGCGTTTTTAAACATTTTCGTACTTCTCGGACTAAAACTGTATTTTTCACGACAAAAAATATTTTATATCTCTGAAAATAAATTTATTAACGTCAGAAAGCTGGAAACGTCTAAAAACGATCACTTTCGACGAATACAAGCGTTTTTAGACAATTTCGTACTTCTCGGACTAAAACTGCATTTTTCACGACAAAAAATATTTTTTATCTCTGAAAATAAATTTATTAGCGTCAGAGAGCTGGAAATGTCTAAAAACGTTCACTTTCAACGAATACGAGCGTTTTTAGACAATTTCGTACTTCTCGGACTAAAACTGCATTTTTCACGACAAAAAATATTTTTTATCTCTGAAAATAAATTTATTAGCGTCAGAGAGCTGGAAATGTCTAAAAACGTTCACTTTCAACGAATACGAGCGTTTTTAGACATTTTCGTACTTCTTGGAATAAAACTGTATTTTTCACGACAAAAAATATTTTATATCTCTGGAAATAAATTTATTCTGGTCAGAAAGCTGGAAACGTCTAAAAAGGATCACTTTCGACGAATACAAGCGTTTTTAGACATTTTCGTACTTCTCGGAATAAAACTGTATTTTTAACGACAAAAAATATTTTTTTTCTCTGAAAATAAATTTATTAACGTCAGAAAGCTGGAAACGTCTAAAAACGATCACTTTCGACGAATACAAGCGTTTTTAGACATTTTCGTACTTCTCGGAATAAAACTGTATTTTTCACGACAAAAAATATTTTATATCTCTGAAAATAAATTTAATAATGTCAGAGCCCTGGAAATGTCTAAAAACGTTCACTTTCAAGGAATACGAGCGTTTTTAGGCATTTTCGTACATCTCGGAATAAAACTGTGTTTTTCACGACAAAAAATATTTTATATCTCTGAAAATAAATTTATTAACGTCAGAAAGCTGGAAACGTCGAATACGATCACTTTCGACGAATACAAGCGTTTTTAGATATTTTCGTACTTCTCGAACTAAAACTGCATTTTTCACAACAAAAAATATTTTTTATCTCTGAAAATAAATTTATTAACGTCAGAGAGCTGGAAATGTCTAAAAACGTTCACTTTCAACGAATAAGGGCGTTTTTAGACATTTTTGTACTTCTCGGAATAAAACTGTATTTTTCACGACAAAAAATATTTTATATCTCTGGAAATAAATTTATTCCGGTCAGAAAGCTGGAAACGTCTAAAAACGATCACTTTCGACGAATACAAGCGTTTTTAGACAATTTCGTACTTCTCGGACTAAAACTGCATTTTTCACGACAAAAAATATTTTTTATCTCTGAAAATAAATTTATTAGCGTCAGAGAGCTGGAAATGTCTAAAAACGTTCACTTTCAACGAATACGAGCGTTTTTAGATATTTTTGTACTTCTCGGAATAAAACTGTATTTTTAACGACAAAAAATATTTTTTATCTCTGAAAATAAATTTATTAACGTCAGAGAGCTGGAAATGTCTAAAAACGTTCACTTTCAACGAATAAGGGCGTTTTTAGACATTTTCGTACTTCTTGGAATAAAACTGTATTTTTCACGACAAAAATTTTTTTTATATCTGAAAATAAATTTATTAACGTCAGAAAGCTGGAAGCGTCTAAAAATAATCGCTTTCAACGAATACGAGCGTTTTTAGGCATTTTCGTACTTCTCCGAATAAAACTATATTTTTCACGACAAAAAATATTTTATATCTCTGGAAATAAATTTATTCAGGTCAGAAAGCGGGAAACGTCTAAAAACGATCACTTTCGACGAATACAAGCGTTTTTAGACATTTTCGTACTTCTCGGACTAAAACTGTATTTTTCACGACAAAAAATATTTTATATCTCTGAAAATAAATTTATTAACATCAGAAAGCTGGAAACGTCTAAAAACGATCACTTTCGATGAATACAAGCGTTTTTAGACATTTTCGTACTTCTCGGACTAAAACTGTATTGTTCACGACAAAAAATATTTTATATCTCTGAAAATAAATTTATTAACATCAGAAAGCTGGAAACGTCTAAAAACGATCACTTTCGATGAATACAAGCGTTTTTAGACATTTTCGTACTTCTCGGACTAAAACTGTATTGTTCACGACAAAAAATATTTTTTATCTCTGAAAATAAATTTATTAACGTCAGAAAGCTGGAAACGTCTAAAAACGATCACTTTCGACGAATACAAGCGTTTTTAGACATTTTCGTACTTCTCGGAATAAAACTGTATTTTTCACGACAAAAAATATTTTTTATCTCTGAAAATAAATTTATTAACGTCAGAAAGCTGGAAACGTCTAAAAATGATTACTTTCAACGAATACGAGCGTTTTTAGACATTTTCGTACTTCTTGGAATAAAACTGTATTTTTCACGACAAATTTTTTTTTTATATCTAAAAATAAATTTATTAACGTCAGAAAGCTGGAAGCGTCTAAAAATGATCGCTTTCAACGAATACGAGCGTTTTTAGGCATTTTCGTACATCTCCGAATAAAACTGTATTTTTCACGACAAAAAATATTTTGTATCTCTGGAAATAAATTTATTAACGTCAGAGAGCTGGAAACGTCTAAAAACGATCACTTTCGACGAATACAAGCGTTTTTAGACATTTTCGTACTTCTCGGACTAAAACTGTATTTTTCACGACAAAAAATATTTTATATCTCTGAAAATAAATTTATTAACGTCAGAAAGCTGGAAACGTCTAAAAACGATCACTTTGGACGAATACAAGCGTTTTTAGACAATTTCGTACTTCTCAGACTAAAACTGCATTTTTCACGACAAAAAATATTTTTTATCTCTGAAAATAAATTTATTAGCGTCAGAGAGCTGGAAATGTCTAAAAACGTTCACTTTCAACGAATACGAGCGTTTTTAGACAATTTCGTACTTCTCGGACTAAAACTGTATTTTTCACGACAAAAAATATTTTATATCTCTGGAAATAAATTTATTCTGGTCAGAAAGCTGGAAACGTCTAAAAAGGATCACTTTCGACGAATACAAGCGTTTTTAGACATTTTCGTACTTCTCGGAATAAAACTGTATTTTTCACGACAAAAAATATTTTATATCTCTGGAAATAAATTTATTCCGGTCAGAGAGCTGGAAATGTCTAAAAACGTTCACTTTCAACGAATAAGGGCGTTTTTAGACATTTTCGTACTTCTCGGACTAAAACTATATTTTTCACGACAAAAAATATTTTATATCTCTGAAAATAAATTTATTAACGTCAGAAAGCTGGAAATGTCTAAAAACGTTCACTTTCAACGAATACGAGCGTTTTTAGATATTTTTGTACTTCTCGGAATAAAACTGTATTTTTAACGACAAAAAATATTTTTTATCTCTGAAAATAAATTTATTAACGTCAGAGAGCTGGAAATGTCTAAAAACGTTCACTTTCAACGAATAAGGGCGTTTTTAGACATTTTCGTACTTCTTGGAATAAAACTGTATTTTTCACGACAAAAATTTTTTTTATATCTGAAAATAAATTTATTAACGTCAGAAAGCTGGAAGCGTCTAAAAATAATCGCTTTCAACGAATACGAGCGTTTTTAGGCATTTTCGTACTTCTCCGAATAAAACTATATTTTTCACGACAAAAAATATTTTATATCTCTGGAAATAAATTTATTCAGGTCAGAAAGCGGGAAACGTCTAAAAACGATCACTTTCGACGAATACAAGCGTTTTTAGACATTTTCGTACTTCTCGGACTAAAACTGTATTTTTCACGACAAAAAATATTTTATATCTCTGAAAATAAATTTATTTACATCAGAAAGCTGGAAACGTCTAAAAACGATCACTTTCGATGAATACAAGCGTTTTTAGACATTTTCGTACTTCTCGGACTAAAACTGTATTGTTCACGACAAAAAATATTTTATATCTCTGAAAATAAATTTATTAACATCAGAAAGCTGGAAACGTCTAAAAACGATCACCTTCGATGAATACAAGCGTTTTTAGACATTTTCGTACTTCTCGGACTAAAACTGTATTGTTCACGACAAAAAATATTTTTTATCTCTGAAAATAAATTTATTAACGTCAGAAAGCTGGAAACGTCTAAAAACGATCACTTTCGACGAATACAAGCGTTTTTAGACATTTTCGTACTTCTCGGAATAAAACTGTTTTTTTCACGACGAAAAATATTTTTTATCTCTGAAAATAAATTTATTAACGTCAGAAAGCTGGAAACGTCTAAAAATGATTACTTCCAACGAATACGAGCGTTTTTAGACATTTTCGTACTTCTTGGAATAAAACTGTATTTTTCACGACAAATTTTTTTTTTATATCTAAAAATAAATTTATTAACGTCAGAAAGCTGGAAGCGTCTAAAAATGATCGCTTTCAACGAATACGAGCGTTTTTAGGCATTTTCGTACTTCTCCGAATAAAACTGTATTTTTCACGACAAAAAATATTTTGTATCTCTGGAAATAAATTTATTAACGTCAGAGAGCTGGAAACGTCTAAAAACGATCACTTTCGACGAATACAAGCGTTTTTAGACATTTTCGTACTTCTCGGACTAAAACTGTATTTTTCACGACAAAAAATATTTTATATCTCTGAAAATAAATTTATTAACGTCAGAAAGCTGGAAACGTCGAAAACGATCACTTTCGACGAATACAAGCGTTTTTAGACATTTTCGTACTTCTCGGAATAAAACTGTATTTTTCACGACAAAAAATATTTCTTATCTCTGAAAATAAATTTATTAACGTCAGAAAGCTGGAAACGTCTAAAAACGATCACATGCAAGGAATACGAGCGTTTTTAGACATTTTCGTACTTCTCGGAATAAAACTGTATTTTTCACGACAAAAAATATTTTATATCTCTGGAAATAAATTTATTCTGGTGAGAAAGCTGGAAACGTCTAAAAAGGATCACTTTCGACGAATACAAGCGTTTTTAGACATTTTCGTACTTCTCGGAATAAAACTGTATTTTTAACGACAAAAAATATTTTTTATCTCTGAAAATAAATTTATTAACGTCAGAAAGCTGGAAACGTCTAAAAACGATCACTTTCGACGAATACAAGCGTTTTTAGACATTTTCGTACTTCTCGGAATAAAACTGTATTTTTCACGACAAAAAATATTTTATATCTCTGGAAATAAATTTATTCCGGTCAGAGAGCTGGAAATGTCTAAAAACGTTCACTTTCAACGAATAAGGGCGTTTTTAGACATTTTTGTACTTCTCGGAATAAAACTGTATTTTTCACGACAAAAAATATTTTATATCTCTGGAAATAAATTTATTCCGGTCAGAAAGCTGGAAACGTCTAAAAACGATCACTTTCGACGAATACAAGCGTTTTTAGACATTTTCGTACTTCTCGGAATAAAACTGTATTTTTCACGACAAAAAATATTTTTTATCTCTGAAAATAAATTTATTAACGTCAGAAAGCTGGAAACGTCTAAAAATGATTACTTCCAACGAATACGAGCGTTTTTAGACATTTTCGTACTTCTTGGAATAAAACTGTATTTTTCACGACAAAATTTTTTTTTTATATCTGAAAATAAATTTATTAACGTCAGAAAGCTGGAAGCGTCTAAAAATGATCGCTTTCAACGAATACGAGCGTTTTTAGGCATTTTCGTACTTCTCCGAATAAAACTGAATTTTTCACGACAAAAAATATTTTATATCTCTGGAAATAAATTTATTCAGGTCAGAAAGCGGGAAACATCTAAAAACGATCACTTTCGACGAATACATGCGTTTTTAGACATTTGCGTACTTCTCGGACTAAAACTGTGTTTTTCACGACAAAAAATATTTTATATCTCTGAAAATAAATTTATTAACGTCAGAAAGCTGGAAACGTCGAAAACGATCACTTTCGACGAATACAAGCGTTTTTAGACATTTTCGTACTTCTCGGAATAAAACTGTATTTTTCACGACAAAAAATATTTTTTATCTCTGAAAATAAATTTATTAACGTCAGAAAGCTGGAAACGTCTAAAAACGATCACTTTCAACGAATACGAGCGTTTTTAGACATTTTCGTACTTCTTGGAATAAAACTGTATTTTTCACGACAAAAAATATTTTATATCTCTGGAAATAAATTTATTCTGGTCAGAAAGCTGGAAACGTCTAAAAAGGATCACTTTCGACGAATACAAGCGTTTTTAGACATTTTCGTACTTCACGGAATAAAACTGTATTTTTAACGACAAAAAATATTTTTTATCTCTGAAAATAAATTTATTAACGTCAGAAAGCTGGAAACGTCTAAAAACGATCACTTTCGACGAATACAAGCGTTTTTAGACATTTTCGTACTTCTCGGAATAAAACTGTATTTTTCACGACAAAAAATATTTTATATCTCTGAAAATAAATTTAATAATGTCAGAGCCCTGGAAATGTCTAAAAACGTTCACTTTCAAGGAATACGAGCGTTATTAGGCATTTTCGTACATCTCGAAATAAAACTGTGTTTTTCACGACAAAAAATATTTTATATCTCTGAAAATAAATTTATTAACGTCAGAAAGCTGGAAACGTTGAAAACGATCACTTTCGACGAATACAAGCGTTTTTAGACATTTTCGTACTTCTCGGAATAAAACTGTATTTTTCACGACAAAAAATATTTTTTATCTCTGAAAATAAATTTATTAACGTCAGAAAGCTGGAAACGTCTAAAAACGATCACATGCAACGAATACGATCGTTTTTAGGCATTTTCGTACTTCTCGGAATAAAACTGTGTTTTTCACGACAAAAAATATTATATATCTCTGAAAATAAATTTATTCAGGTCAGAAAGCTGGAAACGGCTAAATACGATCACTTTCGACGAATACAAGCGTTTTTAGATATTTTCGTACTTCTCGAACTAAAACTGCATTTTTCACAACAAAAAATATTTTTTATCTCTGAAAATAAATTTATTAACGTCAGAGAGCTGGAAATGTCTAAAAACGTTCACTTTCAACGAATAAGGGCGTTTTTAGACATTTTTGTACTTCTCGGAATAAAACTGTATTTTTCACGACAAAAAATATTTTATATCTCTGGAAATAAATTTATTCCGGTCAGAAAGCTGGAAACGTCTAAAAACGATCACTTTCGACGAATACAAGCGTTTTTAGACAATTTCGTACATCTCGGACTAAAACTGCATTTTTCACGACAAAAAATATTTTTTATCTCTGAAATTAAATTTATTAGCGTCAGAGAGCTGGAAATGTCTAAAAACGTTCACTTTCAACGAATACGAGCGTTTTTAGATATTTTTGTACTTCTCGGAATAAAACTGTATTTTTAACGACAAAAAATATTTTTTATCTCTGAAAATAAATTTATTAACGTCAGAGAGCTGGAAATGACTAAAAACGTTCACTTTCAACGAATAAGGGCGTTTTTAGACATTTTCGTACTTCTTGGAATAAAACTGTATTTTTCACGACAAAATTTTTTTTTATATCTGAAAATAAATTTATTAACGTCAGAAAGCTGGAAGCGTCTAAAAATGATCGCTTTCAACGAATACGAGCGTTTTTAGGCATTTTCATACTTCTCCGAATAAAACTATATTTTTCACGACAAAAAATATTTTATATCTCTGGAAATAAATTTATTCAGGTCAGAAAGCGGGAAACGTCTAAAAACGATCACTTTCGACGAATACAAGCGTTTTTAGACATTTTCGTACTTCTCGGACTAAAACTGTATTTTTCACGACAAAAAATATTTTATATCTCTGAAAATAAATTTATTAACGTCAGAGAGCTGGAAATGTCTAAAAACGTTCACTTTCAACGAATACGAGCGTTTTTAGATATTTTCGTACTTCTCGGAATAAAACTGTATTTTTAAAGACAAAAAATATTTTTTATCTCTGAAAATAAATTTATTAACGTCAGAAAGCTGGAAACGTCTAAAAACGATCACTTTCGACGAATACAAGCGTTTTTAGACATTTTCGTACTTCTCGGAATAAAACTGTATTTTTCACGACAAAAAATATTTTTTATCTCTGAAAATAAATTTATTAACATCAGAAAGCTGGAAACGTCTAAAAACGATCACTTTCGACGAATACAAGCGTTTTTAGACATTTTCGTACTTCTCGGACTAAAACTGTATTTTTCACGACAAAAAATATTTTTTATCTCTGAAAATAAATTTATTAACGTCAGAGAGCTGGAAATGTCTAAAAACGTTCACTTTCAACGAATACGAGCGTTTTTAGATATTTTCGTACTTCTCGGAATAAAACTGTATTTTTAACGACAAAAAATATTTTTTATCTCTGAAAATAAATTTATTAACGTCAGAAAGCTGGAAACGTCTAAAAACGATCACATGCAACGAATACGAGCGTTTTTAGACATTTTCGTACTTCTCGGAATAAAACTGTATTTTTCACGACAAAAAATATTTTATATCTCTGGAAATAAATTTATTCTGGTCAGAAAGCTGGAAACGTCTAAAAAGGATCACTTTCGACGAATACAAGCGTTTTTAGACATTTTCGTACTTCTCGGAATAAAACTGTATTTTTAACGACAAAAAATATTTTTTATCTCTGAAAATAAATTTATTAACGTCAGAAAGCTGGAAACGTCTAAAAACGATCACTTTCGACGAATACAAGCGTTTTTAGACATTTTCGTACTTCTCGGAATAAAACTGTATTTTTCACGACAAATTTTTTTTTTATATCTGAAAATAAATTTATTAACGTCAGAAAGCTGGAAGCGTCTAAAAATGATCGCTTTCAACGAATACGAGCGTTTTTAGGCATTTTCGTACTTCTCCGAATAAAACTGTATTTTTCACGACAAAACATATTTTATATCTCTGGAAATAAATTTATTCAGGTCAGAAAGCGGGAAACGTCTAAAAACGATCACTTTCGACGAATACATGCGTTTTTAGACATTTTCGTACTTCTCGGACTAAAACTGTATTTTTCACGACAAAAAATATTTTATATCTCTGAAAATAAATTTATTAACATCAGAAAGCTGGAAACGTCTAAAAACGATCACTTTCGACGAATACAAGCGTTTTTATACATTTTCGTACTTCTCGGACTCAAACTGTATTTTTCACGACAAAAAATATTTTATATCTCTGAAAATAAATTTATTAACATCAGAGAGCTGGAAATGTCTAATAACGTTCACTATCAACGAATGCGAGCGTTTTTAGACATTTTCGTACTTCTCGGAATAAAACTGTATTTTTCACGACAAAAAATATTTTATATCTCTGGAAATAAATTTATTAACGTCAGAGAGCTGGAAACGTCCAAAAACAATCACTTTCGACGAATACAAGCGTTTTTAGACATTTTCGTACTTCTCGGATTAAAACTGTATTTTTCACGACAAAAAATATTTTATATCTCTGAAAATAAATTTATTAACGTCAGAAAGCTGGAAACGTCGAAAACGATCACTTTCGACGAATACAAGCGTTTTTAGACATTTTCGTACTTCTCGGAATAAAACTGTATTTTTCACGACAAAAAATATTTTTTATCTCTGAAAATAAATTTATTAACGTCAGAAAGCTGGAAACGTCTAAAAACGATCTCATGCAACGAATACGAGCGTTTTTAGGCATTTTCGTACTTCTCGGAATAAAACTGTGTTTTTCACGACAAAAAATATTATATATCTCTGAAAATAAATTTATTCAGGTCAGAAAGCTGGAAACGGTTAAATACGATCAATTTCGACGAATACAAGCGTTTTTAGATATTTTCGTACTTCTCGAACTAAAACTGCATTTTTCACAACAAAAAATATTTTTTATCTCTGAAAATAAATTTATTAACATCAGAAAGCTGGAAACGTCTAAAAACGATCACTTTCGACGAATACATGCGTTTTTAGACATTTTCGTACTTCTCGGACTAAAACTGTATTTTTCACGACAAAAAATATTTTATATCTCTGAAAATAAATTTATTAGCGTCAGAGAGCTGGAAATGTCTAAAAACGTTCACTTTCAACGAATAAGGGCGTTTTTAGACATTTTCGTACTTCTTGGAATAAAACTGTATTTTTCACGACAAAATTTTTTTTTATATCTGAAAATAAATTTATTAACATCAGAAAGTTGGAAACGTCTAAAAACGATCACTTTCGACGAATACATGCGTTTTTAGACATTTTCGTACTTCTCGGACTAAAACTGTATTTTTCACGACAAAAAATATTTTATATCTCTGAAAATAAATTTATTAACATCAGAAAGCTGGAAACGTCTAAAAACGATCACTTTCGACGAATACAAGCGTTTTTAGACATTTTCGTACTTCTCGGACTAAAACTGTATTTTTCACGACAAAAAATATTTTATATCTCTGGAAATAAATTTATTCAGGTCAGAAAGCGGGAAACGTCTAAAAACGATCACTTTCGACGAATACAAGCGTTTTTAGACATTTTCGTACTTCTCGGACTAAAACTGTATTTTTCACGACAAAAAATATTTTATATCTCTGAAAATAAATTTATTAACATCAGAAAGCTGGAAACGTCTAAAAACGATCACTTTCGACGAATACAAGCGTTTTTAGACATTTTCGTACTTCTCGGACTAAAACTGTATTTTTCACGACAAAAAATATTTTTTATCTCTGAAAATAAATTTATTAACGTCAGAGAGCTGGAAATGTCTAAAAACGTTCACTTTCAACGAATACGAGCGTTTTTAGATATTTTCGTACTTCTCGGAATAAAACTGTATTTTTAACGACAAAAAATATTTTTTATCTCTGAAAATAAATTTATTAACGTCAGAAAGCTGGAAACGTCTAAAAACGATCACATGCAACGAATACGAGCGTTGTTAGACATTTTCGTACTTCTCGGAATAAAACTGTATTTTTCACGACAAAATATATTTTATATCTCTGGAAATAAATTTATTCTGGTCAGAAAGCTGGAAACGTCTAAAAAGGATCACTTTCGACGAATACAAGCGTTTTTAGACATTTTCGTACTTCTCGGAATAAAACTGTATTTTTAACGACAAAAAATATTTTTTATCTCTGAAAATAAATTTATTAACGTCAGAAAGCTGGAAACGTCTAAAAACGATCACTTTCGACGAATACAAGCGTTTTTAGACATTTTCGTACTTCTCGGAATAAAACTGTATTTTTCACGACGAATTTTTTTTTTATATCTGAAAATAAATTTATTAACGTCAGAAAGCTGGAAGCGTCTAAAAATGATCGCTTTCAACGAATACGAGCGTTTTTAGGCATTTTCGTACTTCTCCGAATAAAACTGTATTTTTCACGACAAAAAATATTTTATATCTCTGGAAATAAATTTATTCAGGTCAGAAAGCGGGAAACGTCTAAAAACGATCACTTTCGACGAATACATGCGTTTTTAGACATTTTCGTACTTCTCGGACTAAAACTGTATTTTTCACGACAAAAAATATTTTATATCTCTGAAAATAAATTTATTAACATCAGAAAGCTGGAAACGTCTAAAAACGATCACTTTCGACGAATACAAGCGTTTTTAGACATTTTCGTACTTCTCGGAATAAAACTGTATTTTTCACGACGAATTTTTTTTTTATATCTGAAAATAAATTTATTAACGTCAGAAAGCTGGAAGCGTCTAAAAATGATCGCTTTCGACGAATACAAGCGTTTTTAGACATTTTCGTACTTCTCGGATTAAAACTGTATTTTTCACGACAAAAAATATTTTATATCTCTGAAAATAAATTTATTAACGTCAGAAAGCTGGAAACGTCGAAAACGATCACTTTCGACGAATACAAGCGTTTTTAGACATTTTCGTACTTCTCGGAATAAAACTGTATTTTTCACGACAAAAAATATTTTTTATCTCTGAAAATAAATTTATTAACGTCAGAAAGCTGGAAACGTCTAAAAACGATCACATGCAACGAATACGAGCGTTTTTAGGCATTTTCGTACTTCTCGGAATAAAACTGTGTTTTTCACGACAAAAAATATTATATATCTCTGAAAATAAATTTATTCAGGTCAGAAAGCTGGAAACGGCTAAATACGATCACTTTCGACGAATACAAGCGTTTTTAGATATTTTCGTACTTCTCGAACTAAAACTGCATTTTTCACAACAAAAAATATTTTTTATCTCTAAAAATAAATTTATTAACGTCAGAGAGCTGGAAATGTCTAAAAACGTTCACTTTCAACGAATAAGGGCGTTTTTAGACATTTTTGTACTTCTCGGAATAAAACTGTATTTTTCACGACAAAAAATATTTTATATCTCTGGAAATAAATTTATTCCGGTCAGAAAGCTGGAAACGTCTAAAAACGATCACTTTCGACGAATACAAGCGTTTTTAGACAATTTCGTACTTCTCGGACTAAAACTGCATTTTTAACGACAAAATTTTTTTTTATATCTGAAAATAAATTTATTAGCGTCAGAGAGCTGGAAATGTCTAAAAACGTTCACTTTCAACGAATACGAGCGTTTTTAGACAATTTCGTACTTCTCGGACTAAAACTGCATTTTTCACGACAAAAAAGATTTTTTATCTCTGAAAATAAATTTATTAGCGTCAGAGAGCTGGAAATGTCTAAAAACGTTCACTTTCAACGAATACGAGCGTTTTTAGATATTTTTGTACTTCTCGGAATAAAACTGTATTTTTAACGACAAAAAATATTTTTTATCTCTGAAAATAAATTTATTAACGTCAGAGAGCTGGAAATGTCTAAAAACGTTCACTTTCAACGAATAAGGGCGTTTTTAGACATTTTCGTACTTCTTGGAATAAAACTGTATTTTTCACGACAAAAATTTTTTTTATATCTGAAAATAAATTTATTAACGTCAGAAAGCTGGAAGCGTCTAAAAATAATCGCTTTCAACGAATACGAGCGTTTTTAGGCATTTTCGTACTTCTCCGAATAAAACTATATTTTTCACGACAAAAATTTTTTTTTATATCTGAAAATAAATTTATTAACGTCAGAAAGCTGGAAACGTCTAAAAACGATCACTTTCGACGAATACAAGCGTTTTTAGACATTTTCGTACTTCTCGGACTAAAACTGTATTTTTCACGACAAAAAATATTTTATATCTCTGAAAATAAATTTATTAACATCAGAAAGCTGGAAACGTCTAAAAACGATCACTTTCGATGAATACAAGCGTTTTTAGACATTTTCGTACTTCTCGGACTAAAACTGTATTGTTCACGACAAAAAATATTTTATATCTCTGAAAATAAATTTATTAACATCAGAAAGCTGGAAACGTCTAAAAACGATCACCTTCGATGAATACAAGCGTTTTTAGACATTTTCGTACTTCTCGGACTAAAACTGTATTGTTCACGACAAAAAATATTTTTTATCTCTGAAAATAAATTTATTAACGTCAGAAAGCTGGAAACGTCTAAAAACGATCACTTTCGACGAATACAAGCGTTTTTAGACATTTTCGTACTTCTCGGAATAAAACTGTATTTTTCACGACAAAAAATATTTTTTATCTCTGAAAATAAATTTATTAACGTCAGAAAGCTGGAAACGTCTAAAAATGATTACTTCCAACGAATACGAGCGTTTTTAGACATTTTCGTACTTCTTGGAATAAAACTGTATTTTTCACGACAAATTTTTTTCATATATCTAAAAATAAATTTATTAACGTCAGAAAGTTGGAAGCGTCTAAAAATGATCGCTTTCAACGAATACGAGCGTTTTTAGGCATTTTCGTACTTCTCCGAATAAAACTGTATTTTTCACGACAAAAAATATTTTGTATCTCTGGAAATAAATTTATTAACGTCAGAGAGCTGGAAACGTCTAAAAACGATCACTTTCGACGAATACAAACGTTTTTAGACATTTTCGTACTTCTCGGACTAAAACTGTATTTTTCACGACAAAAAATATTTTATATCTCTGAAAATAAATTTATTAACGTCAGAAAGCTGGAAACGTCGAAAACGATCACTTTCGACGAATACAAGCGTTTTTAGACATTTTCGTACTTCTCGGAATAAAACTGTATTTTTCACGACAAAAAATATTTCTTATCTCTGAAAATAAATTTATTAACGTCAGAAAGCTGGAAACGTCTAAAAACGATCACATGCAAGGAATACGAGCGTTTTTAGACATTTTCGTACTTCTCGGAATAAAACTGTATTTTTCACGACAAAAAATATTTTATATCTCTGGAAATAAATTTATTCTGGTCAGAAAGCTGGAAACGTCTAAAAAGGATCACTTTCGACGAATACAAGCGTTTTTAGACATTTTCGTACTTCTCGGAATAAAACTGTATTTTTAACGACAAAAAATATTTTTTATCTCTGAAAATAAATTTATTAACGTCAGAAAGCTGGAAACGTCTAAAAACGATCACTTTCGACGAATACAAGCGTTTTTAGACATTTTCGTACTTCTCGGAATAAAACTGTATTTTTCACGACAAAAAATATTTTATATCTCTGGAAATAAATTTATTCCGGTCAGAAAGCTGGAAACGTCTAAAAACGATCACTTTCGAAGAATACAAGCGTTTTTAGACATTTTCGTACTTCTCGGAATAAAACTGTATTTTTCACGACAAAAAATATTTTTTATCTCTGAAAATAAATTTATTAACGTCAGAAAGCTGGAAACGTCTAAAAACGATCACTTTCAACGAATACGAGCGTTTTTAGACATTTTCGTACTTCTTGGAATAAAACTGTATTTTTCACGACAAAATTTTTTTTTATATCTGAAAATAAATTTATTAACGTCAGAAAGCTGGAATCGTCTAAAAATGATCGCTTTCAACGAATACGAGCGTTTTTAGGCATTTTCGTACTTCTCCGAATAAAACTGTATTTTTCACGACAAAAAATATTTTATATCTCTGGAAATAAATTTATTCAGGTCAGAAAGCGGGAAACATCTAAAAACGATCACTTTCGACGAATACATGCGTTTTTAGACATTTTCGTACTTCTCGGACTAAAACTGTATTTTTCACGACAAAAAATATTTTATATCTCTGAAAATAAATTTATTAACGTCAGAAAGCTGGAAACGTCGAAAACGATCACTTTCGACGAATACAAGCGTTTTTAGACATTTTCGTACTTCTCGGAATAAAACTGTATTTTTCACGACAAAAAATATTTTTTATCTCTGAAAATAAATTTATTAACGTCAGAAAGCTGGAAACGTCTAAAAACGATCACTTTCAACGAATACGAGCGTTTTTAGACATTTTCGTACTTCTTGGAATAAAACTGTATTTTTCACGACAAAAAATATTTTATATCTCTGGAAATAAATTTATTCTGGTCAGAAAGCTGGAAACGTCTAAAAAGGATCACTTTCGACGAATACAAGCGTTTTTAGACATTTTCGTACTTCTCGGAATAAAACTGTATTTTTAACGACAAAAAATATTTTTTATCTCTGAAAATAAATTTATTAACGTCAGAAAGCTGGAAACGTCTAAAAACGATCACTTTCGACGAATACAAGCGTTTTTAGACATTTTCGTACTTCTCGGAATAAAACTGTATTTTTCACGACAAAAAATATTTTATATCTCTGAAAATAAATTTAATAATGTCAGTGCCCTGGAAATGTCTAAAAACGTTCACTTTCAAGGAATACGAGCGTTATTAGGCATTTTCGTACATCTCGAAATAAAACTGTGTTTTTCACGACAAAAAATATTTTATATCTCTGAAAATAAATTTATTAACGTCAGAAAGCTGGAAACGTCGAAAACGATCACTTTCGACGAATACAAGCGTTTTTAGACATTTTCGTACTTCTCGGAATAAAACTGTATTTTTCACGACAAAAAATATTTTTTATCTCTGAAAATAAATTTATTAACGTCAGAAAGCTGGAAACGTCTAAAAACGATCACATGCAACGAATACGATCGTTTTTAGGCATTTTCGTACTTCTCGGAATAAAACTGTGTTTTTCACGACAAAAAATATTATATATCTCTGAAAATAAATTTATTCAGGTCAGAAAGCTGGAAACGGCTAAATACGATCACTTTCGACGAATACAAGCGTTTTTAGATATTTTCGTACTTCTCGAACTAAAACTGCATTTTTCACAACAAAAAATATTTTTTATCTCTGAAAATAAATTTATTAACGTCAGAGAGCTGGAAATGTCTAAAAACGTTCACTTTCAACGAATAAGGGCGTTTTTAGACATTTTTGTACTTCTCGGAATAAAACTGTATTTTTCACGACAAAAAATATTTTATATCTCTGGAAATAAATTTATTCCGGTCAGAAAGCTGGAAACGTCTAAAAACGATCACTTTCGACGAATACAAGCGTTTTTAGACAATTTCGTACATCTCGGACTAAAACTGCATTTTTCACGACAAAAAATATTTTTTATCTCTGAAAATAAATTTATTAACGTCAGAAAGCTGGAAACGTCTAAAAACGATCACTTTCAACGAATACGAGCGTTTTTAGACATTTTCGTACTTCTTGGAATAAAACTGTATTTTTCACGACAAAAAATATTTTATATCTCTGGAAATAAATTTATTCCGGTCAGAAAGCTGGAAACGTCTAAAAACGATCACTTTCGAAGAATACAAGCGTTTTTAGACATTTTCGTACTTCTCGGAATAAAACTGTATTTTTCACGACAAAAAATATTTTTTATCTCTGAAAATAAATTTATTAACGTCAGAAAGCTGGAAACGTCTAAAAACGATCACTTTCAACGAATACGAGCGTTTTTAGACATTTTCGTACTTCTTGGAATAAAACTGTATTTTTCACGACAAAATTTTTTTTTATATCTGAAAATAAATTTATTAACGTCAGAAAGCTGGAATCGTCTAAAAATGATCGCTTTCAACGAATACGAGCGTTTTTAGGCATTTTCGTACTTCTCCGAATAAAACTGTATTTTTCACGACAAAAAATATTTTATATCTCTGGAAATAAATTTATTCAGGTCAGAAAGCGGGAAACATCTAAAAACGATCACTTTCGACGAATACATGCGTTTTTAGACATTTTCGTACTTCTCGGACTAAAACTGTATTTTTCACGACAAAAAATATTTTATATCTCTGAAAATAAATTTATTAACGTCAGAAAGCTGGAAACGTCGAAAACGATCACTTTCGACGAATACAAGCGTTTTTAGACATTTTCGTACTTCTCGGAATAAAACTGTATTTTTCACGACAAAAAATATTTTTTATCTCTGAAAATAAATTTATTAACGTCAGAAAGCTGGAAACGTCTAAAAACGATCACTTTCAACGAATACGAGCGTTTTTAGACATTTTCGTACTTCTTGGAATAAAACTGTATTTTTCACGACAAAAAATATTTTATATCTCTGGAAATAAATTTATTCTGGTCAGAAAGCTGGAAACGTCTAAAAAGGATCACTTTCGACGAATACAAGCGTTTTTAGACATTTTCGTACTTCTCGGAATAAAACTGTATTTTTAACGACAAAAAATATTTTTTATCTCTGAAAATAAATTTATTAACGTCAGAAAGCTGGAAACGTCTAAAAACGATCACTTTCGACGAATACAAGCGTTTTTAGACATTTTCGTACTTCTCGGAATAAAACTGTATTTTTCACGACAAAAAATATTTTATATCTCTGAAAATAAATTTAATAATGTCAGAGCCCTGGAAATGTCTAAAAACGTTCACTTTCAAGGAATACGAGCGTTATTAGGCATTTTCGTACATCTCGAAATAAAACTGTGTTTTTCACGACAAAAAATATTTTATATCTCTGAAAATAAATTTATTAACGTCAGAAAGCTGGAAACGTCGAAAACGATCACTTTCGACGAATACAAGCGTTTTTAGACATTTTCGTACTTCTCGGAATAAAACTGTATTTTTCACGACAAAAAATATTTTTTATCTCTGAAAATAAATTTATTAACGTCAGAAAGCTGGAAACGTCTAAAAACGATCACATGCAACGAATACGATCGTTTTTAGGCATTTTCGTACTTCTCGGAATAAAACTGTGTTTTTCACGACAAAAAATATTATATATCTCTGAAAATAAATTTATTCAGGTCAGAAAGCTGGAAACGGCTAAATACGATCACTTTCGACGAATACAAGCGTTTTTAGATATTTTCGTACTTCTCGAACTAAAACTGCATTTTTCACAACAAAAAATATTTTTTATCTCTGAAAATAAATTTATTAACGCCAGAGAGCTGGAAATGTCTAAAAACGTTCACTTTCAACGAATAAGGGCGTTTTTAGACATTTTTGTACTTCTCGGAATAAAACTGTATTTTTCACGACAAAAAATATTTTATATCTCTGGAAATAAATTTATTCCGGTCAGAAAGCTGGAAACGTCTAAAAACGATCACTTTCGACGAATACAAGCGTTTTTAGACAATTTCGTACATCTCGGACTAAAACTGCATTTTTCACGACAAAAAATATTTTTTATCTCTGAAATTAAATTTATTAACGCCAGAGAGCTGGAAATGTCTAAAAACGTTCACTTTCAACGAATAAGGGCGTTTTTAGATATTTTCGTACTTCTCGAACTAAAACTGCATTTTTCACAACAAAAAATATTTTTTATCTCTGAAAATAAATTTATTAACGCCAGAGAGCTGGAAATGTCTAAAAACGTTCACTTTCAACGAATAAGGGCGTTTTTAGACATTTTTGTACTTCTCGGAATAAAACTGTATTTTTCACGACAAAAAATAGTTTATATCTCTGGAAATAAAGTTATTCCGGTCAGAAAGCTGGAAACGTCTAAAAACGATCACTTTCGACGAATACAAGCGTTTTTAGACAATTTCGTACTTCTCGGACTAAAACTGCATTTTTAACGACAATTTTTTTTTTTATATCTGAAAATAAATTTATTAGCGTCAGAGAGCTGGAAATGTCTAAAAACGTTCACTTTCAACGAATACGAGCGTTTTTAGACAATTTCGTACTTCTCGGACTAAAACTGCATTTTTCACGACAAAAAAGATTTTTTATCTCTGAAAATAAATTTATTAGCGTCAGAGAGCTGGAAATGTCTAAAAACGTTCACTTTCAACGAATACGAGCGTTTTTAGATATTTTTGTACTTCTCGGAATAAAACTGTATTTTTAACGACAAAAAATATTTTTTATCTCTGAAAATAAATTTATTAACGTCAGAGAGCTGGAAATGTCTAAAAACGTTCACTTTCAACGAATAAGGGCGTTTTTAGACATTTTCGTACTTCTTGGAATAAAACTGTATTTTTCACGACAAAAATTTTTTTTATATCTGAAAATAAATTTATTAACGTCAGAAAGCTGGAAGCGTCTAAAAATAATCGCTTTCAACGAATACGAGCGTTTTTAGGCATTTTCGTACTTCTCCGAATAAAACTATATTTTTCACGACAAAAAATATTTTATATCTCTGGAAATAAATTTATTCAGGTCAGAAAGCGGGAAACGTCTAAAAACGATCACTTTCGACGAATACAAGCGTTTTTAGACATTTTCGTACTTCTCGGACTAAAACTGTATTTTTCACGACAAAAAATATTTTATATCTCTGAAAATAAATTTATTAACATCAGAAAGCTGGAAACGTCTAAAAACGATCACTTTCGATGAATACAAGCGTTTTTAGACATTTTCGTACTTCTCGGACTAAAACTGTATTGTTCACGACAAAAAATATTTTATATCTCTGAAAATAAATTTATTAACATCAGAAAGCTGGAAACGTCTAAAAACGATCACCTTCGATGAATACAAGCGTTTTTAGACATTTTCGTACTTCTCGGACTAAAACTGTATTGTTCACGACAAAAAATATTTTTTATCTCTGAAAATAAATTTATTAACGTCAGAAAGCTGGAAACGTCTAAAAACGATCACTTTCGACGAATACAAGCGTTTTTAGACATTTTCGTACTTCTCGGAATAAAACTGTATTTTTCACGACAAAAAATATTTTTTATCTCTGAAAATAAATTTATTAACGTCAGAAAGCTGGAAACGTCTAAAAATGATTACTTCCAACGAATACGAGCGTTTTTAGACATTTTCGTACTTCTTGGAATAAAACTGTATTTTTCACGACAAATTTTTTTCATATATCTAAAAATAAATTTATTAACGTCAGAAAGTTGGAAGCGTCTAAAAATGATCGCTTTCAACGAATACGAGCGTTTTTAGGCATTTTCGTACTTCTCCGAATAAAACTGTATTTTTCACGACAAAAAATATTTTGTATCTCTGGAAATAAATTTATTAACGTCAGAGAGCTGGAAACGTCTAAAAACGATCACTTTCGACGAATACAAACGTTTTTAGACATTTTCGTACTTCTCGGACTAAAACTGTATTTTTCACGACAAAAATATTTTATATCTCTGAAAATAAATTTATTAACGTCAGAAAGCTGGAAACGTCGAAAACGATCACTTTCGACGAATACAAGCGTTTTTAGACATTTTCGTACTTCTCGGAATAAAACTGTATTTTTCACGACAAAAAATATTTCTTATCTCTGAAAATAAATTTATTAACGTCAGAAAGCTGGAAACGTCTAAAAACGATCACATGCAAGGAATACGAGCGTTTTTAGACATTTTCGTACTTCTCGGAATAAAACTGTATTTTTCACGACAAAAAATATTTTATATCTCTGGAAATAAATTTATTCTGGTCAGAAAGCTGGAAACGTCTAAAAAGGATCACTTTCGACGAATACAAGCGTTTTTAGACATTTTCGTACTTCTCGGAATAAAACTGTATTTTTAACGACAAAAAATATTTTTTATCTCTGAAAATAAATTTATTAACGTCAGAAAGCTGGAAACGTCTAAAAACGATCACTTTCGACGAATACAAGCGTTTTTAGACATTTTCGTACTTCTCGGAATAAAACTGTATTTTTCACGACAAAAAATATTTTATATCTCTGGAAATAAATTTATTCCGGTCAGAAAGCTGGAAACGTCTAAAAACGATCACTTTCGAAGAATACAAGCGTTTTTAGACATTTTCGTACTTCTCGGAATAAAACTGTATTTTTCACGACAAAAAATATTTTTTATCTCTGAAAATAAATTTATTAACGTCAGAAAGCTGGAAACGTCTAAAAACGATCACTTTCAACGAATACGAGCGTTTTTAGACATTTTCGTACTTCTTGGAATAAAACTGTATTTTTCACGACAAAATTTTTTTTTATATCTGAAAATAAATTTATTAACGTCAGAAAGCTGGAATCGTCTAAAAATGATCGCTTTCAACGAATACGAGCGTTTTTAGGCATTTTCGTACTTCTCCGAATAAAACTGTATTTTTCACGACAAAAAATATTTTATATCTCTGGAAATAAATTTATTCAGGTCAGAAAGCGGGAAACATCTAAAAACGATCACTTTCGACGAATACATGCGTTTTTAGACATTTTCGTACTTCTCGGACTAAAACTGTATTTTTCACGACAAAAAATATTTTATATCTCTGAAAATAAATTTATTA
The DNA here is from genome assembly GCA_947310635.1 of Leptodirus hochenwartii. Classification (NCBI taxonomy): domain Eukaryota; kingdom Metazoa; phylum Arthropoda; class Insecta; order Coleoptera; family Leiodidae; genus Leptodirus; species Leptodirus hochenwartii. The sequence continues at coordinate 8,983,739 of OX371188.1, forward strand.
ACGTCAGAAAGCTGGAAACGTCGAAAACGATCACTTTCGACGAATACAAGCGTTTTTAGACATTTTCGTACTTCTCGGAATAAAACTGTATTTTTCACGACAAAAAATATTTTTTATCTCTGAAAATAAATTTATTAACGTCAGAAAGCTGGAAACGTCTAAAAACGATCACTTTCAACGAATACGAGCGTTTTTAGACATTTTCGTACTTCTTGGAATAAAACTGTATTTTTCACGACAAAAAATATTTTATATCTCTGGAAATAAATTTATTCTGGTCAGAAAGCTGGAAACGTCTAAAAAGGATCACTTTCGACGAATACAAGCGTTTTTAGACATTTTCGTACTTCTCGGAATAAAACTGTATTTTTAACGACAAAAAATATTTTTTATCTCTGAAAATAAATTTATTAACGTCAGAAAGCTGGAAACGTCTAAAAACGATCACTTTCGACGAATACAAGCGTTTTTAGACATTTTCGTACTTCTCGGAATAAAACTGTATTTTTCACGACAAAAAATATTTTATATCTCTGAAAATAAATTTAATAATGTCAGAGCCCTGGAAATGTCTAAAAACGTTCACTTTCAAGGAATACGAGCGTTATTAGGCATTTTCGTACATCTCGAAATAAAACTGTGTTTTTCACGACAAAAAATATTTTATATCTCTGAAAATAAATTTATTAACGTCAGAAAGCTGGAAACGTCGAAAACGATCACTTTCGACGAATACAAGCGTTTTTAGACATTTTCGTACTTCTCGGAATAAAACTGTATTTTTCACGACAAAAAATATTTTTTATCTCTGAAAATAAATTTATTAACGTCAGAAAGCTGGAAACGTCTAAAAACGATCACATGCAACGAATACGATCGTTTTTAGGCATTTTCGTACTTCTCGGAATAAAACTGTGTTTTTCACGACAAAAAATATTATATATCTCTGAAAATAAATTTATTCAGGTCAGAAAGCTGGAAACGGCTAAATACGATCACTTTCGACGAATACAAGCGTTTTTAGATATTTTCGTACTTCTCGAACTAAAACTGCATTTTTCACAACAAAAAATATTTTTTATCTCTGAAAATAAATTTATTAACGTCAGAGAGCTGGAAATGTCTAAAAACGTTCACTTTCAACGAATAAGGGCGTTTTTAGACATTTTTGTACTTCTCGGAATAAAACTGTATTTTTCACGACAAAAAATATTTTATATCTCTGGAAATAAATTTATTCCGGTCAGAAAGCTGGAAACGTCTAAAAACGATCACTTTCGACGAATACAAGCGTTTTTAGACAATTTCGTACATCTCGGACTAAAACTGCATTTTTCACGACAAAAAATATTTTTTATCTCTGAAAATAAATTTATTAACGTCAGAAAGCTGGAAACGTCTAAAAACGATCACTTTCAACGAATACGAGCGTTTTTAGACATTTTCGTACTTCTTGGAATAAAACTGTATTTTTCACGACAAAAAATATTTTATATCTCTGGAAATAAATTTATTCCGGTCAGAAAGCTGGAAACGTCTAAAAACGATCACTTTCGAAGAATACAAGCGTTTTTAGACATTTTCGTACTTCTCGGAATAAAACTGTATTTTTCACGACAAAAAATATTTTTTATCTCTGAAAATAAATTTATTAACGTCAGAAAGCTGGAAACGTCTAAAAACGATCACTTTCAACGAATACGGGCGTTTTTAGACATTTTCGTACTTCTTGGAATAAAACTGTATTTTTCACGACAAAATTTTTTTTTATATCTGAAAATAAATTTATTAACGTCAGAAAGCTGGAATCGTCTAAAAATGATCGCTTTCAACGAATACGAGCGTTTTTAGGCATTTTCGTACTTCTCCGAATAAAACTGTATTTTTCACGACAAAAAATATTTTATATCTCTGGAAATAAATTTATTCAGGTCAGAAAGCGGGAAACATCTAAAAACGATCACTTTCGACGAATACATGCGTTTTTAGACATTTTCGTACTTCTCGGACTAAAACTGTATTTTTCACGACAAAAAATATTTTATATCTCTGAAAATAAATTTATTAACGTCAGAAAGCTGGAAACGTCGAAAACGATCACTTTCGACGAATACAAGCGTTTTTAGACATTTTCGTACTTCTCGGAATAAAACTGTATTTTTCACGACAAAAAATATTTTTTATCTCTGAAAATAAATTTATTAACGTCAGAAAGCTGGAAACGTCTAAAAACGATCACTTTCAACGAATACGAGCGTTTTTAGACATTTTCGTACTTCTTGGAATAAAACTGTATTTTTCACGACAAAAAATATTTTATATCTCTGGAAATAAATTTATTCTGGTCAGAAAGCTGGAAACGTCTAAAAAGGATCACTTTCGACGAATACAAGCGTTTTTAGACATTTTCGTACTTCTCGGAATAAAACTGTATTTTTAACGACAAAAAATATTTTTTATCTCTGAAAATAAATTTATTAACGTCAGAAAGCTGGAAACGTCTAAAAACGATCACTTTCGACGAATACAAGCGTTTTTAGACATTTTCGTACTTCTCGGAATAAAACTGTATTTTTCACGACAAAAAATATTTTATATCTCTGAAAATAAATTTAATAATGTCAGAGCCCTGGAAATGTCTAAAAACGTTCACTTTCAAGGAATACGAGCGTTATTAGGCATTTTCGTACATCTCGAAATAAAACTGTGTTTTTCACGACAAAAAATATTTTATATCTCTGAAAATAAATTTATTAACGTCAGAAAGCTGGAAACGTCGAAAACGATCACTTTCGACGAATACAAGCGTTTTTAGACATTTTCGTACTTCTCGGAATAAAACTGTATTTTTCACGACAAAAAATATTTTTTATCTCTGAAAATAAATTTATTAACGTCAGAAAGCTGGAAACGTCTAAAAACGATCACATGCAACGAATACGATCGTTTTTAGGCATTTTCGTACTTCTCGGAATAAAACTGTGTTTTTCACGACAAAAAATATTATATATCTCTGAAAATAAATTTATTCAGGTCAGAAAGCTGGAAACGGCTAAATACGATCACTTTCGACGAATACAAGCGTTTTTAGATATTTTCGTACTTCTCGAACTAAAACTGCATTTTTCACAACAAAAAATATTTTTTATCTCTGAAAATAAATTTATTAACGTCAGAGAGCTGGAAATGTCTAAAAACGTTCACTTTCAACGAATAAGGGCGTTTTTAGACATTTTTGTACTTCTCGGAATAAAACTGTATTTTTCACGACAAAAAATATTTTATATCTCTGGAAATAAATTTATTCCGGTCAGAAAGCTGGAAACGTCTAAAAACGATCACTTTCGACGAATACAAGCGTTTTTAGACAATTTCGTACATCTCGGACTAAAACTGCATTTTTCACGACAAAAAATATTTTTTATCTCTGAAATTAAATTTATTAGCGTCAGAGAGCTGGAAATGTCTAAAAACGTTCACTTTCAACGAATACGAGCGTTTTTAGATATTTTTGTACTTCTCGGAATAAAACTGTATTTTTAACGACAAAAAATATTTTATATCTCTGAAAATAAATTTATTAACATCAGAAAGCTGGAAACGTCTAAAAACGATCACTTTCGACGAATACATGCGTTTTTAGACATTTTCGTACTTCTCGGACTAAAACTGTATTTTTCACGACAAAAAATATTTTATATCTCTGAAAATAAATTTATTAACATCAGAAAGCTGGAAACGTCTAAAAACGATCACTTTCGACGAATACAAGCGTTTTTAGACATTTTCGTACTTCTCGGACTAAAACTGTATTTTTCACGACAAAAAATATTTTATATCTCTGGAAATAAATTTATTCAGGTCAGAAAGCGGGAAACGTCTAAAAACGATCACTTTCGACGAATACAAGCGTTTTTAGACATTTTCGTACTTCTCGGACTAAAACTGTATTTTTCACGACAAAAAATATTTTATATCTCTGAAAATAAATTTATTAACATCAGAAAGCTGGAAACGTCTAAAAACGATCACTTTCGACGAATACAAGCGTTTTTAGACATTTTCGTACTTCTCGGACTAAAACTGTATTTTTCACGACAAAAAATATTTTTTATCTCTGAAAATAAATTTATTAACGTCAGAGAGCTGGAAATGTCTAAAAACGTTCACTTTCAACAAATACGAGCGTTTTTAGGCATTTTCGTACTTCTCCGAATAAAACTGTATTTTTCACGACAAAAAATATTTTATATCTCTGGAAATAAATTTATTCAGGTCAGAAAGCGGGAAACGTCTAAAAACGATCACTTTCGACGAATACATGCGTTTTTAGACATTTTCGTACTTCTCGGACTAAAACTGTATTTTTCACGACAAAAAATATTTTATATCTCTGAAAATAAATTTATTAACATCAGAAAGCTGGAAACGTCTAAAAACGATCACTTTCGACGAATACAAGCGTTTTTAGACATTTTCGTACTTCTCGGACTCAAACTGTATTTTTCACGACAAAAAATATTTTATATCTCTGAAAATAAATTTATTAACATCAGAGAGCTGGAAATGTCTAATAACGTTCACTATCAACGAATGCGAGCGTTTTTAGACATTTTCGTACTTCTCGGAATAAAACTGTATTTTTCACGACAAAAAATATTTTATATCTCTGGAAATAAATTTATTAACGTCAGAGAGCTGGAAACGTCCAAAAACAATCACTTTCGACGAATACAAGCGTTTTTAGACATTTTCGTACTTCTCGGATTAAAACTGTATTTTTCACGACAAAAAATATTTTATATCTCTGAAAATAAATTTATTAACGTCAGAAAGCTGGAAACGTCGAAAACGATCACTTTCGACGAATACAAGCGTTTTTAGACAATTTCGTACTTCTCGGACTAAAACTGCATTTTTCACGACAAAAAATATTTTTTATCTCTGAAAATAAATTTATTAGCGTCAGAGAGCTGGAAATGTCTAAAAACGTTCACTTTCAACGAATACGAGCGTTTTTAGATATTTTTGTACTTCTCGGAATAAAACTGTATTTTTAACGACAAAAAATATTTTTTATCTCTGAAAATAAATTTATTAACGTCAGAGAGCTGGAAATGTCTAAAAACGTTCACTTTCAACGAATAAGGGCGTTTTTAGACATTTTCGTACTTCTTGGAATAAAACTGTATTTTTCACGACAAAATTTTTTTTTATATCTGAAAATAAATTTATTAACATCAGAAAGCTGGAAACGTCTAGAAACGATCACTTTCGACGAATACATGCGTTTTTAGACATTTTCGTACTTCTCGGACTAAAACTGTATTTTTCACGACAAAAAATATTTTATATCTCTGAAAATAAATTTATTCAGGTCAGAAAGCTGGAAACGGCTAAATACGATCACTTTCGACGAATACAAGCGTTTTTAGATATTTTCGTACTTCTCGAACTAAAACTGCATTTTTCACAACAAAAAATATTTTTTATCTCTGAAAATAAATTTATTAACGTCAGAGAGCTGGAAATGTCTAAAAACGTTCACTTTCAACGAATAAGGGCGTTTTTAGACATTTTTGTACTTCTCGGAATAAAACTGTATTTTTCACGACAAAAAATATTTTATATCTCTGGAAATAAATTTATTCCGGTCAGAAAGCTGGAAACGTCTAAAAACGATCACTTTCGACGAATACAAGCGTTTTTAGACAATTTCGTACATCTCGGACTAAAACTGCATTTTTCACGACAAAAAATATTTTTTATCTCTGAAATTAAATTTATTAGCGTCAGAGAGCTGGAAATGTCTAAAAACGTTCACTTTCAACGAATACGAGCGTTTTTAGATATTTTTGTACTTCTCGGAATAAAACTGTATTTTTAACGACAAAAAATATTTTTTATCTCTGAAAATAAATTTATTAACGTCAGAGAGCTGGAAATGTCTAAAAACGTTCACTTTCAACGAATAAGGGCGTTTTTAGACATTTTCGTACTTCTTGGAATAAAACTGTATTTTTCACGACAAAAAATATTTTATATCTCTGGAAATAAATTTATTCCGGTCAGAAAGCTGGAAACGTCTAAAAACGATCACTTTCGACGAATACAAGCGTTTTTAGACAATTTCGTACTTCTCGGACTAAAACTGCATTTTTCACGACAAAAAATATTTTTTATCTCTGAAAATAAATTTATTAGCGTCAGAGAGCTGGAAATGTCTAAAAACGTTCACTTTCAACGAATACGAGCGTTTTTAGATATTTTTGTACTTCTCGGAATAAAACTGTATTTTTAACGACAAAAAATATTTTTTATCTCTGAAAATAAATTTATTAACGTCAGAGAGCTGGAAATGTCTAAAAACGTTCACTTTCAACGAATAAGGGCGTTTTTAGACATTTTCGTACTTCTTGGAATAAAACTGTATTTTTCACGACAAAATTTTTTTTTATATCTGAAAATAAATTTATTAACATCAGAAAGCTGGAAACGTCTAGAAACGATCAATTTCGACGAATACATGCGTTTTTAGACATTTTCGTACTTCTCGGACTAAAACTGTATTTTTCACGACAAAAAATATTTTATATCTCTGAAAATAAATTTATTCAGGTCAGAAAGCTGGAAACGGCTAAATACGATCACTTTCGACGAATACAAGCGTTTTTAGATATTTTCGTACTTCTCGAACTAAAACTGCATTTTTCACAACAAAAAATATTTTTTATCTCTGAAAATAAATTTATTAACGTCAGAGAGCTGGAAATGTCTAAAAACGTTCACTTTCAACGAATAAGGGCGTTTTTAGACATTTTTGTACTTCTCGGAATAAAACTGTATTTTTCACGACAAAAAATATTTTATATCTCTGGAAATAAATTTATTCCGGTCAGAAAGCTGGAAACGTCTAAAAACGATCACTTTTGACGAATACAAGCGTTTTTAGACAATTTCGTACATCTCGGACTAAAACTGCATTTTTCACGACAAAAAATATTTTTTATCTCTGAAATTAAATTTATTAGCGTCAGAGAGCTGGAAATGTCTAAAAACGTTCACTTTCAACGAATACGAGCGTTTTTAGATATTTTTGTACTTCTCGGAATAAAACTGTATTTTTAACGACAAAAAATATTTTTTATCTCTGAAAATAAATTTATTAACGTCAGAGAGCTGGAAATGTCTAAAAACGTTCACTTTCAACGAATAAGGGCGTTTTTAGACATTTTCGTACTTCTTGGAATAAAACTGTATTTTTCACGACAAAAATTTTTTTTATATCTGAAAATAAATTTATTAACATCAGAAAGCTGGAAACGTCTAAAAACGATCACTTTCGACGAATACATGCGTTTTTAGACATTTTCGTACTTCTCGGACTAAAACTGTATTTTTCACGACAAAAAATATTTTATATCTCTGAAAATAAATTTATTAACATCAGAAAGCTGGAAACGTCTAAAAACGATCACTTTCGACGAATACAAGCGTTTTTAGACATTTTCGTACTTCTCGGACTAAAACTGTATTTTTCACGACAAAAAATATTTTTTATCTCTGAAAATAAATTTATTAACGTCAGAGAGCTGGAAATGTCTAAAAACGTTCACTTTCAACAAATACGAGCGTTTTTAGGCATTTTCGTACTTCTCCGAATAAAACTGTATTTTTCACGACAAAAAATATTTTATATCTCTGGAAATAAATTTATTCAGGTCAGAAAGCGGGAAACGTCTAAAAACGATCACTTTCGACGAATACATGCGTTTTTAGACATTTTCGTACTTCTCGGACTAAAACTGTATTTTTCACGACAAAAAATATTTTATATCTCTGAAAATAAATTTATTAACATCAGAAAGCTGGAAACGTCTAAAAACGATCACTTTCGACGAATACAAGCGTTTTTAGACATTTTCGTACTTCTCGGACTCAAACTGTATTTTTCACGACAAAAAATATTTTATATCTCTGAAAATAAATTTATTAACATCAGAGAGCTGGAAATGTCTAATAACGTTCACTATCAACGAATGCGAGCGTTTTTAGACATTTTCGTACTTCTCGGAATAAAACTGTATTTTTCACGACAAAAAATATTTTATATCTCTGGAAATAAATTTATTAACGTCAGAGAGCTGGAAACGTCCAAAAACAATCACTTTCGACGAATACAAGCGTTTTTAGACATTTTCGTACTTCTCGGATTAAAACTATATTTTTGACGACAAAAAATATTTTATATCTCTGAAAATAAATTTATTAACGTCAGAAAGCTGGAAACGTCGAAAACGATCACTTTCGACGAATACAAGCGTTTTTAGACATTTTCGTACTTCTCGGAATAAAACTGTATTTTTCACGACAAAAAATATTTTTTATCTCTGAAAATAAATTTATTAACGTCAGAAAGCTGGAAACGTCTAAAAACGATCTCATGCAACGAATACGAGCGTTTTTAGGCATTTTCGTACTTCTCGGAATAAAACTGTGTTTTTCACGACAAAAAATATTATATATCTCTGAAAATAAATTTATTCAGGTCAGAAAGCTGGAAACGGTTAAATACGATCACTTTCGACGAATACAAGCGTTTTTAGATATTTTCGTACTTCTCGAACTAAAACTGCATTTTTCACAACAAAAAATATTTTTTATCTCTGAAAATAAATTTATTAACGTCAGAGAGCTGGAAATGTCTAAAAACGTTCACTTTCAACGAATAAGGGCGTTTTTAGACATTTTTGTACTTCTCGGAATAAAACTGTATTTTTCACGACAAAAAATATTTTATATCTCTGGAAATAAATTTATTCCGGTCAGAAAGCTGGAAACGTCTAAAAACGATCACTTTCGACGAATACAAGCGTTTTTAGACAATTTCGTACTTCTCGGACTAAAACTGCATTTTTCACGACAAAAAATATTTTTTATCTCTGAAAATAAATTTATTAGCGTCAGAGAGCTGGAAATGTCTAAAAACGTTCACTTTCAACGAATACGAGCGTTTTTAGATATTTTTGTACTTCTCGGAATAAAACTGTATTTTTAACGACAAAAAATATTTTTTATCTCTGAAAATAAATTTATTAACGTCAGAGAGCTGGAAATGTCTAAAAACGTTCACTTTCAACGAATAAGGGCGTTTTTAGACATTTTCGTACTTCTTGGAATAAAACAGTATTTTTCACGACAAAATTTTTTTTTATATCTGAAAATAAATTTATTAACATCAGAAAGCTGGAAACGTCTAGAAACGATCACTTTCGACGAATACATGCGTTTTTAGACATTTTCGTACTTCTCGGACTAAAACTGTATTTTTCACGACAAAAAATATTTTATATCTCTGAAAATAAATTTATTAACATCAGAAAGCTGGAAACGTCTAAAAACGATCACTTTCGACGAATACAAGCGTTTTTAGACATTTTCGTACTTCTCGGACTAAAACTGTATTTTTCACGACAAAAAATATTTTATATCTCTGGAAATAAATTTATTCAGGTCAGAAAGCGGGAAACGTCTAAAAACGATCACTTTCGACGAATACAAGCGTTTTTAGACATTTTCGTACTTCTCGGACTAAAACTGTATTTTTTTCGACAAAAAATATTTTTTATCTCTGAAAATAAATTTATTAACGTCAGAGAGCTGGAAATGTCTAAAAACGTTCACTTTCAACGAATACGAGCGTTTTTAGATATTTTCGTACTTCTCGGAATAAAACTGTATTTTTAACGACAAAAAATATTTTTTATCTCTGAAAATAAATTTATTAACGTCAGAAAGCTGGAAACGTCTAAAAACGATCACATGCAACGAATACGAGCGTTTTTAGACATTTTCGTACTTCTCGGAATAAAACTGTATTTTTCACGACAAAAAATATTTTATATCTCTGGAAATAAATTTATTCTGGTCAGAAAGCTGGAAACGTCTAAAAAGGATCACTTTCGACGAATACAAGCGTTTTTAGACATTTTCGTACTTCTCGGAATAAAACTGTATTTTTAACGACAAAAAATATTTTTTATCTCTGAAAATAAATTTATTAACGTCAGAAAGCTGGAAACGTCTAAAAACGATCACTTTCGACGAATACAAGCATTTTTAGACATTTTCGTACTTCTCGGAATAAAACTGTATTTTTCACGACGAATTTTTTTTTTATATCTGAAAATAAATTTATTAACGTCAGAAAGCTGGAAGCGTCTAAAAATGATCGCTTTCAACGAATACGAGCGTTTTTAGGCATTTTCGTACTTCTCCGAATAAAACTGTATTTTTCACGACAAAAAATATTTTATATCTCTGGAAATAAATTTATTCAGGTCAGAAAGCGGGAAACGTCTAAAAACGATCACTTTCGACGAATACATGCGTTTTTAGACATTTTCGTACTTCTCGGACTAAAACTGTATTTTTCACGACAAAAAATATTTTATATCTCTGAAAATAAATTTATTAACATCAGAAAGCTGGAAACGTCTAAAAACGATCACTTTCGACGAATACAAGCGTTTTTAGACATTTTCGTACTTCTCGGACTCAAACTGTATTTTTCACGACAAAAAATATTTTATATCTCTGAAAATAAATTTATTAACATCAGAGAGCTGGAAATGTCTAATAACGTTCACTATCAACGAATGCGAGCGTTTTTAGACATTTTCGTACTTCTCGGAATAAAACTGTATTTTTCACGACAAAAAATATTTTATATCTCTGGAAATAAATTTATTAACGTCAGAGAGCTGGAAACGTCTAAAAACAATCACTTTCGACGAATACAAGCGTTTTTAGACATTTTCGTACTTCTCGGATTAAAACTGTATTTTTCACGACAAAAAATATTTTATATCTCTGAAAATAAATTTATTAACGTCAGAAAGCTGGAAACGTCGAAAACGATCACTTTCGACGAATACAAGCGTTTTTAGACATTTTCGTACTTCTCGGAATAAAACTGTATTTTTCACGACAAAAAATATTTTTTATCTCTGAAAATAAATTTATTAACGTCAGAAAGCTGGAAACGTCTAAAAACGATCACATGCAACGAATACGAGCGTTTTTAGGCATTTTCGTACTTCTCGGAATAAAACTGTGTTTTTCACGACAAAAAATATTATATATCTCTGAAAATAAATTTATTCAGGTCAGAAAGCTGGAAACGGCTAAATACGATCACTTTCGACGAATACAAGCGTTTTTAGATATTTTCGTAATTCTCGAACTAAAACTGCATTTTTCACAACAAAAAATATTTTTTATCTCTAAAAATAAATTTATTAACGTCAGAGAGCTGGAAATGTCTAAAAACGTTCACTTTCAACGAATAAGGGCGTTTTTAGACATTTTTGTACTTCTCGGAATAAAACTGTATTTTTCACGACAAAAAATATTTTATATCTCTGGAAATAAATTTATTCCGGTCAGAAAGCTGGAAACGTCTAAAAACGATCACTTTCGACGAATACAAGCGTTTTTAGACAATTTCGTACTTCTCGGACTAAAACTGCATTTTTAACGACAAAATTTTTTTTTATATCTGAAAATAAATTTATTAGCGTCAGAGAGCTGGAAATGTCTAAAAACGTTCACTTTCAACGAATACGAGCGTTTTTAGATATTTTCGTACTTCTCGGAATAATACTGTATTTTTAACGACAAAAAATATTTTTTATCTCTAAAAATAAATTTATTAACGTCAGAAAGCTGGAAACGTCTAAAAACGATCACTTTCGACGAATACAAGCGTTTTTAGACATTTTCGTACTTCTCGGAATAAAACTGTATTTTTCACGACAAAAAATATTTTTTATCTCTGAAAATAAATTTATTAACGTCAGAAAGCTGGAAACGTCTAAAAACGATTACTTTCAACGAATACGAGCGTTTTTAGACATTTTCGTACTTCATGGAATAAAACTGTATTTTTCACGACAAATTTTTTTTTTATATCTGAAAATAAATTTATTAACGTCAGAAAGCTGGAAGCGTCTAAAAATGATCGCTTTCAACGAATACGAGCGTTTTTAGGCATTTTCGTACTTCTCCGAATAAAACTGTATTTTTCACGACAAAAAATATTTTATATCTCTGGAAATAAATTTATTCAGGTCAGAAAGCTGGAAACGTCTAAAAACGATCACTTTCGACGAATACATGCGTTTTTAGACATTTTCGTACTTCTCGGACTAAAACTGTATTTTTCACGACAAAAAATATTTTATATCTCTGAAAATAAATTTATTAACATCAGAAAGCTGGAAACGTCTAAAAACGACCACTTTCGACGAATACAAGCGTTTTTAGACATTTTCGTACTTCTCGGACTAAAACTGTATTTTTCACGACAAAAAATATTTTATATCTCTGGAAATAAATTTATTCAGGTCAGAAAGCGGGAAACGTCTAAAAACGATCACTTTCGACGAATACAAGCGTTTTTAGACATTTTCGTACTTCTCGGACTAAAACTGTATTTTTCACGACAAAAAATATTTTATATCTCTGAAAATAAATTTATTAACATCAGAAAGCTGGAAACGTCTAAAAACGATCACATGCAACGAATACGGGCGTTTTTAGGCATTTTCGTACTTCTCGGAATAAAACTGTGTTTTTCACGACAAAAAATATTTTATATCTCTGAAAATAAATTTAATAATGTCAGAGCCCTGGAAATGTCTAAAAACGTTCACTTTCAACGAATACGAGCGTTTTTAGGCATTTTCGTACTTCTCGGAATAAAACTGTGTTTTTCACGACAAAAAATATTTTATATCTCTGGAAATAAATTTATTCAGGTCAGAAAGCGGGAAACGTCTAAAAACGATCACTTTCGACGAATACAAGCGTTTTTAGACATTTTCGTACTTCTCGGACTAAAACTGTATTTTTCACGACAAAAAATATTTTATATCTCTGAAAATAAATTTATTAACATCAGAAAGCTGGAAACGTCTAAAAACGATCACTTTCGACGAATACAAGCGTTTTTAGATATTTTCGTACTACTCGGACTAAAACTGTATTTTTCACGACAAAAAATATTTTTTATCTCTGAAAATAAATTTATTACCGTCAGAGAGCTGGAAATGTCTAAAAACGTTCACTTTCAACAAATACGAGCGTTTTTAGACATTTTCGTACTTCTCCGAATAAAACTGTATTTTTCACGACAAAAACTATTTTATATCTCTGGAAATAAATTTATTCTGGTCAGAAAGCTGGAAACGTCTAAAAACGATCACTTTCGACGAATATAAGCGTTTTTAGACATTTTCGTACTTCTCGGACTCAAACTGTATTTTTCACGACAAAAAATATTTTTTATCTCTGAAAATAAATTTATTAACGTCAGAGAGCTGGAAATGTCTAAAAACGTTCACTTTCAACGAATACGAGCGTTTTTAGGCATTTTCGTACTTCTCGGACTAAAACTGCATTTTTCACAACAAAAAATATTTTATATCTCTGAAAATGAATTTATTAACGTCAGAGAGCTGGAAAAGTCTAAAAAGGATCACTTTCGACAAATACAAGCGTTTTTAGACATTTCCGTACTTCTCGGACTAAAACTGTATTTTTCACGACAAAAAATATTTTATATCTCTGAAAATAAATTTATTAACATCAGAGAGCTGGAAATGTCTAATAACGTTCACTTTCAACAAATACGAGCGTTTTTAGACATCTTCGTACTTCTCGGAATAAAACTGTATTTTTCACGATAAAAAATATTTTTTATCTCTGAAAATAAATTTATTAACGTCAGAGAGCTGGGAACGTCTAAAAACGACCACTTTCAATGAATACAAGCGTCTTTAGACATTTTCGTACTTCTCGTACTAAAACTGTATTTTTCACGACAAAAAATATTTTATATCTCTGAAAATAAATTTATTAACGTCAGAGAGCTGGAAATGTCTAAAAACGTTCACTTTCAACGAATACGAGCGTTTTTAGATATTTTCGTACTTCTCGGAATAAAACTGTATTTTTAACGACAAAAAATATTTTTTATCTCTGAAAATAAATTTATTAACGTCAGAAAGCTGGAAACGTCTAAAAACGATCACATGCAACGAATACGAGCGTTTTTAGACATTTTCGTACTTCTCGGAATAAAACTGTATTTTTCACGACAAAAAATATTTTATATCTCTGGAAATAAATTTATTCTGGTCAGAAAGCTGGAAACGTCTAAAAAGGATCACTTTCGACGAATACAAGCGTTTTTAGACATTTTCGTACTTCTCGGAATAAAACTGTATTTTTAACGACAAAAAATATTTTTTATCTCTGAAAATAAATTTATTAACGTCAGAAAGCTGGAAACGTCTAAAAACGATCACTTTCGACGAATACAAGCATTTTTAGACATTTTCGTACTTCTCGGAATAAAACTGTATTTTTCACGACGAATTTTTTTTTTATATCTGAAAATAAATTTATTAACGTCAGAAAGCTGGAAGCGTCTAAAAATGATCGCTTTCAACGAATACGAGCGTTTTTAGGCATTTTCGTACTTCTCCGAATAAAACTGTATTTTTCACGACAAAAAATATTTTATATCTCTGGAAATAAATTTATTCAGGTCAGACAGCGGGAAACGTCTAAAAACGATCACTTTCGACGAATACATGCGTTTTTAGACATTTTCGTACTTCTCGGACTAAAACTGTATTTTTCACGACAAAAAATATTTTATATCTCTGAAAATAAATTTATTAACATCAGAAAGCTGGAAACGTCTAAAAACGATCACTTTCGACGAATACAAGCGTTTTTAGACATTTTCGTACTTCTCGGACTCAAACTGTATTTTTCACGACAAAAAATATTTTATATCTCTGAAAATAAATTTATTAACATCAGAGAGCTGGAAATGTCTAATAACGTTCACTATCAACGAATGCGAGCGTTTTTAGATATTTTCGTACTTCTCGGAATAAAACTGTATTTTTCACGACAAAATATATTTTATATCTCTGGAAATAAATTTATTAACGTCAGAGAGCTGGAAACGTCTAAAAACAATCACTTTCGACGAATACAAGCGTTTTTAGACATTTTCGTACTTCTCGGATTAAAACTGTATTTTTCACGACAAAAAATATTTTATATCTCTGAAAATAAATTTATTAACGTCAGAAAGCTGGAAACGTCGAAAACGATCACTTTCGACGAATACAAGCGTTTTTAGACATTTTCGTACTTCTCGGAATAAAACTGTATTTTTCACGACAAAAAATATTTTTTATCTCTGAAAATAAATTTATTAACGTCAGAAAGCTGGAAACGTCTAAAAACGATCACATGCAACGAATACGAGCGTTTTTAGGCATTTTCGTACTTCTCGGAATAAAACTGTGTTTTTCACGACAAAAAATATTATATATCTCTGAAAATAAATTTATTCAGGTCAGAAAGCTGGAAACGGCTAAATACGATCACTTTCGACGAATACAAGCGTTTTTAGATATTTTCGTACTTCTCGAACTAAAACTGCATTTTTCACAACAAAAAATATTTTTTATCTCTAAAAATAAATTTATTAACGTCAGAGAGCTGGAAATGTCTAAAAACGTTCACTTTCAACGAATAAGGGCGTTTTTAGACATTTTTGTACTTCTCGGAATAAAACTGTATTTTTCACGACAAAAAATATTTTATATCTCTGGAAATAAATTTATTCCGGTCAGAAAGCTGGAAACGTCTAAAAACGATCACTTTCGACGAATACAAGCGTTTTTAGACAATTTCGTACTTCTCGGACTAAAACTGCATTTTTAACGACAAATTTTTTTTTTATATCTGAAAATAAATTTATTAGCGTCAGAGAGCTGGAAATGTCTAAAAACGTTCACTTTCAACGAATACGAGCGTTTTTAGATATTTTCGTACTTCTCGGAATAAAACTGTATTTTTAACGACAAAAAATATTTTTTATCTCTGAAAATAAATTTATTAACGTCAGAAAGCTGGAAACGTCTAAAAACGATCACTTTCGACGAATACAAGCGTTTTTAGACATTTTCGTACTTCTCGGAATAAAACTGTATTTTTCACGACAAAAAATATTTTTTATCTCTGAAAATAAATTTATTAACGTCAGAAAGCTGGAAACGTCTAAAAACGATTACTTTCAACGAATACGAGCGTTTTTAGACATTTTCGTACTTCATGGAATAAAACTGTATTTTTCACGACAAATTTTTTTTTTATATCTGAAAATAAATTTATTAACGTCAGAAAGCTGGAAGCGTCTAAAAATGATCGCTTTCAACGAATACGAGCGTTTTTAGGCATTTTCGTACTTCTCCGAATAAAACTGTATTTTTCACGACAAAAAATATTTTATATCTCTGGAAATAAATTTATTCAGGTCAGAAAGCTGGAAACGTCTAAAAACGATCACTTTCGACGAATACATGCGTTTTTAGACATTTTCGTACTTCTCGGACTAAAACTGTATTTTTCACGACAAAAAATATTTTATATCTCTGAAAATAAATTTATTAACATCAGAAAGCTGGAAACGTCTAAAAACGATCACTTTCGACGAATACAAGCGTTTTTAGACATTTTCGTACTTCTCGGACTAAAACTGTATTTTTCACGACAAAAAATATTTTATATCTCTGGAAATAAATTTATTCAGGTCAGAAAGCGGGAAACGTCTAAAAACGATCACTTTCGACGAATACAAGCGTTTTTAGACATTTTCGTACTTCTCGGACTAAAACTGTATTTTTCACGACAAAAAATATTTTATATCTCTGAAAATAAATTTATTAACATCAGAAAGCTGGAAACGTCTAAAAACGATCACATGCAACGAATACGGGCGTTTTTAGGCATTTTCGTACTTCTCGGAATAAAACTGTGTTTTTCACGACAAAAAATATTTTATATCTCTGAAAATAAATTTAATAATGTCAGAGCCCTGGAAATGTCTAAAAACGTTCACTTTCAACGAATACGAGCGTTTTTAGGCATTTTCGTACTTCTCGGAATAAAACTGTGTTTTTCACGACAAAAAATATTTTATATCTCTGGAAATAAATTTATTCAGGTCAGAAAGCGGGAAACGTCTAAAAACGATCACTTTCGACGAATACAAGCGTTTTTAGACATTTTCGTACTTCTCGGACTAAAACTGTATTTTTCACGACAAAAAATATTTTATATCTCTGAAAATAAATTTATTAACATTAGAAAGCTGGAAACGTCTAAAAACGATCACTTTCGACGAATACAAGCGTTTTTAGACATTTTCGTACTTCTCGGACTAAAACTGTATTTTTCACGACAAAAAATATTTTATATCTCTGAAAATAAATTTATTAACATCAGAAAGCTGGAAACGTCTAAAAACGATCACTTTCGACGAATACAAGCGTTTTTAGATATTTTCGTACTACTCGGACTAAAACTGTATTTTTCACGACAAAAAATATTTTTTATCTCTGAAAATAAATTTATTACCGTCAGAGAGCTGGAAATGTCTAAAAACGTTCACTTTCAACAAATACGAGCGTTTTTAGACATTTTCGTACTTCTCCGAATAAAACTGTATTTTTCACGACAAAAACTATTTTTTATCTCTGGAAATAAATTTATTCTGGTCAGAAAGCTGGAAACGTCTAAAAACGATCACTTTCGACGAATATAAGCGTTTTTAGACATTTTCGTACTTCTCGGACTCCAACTGTATTTTTCACGACAAAAAATATTTTTTATCTCTGAAAATAAATTTATTAACGTCAGAGAGCTGGAAATGTCTAAAAACGTTCACTTTCAACGAATACGAGCGTTTTTAGGCATTTTCGTACTTCTCGGACTAAAACTGCATTTTTCACAACAAAAAATATTTTATATCTCTGAAAATGAATTTATTAACGTCAGAGAGCTGGAAAAGTCTAAAAAGGATCACTTTCGACAAATACAAGCGTTTTTAGACATTTTCGTACTTCTCGGACTAAAACTGTATTTTTCACGACAAAAAATATTTTATATCTCTGAAAATAAATTTATTAACATCAGAGAGCTGGAAGTGTCTAATAACGTTCACTTTCAACAAATACGAGCGTTTTTAGACATCTTCGTACTTCTCGGAATAAAACTGTATTTTTCACGATAAAAAATATTTTTTATCTCTGAAAATAAATTTATTAACGTCAGAGAGCTGGGAACGTCTAAAAACGACCACTTTCAATGAATACAAGCGTCTTTAGACATTTTCGTACTTCTCGTACTAAAACTGTATTTTTCACGACAAAAAATATTTTATATCTCTGAAAATAAATTTATTAACGTCAGAGAGCTGGAAATGTCTAAAAACGTTCACTTTCAACGAATACGAGCGTTTTTAGGCATTTTCGTACTTCTCCGAATAAAACTGTATTTTTCACGACAAAAAATATTTTATATCTCTGGAAATAAATTTATTCAGGTCAGAAAGCTGGAAATGTCTAAAAACGATCACTTTCGACGAATACAAGCGTTTTTAGACATTTTCGTACTTCTCGGACTAAAACTGTATTTTTCACGACAAAAAATATTTTTTATCTCTGAAAATAAATTTATTAACGTCCGAAAGCTGGAAACGTCTAAAAACGATCACTTTCGACGAATACAAGCGTTTTTAGACATTTTCGTACTTCTCGGACTAAAACTGTATTTTTCACGACAAAAAATATTGTATATCTCTGAAAATAAATTTATTAACATCAGAGAGCTGGACATGTCTAATAACGTTCACTATCAACGAATACGAGCGTTTTTAGACATTTTCGTACTTCTCGGAATAAAACTGTATTTTTCACGACAAAAAATATTTTATATCTCTGGAAATAAATTTATTCTGGTCAGAAAGCTGGAAACGTCTAAAAAGGATCGCTTTCAACGAATACGAGCGTTTTTAGGCATTTTCGTACTTCTCCGAATAAAACTGTATTTTTCACGACAAAAAATATTTTATATCTCTGGAAATAAATTTATTCAGGTCAGAAAGCTGGAAACGTCTAAAAACGATCACTTTCGACGAATACATGCGTTTTTAGACATTTTCGTACTTCTCGGACTAAAACTGTATTTTTCACGACAAAAAATATTTTATATCTCTGGAAATAAATTTATTCAGGTCAGAAAGCGGGAAACGTCTAAAAACGATCACTTTCGACGAATACAAGCGTTTTTAGACATTTTCGTACTTCTCGGACTAAAACTGTATTTTTCACGACAAAAAATATTTTATATCTCTGAAAATAAATTTATTAACATCAGAAAGCTGGAAACGTCTAAAAACGATCACATGCAACGAATACGGGCGTTTTTAGGCATTTTCGTACTTCTCGGAATAAAACTGTGTTTTTCACGACAAAAAATATTTTATATCTCTGAAAATAAATTTAATAATGTCAGAGCCCTGGAAATGTCTAAAAACGTTCACTTTCAACGAATACGAGCGTTTTTAGGCATTTTCGTACTTCTCGGAATAAAACTGTGTTTTTCACGACAAAAAATATTTTATATCTCTGGAAATAAATTTATTCAGGTCAGAAAGCGGGAAACGTCTAAAAACGATCACTTTCGACGAATACAAGCGTTTTTAGACATTTTCGTACTTCTCGGACTAAAACTGTATTTTTCACGACAAAAAATATTTTATATCTCTGAAAATAAATTTATTAACATTAGAAAGCTGGAAACGTCTAAAAACGATCACTTTCGACGAATACAAGCGTTTTTAGACATTTTCGTACTTCTCGGACTAAAACTGTATTTTTCACGACAAAAAATATTTTATATCTCTGAAAATAAATTTATTAACATCAGAAAGCTGGAAACGTCTAAAAACGATCACTTTCGACGAATACAAGCGTTTTTAGATATTTTCGTACTACTCGGACTAAAACTGTATTTTTCACGACAAAAAATATTTTTTATCTCTGAAAATAAATTTATTACCGTCAGAGAGCTGGAAATGTCTAAAAACGTTCACTTTCAACAAATACGAGCGTTTTTAGATATTTTCGTACTTCTCGGAATAAAACTGTATTTTTAACGACAAAAAATATTTTTTATCTCTGAAAATAAATTTGTTAACGTCAGAAAGCTGGAAACGTCTAAAAACGATCACTTTCGACGAATACAAGCGTTTTTAGACATTTTCGTACTTCTCGGAATAAAACTGTATTTTTCACGACAAAAAAATTTTTTTATCTCTGAAAATAAATTTATTAACGTCAGAAAGCTGGAAACGTCTAAAAACGATCACTTTCGAGGAATACAAGCGTTTTTAGACATTTTCGTACTTCTCGGACTAATACTGTATTTTTCACGACAAAAAATATTTAAAATCTCTGAAAATAAATTTATTAACATCAGAGAGCTGGAAATGTCTAATAACGTTCACTATCAACGAATACGAGCGTTTTTAGACATTTTCGTACTTCTCCGAATAAAACTGTATTTTTCACGACAAAAACTATTTTATATCTCTGGAAATAAATTTATTCTGGTCAGAAAGCTGGAAACGTCTAAAAACGATCACTTTCGACGAATATAAGCGTTTTTAGACATTTTCGTACTTCTCGGACTCAAACTGTATTTTTCACGACAAAAAATATTTTTTATCTCTGAAAATAAATTTATTAACGTCAGAGAGCTGGAAATGTCTAAAAACGTTCACTTTCAACGAATACGAGCGTTTTTAGGCATTTTCGTACTTCTCGGACTAAAATTGCATTTTTCACAACAAAAAATATTTTATATCTCTGAAAATGAATTTATTAACGTCAGAGAGCTGGAAAAGTCTAAAAAGGATCACTTTCGACAAATACAAGCGTTTTTAGACATTTTCGTACTTCTCGGACTAAAACTGTATTTTTCACGACAAAAAATATTTTATATCTCTGAAAATAAATTTATTAACATCAGAGAGCTGGAAATGTCTAATAACGTTCACTTTCAACAAATACGAGCGTTTTTAGACATCTTCGTACTTCTCGGAATAAAACTGTATTTTTCACGATAAAAAATATTTTTTATCTCTGAAAATAAATTTATTAACGTCAGAGAGCTGGGAACGTCTAAAAACGACCACTTTCAATGAATACAAGCGTCTTTAGACATTTTCGTACTTCTCGTACTAAAACTGTATTTTTCACGACAAAAAATATTTTATATCTCTGAAAATAAATTTATTAACGTCAGAGAGCTGGAAATGTCTAAAAACGTTCACTTTCAACGAATACGAGCGTTTTTAGGCATTTTCGTACTTCTCCGAATAAAACTGTATTTTTCACGACAAAAAATATTTTATATCTCTGGAAATAAATTTATTCAGGTCAGAAAGCTGGAAATGTCTAAAAACGATCACTTTCGACGAATACAAGCGTTTTTAGACATTTTCGTACTTCTCGGACTAAAACTGTATTTTTCACGACAAAAAATATTTTTTATCTCTGAAAATAAATTTATTAACGTCCGAAAGCTGGAAACGTCTAAAAACGATCACTTTCGACGAATACAAGCGTTTTTAGACATTTTCGTACTTCTCGGACTAAAACTGTATTTTTCACGACAAAAAATATTTTATATCTCTGAAAATAAATTTATTAACATCAGAGAGCTGGACATGTCTAATAACGTTCACTATCAACGAATACGAGCGTTTTTAGACATTTTCGTACTTCTCGGAATAAAACTGTATTTTTCACGACAAAAAATATTTTATATCTCTGGAAAGAAATTTATTCTGGTCAGAAAGCTGGAAACGTCTAAAAAGGATCACTTTCGACGAATACAAGCGTTTTTAGACATTTTCGTACTTCTCGGATTAAAACTGTATTTTTAACGACAAAAAATATTTTATATCTCTGAAAATAAATTTATTAACGTCAGAAAGCTGGAAGCGTCTAAAAATGATCACTTTCAAGGAATACGAGCGTTTTTAGACATTTTCGTACTTCTCGGAATAAAACTGTATTTTTCACGACAAAAAATATTTTATATCTCTGAAAATAAATTTAATAATGTCAGAGCCATGGAAATGTCTAAAAACGTTCACTTTCAAGGAATACGAGCGTTTTTAGGCATTTTCGTACATCTCGGAATAAAACTGTGTTTTTCACGACAAAAAATATTTGATATCTCTGGAAATAAATTTATTAACGTCAGAGGGCTGGAAATGTCTAAAAACGTTCACTTTCAACGAATAAGGGCGTTTTTAGACATTTTTGTACTTCTCGGAATGAAACTGTATTTTTCACGACAAAAAATATTTTATATCTCTGGAAACAAATTTATTCCGGTCAGAAAGCTGGAAACGCTTAAAAACGATCACTTTCGACGAATACATGCGTTTTTAGACATTTTCGTACTTCTCGGAATAAAACTGTATTTTTCACGACAAAAAATATTTTTTATCTCTGAAAATAAATTTATTAACGTCAGCAAGCTGGAAGCGTCTAAAAATGATCGCTTTCAACGAATACGAGCGTTTTTAGGCATTTTCGTACTTCTCCGAATAAAACTGTATTATTCACGACAAAAAATATTTTATATCTCTGGAAATAAATTTATTAACGTCAGAAAGCTGGAAACGTCGAAAACGATCACTTTCGACGAATACAAGCGTTTTTAGACATTTTCGTACTTCTCGGATTAAAACTGTATTTTTCACGACAAAAAATATTTTATATCTCTGAAGATAAATTTATTAACGTCAGAAAGCAGGAAGCGTCTAAAAATGATCACTTTCAAGGAATACGAGCGTTTTTAGACAATTTCGTACTTCTCGGACTAAAACTGCATTTTTCACAACAAAAAATATTTTTTATCTCTGAAAATAAATTTATTAACGTCAGAGAGCTGAAAATGTCTACAAACGTTCACTTTCAACGAATAAGGGCGTTTTTAGACATTTTTGTACTTCTCGGAATAAAACTGTATTTTTCACGACAAAAAATATTTTATATCTCTGGAAATAAATTTATTCCGGTCAGAAAGCTGGAAACGACTAAAAACGATCACTTTCGACGAATACAAGCGTTTTTAGACAATTTCGTACTTCTCGGACTAAAACTGTATTTTTCACGACAAAAAAATTTTATATCTCTGAAAATAAATTTATTAACATCAGAAAGCTGGAAACGTCTAAAAACGATCACTTTCGACGAATACATGCGTTTTTAGACATTTTCGTACTTCTCGGACTAAAACTGTATTTTTCACGACAAAAATTTTTTATATCTCTGAAAATAAATTTATTAACATCAGAAAGCTGGAAACGTCTAAAAACGATCACTTTCGACGAATACATGCGTTTTTAGACATTTTCGTACTTCTCGGACTAAAACTGTATTTTTCACGACAAAAAATATTTTATATCTCTGAAAATAAATTTATTAACATCAGAAAGCTAGAAACGTCTAAAAACGATCACTTTCGACGAATACAAGCGTTTTTAGACATTTTCGTACTTCTCGTACTAAAACTGTATTTTTCACGACAAACAAATTTTATATCTCTGAAAATAAATTTATTAACATCAGAAAGCTGGAAACGTCTAAAAACGACCACTTTCCACGAATACAAGCGTTTTTAGACATTTTCGTACTTCTCGGACTAAAACTGTATTTTTCACGACAAAAAATATTTTTTATCTCTGAAAATAAATTTATTAACGTCAGAGAGCTGGAAATGTCTAAAAACGTTCACTTTCAACGAATACGAGCGTTTTTAGATATTTTCGTACTTCTCGGAATAAAACTGTATTTTTAACGACAAAAAATATTTTTTATCTCTGAAAATAAATTTATTAACGTCAGAAAGCTGGAAACGTCTAAAAATGATCACTTTCGACGAATACAAGCGTTTTTAGACATTTTCGTACTTTCGGAATAAAACTGTATTATTCACGACAAAAAATATTTTTTATCTCTGAAAATAAATTTATTAACGTCAGAAAGCTGGAAACGTCTAAAAACGTTCACTTTCAACGAATACGAGCGTTTTTAGGCATTTTCGTACTTCTCCGAATAAAACTGTATTTTTCACGATAAAAAATATTTTTAATCTCTGAAAATCAATTTATTCAGGTCAGAAAGCTGGAAACGTCTAAAAACGATCACTTTCGACGAATACAAGCGTTTTTAGACATTTTCGTACTTCTCGGACTAAAACTGTATTTTTCACGACAAAAAATATTTTATATCTCTGAAAATAAATTTATTAACATCAGAGAGCTGGAAATGTCTAATAACGTCCACTATCAACGAATACGAGCGTTTTTAGACATTTTCGTACTTCTCGGAATAAAACTGTATTTTTCACGACAAAAAATATTTTATATCTCTGGAAATAAATTTATTAACGTCAGAGAGCTGGAAACGTCTAAAAACGATCACTTTCGACGAATACAACCGTTTTTAGACATTTTCGTACTTCTCGGACTAAAACTGTATTTTTCACGACAAAAAATATTTTTTATCTCTGAAAATAAATTTATTAACGTCAGAAAGCTGGAAACGTCTAAAAATGATCACATGCAACGAATACGAGCGTTTTTAGACATTTTCGTACTTCTTGGAATAAAACTGTATTTTTCACGACAAAAAAATTTTTGATTACTGAAAATAAATTTATTAACGTCAGAAAGCTGGAAGCGTCTAAGAATGATCACTTTCAAGGAATACGAGCGTTTTTAGACATTTTCGTACTTCTCGGAATAAAACTGTATTTTTCACGACAAAAAATATTTTATATCTCTGGAAATAAATTTATTCTGGTCAGAAAGCTGGAAACGTCTAAAAAGGATCACTTTCGACGAATACAAGCGGTTTTAGACATTTTCGTACTTCTCGGAATAAAACTGTATTTTTAAAGACAAAAAATATTTTTTATCTCTGAAAATAAATTTATTAACGTCAGAAAGCTGGAAACGTCTAAAAACGATCACTTTCGACGAATACAAGCGTTTTTAGACATTTTCGTACTTCTCGGGATAAAACTGTATTTTTCACGACAAAAAATATTTTATATCTCTGAAAATAAATTTAATAATGTCAGAGCCATGGAAATGTCTAAAAACGTTCACTTTCAAGGAATACGAGCGTTTTTAGGCATTTTCGTACATTTCGGATTAAACTGTGTTTTTCACGACAAAAAATATTTTATATCTCTGGAAATAAATTTATTCACGTCAGAAAGCTGGAAACGTCTAAAAACGATCTCATGCAACGAATACGAGCGTTTTTAGGCATTTTCGTACTTCTCGGAATAAAACTGTGTTTTTCACGACAAAAAATATTATATATCTCTGAAAATAAATTTATTCAGGTCAGAAAGCTGGAAACGGTTAAATACGATCACTTTCGACGAATACAAGCGTTTTTAGATATTTTCGTACTTCTCGAACTAAAACTGCATTTTTCACAACAAAAAATATTTTTTATCTCTGAAAATAAATTTATTAACGTCAGAGAGCTGGAAATGTCTAAAAACGTTCACTTTCAACGAATAAGGGCGTTTTTAGACATATTTGTACTTCTCGGAATAAAACTGTATTTTTCACGACAAAAAATATTTTATATCTCTGGAAATAAATTTATTCCGGTCAGAAAGCTGGAAACGTCTAAAAACGATCACTTTCGACGAATACAAGCGTTTTTAGACAATTTCGTACTTCTCGGACTAAAACTGCATTTTTCACGACAAAAAATATTTTTTATCTCTGAAAATAAATTTATTAGCGTCAGAGAGCTGGAAATGTCTAAAAACGTTCACTTTCAACGAATACGAGCGTTTTTAGATATTTTTGTACTTCTCGGAATAAAACTGTATTTTTAACGACAAAAAATATTTTTTATCTCTGAAAATAAATTTATTAACGTCAGAGAGCTGGAAATGTCTAAAAACGTTCACTTTCAACGAATAAGGGCGTTTTTAGACATTTTCGTACTTCTTGGAATAAAACAGTATTTTTCACGACAAAATTTTTTTTTATATCTGAAAATAAATTTATTAACATCAGAAAGCTGGAAACGTCTAGAAACGATCACTTTCGACGAATACATGCGTTTTTAGACATTTTCGTACTTCTCGGACTAAAACTGTATTTTTCACGACAAAAAATATTTTATATCTCTGAAAATAAATTTATTAACATCAGAAAGCTGGAAACGTCTAAAAACGATCACTTTCGACGAATACAAGCGTTTTTAGACATTTTCGTACTTCTCGGACTAAAACTGTATTTTTCACGACAAAAAATATTTTATATCTCTGGAAATAAATTTATTCAGGTCAGAAAGCGGAAAACGTCTAAAAACGATCACTTTCGACGAATACAAGCGTTTTTAGACATTTTCGTACTTCTCGGATTAAAACTGTATTTTTCACGACAAAAAATATTTTTTATCTCTGAAAATAAATTTATTACCGTCAGAGAGCTGGAAATGTCTAAAAACGTTCACTTTCAACAAATACGAGCGTTTTTAGATATTTTCGTACTTCTCGGAATAAAACTGTATTTTTAACGACAAAAAATATTTTTTATCTCTGAAAATAAATTTGTTAACGTCAGAAAGCTGGAAACGTCTAAAAACGATCACTTTCGACGAATACAAGCGTTTTTAGACATTTTCGTACTTCTCGGAATAAAACTGTATTTTTCACGACAAAAAAATTTTTTTATCTCTGAAAATAAATTTATTAACGTCAGAAAGCTGGAAACGTCTAAAAACGATCACTTTCGAGGAATACAAGCGTTTTTAGACATTTTCGTACTTCTCGGACTAATACTGTATTTTTCACGACAAAAAATATTTAAAATCTCTGAAAATAAATTTATTAACATCAGAGAGCTGGAAATGTCTAATAACGTTCACTATCAACGAATACGAGCGTTTTTAGACATTTTCGTACTTCTCCGAATAAAACTGTATTTTTCACGACAAAAACTATTTTATATCTCTGGAAATAAATTTATTCTGGTCAGAAAGCTGGAAACGTCTAAAAACGATCACTTTCGACGAATATAAGCGTTTTTAGACATTTTCGTACTTCTCGGACTCAAACTGTATTTTTCACGACAAAAAATATTTTTTATCTCTGAAAATAAATTTATTAACGTCAGAGAGCTGGAAATGTCTAAAAACGTTCACTTTCAACGAATACGAGCGTTTTTAGGCATTTTCGTACTTCTCGGACTAAAATTGCATTTTTCACAACAAAAAATATTTTATATCTCTGAAAATGAATTTATTAACGTCAGAGAGCTGGAAAAGTCTAAAAAGGATCACTTTCGACAAATACAAGCGTTTTTAGACATTTTCGTACTTCTCGGACTAAAACTGTATTTTTCACGACAAAAAATATTTTATATCTCTGAAAATAAATTTATTAACATCAGAGAGCTGGAAATGTCTAATAACGTTCACTTTCAACAAATACGAGCGTTTTTAGACATCTTCGTACTTCTCGGAATAAAACTGTATTTTTCACGATAAAAAATATTTTTTATCTCTGAAAATAAATTTATTAACGTCAGAGAGCTGGGAACGTCTAAAAACGACCACTTTCAATGAATACAAGCGTCTTTAGACATTTTCGTACTTCTCGTACTAAAACTGTATTTTTCACGACAAAAAATATTTTATATCTCTGAAAATAAATTTATTAACGTCAGAGAGCTGGAAATGTCTAAAAACGTTCACTTTCAACGAATACGAGCGTTTTTAGGCATTTTCGTACTTCTCCGAATAAAACTGTATTTTTCACGACAAAAAATATTTTATATCTCTGGAAATAAATTTATTCAGGTCAGAAAGCTGGAAATGTCTAAAAACGATCACTTTCGACGAATACAAGCGTTTTTAGACATTTTCGTACTTCTCGGACTAAAACTGTATTTTTCACGACAAAAAATATTTTTTATCTCTGAAAATAAATTTATTAACGTCCGAAAGCTGGAAACGTCTAAAAACGATCACTTTCGACGAATACAAGCGTTTTTAGACATTTTCGTACTTCTCGGACTAAAACTGTATTTTTCACGACAAAAAATATTTTATATCTCTGAAAATAAATTTATTAACATCAGAGAGCTGGACATGTCTAATAACGTTCACTATCAACGAATACGAGCGTTTTTAGACATTTTCGTACTTCTCGGAATAAAACTGTATTTTTCACGACAAAAAATATTTTATATCTCTGGAAAGAAATTTATTCTGGTCAGAAAGCTGGAAACGTCTAAAAAGGATCACTTTCGACGAATACAAGCGTTTTTAGACGTTTTCGTACTTCTCGGATTAAAACTGTATTTTTAACGACAAAAAATATTTTATATCTCTGAAAATAAATTTATTAACGTCAGAAAGCTGGAAGCGTCTAAAAATGATCACTTTCAAGGAATACGAGCGTTTTTAGACATTTTCGTACTTCTCGGAATAAAACTGTATTTTTCACGACAAAAAATATTTTATATCTCTGAAAATAAATTTAATAATGTCAGAGCCATGGAAATGTCTAAAAACGTTCACTTTCAAGGAATACGAGCGTTTTTAGGCATTTTCGTACATCTCGGAATAAAACTGTGTTTTTCACGACAAAAAATATTTGATATCTCTGGAAATAAATTTATTAACGTCAGAGGGCTGGAAATGTCTAAAAACGTTCACTTTCAACGAATAAGGGCGTTTTTAGACATTTTTGTACTTCTCGGAATGAAACTGTATTTTTCACGACAAAAAATATTTTATATCTCTGGAAACAAATTTATTCCGGTCAGAAAGCTGGAAACGCTTAAAAACGATCACTTTCGACGAATACATGCGTTTTTAGACATTTTCGTACTTCTCGGAATAAAACTGTATTTTTCACGACAAAAAATATTTTTTATCTCTGAAAATAAATTTATTAACGTCAGCAAGCTGGAAGCGTCTAAAAATGATCGCTTTCAACGAATACGAGCGTTTTTAGGCATTTTCGTACTTCTCCGAATAAAACTGTATTATTCACGACAAAAAATATTTTATATCTCTGGAAATAAATTTATTAACGTCAGAGAGCTGAAAATGTCTACAAACGTTCACTTTCAACGAATAAGGGCGTTTTTAGACATTTTTGTACTTCTCGGAATAAAACTGTATTTTTCACGACAAAAAATATTTTATATCTCTGGAAATAAATTTATTCCGGTCAGAAAGCTGGAAACGACTAAAAACGATCACTTTCGACGAATACAAGCGTTTTTAGACATTTTCGTACTTCTCGGATTAAAACTGTATTTTTCACGACAAAAAATATTTTATATCTCTGAAGATAAATTTATTAACGTCAGAAAGCAGGAAGCGTCTAAAAATGATCACTTTCAAGGAATACGAGCGTTTTTAGACAATTTCGTACTTCTCGGACTAAAACTGCATTTTTCACAACAAAAAATATTTTTTATCTCTGAAAATAAATTTATTAACGTCAGAGAGCTGAAAATGTCTACAAACGTTCACTTTCAACGAATAAGGGCGTTTTTAGACATTTTTGTACTTCTCGGAATAAAACTGTATTTTTCACGACAAAAAATATTTTATATCTCTGGAAATAAATTTATTCCGGTCAGAAAGCTGGAAACGACTAAAAACGATCACTTTCGACGAATACAAGCGTTTTTAGACAATTTCGTACTTCTCGGACTAAAACTGTATTTTTCACGACAAAAAAATTTTATATCTCTGAAAATAAATTTATTAACATCAGAAAGCTGGAAACGTCTAAAAACGATCTCTTTCGACGAATACATGCGTCTTTAGACATTTTCGTACTTCTCGGACTAAAACTGTATTTTTCACGACAAAAATTTTTTATATCTCTGAAAATAAATTTATTAACATCAGAAAGCTGGAAACGTCTAAAAACGATCACTTTCGACGAATACATGCGTTTTTAGACATTTTCGTACTTCTCGGACTAAAACTGTATTTTTCACGACAAAAAATATTTTATATCTCTGAAAATAAATTTATTAACATCAGAAAGCTAGAAACGTCTAAAAACGATCACTTTCGACGAATACAAGCGTTTTTAGACATTTTCGTACTTCTCGTACTAAAACTGTATTTTTCACGACAAACAAATTTTATATCTCTGAAAATAAATTTATTAACATCAGAAAGCTGGAAACGTCTAAAAACGACCACTTTCCACGAATACAAGCGTTTTTAGACATTTTCGTACTTCTCGGACTAAAACTGTATTTTTCACGACAAAAAATATTTTTTATCTCTGAAAATAAATTTATTAACGTCAGAGAGCTGGAAATGTCTAAAAACGTTCACTTTCAACGAATACGAGCGTTTTTAGATATTTTCGTACTTCTCGGAATAAAACTGTATTTTTAACGACAAAAAATATTTTTTATCTCTGAAAATAAATTTATTAACGTCAGAAAGCTGGAAACGTCTAAAAATGATCACTTTCGACGAATACAAGCGTTTTTAGACATTTTCGTACTTTCGGAATAAAACTGTATTATTCACGACAAAAAATATTTTTTATCTCTGAAAATAAATTTATTAACGTCAGAAAGCTGGAAACGTCTAAAAACGTTCACTTTCAACGAATACGAGCGTTTTTAGGCATTTTCGTACTTCTCCGAATAAAACTGTATTTTTCACGATAAAAAATATTTTTAATCTCTGAAAATCAATTTATTCAGGTCAGAAAGCTGGAAACGTCTAAAAACGATCACTTTCGACGAATACAAGCGTTTTTAGACATTTTCGTACTTCTCGGACTAAAACTGTATTTTTCACGACAAAAAATATTTTATATCTCTGAAAATAAATTTATTAACATCAGAGAGCTGGAAATGTCTAATAACGTCCACTATCAACGAATACGAGCGTTTTTAGACATTTTCGTACTTCTCGGAATAAAACTGTATTTTTCACGACAAAAAATATTTTATATCTCTGGAAATAAATTTATTAACGTCAGAGAGCTGGAAACGTCTAAAAACGATCACTTTCGACGAATACAACCGTTTTTAGACATTTTCGTACTTCTCGGACTAAAACTGTATTTTTCACGACAAAAAATATTTTTTATCTCTGAAAATAAATTTATTAACGTCAGAAAGCTGGAAACGTCTAAAAATGATCACATGCAACGAATACGAGCGTTTTTAGACATTTTCGTACTTCTTGGAATAAAACTGTATTTTTCACGACAAAAAAATTTTTGATTACTGAAAATAAATTTATTAACGTCAGAAAGCTGGAAGCGTCTAAGAATGATCACTTTCAAGGAATACGAGCGTTTTTAGACATTTTCGTACTTCTCGGAATAAAACTGTATTTTTCACGACAAAAAATATTTTATATCTCTGGAAATAAATTTATTCTGGTCAGAAAGCTGGAAACGTCTAAAAAGGATCACTTTCGACGAATACAAGCGGTTTTAGACATTTTCGTACTTCTCGGAATAAAACTGTATTTTTAAAGACAAAAAATATTTTTTATCTCTGAAAATAAATTTATTAACGTCAGAAAGCTGGAAACGTCTAAAAACGATCACTTTCGACGAATACAAGCGTTTTTAGACATTTTCGTACTTCTCGGGATAAAACTGTATTTTTCACGACAAAAAATATTTTATATCTCTGAAAATAAATTTAATAATGTCAGAGCCATGGAAATGTCTAAAAACGTTCACTTTCAAGGAATACGAGCGTTTTTAGGCATTTTCGTACATTTCGGATTAAACTGTGTTTTTCACGACAAAAAATATTTTATATCTCTGGAAATAAATTTATTCACGTCAGAAAGCTGGAAACGTCTAAATACGATCACTTTCGACGAATACAAGCGTTTTTAGATATTTTCGTACTTCTCGGACTAAAACTGCATTTTTCACAACAAAAAATATTTTTATCTCTGAAAATAAATTTATTAACGTCAGAGAGCTGGAAATGTCTAAAAACGTTCACTTTCAACGAATAAGGGCGTTTTTAGACATTTTTGTACTTCTCGGAATAAAACTGTATTTTTCACGACAAAAAATATTTTTTATCTCTGAAAATAAATTTATTAACGTCAGCAAGCTGGCAGCGTCTAAAAATGATCGCTTTCAACGAATACGAGCGTTTTTAGGCATTTTCGTACTTCTCCGAATAAAACTGTATATTTCACGACAAAAAATATTTTATATCCTTGGAAATAAATTTATTAACGTCAGAAAGCTGGAAACGTCGAAAACGATCACTTTCGACGAATACAAGCGTTTTAGACATTTTCGTACTTCTCGGAATAAAACTGTATTTTTCACGACAAAAAATATTTTTTATCTCTGAAAATAAATTTATTAACGTCAGCAAGCTGGAAGCGTCTAAAAATGATCACTTTCGACGAATACAAGCGTTTTTAGACATTTTCGTACTTCTCGGAATAAAACTGTATTTTTCACGACAAAAAATATTTTTTATCTCTGAAAATAAATTTATTAACGTCAGCAAGCTGGAAGCGTCTAAAAATGATCGCTTTCAACGAATACGAGCGTTTTTAGGCATTTTCGTACTTCTCCGAATAAAACTGTATATTTCACGACAAAAAATATTTTATATCCTTGGAAATAAATTTATTAACGTCAGAAAGCTGGAAACGTCGAAAACGATCACTTTCGACGAATACAAGCGTTTTTAGACATTTTCGTACTTCTCGGATTAAAACTGTATTTTACACGACAAAAAATATTATATATCTCTGGAAATAAATTTATTCAGGTCAGAAAGCTGGAAACGTCTAAATACGATCACTTTCGACGAATACAAGCGTTTTTAGATATTTTCGTACTTCTCGGACTAAAACTGCATTTTTCACAACAAAAAATATTTTTTAACTCTGAAAATAATTTTATTAACGTCAGAGAGCTGGAAATGTCTAAAAACGTTCACTTTCAACGAATAAGGGCGTTTTTAGACATTTTTGTACTTCTCGGAATAAAACTGTATTTTTCACGACAAAATTTTTTTTTATATCTGAAAATAAATTTATTAACGTCAGAAAGCTGGAAGCGTCTAAAAATGATCGCTTTCAACGAATACGAGCGTTTTTAGGCATTTTCGTACTTCTCCGAATAAAACTGTATTTTTCACGACAAAAAATATTTTATATCTCTGGAAATAAATTTATTCAGGTCAGAAAGCGGGAAACGTCTAAAAACGATCACTTTCGACGAATACATGCGTTTTTAGACATTTTCGTACTTCTCGGACTAAAACTGTATTTTTCACGACAAAAAATATTTTATATCTCTGAAAATAAATTTATTAACATCAGAAAGCTGGAAACGTCTAAAAACGATCACTTTCGACGAATACAAGCGTTTTTAGACATTTTCGTACTTCTCGGACTAAAACTGTATTTTTCACGACAAATTTTTTTTTTATCTCTGAAAATAAATTTATTAACATCAGAAAGCTGGAAACGTCTAAAAACGATCACTTTCGACGAATACAAGCGTTTTTAGACATTTTCGTACTTCTCGGACTAAAACTGTATTTTTCACGACAAAAAATATTTTTTATCTCTGAAAATAAATTTATTAACATCAGAGAGCTGGAAATGTCTAAAAACGTTCACTTTCAACGGATACGAGCGTTTTTAGATATTTTCGTACTTCTCGGACTAAAACTGTATTTTTCACGACAAAAAATATTTTTTATCTCTGAAAATAAATTTATTAACATCAGAGAGCTGGAAATGTCTAAAAACGTTCACTTTCAACGGATACGAGCGTTTTTAGATATTTTCGTACTTCTCGGAATAAAACTGTATTTTTAACGACAAAAAATATTTGTTATCTCTGAAAATAAATTTATTAACGTCAGAAAGCTGGAAACGTCTAAAAATGATCACTTTCGACGAATACAAGCGTTTTTAGACATTTTCGTACTTCTCGGAATAAAACTGTATTTTTCACGACAAAAAATATTTTTTATCTCTGAAAATAAATTTATTAACGTCAGAAAGCTGGAAACGTCTAAAAACGATCACTTTCAACGAATACGAGCGTTTTTAGACATTTTCGTACTTCTTGGAATAAAACTGTATTTTTCACGACAAAAAATATTTTATATCTCTGAAAATAAATTTATTAACATCAGAGAGCTGGAAATGTCTAATAACGTTCACTATCAACGAATACGAGCGTTTTTAGACATTTTCGTACTTCTCGGAATAAAACTGTATTTTTCACGACAAAAAATATTTTATATCTCTGAAAATAAATTTATTAACGTCGGTGAGCTGGAAACGTCTAAAACGGATCACTTTCGACAAATACAAGCGTTTTTAGACATTTTCGTACTTCTCGGACTAAAACTGTATTTTTCACGACAAAAATATTTTATATCTCTGAAAATAAATTTATTAACGTCAGAGAGCTGGAAATGTCTAATAACGTTCAGTTTCAACGAATACGAGCGTTTTTAGACATTTTCGTACTTCTTGGAATAAAACTGTATTTTTAACGACAAAAAATATTATATATCTCTGGAAATAAATTTATTCAGGTAAGAAAGCTGGAAACGTCTAAATACGATCACTTTCGACGAATACAAGCGTTTTTAGATATTTTCGTACTTCTCGGACTAAAACTGCATTTTTCACAACAAAAAATATTTTTTATCTCTGAAAATAAATTTATTAACGTCAGAGAGCTGGAAATGTCTAAAAACGTTCACTTTCAACGAATAAGGGCGTTTTTAGACATTTTTGTACTTCTCGGAATAAAACTGTATTTTTCACGACAAAAAATATTTTATATCTCTGGAAATAAATTTATTCCGGTCAGAAAGCTGGAAACGTCTAAAAACGATCACTTTCGACGAATACAAGCGTTTTTAGACAATTTCGTACTTCTCGGACTAAAACTGCATTTTTCACGACAAAAAATATTTTTTATCTCTGAAAATAAATTTATTAACGTCAGAGAGCTGGAAATGTCTAAAAACGTTCACTTTCAACGAATACGAGCGTTTTTAGATATTTTCGTACTTCTCGGAATAAAACTGTATTTTTAACGACAAAAAATATTTTTTATCTCTGAAAATAAATTTATTAACGTCAGAGACCTGGAAATGTCTAAAAACGTTCACTTTCAACGAATAAGGGCGTTTTTAGACATTTTCGTACTTCTTGGAATAAAACTGTATTTTTCACGACAAATTTTTTTTTTATATCTGAAAATAAATTTATTAACGTCAGAAAGCTGGAAGCGACTAAAAATGATCGCTTTCAACGAATACGAGCGTTTTTAGGCATTTTCGTACTTCTCCGAATAAAACTGTATTTTTCACGACAAAAAATATTTTATATCTCTGGAAATAAATTTATTCAGGTCAGAAAGCGGGAAACGTCTAAAAACGATCACTTTCGACGAATACATGCGTTTTTAGACATTTTCGTACTTCTCGGACTAAAACTGTATTTTTCACGACAAAAAATATTTTATATCTCTGAAAATAAATTTATTAACATCAGAAAGCTGGAAACGTCTAAAAACGACCACTTTCGACGAATACAAGCGTTTTTAGATATTTTCGTACTTCTCGGACTAAAACTGTATTTTTCACGACAAAAAATATTTTATATCTCTGAAAATAAATTTATTAACATCAGAAAGCTGGAAACGTCTAAAAACGATCACTTTCGACGAATACAAGCGTTTTTAGACATTTTCGTACTTCTCGGACTAAAACTGTATTTTTCACGACAAAAAATATTTTTTATCTCTGAAAATAAATTTATTAACGTCAGAGAGCTGGAAATGTCTATAAACGTTCACTTTCAACGAATACGAGCGTTTTTAGACATTTTCGTACTTCTCGGAATAAAACTGTATTTTTCACGACAAAAATATTTTATATCTCTGGAAATAAATTTATTAACGTCAGAGAGCTGGAAACGTCTAAAAACGATCACTTTCGACGAATACAAGCGTTTTTAGACATTTTCGTACTTCTCGGACTAAAACTGTATTTTTCACGACAAAAAATATTTTATATCTCTGAAAATAAATTTATTAACATCAGAGAGCTGGAAATGTCTAATAACGTTCACTTTCAATGAATACAAGAGGTTTTAGACATTTTCGTACTTCTCGGACTAAAACTGCATTTTTCACAACAAAAAATATTTTATATCTCTGAAAATAAATTTATTAACGTCAGTGAGCTGGAAACGTCTAAAAAGGATCACTTTCGACAAATACAAGCGTTTTTAGACATTTTCGTACTTCTCGGACTAAAACTGCATTTTTCACAACAAAAAATATTTTTTATCTCTGAAAATAAATTTATTAACGTCAGAAAGCTGGAAACGTCTAAAAACGATCACTTTCAACGAATACGAGCGTTTTTAGACATTTTCGTACTTCTTGGAATAAAGCTGTATTTTTCACGACAAATTTTTTTTTTATATCTGAAAATAAATTTATTAACGTCAGAAAGCTGGAAGCGTCTAAAAATGATCGCTTTCAACGAATACGAGCGTTTTTAGGCATTTTCGTACTTCTCCGAATAAAACTGTATTTTTCACGACAAAAAATATTTTATATCTCTGGAAATAAATTTATTCAGGTCAGAAAGCGGGAAACGTCTAAAAACGATCACTTTCGACGAATACATGCGTTTTTAGACATTTTCGTACTTCTCGGACTAAAACTGTATTTTTCACGACAAAAAATATTTTATATCTCTGAAAATAAATTTATTAACATCAGAAAGCTGGAAACGTCTAAAAACGACCACTTTCGACGAATACAAGCGTTTTTAGATATTTTCGTACTTCTCGGACTAAAACTGTATTTTTCACGACAAAAAATATTTTATATCTCTGAAAATAAATTTATTAACATCAGAAAGCTGGAAACGTCTAAAAACGATCACTTTCGACGAATACAAGCGTTTTTAGACATTTTCGTACTTCTCGGACTAAAACTGTATTTTTCACGACAAAAAATATTTTTTATCTCTGAAAATAAATTTATTAACATCAGAAAGCTGGAAACGTCTAAAAACGATCACTTTCGACGAATACATGCGTTTTTAGACATTTTCGTACTTCTCGGACTAAAACTGTATTTTTCACGACAAAAAATATTTTATATCTCTGGAAATAAATTTATTCAGGTCAGAAAGCGGGAAACGTCTAAAAACGATCACTTTCGACGAATACATGCGTTTTTAGACATTTTCGTACTTCTCGGACTAAAACTGTATTTTTCACGACAAAAAATATTTTATATCTCTGAAAATAAATTTATTAACGTCAGAGAGCTGGAAATGTCTAATAACGTTCAGTTTCAACGAATACGAGCGTTTTTAGACATTTTCGTACTTCTTGGAATAAAACTGTATTTTTAACGACAAAAAATATTATATATCTCTGGAAATAAATTTATTCAGGTAAGAAAGCTGGAAACGTCTAAATACGATCACTTTCGACGAATACAAGCGTTTTTAGATATTTTCGTACTTCTCGGACTAAAAATGCATTTTTCACGACAAAAAATATTTTTTATCTCTGAAAATAAATTTATTAACGTCAGAAAGCTGGAAACGTCTAAAAACGATCACTTTCAACGAATAAGGGCGTTTTTAGACATTTTTGTACTTCTCGGAATAAAGCTGTATTTTTCACGACAAATTTTTTTTTTATATCTGAAAATAAATTTATTAACGTCAGAAAGCTGGAAGCGTCTAAAAATGATCGCTTTCAACGAATACGAGCGTTTTTAGGCATTTTCGTACTTCTCCGAATAAAACTGTATTTTTCACGACAAAAAATATTTTATATCTCTGGAAATAAATTTATTCAGGTCAGAAAGCGGGAAACGTCTAAAAACGATCACTTTCGACGAATACATGCGTTTTTAGACATTTTCGTACTTCTCGGACTAAAACTGTATTTTTCACGACAAAAAATATTTTATATCTCTGAAAATAAATTTATTAACATCAGAAAGCTGGAAACGTCTAAAAACGACCACTTTCGACGAATACAAGCGTTTTTAGATATTTTCGTACTTCTCGGACTAAAACTGTATTTTTCACGACAAAAAATATTTTATATCTCTGAAAATAAATTTATTAACATCAGAAAGCTGGAAACGTCTAAAAACGATCACTTTCGACGAATACAAGCGTTTTTAGACATTTTCGTACTTCTCGGACTAAAACTGTATTTTTCACGACAAAAAATATTTTTTATCTCTGAAAATAAATTTATTAACATCAGAAAGCTGGAAACGTCTAAAAACGATCACTTTCGACGAATACATGCGTTTTTAGACATTTTCGTACTTCTCGGACTAAAACTGTATTTTTCACGACAAAAAATATTTTATATCTCTGGAAATAAATTTATTCAGGTCAGAAAGCGGGAAACGTCTAAAAACGATCACTTTCGACGAATACATGCGTTTTTAGACATTTTCGTACTTCTCGGACTAAAACTGTATTTTTCACGACAAAAAATATTTTATATCTCTGAAAATAAATTTATTAACGTCAGAGAGCTGGAAATGTCTAATAACGTTCAGTTTCAACGAATACGAGCGTTTTTAGACATTTTCGTACTTCTTGGAATAAAACTGTATTTTTAACGACAAAAAATATTATATATCTCTGGAAATAAATTTATTCAGGTAAGAAAGCTGGAAACGTCTAAATACGATCACTTTCGACGAATACAAGCGTTTTTAGATATTTTCGTACTTCTCGGACTAAAAATGCATTTTTCACGACAAAAAATATTTTTTATCTCTGAAAATAAATTTATTAACGTCAGAGAGCTGGAAATGTCTAAAAACGTTCACTTTCAACGAATAAGGGCGTTTTTAGACATTTTTGTACTTCTCGGAATAAAACTGTATTTTTCACGACAAAAAATATTTTATATCTCTGGAAATAAATTTATTCCGGTCAGAAAGCTGGAAACGTCTAAAAACGATCACTTTCGACGAATACAAGCGTTTTTAGACAATTTCGTACTTCTCGGACTAAAACTGCATTTTTCACGACAAAAAATATTTTTTATCTCTGAAAATAAATTTATTAACGTCAGAGAGCTGGAAATGTCTAAAAACGTTCACTTTCAACGAATACGAGCGTTTTTAGATATTTTCGTACTTCTCGGAATAAAACTGTATTTTTAACGACAAAAAATATTTTTTATCTCTGAAAATAAATTTATTAACGTCAGAGAGCTGGAAATGTCTAAAAACGTTCACTTTCAACGAATACGAGCGTTTTTAGATATTTTCGTACTTCTTGGAATAAAACTGTATTTTTCACGACAAATTTTTTTTTTATATCTGAAAATAAATTTATTAACGTCAGAAAGCTGGAAGCGACTAAAAATGATCGCTTTCAACGAATACGAGCGTTTTTAGGCATTTTCGTACTTCTCCGAATAAAACTGTATTTTTCACGACAAAAAATATTTTATATCTCTGGAAATAAATTTATTCATGTCAGAAAGCGGGAAACGTCTAAAAACGATCACTTTCGACGAATACATGCGTTTTTAGACATTTTCGTACTTCTCGGACTAAAACTGTATTTTTCACGACAAAAAATATTTTATATCTCTGAAAATAAATTTATTAACATCAGAAAGCTGGAAACGTCTAAAAACGACCACTTTCGACGAATACAAGCGTTTTTAGATATTTTCGTACTTCTCGGACTAAAACTGTATTTTTCACGACAAAAAATATTTTATATCTCTGAAAATAAATTTATTAACATCAGAAAGCTGGAAACGTCTAAAAACGATCACTTTCGACGAATACAAGCGTTTTTAGACATTTTCGTACTTCTCGGACTAAAACTGTATTTTTCACGACAAAAAATATTTTTTATCTCTGAAAATAAATTTATTCAGGTCAGAAAGCTGGAAACGTCTAAATACGATCACTTTCGACGAATACAAGCGTTTTTAGATATTTTCGTACTTCTCGGACTAAAACTGCATTTTTCACAACAAAATATATTTTTTATCTCTGAAAATAAATTTATTAACGTCAGAGAGCTGGAAATGTCTAAAAACGTTCACATTCAACGAATAAGGGCGTTTTTAGACATTTTTGTACTTCTCGGAATAAAACTGTATTTTTCACGACAAAAAATATTTTATATCTCTGGAAATAAATTTATTCCGGTCAGAAAGCTGGAAACGTCTAAAAACGATCACTTTCGACGAATACAAGCGTTTTTAGACAATTTCGTACTTCTCGGACTAAAACTGCATTTTTCACGACAAAAAATATTTTTTATCTCTGAAAATAAATTTATTAACGTCAGAGAGCTGGAAATGTCTAAAAACGTTCACTTTCAACGAATAAGGGCGTTTTTAGACATTTTCGTACTTCTTGGAATAAAACTGTATTTTTCACGACAAATTTTTTTTTTATATCTGAAAATAAATTTATTAACGTCAGAAAGCTGGAAGCGACTAAAAATGATCGCTTTCAACGAATACGAGCGTTTTTAGGCATTTTCGTACTTCTCCGAATAAAACTGTATTTTTCACGACAAAAAATATTTTATATCTCTGGAAATAAATTTATTCAGGTCAGAAAGCTGGAAACGTCTAAATACGATCACTTTCGACGAATACAAGCGTTTTTAGATATTTTCGTACTTCTCGGACTAAAACTGCATTTTTCACAACAAAATATATTTTTTATCTCTGAAAATAAATTTATTAACGTCAGAGAGCTGGAAATGTCTAAAAACGTTCACATTCAACGAATAAGGGCGTTTTTAGACATTTTTGTACTTCTCGGAATAAAACTGTATTTTTCACGACAAAAAATATTTTATATCTCTGGAAATAAATTTATTCCGGTCAGAAAGCTGGAAACGTCTAAAAACGATCACTTTCGACGAATACAAGCGTTTTTAGACAATTTCGTACTTCTCGGACTAAAACTGCATTTTTCACGACAAAAAATATTTTTTATCTCTGAAAATAAATTTATTAACGTCAGAGAGCTGGAAATGTCTAAAAACGTTCACTTTCAACGAATACGAGCGTTTTTAGATATTTTCGTACTTCTCGGAATAAAACTGTATTTTTAACGACAAAAAATATTTTTTATCTCTGAAAATAAATTTATTAACGTCAGAGACCTGGAAATGTCTAAAAACGTTCACTTTCAACGAATAAGGGCGTTTTTAGACATTTTCGTACTTCTTGGAATAAAACTGTATTTTTCACGACAAAATTTTTTTTTATATCTGAAAATAAATTTATTAACGTCAGAAAGCTGGAAGCGACTAAAAATGATCGCTTTCAACGAATACGAGCGTTTTTAGGCATTTTCGTACTTCTCCGAATAAAACTGTATTTTTCACGACAAAAAATATTTTATATCTCTGGAAATAAATTTATTCAGGTCAGAAAGCGGGAAACGTCTAAAAACGATCACTTTCGACGAATACATGCGTTTTTAGACATTTTCGTACTTCTCGGACTAAAACTGTATTTTTCACGACAAAAAATATTTTATATCTCTGAAAATAAATTTATTAACATCAGAAAGCTGGAAACGTCTAAAAACGACCACTTTCGACGAATACCAGCGTTTTTAGATATTTTCGTACTTCTCGGACTAAAACTGTATTTTTCACGACAAAAAATATTTTATATCTCTGAAAATAAATTTATTAACATCAGAAAGCTGGAAACGTCTAAAAACGATCACTTTCGACGAATACAAGCGTTTTTAGACATTTTCGTACTTCTCGGACTAAAACTGTATTTTTCACGACAAAAAATATTTTTTATCTCTGAAAATAAATTTATTAACGTCAGAGAGCTGGAAATGTCTATATACGTTCACTTTCAACGAATACGAGCGTTTTTAGATATTTTCGTACTTCTCGGAATAAAACTGTATTTTTAACGACAAAAAATATTTTTTATGTCTGAAAATAAATTTATTAACGTCAGAAAGCTGGAAACGTCTAAAAATGATCACTTTCGACGAATACAAGCGTTTTTAGACATTTTCGTACTTCTCGGAATAAAACTGTATTTTTCACGACAAAAAATATTTTTTATCTCTGAAAATAAATTTATTAACGTCAGAAAGCTGGAAACGTCTAAAAACGATCACTTTCAACGAATACGAGCGTTTTTAGACATTTTCGTACTTCTTGGAATAAAGCTGTATTTTTCATGACAAATTTTTTTTTTATATCTGAAAATAAATTTATTAACGTCAGAAAGCTGGAAGCGTCTAAAA
Organism: Leptodirus hochenwartii; assembly: GCA_947310635.1. NCBI lineage: Eukaryota > Metazoa > Arthropoda > Insecta > Coleoptera > Leiodidae > Leptodirus > Leptodirus hochenwartii. The sequence continues at coordinate 9,026,084 of OX371188.1, forward strand.
ATGATCGCTTTCAACGAATACGAGCGTTTTTAGGCATTTTCGTACTTCTCCGAATAAAACTGTATTTTTCACGACAAAAAATATTTTATATCTCTGGAAATACATTTATTCAGGTCAGAAAGCCGGAAACGTCTAAAAACGATCACTTTCGACGAATACATGCGTTTTTAGACATTTTCGTACTTCTCGGACTAAAACTGTATTTTTCACGACAAAAAATATTTTATATCTCTGAAAATAAATTTATTAACATCAGAAAGCTGGAAACGTCTAAAAACGACCACTTTCGACGAATACAAGCGTTTTTAGATATTTTCGTACTTCTCGGACTAAAACTGTATTTTTCACGACAAAAAATATTTTATATCTCTGAAAATAAATTTATTAACATCAGAAAGCTGGAAACGTCTAAAAACGATCACTTTCGACGAATACAAGCGTTTTTAGACATTTTCGTACTTCTCGGACTAAAACTGTATTTTTCACGACAAAAAATATTTTTTATCTCTGAAAATAAATTTATTAACATCAGAAAGCTGGAAACGTCTAAAAACGATCACTTTCGACGAATACATGCGTTTTTAGACATTTTCGTACTTCTCGGACTAAAACTGTATTTTTCACGACAAAAAATATTTTATATCTCTGGAAATAAATTTATTCAGGTCAGAAAGCGGGAAACGTCTAAAAACGATCACTTTCGACGAATACATGCGTTTTTAGACATTTTCGTACTTCTCGGACTAAAACTGTATTTTTCACGACAAAAAATATTTTATATCTCTGAAAATAAATTTATTAACGTCAGAGAGCTGGAAATGTCTAATAACGTTCAGTTTCAACGAATACGAGCGTTTTTAGACATTTTCGTACTTCTTGGAATAAAACTGTATTTTTAACGACAAAAAATATTATATATCTCTGGAAATAAATTTATTCAGGTAAGAAAGCTGGAAACGTCTAAATACGATCACTTTCGACGAATACAAGCGTTTTTAGATATTTTCGTACTTCTCGGACTAAAACTGCATTTTTCACAACAAAAAATATTTTTTATCTCTGAAAATAAATTTATTAACGTCAGAGAGCTGGAAATGTCTAAAAACGTTCACTTTCAACGAATAAGGGCGTTTTTAGACATTTTTGTACTTCTCGGAATAAAACTGTATTTTTCACGACAAAAAATATTTTATATCTCTGGAAATAAATTTATTCCGGTCAGAAAGCTGGAAACGTCTAAAAACGATCACTTTCGACGAATACAAGCGTTTTTAGACAATTTCGTACTTCTCGGACTAAAACTGCATTTTTCACGACAAAAAATATTTTTTATCTCTGAAAATAAATTTATTAACGTCAGAGAGCTGGAAATGTCTAAAAACGTTCACTTTCAACGAATACGAGCGTTTTTAGATATTTTCGTACTTCTCGGAATAAAACTGTATTTTTAACGACAAAAAATATTTTTTATCTCTGAAAATAAATTTATTAACGTCAGAGACCTGGAAATGTCTAAAAACGTTCACTTTCAACGAATAAGGGCGTTTTTAGACATTTTCGTACTTCTTGGAATAAAACTGTATTTTTCACGACAAATTTTTTTTTTATATCTGAAAATAAATTTATTAACGTCAGAAAGCTGGAAGCGACTAAAAATGATCGCTTTCAACGAATACGAGCGTTTTTAGGCATTTTCGTACTTCTCCGAATAAAACTGTATTTTTCACGACAAAAAATATTTTATATCTCTGGAAATAAATTTATTCAGGTCAGAAAGCGGGAAACGTCTAAAAACGATCACTTTCGACGAATACATGCGTTTTTAGACATTTTCGTACTTCTCGGACTAAAACTGTATTTTTCACGACAAAAAATATTTTATATCTCTGAAAATAAATTTATTAACATCAGAAAGCTGGAAACGTCTAAAAACGACCACTTTCGACGAATACAAGCGTTTTTAGATATTTTCGTACTTCTCGGACTAAAACTGTATTTTTCACGACAAAAAATATTTTATATCTCTGAAAATAAATTTATTAACATCAGAAAGCTGGAAACGTCTAAAAACGATCACTTTCGACGAATACAAGCGTTTTTAGACATTTTCGTACTTCTCGGACTAAAACTGTATTTTTCACGACAAAAAATATTTTTTATCTCTGAAAATAAATTTATTAACGTCAGAGAGCTGGAAATGTCTATAAACGTTCACTTTCAACGAATACGAGCGTTTTTAGACATTTTCGTACTTCTCGGAATAAAACTGTATTTTTCACGACAAAAATATTTTATATCTCTGGAAATAAATTTATTAACGTCAGAGAGCTGGAAACGTCTAAAAACGATCACTTTCGACGAATACAAGCGTTTTTAGACATTTTCGTACTTCTCGGACTAAAACTGTATTTTTCACGACAAAAAATATTTTATATCTCTGAAAATAAATTTATTAACATCAGAGAGCTGGAAATGTCTAATAACGTTCACTTTCAATGAATACAAGAGGTTTTAGACATTTTCGTACTTCTCGGACTAAAACTGCATTTTTCACCGCAAAAAATATTTTATATCTCTGAAAATAAATTTATTAACGTCAGTGAGCTGGAAACGTCTAAAAAGGATCACTTTCGACAAATACAAGCGTTTTTAGACATTTTCGTACTTCTCGGACTAAAACTGTATTTTTCACGACAAAAATATTTTATATCTCTGAAAATAAATTTATTAACGTCAGAGAGATATATTTAATTAACGTGCTCCGCCAGAGGCACTACACGCGTTATTAACGTCAGAGAGCTGGAAATGTCTAATAACATTCACTTTCAACGAATACGAGCGTTTTTAGACATTTTCGTACTTCTTGGAATAAAACTGTATTTTTCACGACAAACATTTTTTTTATATCTGAAAATAAATTAATTAACGTCAGAAAGCTGGAAGCGTCTAAAAATGATCACTTTCAAGGAATACGAGCGTTTTTAGACATTTTCGTACTTCTCGGAATAAAACTGTATTTTTCACGACAAAAAATATTTTATATCTCTGGAAATAAATTTATTAACGTCAGAGAGCTGGAAACGTCTAAAAACGATCACTTTCAATGAATACAAGCGTTTTTAGACATTTTCGTACTTCTCGTACTAAAACTGTATTTTTCACGACAAAATATATTTTATATCTCTGGAAATAAATTTATTCAGGTCAGAAAGCGGGAAACATCTAAAAACGATCACTTTCGACGAATACATGCGTTTTTAGACATTTTCGTACTTCTCGGACTAAAACTGTATTTTTCACGACAAAAAATATTTTATATCTCTGAAAATAAATTTATTAACATCAGAAAGCTGGAAACGTCTAAAAACGATCACTTTCGACGAATACAAGCGTTTTTAGACATTTTCGTACTTCTCGGACTAAAACTGTATTTTTCACGACAAATTTTTTTTATATCTCTGAAAATAAATTTATTAACATCAGAAAGCTGGAAACGTCTAAAAACGATCACTTTCGACGAATACAAGCGTTTTTAGACATTTTCGTACTTCTCGGAATAAAACTGTATTTTTCACGACAAAAAATATTTTATATCTCTGAAAATAAATTTATTAACGTCAGAAAGCTGGAAACGTCTAAAAACGATCACTTTCAACGAATACGAGCGTTTTTAGACATTTTCGTACTTCTTGGAATAAAACTGTATTTTTCACGACAAAATTTTTTTTTATATCTGAAAATAAATTTATTAACGTCAGAAAGCTGGAAGCGTCTAAAAATGATCGCTTTCAACGAATACGAGCGTTTTTAGGCATTTTCGTACTTCTCCGAATAAAACTGTATTTTCCACGACAAACAATATTTTATATCTCTGGAATTAAATTTATTCAGGTCAGAAAGCTGGACACGTCTAAAAACGATCACTTTCGATGAATACATGCGTTTTTAGACATTTTCGTACTTCTCGGACTAAAACTGTATTTTTCACGACAAAAAATATTTTATATCTCTGAAAATAAATTTATTAACATCAGAGAGCTGGAAATGTCTAATAACGTTCACTATCAACGAATACGAGCGTTTTTAGACATTTTCGTACTTCTCGGAATAAAACTGTATTTTTCACGACAAAAAATATTTTATATCTCTGTAAATAAATTTATTAACGTCAGAGAGCTGGAAACGTCTAAAAACGATCACTTTCGACGAATACAAGCGTTTTTAGACATTTTCGTACTTCTCGGACTAAAACTGTATTTTTCACGACAAAAAATATTTTATATCTCTGAAAATAAATTTATTAACATGAGAGAGCTGGAAATGTCTAATAACGTTCACTTTCAATGAATACAAGAGGTTTTAGATATTTTCGTACTTCTCGGACTAAAACTGCATTTTTCACAACAACAAATATTTTATATCTCTGAAAATAAATTTATTAACGTCGGTGAGCTGGAAACGTCTAAAAAGGATCACTTTCGACAAATACAAGCGTTTTTAGACATTTTCGTACTTCTCGGACTAAAACTGTATTTTTCACGACAAAAATATTTTATATCTCTGAAAATAAATTTATTAACGTCAGAGAGCTGGAAATGTCTAATAACGTTCAGTTTCAACGAATACGAGCGTTTTTAGACATTTTCGTACTTCTTGGAATAAAACTGTATTTTTAACGACAAAAAATATTATATATCTCTGGAAATAAATTTATTCAGGTCAGAAAGCTGGAAACGTCTAAATACGATCACTTTCGACGAATACAAGCGTTTTTAGATATTTTCGTACTTCTCGGACTAAAACTGCATTTTTCACAACAAAATATATTTTTTATCTCTGAAAATAAATTTATTAACGTCAGAGAGCTGGAAATGTCTAAAAACGTTCACATTCAACGAATAAGGGCGTTTTTAGACATTTTTGTACTTCTCGGAATAAAACTGTATTTTTCACGACAAAAAATATTTTATATCTCTGGAAATAAATTTATTCCGGTCAGAAAGCTGGAAACGTCTAAAAACGATCACTTTCGACGAATACAAGCGTTTTTAGACAATTTCGTACTTCTCGGACTAAAACTGCATTTTTCACGACAAAAAATATTTTTTATCTCTGAAAATAAATTTATTAACGTCAGAGAGCTGGAAATGTCTAAAAACGTTCACTTTCAACGAATACGAGCGTTTTTAGATATTTTCGTACTTCTCGGAATAAAACTGTATTTTTAACGACAAAAAATATTTTTTATCTCTGAAAATAAATTTATTAACGTCAGAGACCTGGAAATGTCTAAAAACGTTCACTTTCAACGAATAAGGGCGTTTTTAGACATTTTCGTACTTCTTGGAATAAAACTGTATTTTTCACGACAAAATTTTTTTTTATATCTGAAAATAAATTTATTAACGTCAGAAAGCTGGAAGCGACTAAAAATGATCGCTTTCAACGAATACGAGCGTTTTTAGGCATTTTCGTACTTCTCCGAATAAAACTGTATTTTTCACGACAAAAAATATTTTATATCTCTGGAAATAAATTTATTCAGGTCAGAAAGCGGGAAACGTCTAAAAACGATCACTTTCGACGAATACATGCGTTTTTAGACATTTTCGTACTTCTCGGACTAAAACTGTATTTTTCACGACAAAAAATATTTTATATCTCTGAAAATAAATTTATTAACATCAGAAAGCTGGAAACGTCTAAAAACGACCACTTTCGACGAATACCAGCGTTTTTAGATATTTTCGTACTTCTCGGACTAAAACTGTATTTTTCACGACAAAAAATATTTTATATCTCTGAAAATAAATTTATTAACATCAGAAAGCTGGAAACGTCTAAAAACGATCACTTTCGACGAATACAAGCGTTTTTAGACATTTTCGTACTTCTCGGACTAAAACTGTATTTTTCACGACAAAAAATATTTTTTATCTCTGAAAATAAATTTATTAACGTCAGAGAGCTGGAAATGTCTATATACGTTCACTTTCAACGAATACGAGCGTTTTTAGATATTTTCGTACTTCTCGGAATAAAACTGTATTTTTAACGACAAAAAATATTTTTTATGTCTGAAAATAAATTTATTAACGTCAGAAAGCTGGAAACGTCTAAAAATGATCACTTTCGACGAATACAAGCGTTTTTAGACATTTTCGTACTTCTCGGAATAAAACTGTATTTTTCACGACAAAAAATATTTTTTATATCTGAAAATAAATTTATTAACGTCAGAAAGCTGGAAACGTCTAAAAACGATCACTTTCAACGAATACGAGCGTTTTTAGACATTTTCGTACTTCTTGGAATAAAGCTGTATTTTTCACGACAAAAAATATTTTATATCTCTGGAAATAAATTTATTCAGGTCAGAAAGCGGGAAACGTCTAAAAACGATCACTTTCGACGAATACATGCGTTTTTAGACATTTTCGTACTTCTCGGACTAAAACTGTATTTTTCACGACAAAAAATATTTTATATCTCTGAAAATAAATTTATTAACATCAGAAAGCTGGAAACGTCTAAAAACGACCACTTTCGACGAATACAAGCGTTTTTAGATATTTTCGTACTTCTCGGACTAAAACTGTATTTTTCACGACAAAAAATATTTTATATCTCTGAAAATAAATTTATTAACATCAGAAAGCTGGAAACGTCTAAAAACGATCACTTTCGACGAATACAAGCGTTTTTAGACATTTTCGTACTTCTCGGACTAAAACTGTATTTTTCACGACAAAAAATATTTTTTATCTCTGAAAATAAATTTATTAACATCAGAAAGCTGGAAACGTCTAAAAACGATCACTTTCGACGAATACATGCGTTTTTAGACATTTTCGTACTTCTCGGACTAAAACTGTATTTTTCACGACAAAAAATATTTTATATCTCTGGAAATAAATTTATTCAGGTCAGAAAGCGGGAAACGTCTAAAAACGACCACTTTCGACGAATACAAGCGTTTTTAGATATTTTCGTACTTCTCGGACTAAAACTGTATTTTTCACGACAAAAAATATTTTATATCTCTGAAAATAAATTTATTAACATCAGAAAGCTGGAAACGTCTAAAAACGATCACTTTCGACGAATACAAGCGTTTTTAGACATTTTCGTACTTCTCGGACTAAAACTGTATTTTTCACGACAAAAAATATTTTTTATCTCTGAAAATAAATTTATTAACGTCAGAGAGCTGGAAATGTCTATAAACGTTCACTTTCAACGAATACGAGCGTTTTTAGACATTTTCGTACTTCTCGGAATAAAACTGTATTTTTCACGACAAAAATATTTTATATCTCTGGAAATAAATTTATTAACGTCAGAGAGCTGGAAACGTCTAAAAACGATCACTTTCGACGAATACAAGCGTTTTTAGACATTTTCGTACTTCTCGGACTAAAACTGTATTTTTCACGACAAAAAATATTTTATATCTCTGAAAATAAATTTATTAACGTCAGTGAGCTGGAAACGTCTAAAAAGGATCACTTTCGACAAATACAAGCGTTTTTAGACATTTTCGTACTTCTCGGACTAAAACTGTATTTTTCACGACAAAAATATTTTATATCTCTGAAAATAAATTTATTAACGTCAGAGAGATATATTTAATTAACGTGCTCCGCCAGAGGCACTACACGCGTTATTAACGTCAGAGAGCTGGAAATGTCTAATAACGTTCACTTTCAACGAATACGAGCGTTTTTAGACATTTTCGTACTTCTTGGAATAAAACTGTATTTTTCACGACAAACATTTTTTTTATATCTGAAAATAAATTAATTAACGTCAGAAAGCTGGAAGCGTCTAAAAATGATCACTTTCAAGGAATACGAGCGTTTTTAGACATTTTCGTACTTCTCGGAATAAAACTGTATTTTTCACGACAAAAAATATTTTATATCTCTGGAAATAAATTTATTAACGTCAGAGAGCTGGAAACGTCTAAAAACGATCACTTTCAATGAATACAAGCGTTTTTAGACATTTTCGTACTTCTCGTACTAAAACTGTATTTTTCACGACAAAATATATTTTATATCTCTGGAAATAAATTTATTCAGGTCAGAAAGCGGGAAACATCTAAAAACGATCACTTTCGACGAATACATGCGTTTTTAGACATTTTCGTACTTCTCGGTCTAAAACTGTATTTTTCACGACAAAAAATATTTTATATCTCTGAAAATAAATTTATTAACATCAGAAAGCTGGAAACGTCTAAAAACGATCACTTTCGACGAATACAAGCGTTTTTAGACATTTTCGTACTTCTCGGACTAAAACTGTATTTTTCACGACAAAATTTTTTTATATCTCTGAAAATAAATTTATTAACATCAGAAAGCTGGAAACGTCTAAAAACGATCACTTTCGACGAATACAAGCGTTTTTAGACATTTTCGTACTTCTCGGACTAAAACTGTATTTTTCAAGACAAAAAATATTTTTTATCTCTGAAAATAAATTTATTAACATCAGAGAGCTGGAAATGTCTAAAAACGTTCACTTTCAACGGATACGAGCGTTTTTAGATATTTTCGTACTTCTCGGAATAAAACTGTATTTTTAACGACAAAAAATATTTTTTATCTCTGAAAATAAATTTATTAACGTCAGAAAGCTGGAAACGTCTAAAAATGATCACTTTCGACGAATACAAGCGTTTTTAGACATTTTCGTACTTCTCGGAATAAAACTGTATTTTTCACGACAAAAAATATTTTTTATCTCTGAAAATAAATTTATTAACGTCAGAAAGCTGGAAACGTCTAAAAACGATCACTTTCAACGAATACGAGCGTTTTTAGACATTTTCGTACTTCTTGGAATAAAACTGTATTTTTCACGACAAAATTTTTTTTTATATCTGAAAATAAATTTATTAACGTCAGAAAGCTGGAAGCGTCTAAAAATGATCGCTTTCAACGAATACGAGCGTTTTTAGGCATTTTCGTACTTCTCCGAATAAAACTGTATTTTCCACGACAAACAATATTTTATATCTCTGGAATTAAATTTATTCAGGTCAGAAAGCTGGAAACGTCTAAAAACGATCACTTTCGATGAATACATGCGTTTTTAGACATTTTCGTACTTCTCGGACTAAAACTGTATTTTTCACGACAAAAAATATTTTATATCTCTGAAAATAAATTTATTAACATCAGAGAGCTGGAAATGTCTAATAACGTTCACTATCAACGAATACGAGCGTTTTTAGACATTTTCGTACTTCTCGGAATAAAACTGTATTTTTCACGACAAAAAATATTTTATATCTCTGTAAATAAATTTATTAACGTCAGAGAGCTGGAAACGTCTAAAAACGATCACTTTCGACGAATACAAGCGTTTTTAGACATTTTCGTACTTCTCGGACTAAAACTGTATTTTTCACGACAAAAAATATTTTATATCTCTGAAAATAAATTTATTAACATGAGAGAGCTGGAAATGTCTAATAACGTTCACTTTCAATGAATACAAGAGGTTTTAGATATTTTCGTACTTCTCGGACTAAAACTGCATTTTTCACAACAACAAATATTTTATATCTCTGAAAATAAATTTATTAACGTCGGTGAGCTGGAAACGTCTAAAAAGGATCACTTTCGACAAATACAAGCGTTTTTAGACATTTTCGTACTTCTCGGACTAAAACTGTATTTTTCACGACAAAAATATTTTATATCTCTCAAAATAAATTTATTAACGTCAGAGAGCTGGAAATGTCTAATAACGTTCAGTTTCAACGAATACGAGCGTTTTTAGACATTTTCGTACTTCTTGGAATAAAACTGTATTTTTAACGACAAAAAATATTATATATCTCTGGAAATAAATTTATTCAGGTCAGAAAGCTGGAAACGTCTAAATACGATCACTTTCGACGAATACAAGCGTTTTTAGATATTTTCGTACTTCTCGGACTAAAACTGCATTTTTCACAACAAAATATATTTTTTATCTCTGAAAATAAATTTATTAACGTCAGAGAGCTGGAAATGTCTAAAAACGTTCACATTCAACGAATAAGGGCGTTTTTAGACATTTTTGTACTTCTCGGAATAAAACTGTATTTTTCACGACAAAAAATATTTTATATCTCTGGAAATAAATTTATTCCGGTCAGAAAGCTGGAAACGTCTAAAAACGATCACTTTCGACGAATACAAGCGTTTTTAGACAATTTCGTACTTCTCGGACTAAAACTGCATTTTTCACGACAAAAAATATTTTTTATCTCTGAAAATAAATTTATTAACGTCAGAGAGCTGGAAATGTCTAAAAACGTTCACTTTCAACGAATACGAGCGTTTTTAGATATTTTCGTACTTCTCGGAATAAAACTGTATTTTTAACGACAAAAAATATTTTTTTCTCTGAAAATAAATTTATTAACGTCAGAGACCTGGAAATGTCTAAAAACGTTCACTTTCAACGAATAAGGGCGTTTTTAGACATTTTCGTACTTCTTGGAATAAAACTGTATTTTTCACGACAAAATTTTTTTTTATATCTGAAAATAAATTTATTAACGTCAGAAAGCTGGAAGCGACTAAAAATGATCGCTTTCAACGAATACGAGCGTTTTTAGGCATTTTCGTACTTCTCCGAATAAAACTGTATTTTTCACGACAAAAAATATTTTATATCTCTGGAAATAAATTTATTCAGGTCAGAAAGCGGGAAACGTCTAAAAACGATCACTTTCGACGAATACATGCGTTTTTAGACATTTTCGTACTTCTCGGACTAAAACTGTATTTTTCACGACAAAAAATATTTTATATCTCTGAAAATAAATTTATTAACATCAGAAAGCTGGAAACGTCTAAAAACGACCACTTTCGACGAATACCAGCGTTTTTAGATATTTTCGTACTTCTCGGACTAAAACTGTATTTTTCACGACAAAAAATATTTTATATCTCTGAAAATAAATTTATTAACATCAGAAAGCTGGAAACGTCTAAAAACGATCACTTTCGACGAATACAAGCGTTTTTAGACATTTTCGTACTTCTCGGAATAAAACTGTATTTTTCACGACAAAAAATATTTTTTATCTCTGAAAATAAATTTATTAACGTCAGAAAGCTGGAAACGTCTAAAAACGATCACTTTCAACGAATACGAGCGTTTTTAGACATTTTCGTACTTCTTGGAATAAAGCTGTATTTTTCACGACAAATTTTTTTTTATATCTGAAAATAAATTTATTAACGTCAGAAAGCTGGAAGCGTCTAAAAATGATCGCTTTCAACCAATACGAGCGTTTTTAAGCATTTGCGTACTTCTCCGAATAAAACTGTATTTTTCACGACAAAAAATATTTCATATCTTTGGAAATAAATTTATTCAGGTCAGAAAGCTGGAAACGTCTAAAAACGACCACTTTCGACGAATACCAGCGTTTTTAGATATTTTCGTACTTCTCGGACTAAAACTGTATTTTTCACGACAAAAAATATTTTATATCTCTGAAAATAAATTTATTAACATCAGAAAGCTGGAAACGTCTAAAAACGATCACTTTCGACGAATACAAGCGTTTTTAGACATTTTCGTACTTCTCGGACTAAAACTGTATTTTTCACGACAAAAAATATTTTATATCTCTGAAAATAAATTTATTAACATCAGAGAGCTGGAAATGTCTAATAACGTTCACTATCAACGAATACGAGCGTTTTTAGACATTTTCGTACTTCTCGGAATAAAACTGTATTTTTCACGACAAAAAATATTTTATATCTCTGGAAATAAATTTATTAACGTCAGAGAGCTGGAAACGTCTAAAAACGATCACTTTCGACGAATACAAGCGTTTTTAGACATTTTCGTACTTCTCGGACTAAAACTGTATTTTTCACGACAAAAAATATTTTATATCTCTGGAAATAAATTTATTAACGTCAGAGAGCTGGAAACGTCTAAAAACGATCACTTTCGACGAATACAAGCGTTTTTAGACATTTTCGTACTTCTCGGACTAAAACTGTATTTTTCACGACAAAAATATTTTATATCTCTGAAAATAAATTTATTAACGTCAGAGAGATATATTTAATTAACGTGCTCCGCCAGAGGCACTACACGCGTTATTAACGTCAGAGAGCTGGAAATGTCTAATAACGTTCACTCTCAACGAATACGAGCGTTTTTAGACATTTTCGTACTTCTTGGAATAAAACTGTATTTTTCACGACAAAAATATTTTATATCTCTGAAAATAAATTTATTAACGTCAGAGAGCTGGAAATGTCTAATAACGTTCAGTTTCAACGAATACGAGCGTTTTTAGACATTTTCGTACTTCTTGGAATAAAACTGTATTTTTAACGACAAAAAATATTATATATCTCTGGAAATAAATTTATTCAGGTCAGAAAGCTGGAAACGTCTAAATACGATCACTTTCGACGAATACAAGCGTTTTTAGATATTTTCGTACTTCTCGGACTAAAACTGCATTTTTCACAACAAAATATATTTTTTATCTCTGAAAATAAATTTATTAACGTCAGAGAGCTGGAAATGTCTAAAAACGTTCACATTCAACGAATAAGGGCGTTTTTAGACATTTTTGTACTTCTCGGAATAAAACTGTATTTTTCACGACAAAAAATATTTTATATCTCTGGAAATAAATTTATTCCGGTCAGAAAGCTGGAAACGTCTAAAAACGATCACTTTCGACGAATACAAGCGTTTTTAGACAATTTCGTACTTCTCGGACTAAAACTGCATTTTTCACGACAAAAAATATTTTTTATCTCTGAAAATAAATTTATTAACGTCAGAGAGCTGGAAATGTCTAAAAACGTTCACTTTCAACGAATACGAGCGTTTTTAGATATTTTCGTACTTCTCGGAATAAAACTGTATTTTTAACGACAAAAAATATTTTTTATCTCTGAAAATAAATTTATTAACGTCAGAGACCTGGAAATGTCTAAAAACGTTCACTTTCAACGAATAAGGGCGTTTTTAGACATTTTCGTACTTCTTGGAATAAAACTGTATTTTTCACGACAAAATTTTTTTTTATATCTGAAAATAAATTTATTAACGTCAGAAAGCTGGAAGCGACTAAAAATGATCGCTTTCAACGAATACGAGCGTTTTTAGGCATTTTCGTACTTCTCCGAATAAAACTGTATTTTTCACGACAAAAAATATTTTATATCTCTGGAAATAAATTTATTCAGGTCAGAAAGCGGGAAACGTCTAAAAACGATCACTTTCGACGAATACATGCGTTTTTAGACATTTTCGTACTTCTCGGACTAAAACTGTATTTTTCACGACAAAAAATATTTTATATCTCTGAAAATAAATTTATTAACATCAGAAAGCTGGAAACGTCTAAAAACGACCACTTTCGACGAATACAAGCGTTTTTAGATATTTTCGTACTTCTCGGACTAAAACTGTATTTTTCACGATAAAAAATATTTTATATCTCTGAAAATAAATTTATTAACATCAGAAAGCTGGAAACGTCTAAAAACGATCACTTTCGACGAATACAAGCGTTTTTAGACATTTTCGTACTTCTCGGACTAAAACTGTATTTTTCACGACAAAAAATATTTTCTATCTCTGAAAATAAATTTATTAACGTCAGAGAGCTGGAAATGTCTATATACGTTCACTTTCAACGAATACGAGCGTTTTTAGATATTTTCGTACTTCTCGGAATAAAACTGTATTTTTAACGACAAAAAATATTTTTTATGTCTGAAAATAAATTTATTAACGTCAGAAAGCTGGAAACGTCTAAAAATGATCACTTTCGACGAATACAAGCGTTTTTAGACATTTTCGTACTTCTCGGAATAAAACTGTATTTTTCACGACAAAAAATATTTTATATCTTTGGAAATAAATTTATTCAGGTCAGAAAGCTGGAAACGTCTAAAACCGATCACTTTCAACGAATACATGCGTTTTTAGACATTTTCGTACTTGTCGGACTAAAACTGTATTTTTCACGACAAAAAATATTTTATATCTCTGAAAATAAATTTATTAACATCAGAAAGCTGGAAACGTCTAAAAACGATCACTTTCGACGAATACAAGCGTTTTTAGACATTTTCGTACTTCTCGGACTAAAACTGTATTTTTCACGACAAAAAATATTTTATATCTCTGAAAATAAATTTATTAACATCAGAGAGCTGGAAATGTCTAATAACGTTCACTATCAACGAATACGAGCGTTTTTAGACATTTTCGTACTTCTCGGAATAAAACTGTATTTTTCACGACAAAAAATATTTTATATCTCTGGAAATAAATTTATTAACGTCAGAGAGCTGGAAACGTCTAAAAACGATCACTTTCGACGAATACAAGCGTTTTTAGACATTTTCGTACTTCTCGGACTAAAACTGTATTTTTCACGACAAAAAATATTTTATATCTCTGGAAATAAATTTATTCAGGTCAGAAAGCTGGAAACGTCTAAAACCGATCACTTTCAACGAATACATGCGTTTTTAGACATTTTCGTACTTCTCGGACTAAAACTGTATTTTTCACGACAAAAAATATTTTATATCTCTGAAAATAAATTTATTAACATCAGAAAGCTGGAAACGTCTAAAAACGATCACTTTCGACGAATACAAGCGTTTTTAGACATTTTCGTACTTCTCGGACTAAAACTGTATTTTTCACGACAAAAAATATTTTATATCTCTGAAAATAAATTTATTAACATCAGAGAGCTGGAAATGTCTAATAACGTTCACTATCAACGAATACGAGCGTTTTTAGACATTTTCGTACTTCTCGGAATAAAACTGTATTTTTCACGACAAAAAATATTTTATATCTCTGGAAATAAATTTATTAACGTCAGAGAGCTGGAAACGTCTAAAAACGATCACTTTCGACGAATACAAGCGTTTTTAGACATTTTCGTACTTCTCGGACTAAAACTGTATTTTTCACGACAAAAAATATTTTATATCTCTGGAAATAAATTTATTAACGTCAGAGAGCTGGAAACGTCTAAAAACGATCACTTTCGACGAATACAAGCGTTTTTAGACATTTTCGTACTTCTCGGACTAAAACTGTATTTTTCACGACAAAAAATATTTTATATCTCTGGAAATAAATTTATTAACGTCAGAGAGCTGGAAACGTCTAAAAACGATCACTTTCGACGAATACAAGCGTTTTTAGACATTTTCGTACTTCTCGGACTAAAACTGTATTTTTCACGACAAAAATATTTTATATCTCTGAAAATAAATTTATTAACGTCAGAGAGATATATTTAATTAACGTGCTCCGCCAGAGGCACTACACGCGTTATTAACGTCAGAGAGCTGGAAATGTCTAATAACGTTCACTTTCAACGAATACGAGCGTTTTTAGACATTTTCGTACTTCTTGGAATAAAACTGTATTTTTCACGACAAAAATATTTTATATCTCTGAAAATAAATTTATTAACGTCAGAGAGCTGGAAATGTCTAATAACGTTCAGTTTCAACGAATACGAGCGTTTTTAGACATTTTCGTACTTCTTGGAATAAAACTGTATTTTTAACGACAAAAAATATTATATATCTCTGGAAATAAATTTATTCAGGTCAGAAAGCTGGAAACGTCTAAATACGATCACTTTCGACGAATACAAGCGTTTTTAGATATTTTCGTACTTCTCGGACTAAAACTGCATTTTTCACAACAAAATATATTTTTTATCTCTGAAAATAAATTTATTAACGTCAGAGAGCTGGAAATGTCTAAAAACGTTCACATTCAACGAATAAGGGCGTTTTTAGACATTTTTGTACTTCTCGGAATAAAACTGTATTTTTCACGACAAAAAATATTTTATATCTCTGGAAATAAATTTATTCCGGTCAGAAAGCTGGAAACGTCTAAAAACGATCACTTTCGACGAATACAAGCGTTTTTAGACAATTTCGTACTTCTCGGACTAAAACTGCATTTTTCACGACAAAAAATATTTTTTATCTCTGAAAATAAATTTATTAACGTCAGAGAGCTGGAAATGTCTAAAAACGTTCACTTTCAACTAATACGAGCGTTTTTAGATATTTTCGTACTTCTCGGAATAAAACTGTATTTTTAACGACAAAAAATATTTTTTATCTCTGAAAATAAATTTATTAACGTCAGAGACCTGGAAATGTCTAAAAACGTTCACTTTCAACGAATAAGGGCGTTTTTAGACATTTTCGTACTTCTTGGAATAAAACTGTATTTTTCACGACAAAATTTTTTTTATATCTGAAAATAAATTTATTAACGTCAGAAAGCTGGAAGCGACTAAAAATGATCGCTTTCAACGAATACGAGCGTTTTTAGGCATTTTCGTACTTCTCCGAATAAAACTGTATTTTTCACGACAAAAAATATTTTATATCTCTGGAAATAAATTTATTCAGGTCAGAAAGCGGGAAACGTCTAAAAACGATCACTTTCGACGAATACATGCGTTTTTAGACATTTTCGTACTTCTCGGACTAAAACTGTATTTTTCACGACAAAAAATATTTTATATCTCTGAAAATAAATTTATTAACATCAGAAAGCTGGAAACGTCTAAAAACGACCACTTTCGACGAATACAAGCGTTTTTAGATATTTTCGTACTTCTCGGACTAAAACTGTATTTTTCACGATAAAAAATATTTTATATCTCTGAAAATAAATTTATTAACATCAGAAAGCTGGAAACGTCTAAAAACGATCACTTTCGACGAATACAAGCGTTTTTAGACATTTTCGTACTTCTCGGACTAAAACTGTATTTTTCACGACAAAAAATATTTTATATCTCTGGAAATAAATTTATTAACGTCAGAGAGCTGGAAACGTCTAAAAACGATCACTTTCGACGAATACAAGCGTTTTTAGACATTTTCGTACTTCTTGGAATAAAACTGTATTTTTCACGACAAAAATATTTTATATCTCTGAAAATAAATTTATTAACGTCAGAGAGCTGGAAATGTCTAATAACGTTCAGTTTCAACGAATACGAGCGTTTTTAGACATTTTCGTACTTCTTGGAATAAAACTGTATTTTTAACGACAAAAAATATTATATATCTCTGGAAATAAATTTATTCAGGTCAGAAAGCTGGAAACGTCTAAATACGATCACTTTCGACGAATACAAGCGTTTTTAGATATTTTCGTACTTCTCGGACTAAAACTGCATTTTTCACAACAAAATATATTTTTTATCTCTGAAAATAAATTTATTAACGTCAGAGAGCTGGAAATGTCTAAAAACGTTCACATTCAACGAATAAGGGCGTTTTTAGACATTTTTGTACTTCTCGGAATAAAACTGTATTTTTCACGACAAAAAATATTTTATATCTCTGGAAATAAATTTATTCCGGTCAGAAAGCTGGAAACGTCTAAAAACGATCACTTTCGACGAATACAAGCGTTTTTAGACAATTTCGTACTTCTCGGACTAAAACTGCATTTTTCACGACAAAAAATATTTTTTATCTCTGAAAATAAATTTATTAACGTCAGAGAGCTGGAAATGTCTAAAAACGTTCACTTTCAACTAATACGAGCGTTTTTAGATATTTTCGTACTTCTCGGAATAAAACTGTATTTTTAACGACAAAAAATATTTTTTATCTCTGAAAATAAATTTATTAACGTCAGAGACCTGGAAATGTCTAAAAACGTTCACTTTCAACGAATAAGGGCGTTTTTAGACATTTTCGTACTTCTTGGAATAAAACTGTATTTTTCACGACAAAATTTTTTTTATATCTGAAAATAAATTTATTAACGTCAGAAAGCTGGAAGCGACTAAAAATGATCGCTTTCAACGAATACGAGCGTTTTTAGGCATTTTCGTACTTCTCCGAATAAAACTGTATTTTTCACGACAAAAAATATTTTATATCTCTGGAAATAAATTTATTCAGGTCAGAAAGCGGGAAACGTCTAAAAACGATCACTTTCGACGAATACATGCGTTTTTAGACATTTTCGTACTTCTCGGACTAAAACTGTATTTTTCACGACAAAAAATATTTTATATCTCTGAAAATAAATTTATTAACATCAGAAAGCTGGAAACGTCTAAAAACGACCACTTTCGACGAATACAAGCGTTTTTAGATATTTTCGTACTTCTCGGACTAAAACTGTATTTTTCACGATAAAAAATATTTTATATCTCTGAAAATAAATTTATTAACATCAGAAAGCTGGAAACGTCTAAAAACGATCACTTTCGACGAATACAAGCGTTTTTAGACATTTTCGTACTTCTCGGACTAAAACTGTATTTTTCACGACAAAAAATATTTTATATCTCTGGAAATAAATTTATTAACGTCAGAGAGCTGGAAACGTCTAAAAACGATCACTTTCGACGAATACAAGCGTTTTTAGACATTTTCGTACTTCTCGGAATAAAACTGTATTTTTAACGACAAAAAATATTTTTTATGTCTGAAAATAAATTTATTAACGTCAGAAAGCTGGAAACGTCTAAAAATGATCACTTTCGACGAATACAAGCGTTTTTAGACATTTTCGTACTTCTCGGAATAAAACTGTATTTTTCACGACAAAAAATATTTTTTATCTCTGAAAATAAATTTATTAACGTCAGAGAGCTGGAAATGTCTATATACGTTCACTTTCAACGAATACGAGCGTTTTTAGATATTTTCGTACTTCTCGGAATAAAACTGTATTTTTAACGACAAAAAATATTTTTTATGTCTGAAAATAAATTTATTAACGTCAGAAAGCTGGAAACGTCTAAAAATGATCACTTTCGACGAATACAAGCGTTTTTAGACATTTTCGTACTTCTCGGAATAAAACTGTATTTTTCACGACAAAAAATATTTTTTATCTCTGAAAATAAATTTATTAACGTCAGAAAGCTGGAAACGTCTAAAAACGATCACTTTCAACGAATACGAGCGTTTTTAGACATTTTCGTACTTCTTGGAATAAAGCTGTATTTTTCACGACAAATTTTTTTTTTATATCTGAAAATAAATTTATTAACGTCAGAAAGCTGGAAGCGTCTAAAAATGATCGCTTTCAACCAATACGAGCGTTTTTAAGCATTTTCGTACTTCTCCGAATAAAACTGTATTTTTCACGACAAAAAATATTTTATATCTTTGGAAATAAATTTATTCAGGTCAGAAAGCTGGAAACGTCTAAAACCGATCACTTTCAACGAATACATGCGTTTTTAGACATTTTCGTACTTCTCGGACTAAAACTGTATTTTTCACGACAAAAAATATTTTATATCTCTGAAAATAAATTTATTAACATCAGA
This sequence comes from Leptodirus hochenwartii, assembly GCA_947310635.1. NCBI lineage: Eukaryota > Metazoa > Arthropoda > Insecta > Coleoptera > Leiodidae > Leptodirus > Leptodirus hochenwartii. Next base: position 9,045,450 of record OX371188.1, read on the forward strand.
AAGCTGGAAACGTCTAAAAACGATCACTTTCGACGAATACAAGCGTTTTTAGACATTTTCGTACTTCTCGGACTAAAACTGTATTTTTCACGACAAAAAATATTTTATATCTCTGAAAATAAATTTATTAACATCAGAGAGCTGGAAATGTCTAATAACGTTCACTATCAACGAATACGAGCGTTTTTAGACATTTTCGTACTTCTCGGAATAAAACTGTATTTTTCACGACAAAAAATATTTTATATCTCTGGAAATAAATTTATTAACGTCAGAGAGCTGGAAACGTCTAAAAACGATCACTTTCGACGAATACAAGCGTTTTTAGACATTTTCGTACTTCTCGGACTAAAACTGTATTTTTCACGACAAAAAATATTTTATATCTCTGGAAATAAATTTATTAACGTCAGAGAGCTGGAAACGTCTAAAAACGATCACTTTCGACGAATACAAGCGTTTTTAGACATTTTCGTACTTCTCGGACTAAAACTGTATTTTTCACGACAAAAATATTTTATATCTCTGAAAATAAATTTATTAACGTCAGAGAGATATATTTAATTAACGTGCTCCGCCAGAGGCACTACACGCGTTATTAACGTCAGAGAGCTGGAAATGTCTAATAACGTTCACTTTCAACGAATACGAGCGTTTTTAGACATTTTCGTACTTCTTGGAATAAAACTGCATTTTTCACGACAAACATTTTTTTTATATCTGAAAATAAATTAATTAACGTCAGAAAGCTGGAAGCGTCTAAAAATGATCACTTTCAAGGAATACGAGCGTTTTTAGACATTTTCGTACTTCTCGGAATAAAACTGTATTTTTCACGACAAAAAATATTTTATATCTCTGGAAATAAATTTATTAACGTCAGAGAGCGGGAAACGTCTAAAAACGATCACTTTCAATGAATACAAGCGTTTTTAGACATTTTCGTACTTCTCGTACTAAAACTGTATTTTTCACGACGAAATATATTTTATATCTCTGAAAATAAATTTATTAACATCAGAGAGCTGGAAATGTCTAATAACGTTCACTTTCAACAAATACGAGCGTTTTTAGACATCTTCGTACTTCTCGGAATAAAACTGTATTTTTCACGATAAAAAATATTTTTTATCTCTGAAAATAAATTTATTAACGTCAGAGAGCTGGAAATGTCTAAAAACGTTCACTTTCAACGAATACGAGCGTTTTTAGGCATTTTCGTACTTCTCCGAATAAAACTGTATTTTTCACGACAAAAAATATTTTATATCTCTGTAAATAAATTTATTCAGGTCAGAAAGCTGGAAATGTCTAAAAACGATCACTTTCGACGAATACGAGCGATTTTAGACATTTTCGTACTTCTCGGACTAAAACTGTATTTTTCACGACAAAAAATATTTTATATCTCTGAAAATAAATTTATTAACATCAGAGAGCTGGAAATGTCTAATAACGTTCACTTTCAACGAATACGAGCGTTTTTAGACATTTTCGTACTTCTCGGAATAAAAATGTATTTTTCACGACAAAAAATATTTTAAATCTCTGGAAATAAATTTATTAACGTCAGAGAGCTGGAAACGTCTAAAAACGATCACTTTCAATGAATACAAGAGTTTTTAGACATTTTCGTACTTCTCGGACTAAAACTGTATTTTTCACGACAAAAAATATTTTTTATCTCTGAAAATAAATTTATTAACGTCAGAGAGCTGGAAATGTCTAATAACGTTCACTTTCAACGAATACGAGCGTTTTTTGACATTTTCGTAATTCTCGGAATAAAACTGTATTTTTCACGACAAAAATTTTTTTTTATCTCTGAAAATCAATTTATTCAGGACAGAAAGCTGGAAACGTCTAAAAACGACCACTTTCGACGAATACAAGCGTTTTTAGACATTTTCGTACTTCTCGGAATAAAACTGCATTTTTCACGACAAAAAATATTTTATATCTCTGAAAATAAATTTATTAACGTGAGAGTTCTGAAAATGTCTAAAAACGTTCACTTTCAACGAATACGAGCGTTTTTAGGCATTTTCGTACTTCTCCGATTAAAACTGTATTTTTCACGACAAAAAATATTTTATATCTCTGGAAATAAATTTATTCTGGTCAGAAAGCTGGAAACGTCTAAAAACGATCACTTTCGACAAATACAAGCGTTTTTAGACATTTTCGTACTTCTCGGAATAAAACTGCATTTTTCACGACAAAAAATATTTTATATCTCTGAAAATAAATTTATTAACGTCAGAGAGCTGGAAATGTCTAAAAACGTTCACTTTCAACGAATACGAGCGTTTTTAGACATTTTCGTTCTTCTCGGAATAAAACTGTATTTTTAACGACAAAAAATATTTTTTATCTCTGAAAATCAATTTATTATCGTCAGAGAGCTGGAAATGTCTAAAAACGTTCACTTTCAACGAATACGACCTTTTTTAGTCATTTTTGTACTTGTCGGAATAAAACTGTATTTTTCACGACAAAAAATATTTTTTATCTCTGAAAATCAATTTATTCAGGTCAGAAAGCTGGAAACGTCTAAAAACGATCACTTTCGATGAATACAAGCGTTTTTAGACATTTTCGTACTTCTCGAAATGAAACTGTATTTTTCACGACAAAAAATATTTTATATCTCTGAAAATAAATTTATTAACGTCAGAGAGCTGGAAATGTCTAGAAACGTTCACTTTCAACGAATACGAGCGTTTTTAGGCATTTTCGTACTTCTCCGAATAAAACTGTATTTTTCACGACAAAAAATATTTTATATCTCTGGAAATAAATTTATTCTGGTCAGAAAGCTGGAAACGTCTAAAAACGATCACTTTCGACAAATACAAGCGTTTTTAGACATTTTCGTACTTCTCGGACTAAAACTGCATTTTCCACAACAACAAATATTTTTTATCTCTGAAAACAAATTTATTAACGTCAGAGAGCTGGAAATGTCTAAAAACGTTCACTTTCAACGAATACGAGCGTTTTTAGGCATTTTCGTACTTCTCTGAATAAAACTGTATTTTTCACGACAAAAAATATTTTTTATCTCTGAAAATAAATTTATTAACGTCAGAAAGCTGGAAACGGCTAAAAACGATCACTTTCGACGAATACAAGCGTTTTTAGACATTTTCGTACTTCTCGGAATAAAATTGCATTTTTCACGACAAAAAATATTTTTTATCTCTGAAAATAAATTTATTAACGTCAGAGAGCTGGAAATGTCTAAAAACGTTCACTTTCAACGAATACGAGCGTTTTTAGGCATTTTCGTACTTCTCTGAATAAAACTGTATTTTTCACGACAAAAAATATTTTTTATCTCTGAAAATAAATTTATTAACGTCAGAAAGCTGGAAACGGCTAAAAACGATCACTTTCGACGAATAAAAGCGTTTTTAGACATTTTCGTACTTCTCGGAATAAAACTGCATTTTTCACGACAAAAAATATTTTATATCTCTGAAAATAAATTTATTAACGTCAGAGAGCTGGAAAAGTCTAAAAAGGACCACTTTCGACAAATACAAGCGTTTTTAGACATTTTCGTACTTCTCGGACTAAAACTGTATTTTTCACGACAAAAAATATTTTATATCTCTGAAAATAAATTTATTAACATCAGAGAGCTGGAAATGTCTAATAACGTTCACTTTCAACAAATACGGGCGTTTTTAGACATATTCGTACTTCTCGGAATAAAACTGTATTTTTCACGATAAAAAATATTTTATATCTCTGTAAATAAATTTATTCAGGTCAGAAAGCTGGAAATGTCTAAAAACGATCACTTTCGACGAATACGAGCGTTTTTAGACATTTTCGTACTTCTCGGAATAAAACTGTATTTTTAACGACAAAAAATATTTTTTATGTCTGAAAATAAATTTATTAACGTCAGAAAGCTGGAAACGTCTAAAAATGATCACTTTCGACGAATACAAGCGTTTTTAGACATTTTCGTACTTCTCGGAATAAAACTGTATTTTTCACGACAAAAAATATTTTTTATCTCTGAAAATAAATTTATTAACGTCAGAAAGCTGGAAACGTCTAAAAACGATCACTTTCAACGAATACGAGCGTTTTTAGACATTTTCGTACTTCTTGGAATAAAGCTGTATTTTTCACGACAAAAATTTTTTTTATATCTGAAAATAAATTTATTAACGTCAGAAAGCTGGAAGCGTCTAAAAATGATCGCTTTCAACCAATACGAGCGTTTTTAAGCATTTTCGTACTTCTCCGAATAAAACTGTATTTTTCACGACAAAAAATATTTTATATCTTTGGAAATAAATTTATTCAGGTCAGAAAGCTGGAAACGTCTAAAACCGATCACTTTCAACGAATACATGCGTTTTTAGACATTTTCGTACTTCTCGGACTAAAACTGTATTTTTCACGACAAAAAATATTTTATATCTCTGAAAATAAATTTATTAACATCAGAAAGCTGGAAACGTCTAAAAACGATCACTTTCGACGAATACAAGCGTTTTTAGACATTTTCGTACTTCTCGGACTAAAACTGTATTTTTCACGACAAAAAATATTTTATATCTCTGAAAATAAATTTATTAACATCAGAGAGCTGGAAATGTCTAATAACGTTCACTATCAACGAATACGAGCGTTTTTAGACATTTTCGTACTTCTCGGAATAAAACTGTATTTTTCACGACAAAAAATATTTTATATCTCTGGAAATAAATTTATTAACGTCAGAGAGCTGGAAACGTCTAAAAACGATCACTTTCGACGAATACAAGCGTTTTTAGACATTTTCGTACTTCTCGGACTAAAACTGTATTTTTCACGACAAAAAATATTTTATATCTCTGGAAATAAATTTATTAACGTCAGAGAGCTGGAAACGTCTAAAAACGATCACTTTCGACGAATACAAGCGTTTTTAGACATTTTCGTACTTCTCGGACTAAAACTGTATTTTTCACGACAAAAATATTTTATATCTCTGAAAATAAATTTATTAACGTCAGAGAGATATATTTAATTAACGTGCTCCGCCAGAGGCACTACACGCGTTATTAACGTCAGAGAGCTGGAAATGTCTAATAACGTTCACTTTCAACGAATACGAGCGTTTTTAGACATTTTCGTACTTCTTGGAATAAAACTGCATTTTTCACGACAAACATTTTTTTTATATCTGAAAATAAATTAATTAACGTCAGAAAGCTGGAAGCGTCTAAAAATGATCACTTTCAAGGAATACGAGCGTTTTTAGACATTTTCGTACTTCTCGGAATAAAACTGTATTTTTCACGACAAAAAATATTTTATATCTCTGGAAATAAATTTATTAACGTCAGAGAGCTGGAAACGTCTAAAAACGATCACTTTCAATGAATACAAGCGTTTTTAGACATTTTCGTACTTCTCGTACTAAAACTGTATTTTTCACGACGAAATATATTTTATATCTCTGAAAATAAATTTATTAACATCAGAGAGCTGGAAATGTCTAATAACGTTCACTTTCAACAAATACGAGCGTTTTTAGACATCTTCGTACTTCTCGGAATAAAACTGTATTTTTCACGATAAAAAATATTTTTTATCTCTGAAAATAAATTTATTAACGTCAGAGAGCTGGAAATGTCTAAAAACGTTCACTTTCAACGAATACGAGCGTTTTTAGGCATTTTCGTACTTCTCCGAATAAAACTGTATTTTTCACGACAAAAAATATTTTATATCTCTGTAAATAAATTTATTCAGGTCAGAAAGCTGGAAATGTCTAAAAACGATCACTTTCGACGAATACGAGCGATTTTAGACATTTTCGTACTTCTCGGACTAAAACTGTATTTTTCACGACAAAAAATATTTTATATCTCTGAAAATAAATTTATTAACATCAGAGAGCTGGAAATGTCTAATAACGTTCACTTTCAACGAATACGAGCGTTTTTAGACATTTTCGTACTTCTCGGAATAAAAATGTATTTTTCACGACAAAAAATATTTTAAATCTCTGGAAATAAATTTATTAACGTCAGAGAGCTGGAAACGTCTAAAAACGATCACTTTCAATGAATACAAGAGTTTTTAGACATTTTCGTACTTCTCGGACTAAAACTGTATTTTTCACGACAAAAAATATTTTTTATCTCTGAAAATAAATTTATTAACGTCAGAGAGCTGGAAATGTCTAATAACGTTCACTTTCAACGAATACGAGCGTTTTTTGACATTTTCGTAATTCTCGGAATAAAACTGTATTTTTCACGACAAAAATTTTTTTTTATCTCTGAAAATCAATTTATTCAGGACAGAAAGCTGGAAACGTCTAAAAACGACCACTTTCGACGAATACAAGCGTTTTTAGACATTTTCGTACTTCTCGGAATAAAACTGCATTTTTCACGACAAAAAATATTTTATATCTCTGAAAATAAATTTATTAACGTGAGAGTTCTGGAAATGTCTAAAAACGTTCACTTTCAACGAATACGAGCGTTTTTAGGCATTTTCGTACTTCTCCGATTAAAACTGTATTTTTCACGACAAAAAATATTTTATATCTCTGGAAATAAATTTATTCTGGTCAGAAAGCTGGAAACGTCTAAAAACGATCACTTTCGACAAATACAAGCGTTTTTAGACATTTTCGTACTTCTCGGAATAAAACTGCATTTTTCACGACAAAAAATATTTTATATCTCTGAAAATAAATTTATTAACGTCAGAGAGCTGGAAATGTCTAAAAACGTTCACTTTCAACGAATACGAGCGTTTTTAGACATTTTCGTTCTTCTCGGAATAAAACTGTATTTTTAACGACAAAAAATATTTTTTATCTCTGAAAATCAATTTATTATCGTCAGAGAGCTGGAAATGTCTAAAAACGTTCACTTTCAACGAATACGACCTTTTTTAGTCATTTTTGTACTTGTCGGAATAAAACTGTATTTTTCACGACAAAAAATATTTTTTATCTCTGAAAATCAATTTATTCAGGTCAGAAAGCTGGAAACGTCTAAAAACGATCACTTTCGATGAATACAAGCGTTTTTAGACATTTTCGTACTTCTCGAAATGAAACTGTATTTTTCACGACAAAAAATATTTTATATCTCTGAAAATAAATTTATTAACGTCAGAGAGCTGGAAATGTCTAGAAACGTTCACTTTCAACGAATACGAGCGTTTTTAGGCATTTTCGTACTTCTCCGAATAAAACTGTATTTTTCACGACAAAAAATATTTTATATCTCTGGAAATAAATTTATTCTGGTCAGAAAGCTGGAAACGTCTAAAAACGATCACTTTCGACAAATACAAGCGTTTTTAGACATTTTCGTAATTCTCGGACTAAAACTGCATTTTCCACAACAACAAATATTTTTTATCTCTGAAAACAAATTTATTAACGTCAGAGAGCTGGAAATGTCTAAAAACGTTCACTTTCAACGAATACGAGCGTTTTTAGGCATTTTCGTACTTCTCTGAATAAAACTGTATTTTTCACGACAAAAAATATTTTTTATCTCTGAAAATAAATTTATTAACGTCAGAAAGCTGGAAACGGCTAAAAACGATCACTTTCGACGAATACAAGCGTTTTTAGACATTTTCGTACTTCTCGGAATAAAATTGCATTTTTCACGACAAAAAATATTTTTTATCTCTGAAAATAAATTTATTAACGTCAGAGAGCTGGAAATGTCTAAAAACGTTCACTTTCAACGAATACGAGCGTTTTTAGGCATTTTCGTACTTCTCTGAATAAAACTGTATTTTCCACGACAAAAAATATTTTTTATCTCTGAAAATAAATTTATTAACGTCAGAAAGCTGGAAACGGCTAAAAACGATCACTTTCGACGAATAAAAGCGTTTTTAGACATTTTCGTACTTCTCGGAATAAAACTGCATTTTTCACGACAAAAAATATTTTATATCTCTGAAAATAAATTTATTAACGTCAGAGAGCTGGAAAAGTCTAAAAAGGATCACTTTCGACAAATACAAGCGTTTTTAGACATTTTCGTACTTCTCGGACTAAAACTGTATTTTTCACGACAAAAAATATTTTATATCTCTGAAAATAAATTTATTAACATCAGAGAGCTGGAAATGTCTAATAACGTTCACTTTCAACAAATACGGGCGTTTTTAGACATATTCGTACTTCTCGGAATAAAACTGTATTTTTCACGATAAAAAATATTTTATATCTCTGTAAATAAATTTATTCAGGTCAGAAAGCTGGAAATGTCTAAAAACGATCACTTTCGACGAATACGAGCGTTTTTAGACATTTTCGTACTTCTCGGACTAAAACTGTATTTTTCACGACAAAAAATATTTTCTATCTCTGAAAATAAATTTATTAACATCAGAGAGCTGGAAATGTCTAATAACTTTCACTTTCAACGAATACGAGCGTTTTTAGACATTTTCGTACTTCTCGGAATAAAAATGTATTTTTCACGACAAAAAATATTTTAAATCTCTGGAAATAAATTTATTAACGTCAGAGAGCTGGAAACGTCTAAAAACGATCGCTTTCAATGAATACAAGAGTTTTTAGACATTTTCGTACTTCTCGGACTAAAACTGTATTTTTCACGACAAAAAATATTTTTTATCTCTGAAAATAAATTTATTAACGTCCGAAAGCTGGAAACGTCTAAAAACGATCACTTTCGACGAATACAAGCGTTTTTAGACATTTTCGTACTTCTCGGACTAAAACTGTATTTTTCACGACAAAAAATATTTTATATCTCTGAAAATAAATTTATTAACGTCAGAGACCTGGAAATGTCTAATAACGTTCACTTTCAACAAATACGAGCGTTTTTAGACATTTTCGTACTTCTCGGACTAAAACTGTATTTTTCACGATAAAAAATATTTTTTATCTCTGAAAATAAATTTATTAACGTCAGAGAGCTGGGAACGTCTAAAAACGATCACTTTCAATGAATACAAGCGTTTTTAGACATTTTCGCACTTCTCGGAATAAAACTGCATTTTTCACGACAAAAAATATTTTATATCTCTGAAAATAAATTTATTAACGTGAGAGTTCTGGAAATGTCTAAAAACGTTCACTTTCAACGAATACGAGCGTTTTTAGGCATTTTCGTACTTCTCCGATTAAAACTGTATTTTTCACGACAAAAAATATTTTATATCTCTGGAAATAAATTTATTCTGGTCAGAAAGCTGGAAACGTCTAAAAACGATCACTTTCGACAAATACAAGCGTTTTTAGACATTTTCGTACTTCTCGGAATAAAACTGCATTTTTCACGAGAAAAAATATTTTATATCTCTGAAAATAAATTTATTAACGTCAGAAAGCTGGAAACGTCTAAAAACGATCACTTTCGATGAATACAAGCGTTTTTAGACATTTTCGTACTTCTCGAAATAAAACTGTATTTTTCACGACAAAAAATATTTTATATCTCTGAAAATAAATTTATTAACGTCAGAGAGCTGGAAATGTCTAAAAACGTTCACTTTCAACGAATACGAGCGTTTTTAGGCATTTTCGTACTTCTCCGAATAAAACTGTATTTTTCACGACAAAAAATATTTTATATATCTGGAAATAAATTTATTCTGGTCAGAAAGCTGGAAACGTCTAAAAACGATCACTTTCGACAAATACAAGCGTTTTTAGACATTTTCGTACTTCTCGGACTAAAATTGCATTTTTCACAACAAAAAATATTTTTTATCTCTGAAAATCAATTTATTATCGTCAGAGAGCTGGAAATGTCTAAAACCGTTCACTTTCAACGAATACAAGCGTTTTTAGACATTTTTGTACTTCTCGGACTAAAACTGCATTTTTCACAACAACAAATATTTTTTATCTCTGAAAATAAATTTATTAACGTCAGAGAGCTGGAAATGTCTAAAAACGTTCACTTTCAACGAATACGAGCGTTTTTAGGCATTTTCGTACTTCTCTGAATAAAACTGTATTTTTCACGACAAAAAATATTTTTTATCTCTGAAAATAAATTTATTAACGTCAGAGAGCTGGAAATGTCTAAAAACGTTCACTTTCAACGAATACGAGCGTTTTTAGGCATTTTCGTACTTCTCCGAATAAAACTGTATTTTTCACGACAAAAAATATTTTATATATCTGGAAATAAATTTATTCTGGTCAGAAAGCTGGAAACGTCTAAAAACGATCACTTTCGACAAATACAAGCGTTTTTAGACATTTTCGTACTTCTCGGACTAAAATTGCATTTTTCACAACAAAAAATATTTTTTATCTCTGAAAATCAATTTATTATCGTCAGAGAGCTGGAAATGTCTAAAACCGTTCACTTTCAACGAATACAAGCGTTTTTAGACATTTTTGTACTTCTCGGACTAAAACTGCATTTTTCACAACAACAAATATTTTTTATCTCTGAAAATAAATTTATTAACGTCAGAGAGCTGGAAATGTCTAAAAACGTTCACTTTCAACGAATACGAGCGTTTTTAGGCATTTTCGTACTTCTCTGAATAAAACTGTATTTTTCACGACAAAAAATATTTTTTATCTCTGAAAATAAATTTATTAACGTCAGAAAGCTGGAAACGGCTAAAAACGATCACTTTCGACGAATACAAGCGTTTTTATACATTTTCGTACTTCTCGGAATAAAATTGCATTTTTCACGACAAAAAATATTTTATATCTCTGAAAATAAATTTATTAACGTCAGAGTTCTCGAAATGTCTAAAAACGTTCACTTTCAACGAATACGAGCGGTTTTAGGCATTTTCGTACTTCTCCGAATAAAACTGTATTTTTCACGACAAAAAATATTTTATATCTCTGGAAATAAATTTATTCTGGTCAGAAAGCTGGAAACGTATAAAAACGATCACTTTCGACAAATACAAGCGTTTTTAGACATTTTCGTACTTCTCGGACTAAAACTGCATTTTTCACGACAAAAAATATTTTTTATCTCTGAAAATAAATTTATTAACGTCAGAGAGCTGGAAATGTCTAAAAACGTTCACTTTCAACGAATACGAGCGTTTTTAGGCATTTTCGTACTTCTCTGAATAAAACTGTATTTTTCACGACAAAAAATATTTTTTATCTCTGAAAATAAATTTATTAACGTCAGAAAGCTGGAAACGGCTAAAAACGATCACTTTCGACGAATACAAGCGTTTTTAGACATTTTCGTACTTCTCGGAATAAAACTGCATTTTTCACGACAAAAAATATTTTATATCTCTGAAAATAAATTTATTAACGTCAGAGTTCTCGAAATGTCTAAAAACGTTCACTTTCAACGAATACGAGCGTTTTTTGGCATTTTCGTACTTCTCGGAATAAAACTGTATTTTTCACGACAAAAAATAATTTTTTCTCTGAAAATCAATTTATTCAGGTCAGAAAGCTGGAAACGTCTAAAAACGATCAGTTTCGATGAATACAAGCGTTTTTAGACATTTTTGTACTTCTCGAAATAAAACTGTATTTTTCACGACAAAAAATATTTTATATCTCTGAAAATAAATTTATTAACGTCAGAGAGCTGGAAATGTCTAAAAACGTTCACTTTCAACGAATACGAGCGTTTTTAGGCATTTTCGTACTTCTCCGAATAAAACTGTATTTTTCACGACAAAAAATATTTTATATCTCTGGAAATAAATTTATTCTGGTCAGAAAGCTGGAAACGTCTAAAAACGATCACTTTCGACAAATACAAGCGTTTTTAGACATTTTCGTACTTCTCGGACTAAAATTGCATTTTTCACAACAAAAAATATTTTTTATCTCTGAAAATCAATTTATTATCGTCAGAGAGCTGGAAATGTCTAAAACCGTTCACTTTCAACGAATACAAGCGTTTTTAGACATTTTTGTACTTCTCGGACTAAAACTGCATTTTTCACAACAACAAATATTTTTTATCTCTGAAAATAAATTTATTAACGTCAGAGAGCTGGAAATGTCTAAAAACGTTCACTTTCAACGAATACGAGCGTTTTTGAGCATTTTCGTACTTCTCTGAATAAAACTGTATTTTTCACGACAAAAAATATTTTTTATCTCTGAAAATAAATTTATTAACGTCAGAAAGCTGGAAACGGCTAAAAACGATCACTTTCGACGAATACAAGCGTTTTTATACATTTTCGTACTTCTCGGAATAAAATTGCATTTTTCACGACAAAAAATATTTTATATCTCTGAAAATAAATTTATTAACGTCAGAGTTCTCGAAATGTCTAAAAACGTTCACTTTCAACGAATACGAGCGTTTTTAGGCATTTTCGTACTTCTCCGAATAAAACTGTATTTTTCACGACAAAAAATATTTTATATCTCTGGAAATAAATTTATTCTGGTCAGAAAGCTGGAAACGTATAAAAACGATCACTTTCGACAAATACAAGCGTTTTTAGACATTTTCGTACTTCTCGGACTAAAACTGCATTTTTCACGACAAAAAATATTTTTTATCTCTGAAAATAAATTTATTAACGTCAGAGAGCTGGAAATGTCTAAAAACGTTCACTTTCAACGAATACGAGCGTTTTTAGGCATTTTCGTACTTCTCTGAATAAAACTGTATTTTTCACGACAAAAAATATTTTTTATCTCTGAAAATAAATTTATTAACGTCAGAAAGCTGGAAACGGCTAAAAACGATCACTTTCGACGAATACAAGCGTTTTTAGACATTTTCGTACTTCTCGGAATAAAACTGCATTTTTCACGACAAAAAATATTTTATATCTCTGAAAATAAATTTATTAACGTCAGAGTTCTCGAAATGTCTAAAAACGTTCACTTTCAACGAATACGAGCGTTTTTAGGCATTTTCGTACTTCTCTGAATAAAACTGTATTTTTCACGACAAAAAATATTTTTTATCTCTGAAAATAAATTTATTAACGTCAGAAAGCTGGAAACGGCTAAAAACGATCACTTTCGACGAATACAAGCGTTTTTATACATTTTCGTACTTCTCGGAATAAAATTGCATTTTTCACGACAAAAAATATTTTATATCTCTGAAAATAAATTTATTAACGTCAGAGTTCTCGAAATGTCTAAAAACGTTCACTTTCAACGAATACGAGCGGTTTTAGGCATTTTCGTACTTCTCCGAATAAAACTGTATTTTTCACGACAAAAAATATTTTATATCTCTGGAAATAAATTTATTCTGGTCAGAAAGCTGGAAACGTATAAAAACGATCACTTTCGACAAATACAAGCGTTTTTAGACATTTTCGTACTTCTCGGACTAAAACTGCATTTTTCACGACAAAAAATATTTTTTATCTCTGAAAATAAATTTATTAACGTCAGAGAGCTGGAAATGTCTAAAAACGTTCACTTTCAACGAATACGAGCGTTTTTAGGCATTTTCGTACTTCTCTGAATAAAACTGTATTTTTCACGACAAAAAATATTTTTTATCTCTGAAAATAAATTTATTAACGTCAGAAAGCTGGAAACGGCTAAAAACGATCACTTTCGACGAATACAAGCGTTTTTAGACATTTTCGTACTTCTCGGAATAAAACTGCATTTTTCACGACAAAAAATATTTTATATCTCTGAAAATAAATTTATTAACGTCAGAGTTCTCGAAATGTCTAAAAACGTTCACTTTCAACGAATACGAGCGTTTTTTGGCATTTTCGTACTTCTCGGAATAAAACTGTATTTTTCACGACAAAAAATATTTTTTTCTCTGAAAATCAATTTATTCAGGTCAGAAAGCTGGAAACGTCTAAAAACGATCAGTTTCGACGAATACAAGCGTTTTTAGACATTTTTGTACTTCTCGAAATAAAACTGTATTTTTCACGACAAAAAATATTTTATATCTCTGAAAATAAATTTATTAACGTCAGAGAGCTGGAAATGTCTAAAAACGTTCACTTTCAACGAATACGAGCGTTTTTAGGCATTTTCGTACTTCTCCGAATAAAACTGTATTTTTCACGACAAAAAATATTTTATATCTCTGGAAATAAATTTATTCTGGTCAGAAAGCTGGAAACGTCTAAAAACGATCACTTTCGACAAATACAAGCGTTTTTAGACATTTTCGTACTTCTCGGACTAAAATTGCATTTTTCACAACAAAAAATATTTTTTATCTCTGAAAATCAATTTATTATCGTCAGAGAGCTGGAAATGTCTAAAACCGTTCACTTTCAACGAATACAAGCGTTTTTAGACATTTTTGTACTTCTCGGACTAAAACTGCATTTTTCACAACAACAAATATTTTTTATCTCTGAAAATAAATTTATTAACGTCAGAGAGCTGGAAATGTCTAAAAACGTTCACTTTCAACGAATACGAGCGTTTTTAGGCATTTTCGTACTTCTCTGAATAAAACTGTATTTTTCACGACAAAAAATATTTTTTATCTCTGAAAATAAATTTATTAACGTCAGAAAGCTGGAAACGGCTAAAAACGATCACTTTCGACGAATACAAGCGTTTTTATACATTTTCGTACTTCTCGGAATAAAATTGCATTTTTCACGACAAAAAATATTTTATATCTCTGAAAATAAATTTATTAACGTCAGAGAGCTGGAAATGTCTAAAAACGTTCACTTTCAACGAATACGAGCGTTTTTAGGCATTTTCGTACTTCTCCGAATAAAACTGTATTTTTCACGACAAAAAATATTTTATATCTCTGGAAATAAATTTATTCTGGTCAGAAAGCTGGAAACGTATAAAAACGATCACTTTCGACAAATACAAGCGTTTTTAGACATTTTCGTACTTCTCGGACTAAAACTGCATTTTTCACGACAAAAAATATTTTTTATCTCTGAAAATAAATTTATTAACGTCAGAGAGCTTGAAATGTCTAAAAACGTTCACTTTCAACGAATACGAGCGTTTTTAGGCATTTTCGTACTTCTCTGAATAAAACTGTATTTTTCACGACAAAAAATATTTTTTATCTCTGAAAATAAATTTATTAACGTCAGAAAGCTGGAAACGGCTAAAAACGATCACTTTCGACGAATACAAGCGTTTTTAGACATTTTCGTACTTCTCGGAATAAAACTGCATTTTTCACGACAAAAAATATTTTATATCTCTGAAAATAAATTTATTAACGTCAGAGTTCTCGAAATGTCTAAAAACGTTCACTTTCAACGAATACGAGCGTTTTTTGGCATTTTCGTACTTCTCGGAATAAAACTGTATTTTTCACGACAAATTTTTTTTTTTATCTCTGAAAATCAATTTATTCAGGTCAGAAAGCTGGAAACGTCTAAAAACGACCACTTTCGACGAATACAAGCGTTTTTAGACATTTTCGTACTTCTCGGACTAAAACTGCATTTTTCACGACAAAAAATATTTTATATCTTTGAAAATAAATTTATTAACGTCAGAGAGCTGGAAATGTCTAAAAACGTTCACTTTCAACGAATACGAGCGTTTTTAGGCATTTTCGTACTTCTCCGATTAAAACTGTATTTTTCACGACAAAAAATATTTTATATCTCTGGAAATAAATTTATTCTGGTCAGAAAGCTGGAAACGTCTAAAAACGATCACTTTCGACAAATACAAGCGTTTTTAGACATTTTCGTACTTCTCGGAATAAAACTGCATTTTTCACGACAAAAAATATTTTATATCTCTGAAAATAAATTTATTAACGTCAGAAAGCTGGAAACGGCTAAAAACGTTCACTTTCAACGAATACGAGCGTTTTTAGACATTTTTGTTCTTCTCGGAATAAAACTATATTTTTAACGACAAAAAATATTTTTTATCTCTGAAAATCAACTTATTATCGTCAGAGAGCTGGAAATGTCTAAAAACGTTCACTTTCAACGAATACGACCTTTTTTAGTCATTTTTGTACTTGTCGGAATAAAACTGTATTTTTCACGACAAAAAATATTTTTTATCTCTGAAAATCAATTTATTCAGGTCAGAAAGCTGGAAACGTCTAAAAACCACCACTTTCGACGAATACAAGCGTTTTTAGACATTTTCGTACTTCTCGGACTAAAACTGTATTTTTCACGACAAAAAATATTTTCTATCTCTGAAAATAAATTTATTAACGTCAGAGAGCTGGAAATGTCTCTATACGTTCACTTTCAACGAATACGAGCGTTTTTAGATATTTTCGTACTTCTCGGAATAAAACTGTATTTTTAACGACAAAAAATATTTTTTATGTCTGAAAATAAATTTATTAACGTCAGAAAGCTGGAAACGTCTAAAAATGATCACTTTCGACGAATACAAGCGTTTTTAGACATTTTCGTACTTCTCGGAATAAAACTGTATTTTTCACGACAAAAAATATTTTATATCTTTGGAAATAAATTTATTCAGGTCAGAAAGCTGGAAACGTCTAAAACCGATCACTTTCAACGAATACATGCGTTTTTAGACATTTTCGTAATTCTCGGACTAAAACTGTATTTTTCACGACAAAAAATATTTTATATCTCTGAAAATAAATTTATTAACATCAGAAAGCTGGAAACGTCTAAAAACGATCACTTTCGACGAATACAAGCGTTTTTAGACATTTTCGTACTTCTCGGACTAAAACTGTATTTTTCACGACAAAAAATATTTTATATCTCTGAAAATAAATTTATTAACATCAGAGAGCTGGAAATGTCTAATAACGTTCACTATCAACGAATACGAGCGTTTTTAGACATTTTCGTACTTCTCGGAATAAAACTGTATTTTTCACGACAAAAAATATTTTATATCTCTGGAAATAAATTTATTAACGTCAGAGAGCTGGAAACGTCTAAAAACGATCACTTTCGACGAATACAAGCGTTTTTAGACATTTTCGTACTTCTCGGACTAAAACTGTATTTTTCACGACAAAAAATATTTTATATCTCTGGAAATAAATTTATTCAGGTCAGAAAGCTGGAAACGTCTAAAACCGATCACTTTCAACGAATACATGCGTTTTTAGACATTTTCGTACTTCTCGGACTAAAACTGTATTTTTCACGACAAAAAATATTTTATATCTCTGAAAATAAATTTATTAACATCAGAAAGCTGGAAACGTCTAAAAACGATCACTTTCGACGAATACAAGCGTTTTTAGACATTTTCGTACTTCTCGGACTAAAACTGTATTTTTCACGACAAAAAATATTTTATATCTCTGAAAATAAATTTATTAACATCAGAGAGCTGGAAATGTCTAATAACGTTCACTATCAACGAATACGAGCGTTTTTAGACATTTTCGTACTTCTCGGAATAAAACTGTATTTTTCACGACAAAAAATATTTTATATCTCTGGAAATAAATTTATTAACGTCAGAGAGCTGGAAACGTCTAAAAACGATCACTTTCGACGAATACAAGCGTTTTTAGACATTTTCGTACTTCTCGGACTAAAACTGTATTTTTCACGACAAAAAATATTTTATATCTCTGGAAATAAATTTATTAACGTCAGAGAGCTGGAAACGTCTAAAAACGATCACTTTCGACGAATACAAGCGTTTTTAGACATTTTCGTACTTCTCGGACTAAAACTGTATTTTTCACGACAAAAAATATTTTATATCTCTGGAAATAAATTTATTAACGTCAGAGAGCTGGAAACGTCTAAAAACGATCACTTTCGACGAATACAAGCGTTTTTAGACATTTTCGTACTTCTCGGACTAAAACTGTATTTTTCACGACAAAAATATTTTATATCTCTGAAAATAAATTTATTAACGTCAGAGAGATATATTTAATTAACGTGCTCCGCCAGAGGCACTACACGCGTTATTAACGTCAGAGAGCTGGAAATGTCTAATAACGTTCACTTTCAACGAATACGAGCGTTTTTAGACATTTTCGTACTTCTTGGAATAAAACTGTATTTTTCACGACAAAAATATTTTATATCTCTGAAAATAAATTTATTAACGTCAGAGAGCTGGAAATGTCTAATAACGTTCAGTTTCAACGAATACGAGCGTTTTTAGACATTTTCGTACTTCTTGGAATAAAACTGTATTTTTAACGACAAAAAATATTATATATCTCTGGAAATAAATTTATTCAGGTCAGAAAGCTGGAAACGTCTAAATACGATCACTTTCGACGAATACAAGCGTTTTTAGATATTTTCGTACTTCTCGGACTAAAACTGCATTTTTCACAACAAAATATATTTTTTATATCTGAAAATAAATTTATTAACGTCAGAGAGCTGGAAATGTCTAAAAACGTTCACATTCAACGAATAAGGGCGTTTTTAGACATTTTTGTACTTCTCGGAATAAAACTGTATTTTTCACGACAAAAAATATTTTATATCTCTGGAAATAAATTTATTCCGGTCAGAAAGCTGGAAACGTCTAAAAACGATCACTTTCGACGAATACAAGCGTTTTTAGACAATTTCGTACTTCTCGGACTAAAACTGCATTTTTCACGACAAAAAATATTTTTTATCTCTGAAAATAAATTTATTAACGTCAGAGAGCTGGAAATGTCTAAAAACGTTCACTTTCAACTAATACGAGCGTTTTTAGATATTTTCGTACTTCTCGGAATAAAACTGTATTTTTAACGACAAAAAATATTTTTTATCTCTGAAAATAAATTTATTAACGTCAGAGACCTGGAAATGTCTAAAAACGTTCACTTTCAACGAATAAGGGCGTTTTTAGACATTTTCGTACTTCTTGGAATAAAACTGTATTTTTCACGACAAAATTTTTTTTATATCTGAAAATAAATTTATTAACGTCAGAAAGCTGGAAGCGACTAAAAATGATCGCTTTCAACGAATACGAGCGTTTTTAGGCATTTTCGTACTTCTCCGAATAAAACTGTATTTTTCACGACAAAAAATATTTTATATCTCTGGAAATAAATTTATTCAGGTCAGAAAGCGGGAAACGTCTAAAAACGATCACTTTCGACGAATACATGCGTTTTTAGACATTTTCGTACTTCTCGGACTAAAACTGTATTTTTCACGACAAAAAATATTTTATATCTCTGAAAATAAATTTATTAACATCAGAAAGCTGGAAACGTCTAAAAACGACCACTTTCGACGAATACAAGCGTTTTTAGATATTTTCGTACTTCTCGGACTAAAACTGTATTTTTCACGATAAAAAATATTTTATATCTCTGAAAATAAATTTATTAACATCAGAAAGCTGGAAACGTCTAAAAACGATCACTTTCGACGAATACAAGCGTTTTTAGACATTTTCGTACTTCTCGGACTAAAACTGTATTTTTCACGACAAAAAATATTTTTTATCTCTGAAAATAAATTTATTAACGTCAGAGAGCTGGAAATGTCTATATACGTTCACTTTCAACGAATACGAGCGTTTTTAGATATTTTCGTACTTCTCGGAATAAAACTGTATTTTTAACGACAAAAAATATTTTTTATGTCTGAAAATAAATTTATTAACGTCAGAAAGCTGGAAACGTCTAAAAATGATCACTTTCGACGAATACAAGCGTTTTTAGACATTTTCGTACTTCTCGGAATAAAACTGTATTTTTCACGACAAAAAATATTTTTTATCTCTGAAAATAAATTTATTAACGTCAGAAAGCTGGAAACGTCTAAAAACGATCACTTTCAACGAATACGAGCGTTTTTAGACATTTTCGTACTTCTTGGAATAAAGCTGTATTTTTCACGACAAAATTTTTTTTTATATCTGAAAATAAATTTATTAACGTCAGAAAGCTGGAAGCGTCTAAAAATGATCGCTTTCAACCAATACGAGCGTTTTTAAGCATTTTCGTACTTCTCCGAATAAAACTGTATTTTTCACGACAAAAAATATTTTATATCTTTGGAAATAAATTTATTCAGGTCAGAAAGCTGGAAACGTCTAAAACCGATCACTTTCAACGAATACATGCGTTTTTAGACATTTTCGTACTTCTCGGACTAAAACTGTATTTTTCACGACAAAAAATATTTTATATCTCTGAAAATAAATTTATTAACATCAGAAAGCTGGAAACGTCTAAAAACGATCACTTTCGACGAATACAAGCGTTTTTAGACATTTTCGTACTTCTCGGACTAAAACTGTATTTTTCACGACAAAAAATATTTTATATCTCTGAAAATAAATTTATTAACATCAGAGAGCTGGAAATGTCTAATAACGTTCACTATCAACGAATACGAGCGTTTTTAGACATTTTCGTACTTCTCGGAATAAAACTGTATTTTTCACGACAAAAAATATTTTATATCTCTGGAAATAAATTTATTAACGTCAGAGAGCTGGAAACGTCTAAAAACGACCACTTTCGACGAATACAAGCGTTTTTAGACATTTTCGTACTTCTCGGACTAAAACTGTATTTTTCACGACAAAAAATATTTTATATCTCTGGAAATAAATTTATTAACGTCAGAGAGCTGGAAACGTCTAAAAACGATCACTTTCGACGAATACAAGCGTTTTTAGACATTTTCGTACTTCTCGGACTAAAACTGTATTTTTCACGACAAAAATATTTTATATCTCTGAAAATAAATTTATTAACGTCAGAGAGATATATTTAATTAACGTGCTCCGCCAGAGGCACTACACGCGTTATTAACGTCAGAGAGCTGGAAATGTCTAATAACGTTCACTTTCAACGAATACGAGCGTTTTTAGACATTTTCGTACTTCTTGGAATAAAACTGCATTTTTCACGACAAACATTTTTTTTATATCTGAAAATAAATTAATTAACGTCAGAAAGCTGGAAGCGTCTAAAAATGATCACTTTCAAGGAATACGAGCGTTTTTAGACATTTTCGTACTTCTCGGAATAAAACTGTATTTTTCACGACAAAAAATATTTTATATCTCTGGAAATAAATTTATTAACGTCAGAGAGCTGGAAACGTCTAAAAACGATCACTTTCAATGAATACAAGCGTTTTTAGACATTTTCGTACTTCTCGTACTAAAACTGTATTTTTCACGACGAAATATATTTTATATCTCTGAAAATAAATTTATTAACATCAGAGAGCTGGAAATGTCTAATAACGTTCACTTTCAACAAATACGAGCGTTTTTAGACATCTTCGTACTTCTCGGAATAAAACTGTATTTTTCACGATAAAAAATATTTTTTATCTCTGAAAATAAATTTATTAACGTCAGAGAGCTGGAAATGTCTAAAAACGTTCACTTTCAACGAATACGAGCGTTTTTAGGCATTTTCGTACTTCTCCGAATAAAACTGTATTTTTCACGACAAAAAATATTTTATATCTCTGTAAATAAATTTATTCAGGTCAGAAAGCTGGAAATGTCTAAAAACGATCACTTTCGACGAATACGAGCGATTTTAGACATTTTCGTACTTCTCGGACTAAAACTGTATTTTTCACGACAAAAAATATTTTATATCTCTGAAAATAAATTTATTAACATCAGAGAGCTGGAAATGTCTAATAACGTTCACTTTCAACGAATACGAGCGTTTTTAGACATTTTCGTACTTCTCGGAATAAAAATGTATTTTTCACGACAAAAAATATTTTAAATCTCTGGAAATAAATTTATTAACGTCAGAGAGCTGGAAACGTCTAAAAACGATCACTTTCAATGAATACAAGAGTTTTTAGACATTTTCGTACTTCTCGGACTAAAACTGTATTTTTCACGACAAAAAATATTTTTTATCTCTGAAAATAAATTTATTAACGTCAGAGAGCTGGAAATGTCTAATAACGTTCACTTTCAACGAATACGAGCGTTTTTTGACATTTTCGTAATTCTCGGAATAAAACTGTATTTTTCACGACAAAAATTTTTTTTTATCTCTGAAAATCAATTTATTCAGGACAGAAAGCTGGAAACGTCTAAAAACGACCACTTTCGACGAATACAAGCGTTTTTAGACATTTTCGTACTTCTCGGAATAAAACTGCATTTTTCACGACAAAAAATATTTTATATCTCTGAAAATAAATTTATTAACGTGAGAGTTCTGGAAATGTCTAAAAACGTTCACTTTCAACGAATACGAGCGTTTTTAGGCATTTTCGTACTTCTCCGATTAAAACTGTATTTTTCACGACAAAAAATATTTTATATCTCTGGAAATAAATTTATTCTGGTCAGAAAGCTGGAAACGTCTAAAAACGATCACTTTCGACAAATACAAGCGTTTTTAGACATTTTCGTACTTCTCGGAATAAAACTGCATTTTTCACGACAAAAAATATTTTATATCTCTGAAAATAAATTTATTAACGTCAGAGAGCTGGAAATGTCTAAAAACGTTCACTTTCAACGAATACGAGCGTTTTTAGACATTTTCGTTCTTCTCGGAATAAAACTGTATTTTTAACGACAAAAAATATTTTTTATCTCTGAAAATCAATTTATTATCGTCAGAGAGCTGGAAATGTCTAAAAACGTTCACTTTCAACGAATACGACCTTTTTTAGTCATTTTTGTACTTGTCGGAATAAAACTGTATTTTTCACGACAAAAAATATTTTTTATCTCTGAAAATCAATTTATTCAGGTCAGAAAGCTGGAAACGTCTAAAAACGATCACTTTCGATGAATACAAGCGTTTTTAGACATTTTCGTACTTCTCGAAATAAAACTGTATTTTTCACGACAAAAAATATTTTATATCTCTGAAAATAAATTTATTAACGTCAGAGAGCTGGAAATGTCTAGAAACGTTCACTTTCAACGAATACGAGCGTTTTTAGGCATTTTCGTACTTCTCCGAATAAAACTGTATTTTTCACGACAAAAAATATTTTATATCTCTGGAAATAAATTTATTCTGGTCAGAAAGCTGGAAACGTCTAAAAACGATCACTTTCGACAAATACAAGCGTTTTTAGACATTTTCGTACTTCTCGGACTAAAACTGCATTTTCCACAACAACAAATATTTTTTATCTCTGAAAACAAATTTATTAACGTCAGAGAGCTGGAAATGTCTAAAAACGTTCACTTTCAACGAATACGAGCGTTTTTAGGCATTTTCGTACTTCTCTGAATAAAACTGTATTTTTCACGACAAAAAATATTTTTTATCTCTGAAAATAAATTTATTAACGTCAGAAAGCTGGAAACGGCTAAAAACGATCACTTTCGACGAATACAAGCGTTTTTAGACATTTTCGTACTTCTCGGAATAAAATTGCATTTTTCACGACAAAAAATATTTTTTATCTCTGAAAATAAATTTATTAACGTCAGAGAGCTGGAAATGTCTAAAAACGTTCACTTTCAACGAATACGAGCGTTTTTAGGCATTTTCGTACTTCTCTGAATAAAACTGTATTTTTCACGACAAAAAATATTTTTTATCTCTGAAAATAAATTTATTAACGTCAGAAAGCTGGAAACGGCTAAAAACGATCACTTTCGACGAATAAAAGCGTTTTTAGACATTTTCGTACTTCTCGGAATAAAACTGCATTTTTCACGACAAAAAATATTTTATATCTCTGAAAATAAATTTATTAACGTCAGAGAGCTGGAAAAGTCTAAAAAGGATCACTTTCGACAAATACAAGCGTTTTTAGACATTTTCGTACTTCTCGGACTAAAACTGTATTTTTCACGACAAAAAATATTTTATATCTCTGAAAATAAATTTATTAACATCAGAGAGCTGGAAATGTCTAATAACGTTCACTTTCAACAAATACGGGCGTTTTTAGACATATTCGTACTTCTCGGAATAAAACTGTATTTTTCACGATAAAAAATATTTTATATCTCTGTAAATAAATTTATTCAGGTCAGAAAGCTGGAAATGTCTATAAACGATCACTTTCGACGAATACGAGCGTTTTTAGACATTTTCGTACTTCTCGGACTAAAACTGTATTTTTCACGACAAAAAATATTTTCTATCTCTGAAAATAAATTTATTAACATCAGAGAGCTGGAAATGTCTAATAACTTTCACTTTCAACGAATACGAGCGTTTTTAGACATTTTCGTACTTCTCGGAATAAAAATGTATTTTTCACGACAAAAAATATTTTAAATCTCTGGAAATAAATTTATTAACGTCAGAGAGCTGGAAACGTCTAAAAACGATCGCTTTCAATGAATACAAGAGTTTTTAGACATTTTCGTACTTCTCGGACTAAAACTGTATTTTTCACGACAAAAAATATTTTTTATCTCTGAAAATAAATTTATTAACGTCCGAAAGCTGGAAACGTCTAAAAACGATCACTTTCGACGAATACAAGCGTTTTTAGACATTTTCGTACTTCTCGGACTAAAACTGTATTTTTCACGACAAAAAATATTTTATATCTCTGAAAATAAATTTATTAACGTCAGAGACCTGGAAATGTCTAATAACGTTCACTTTCAACAAATACGAGCGTTTTTAGACATTTTCGTACTTCTCGGACTAAAACTGTATTTTTCACGATAAAAAATATTTTTTATCTCTGAAAATAAATTTATTAACGTCAGAGAGCTGGGAACGTCTAAAAACGATCACTTTCAATGAATACAAGCGTTTTTAGACATTTTCGCACTTCTCGGAATAAAACTGCATTTTTCACGACAAAAAATATTTTATATCTCTGAAAATAAATTTATTAACGTGAGAGTTCTGGAAATGTCTAAAAACGTTCACTTTCAACGAATACGAGCGTTTTTAGGCATTTTCGTACTTCTCCGATTAAAACTGTATTTTTCACGACAAAAAATATTTTATATCTCTGGAAATAAATTTATTCTGGTCAGAAAGCTGGAAACGTCTAAAAACGATCACTTTCGACAAATACAAGCGTTTTTAGACATTTTCGTACTTCTCGGAATAAAACTGCATTTTTCACGAGAAAAAATATTTTATATCTCTGAAAATAAATTTATTAACGTCAGAAAGCTGGAAACGTCTAAAAACGATCACTTTCGATGAATACAAGCGTTTTTAGACATTTTCGTACTTCTCGAAATAAAACTGTATTTTTCACGACAAAAAATATTTTATATCTCTGAAAATAAATTTATTAACGTCAGAGAGCTGGAAATGTCTAAAAACGTTCACTTTCAACGAATACGAGCGTTTTTAGGCATTTTCGTACTTCTCCGAATAAAACTGTATTTTTCACGACAAAAAATATTTTATATATCTGGAAATAAATTTATTCTGGTCAGAAAGCTGGAAACGTCTAAAAACGATCACTTTCGACAAATACAAGCGTTTTTAGACATTTTCGTACTTCTCGGACTAAAATTGCATTTTTCACAACAAAAAATATTTTTTATCTCTGAAAATCAATTTATTATCGTCAGAGAGCTGGAAATGTCTAAAACCGTTCACTTTCAACGAATACAAGCGTTTTTAGACATTTTTGTACTTCTCGGACTAAAACTGCATTTTTCACAACAACAAATATTTTTTATCTCTGAAAATAAATTTATTAACGTCAGAGAGCTGGAAATGTCTAAAAACGTTCACTTTCAACGAATACGAGCGTTTTTAGGCATTTTCGTACTTCTCTGAATAAAACTGTATTTTTCACGACAAAAAATATTTTTTATCTCTGAAAATAAATTTATTAACGTCAGAGAGCTGGAAATGTCTAAAAACGTTCACTTTCAACGAATACGAGCGTTTTTAGGCATTTTCGTACTTCTCCGAATAAAACTGTATTTTTCACGACAAAAAATATTTTATATATCTGGAAATAAATTTATTCTGGTCAGAAAGCTGGAAACGTCTAAAAACGATCACTTTCGACAAATACAAGCGTTTTTAGACATTTTCGTACTTCTCGGACTAAAATTGCATTTTTCACAACAAAAAATATTTTTTATCTCTGAAAATCAATTTATTATCGTCAGAGAGCTGGAAATGTCTAAAACCGTTCACTTTCAACGAATACAAGCGTTTTTAGACATTTTTGTACTTCTCGGACTAAAACTGCATTTTTCACAACAACAAATATTTTTTATCTCTGAAAATAAATTTATTAACGTCAGAGAGCTGGAAATGTCTAAAAACGTTCACTTTCAACGAATACGAGCGTTTTTGGGCATTTTCGTACTTCTCTGAATAAAACTGTATTTTTCACGACAAAAAATATTTTTTATCTCTGAAAATAAATTTATTAACGTCAGAAAGCTGGAAACGGCTAAAAACGATCACTTTCGACGAATACAAGCGTTTTTATACATTTTCGTACTTCTCGGAATAAAATTGCATTTTTCACGACAAAAAATATTTTATATCTCTGAAAATAAATTTATTAACGTCAGAGTTCTCGAAATGTCTAAAAACGTTCACTTTCAACGAATACGAGCGTTTTTAGGCATTTTCGTACTTCTCCGAATAAAACTGTATTTTTCACGACAAAAAATATTTTATATCTCTGGAAATAAATTTATTCTGGTCAGAAAGCTGGAAACGTATAAAAACGATCACTTTCGACAAATACAAGCGTTTTTAGACATTTTCGTACTTCTCGGACTAAAACTGCATTTTTCACGACAAAAAATATTTTTTATCTCTGAAAATAAATTTATTAACGTCAGAGAGCTGGAAATGTCTAAAAACGTTCACTTTCAACGAATACGAGCGTTTTTAGGCATTTTCGTACTTCTCTGAATAAAACTGTATTTTTCACGACAAAAAATATTTTTTATCTCTGAAAATAAATTTATTAACGTCAGAAAGCTGGAAACGGCTAAAAACGATCACTTTCGACGAATACAAGCGTTTTTAGACATTTTCGTACTTCTCGGAATAAAACTGCATTTTTCACGACAAAAAATATTTTATATCTCTGAAAATAAATTTATTAACGTCAGAGTTCTCGAAATGTCTAAAAACGTTCACTTTCAACGAATACGAGCGTTTTTAGGCATTTTCGTACTTCTCTGAATAAAACTGTATTTTTCACGACAAAAAATATTTTTTATCTCTGAAAATAAATTTATTAACGTCAGAAAGCTGGAAACGGCTAAAAACGATCACTTTCGACGAATACAAGCGTTTTTATACATTTTCGTACTTCTCGGAATAAAATTGCATTTTTCACGACAAAAAATATTTTATATCTCTGAAAATAAATTTATTAACGTCAGAGTTCTCGAAATGTCTAAAAACGTTCACTTTCAACGAATACGAGCGGTTTTAGGCATTTTCGTACTTCTCCGAATGAAACTGTATTTTTCACGACAAAAAATATTTTATATCTCTGGAAATAAATTTATTCTGGTCAGAAAGCTGGAAACGTATAAAAACAATCACTTTCGACAAATACAAGCGTTTTTAGACATTTTCGTACTTCTCGGACTAAAACTGCATTTTTCACGACAAAAAATATTTTTTATCTCTGAAAATAAATTTATTAACGTCAGAGAGCTGGAAATGTCTAAAAACGTTCACTTTCAACGAATACGAGCGTTTTTAGGCATTTTCGTACTTCTCTGAATAAAACTGTATTTTTCACGACAAAAAATATTTTTTATCTCTGAAAATAAATTTATTAACGTCAGAAAGCTGGAAACGGCTAAAAACGATCACTTTCGACGAATACAAGCGTTTTTAGACATTTTCGTACTTCTCGGAATAAAACTGCATTTTTCACGACAAAAAATATTTTATATCTCTGAAAATAAATTTATTAACGTCAGAGTTCTCGAAATGTCTAAAAACGTTCACTTTCAACGAATACGAGCGTTTTTTGGCATTTTCGTACTTCTCGGCATAAAACTGTATTTTTCACGACAAAAAATAATTTTTTCTCTGAAAATCAATTTATTCAGGTCAGAAAGCTGGAAACGTCTAAAAACGATCAGTTTCGACGAATACAAGCGTTTTTAGACATTTTTGTACTTCTCGAAATAAAACTGTATTTTTCACGACAAAAAATATTTTATATCTCTGAAAATAAATTTATTAACGTCAGAGAGCTGGAAATGTCTAAAAACGTTCACTTTCAACGAATACGAGCGTTTTTAGGCATTTTCGTACTTCTCCGAATAAAACTGTATTTTTCACGACAAAAAATATTTTATATCTCTGGAAATAAATTTATTCTGGTCAGAAAGCTGGAAACGTCTAAAAACGATCACTTTCGACAAATACAAGCGTTTTTAGACATTTTCGTACTTCTCGGACTAAAATTGCATTTTTCACAACAAAAAATATTTTTTATCTCTGAAAATCAATTTATTATCGTCAGAGAGCTGGAAATGTCTAAAACCGTTCACTTTCAACGAATACAAGCGTTTTTAGACATTTTTGTACTTCTCGGACTAAAACTGCATTTTTCACAACAACAAATATTTTTTATCTCTGAAAATAAATTTATTAACGTCAGAGAGCTGGAAATGTCTAAAAACGTTCACTTTCAACGAATACGAGCGTTTTTGGGCATTTTCGTACTTCTCTGAATAAAACTGTATTTTTCACGACAAAAAATATTTTTTATCTCTGAAAATAAATTTATTAACGTCAGAAAGCTGGAAACGGCTAAAAACGATCACTTTCGACGAATACAAGCGTTTTTATACATTTTCGTACTTCTCGGAATAAAATTGCATTTTTCACGACAAAAAATATTTTATATCTCTGAAAATAAATTTATTAACGTCAGAGTTCTCGAAATGTCTAAAAACGTTCACTTTCAACGAATACGAGCGTTTTTAGGCATTTTCGTACTTCTCCGAATAAAACTGTATTTTTCACGACAAAAAATATTTTATATCTCTGGAAATAAATTTATTCTGGTCAGAAAGCTGGAAACGTATAAAAACGATCACTTTCGACAAATACAAGCGTTTTTAGACATTTTCGTACTTCTCGGACTAAAACTGCATTTTTCACGACAAAAAATATTTTTTATCTCTGAAAATAAATTTATTAACGTCAGAGAGCTGGAAATGTCTAAAAACGTTCACTTTCAACGAATACGAGCGTTTTTAGGCATTTTCGTACTTCTCTGAATAAAACTGTATTTTTCACGACAAAAAATATTTTTTATCTCTGAAAATAAATTTATTAACGTCAGAAAGCTGGAAACGGCTAAAAACGATCACTTTCGACGAATACAAGCGTTTTTAGACATTTTCGTACTTCTCGGAATAAAACTGCATTTTTCACGACAAAAAATATTTTATATCTCTGAAAATAAATTTATTAACGTCAGAGTTCTCGAAATGTCTAAAAACGTTCACTTTCAACGAATACGAGCGTTTTTAGGCATTTTCGTACTTCTCTGAATAAAACTGTATTTTTCACGACAAAAAATATTTTTTATCTCTGAAAATAAATTTATTAACGTCAGAAAGCTGGAAACGGCTAAAAACGATCACTTTCGACGAATACAAGCGTTTTTATACATTTTCGTACTTCTCGGAATAAAATTGCATTTTTCACGACAAAAAATATTTTATATCTCTGAAAATAAATTTATTAACGTCAGAGTTCTCGAAATGTCTAAAAACGTTCACTTTCAACGAATACGAGCGGTTTTAGGCATTTTCGTACTTCTCCGAATAAAACTGTATTTTTCACGACAAAAAATATTTTATATCTCTGGAAATAAATTTATTCTGGTCAGAAAGCTGGAAACGTATAAAAACAATCACTTTCGACAAATACAAGCGTTTTTAGACATTTTCGTACTTCTCGGACTAAAACTGCATTTTTCACGACAAAAAATATTTTTTATCTCTGAAAATAAATTTATTAACGTCAGAGAGCTGGAAATGTCTAAAAACGTTCACTTTCAACGAATACGAGCGTTTTTAGGCATTTTCGTACTTCTCTGAATAAAACTGTATTTTTCACGACAAAAAATATTTTTTATCTCTGAAAATAAATTTATTAACGTCAGAAAGCTGGAAACGGCTAAAAACGATCACTTTCGACGAATACAAGCGTTTTTAGACATTTTCGTACTTCTCGGAATAAAACTGCATTTTTCACGACAAAAAATATTTTATATCTCTGAAAATAAATTTATTAACGTCAGAGTTCTCGAAATGTCTAAAAACGTTCACTTTCAACGAATACGAGCGTTTTTTGGCATTTTCGTACTTCTCGGAATAAAACTGTATTTTTCACGACAAAAAATAATTTTTTCTCTGAAAATCAATTTATTCAGGTCAGAAAGCTGGAAACGTCTAAAAACGATCAGTTTCGACGAATACAAGCGTTTTTAGACATTTTTGTACTTCTCGAAATAAAACTGTATTTTTCACGACAAAAAATATTTTATATCTCTGAAAATAAATTTATTAACGTCAGAGAGCTGGAAATGTCTAAAAACGTTCACTTTCAACGAATACGAGCGTTTTTAGGCATTTTCGTACTTCTCCGAATAAAACTGTATTTTTCACGACAAAAAATATTTTATATCTCTGGAAATAAATTTATTCTGGTCAGAAAGCTGGAAACGTCTAAAAACGATCACTTTCGACAAATACAAGCGTTTTTAGACATTTTCGTACTTCTCGGACTAAAATTGCATTTTTCACAACAAAAAATATTTTTTATCTCTGAAAATCAATTTATTATCGTCAGAGAGCTGGAAATGTCTAAAACCGTTCACTTTCAACGAATACAAGCGTTTTTAGACATTTTTGTACTTCTCGGACTAAAACTGCATTTTTCACAACAACAAATATTTTTTATCTCTGAAAATAAATTTATTAACGTCAGAGAGCTGGAAATGTCTAAAAACGTTCACTTTCAACGAATACGAGCGTTTTTAGGCATTTTCGTACTTCTCTGAATAAAACTGTATTTTTCACGACAAAAAATATTTTTTATCTCTGAAAATAAATTTATTAACGTCAGAAAGCTGGAAACGGCTAAAAACGATCACTTTCGACGAATACAAGCGTTTTTATACATTTTCGTACTTCTCGGAATAAAATTGCATTTTTCACGACAAAAAATATTTTATATCTCTGAAAATAAATTTATTAACGTCAGAGAGCTGGAAATGTCTAAAAACGTTCACTTTCAACGAATACGAGCGTTTTTAGGCATTTTCGTACTTCTCCGAATAAAACTGTATTTTTCACGACAAAAAATATTTTATATCTCTGGAAATAAATTTATTCTGGTCAGAAAGCTGGAAACGTATAAAAACGATCACTTTCGACAAATACAAGCGTTTTTAGACATTTTCGTACTTCTCGGACTAAAACTGCATTTTTCACGACAAAAAATATTTTTTATCTCTGAAAATAAATTTATTAACGTCAGAGAGCTTGAAATGTCTAAAAACGTTCACTTTCAACGAATACGAGCGTTTTTAGGCATTTTCGTACTTCTCTGAATAAAACTGTATTTTTCACGACAAAAAATATTTTTTATCTCTGAAAATAAATTTATTAACGTCAGAAAGCTGGAAACGGCTAAAAACGATCACTTTCGACGAATATAAGCGTTTTTAGACATTTTCGTACTTCTCGGAATAAAACTGCATTTTTCACGACAAAAAATATTTTATATCTCTGAAAATAAATTTATTAACGTCAGAGTTCTCGAAATGTCTAAAAACGTTCACTTTCAACGAATACGAGCGTTTTTTGGCATTTTCGTACTTCTCGGAATAAAACTGTATTTTTCACGACAATTTTTTTTTTTTATCTCTGAAAATCAATTTATTCAGGTCAGAAAGCTGGAAACGTCTAAAAACGACCACTTTCGACGAATACAAGCGTTTTTAGACATTTTCGTACTTCTCGGACTAAAACTGCATTTTTCACGACAAAAAATATTTTATATCTTTGAAAATAAATTTATTAACGTCAGAGAGCTGGAAATGTCTAAAAACGTTCACTTTAAACGAATACGAGCGTTTTTAGGCATTTTCGTACTTCTCCGATTAAAACTGTATTTTTCACGACAAAAAATATTTTATATCTCTGGAAATAAATTTATTCTGGTCAGAAAGCTGGAAACGTCTAAAAACGATCACTTTCGACAAATACAAGCGTTTTTAGACATTTTCGTACTTCTCGGAATAAAACTGCATTTTTCACGACAAAAAATATTTTATATCTCTGAAAATAAATTTATTAACGTCAGAAAGCTGGAAACGGCTAAAAACGTTCACTTTCAACGAATACGAGCGTTTTTAGACATTTTCGTTCTTCTCGGAATAAAACTGTATTTTTAACGACAAAAAATATTTTTTATCTCTGAAAATCAATTTATTATCGTCAGAGAGCTGGAAATGTCTAAAAACGTTCACTTTCAACGAATACGACCTTTTTTAGTCATTTTTGTACTTGTCGGAATAAAACTGTATTTTTCACGACAAAAAATATTTTTTATCTCTGAAAATCAATTTATTCAGGTCAGAAAGCTGGAAACGTCTAAAAACCACCACTTTCGACGAATACAAGCGTTTTTAGACATTTTCGTACTTCTCGGAATAAAACTGCATTTTTCACGACAAAAAATATTTTATATCTCTGAAAATAAATTTATTAACGTCAGAGAGCTGGAAATGTCTAAAAAGTTCACTTTCAACGAATACGAGCGTTTTTAGGCATTTTCGTACTTCTCCGAATAAAACTGTATTTTTCACGACAAAAAATATTTTATATCTCTGGAAATAAATTTATTCTGGTCAGAAAGCTGGAAACGTCTAAAAACGATCACTTTCGACAAATACAAGCGTTTTTAGACATTTTCGTACTTCTCGGACTAAAATTGCATTTTTCACAACAACAAATATTTTTTATCTCTGAAAATCAATTTATTATCGTCAGAGAGCTGGAAATGTCTAAAAACGTTCACTTTCAACGAATACAAGCGTTTTTAAACATTTTCGTACTTCTCGGACTAAAACTGCATTTTTCACAACTAAAAATATTTTTTATCTCTGAAAATAAATTTATTAACGTCAGAGAGCTGGAAATGTCTAAAAACGTTCACTTTCAACGAATACGAGCGTTTTTAGACATTTTCGTTCTTCTCGGAATAAAACTGTATTTTTAACGACAAAAAATTTTTTTATCTCTGAAAATAAATTTATTAACGTCATAAGCTGAAAACGGCGAAAAACGATCACTTTCGACGAATACAAGCGTTTTTAGACATTTTCGTACTTCTCGGAATAAAACAGCATTTTTCACGACAAAAAATATTTTATATCTCTGAAAATAAATTTATTAGCGTCAGAGTTCTGGCAATGTCTAAAAACGTTCACTTTCAACGAATACGAGCGTTTTTTGGCATTTTCGTACTTCTCGGAATAAAACTGTATTTTTCACGACAAAATTTTTTTTTTATCTCTGAAAATCAATTTATTCAAGTCAGAAAGCTGGAAACGTCTAAAAACCACCACTTTCGACGAATACAAGCGTTTTTAGACATTTTCGTACTTCTCGGAATAAAACTGCATTTTTCACGACAAAAAATATTTTATATCTCTGAAAATAAATTTATTAACGTGAGAGAGCTGGAAATGTCTAAAAACGTTGACTTTCAACGAATACGAGCGTTTTTAGGCATTTTCGCACTTCTCCGAATAAAACTGTATTTTTCACGGCAAAAAATATTTTATATCTCTGGAAATAAATTTATTCTGGTCAGAAAGCTGGAAACGTCTAAAAACGATCACTTTCGACAAATACAAGTGTTTTTAGACATTTTCGTACTTCTCGGACTAAAATTGCATTTTTCACAACAAAAAATATTTTTTATCTCTGAAAATCAATTTATTATCGTCAGAGAGCTGGAAATGTCTAAAACCGTTCACTTTCAACGAATACAAGCGTTTTTAGACATTTTTGTACTTCTCGGACTAAAACTGCATTTTTCACAACAACAAATATTTTTTATCTCTGAAAATAAATTTATTAACGTCAGAGAGCTGGAAATGTCTAAAGACGTTCACTTTCAACGAATACGAGCGTTTTTAGACATTTTCGTTCTTCTCGGAATAAAACTGCATTTTTCACGACAAAAAATATTTATTATCTCTGAAAATAAATTTATTAACGTCAGAGTTCTGGAAATGTCTAAAAACGTTCACTTTCAACGAATACGAGCGTTTTTAGACATTTTCGTTCTTCTCGGAATAAAACTGCATTTTTCACGACAAAAAATATTTATTATCTCTGAAAATAAATTTATTAACGTCAGAGTTCTGGAAATGTCTAAAAACGATCACTTTCGACGAATACAAGCGTTTTTAGACATTTTCGTACTTCTCGGAATAAAACTGCATTTTTCACGGCAAAAAATATTTTATATCTCTGAAAATAAATTTATTAACGTCAGAGTTCTGGAAATGTCTAAAAACGTTCACTTTCAACGAATACGAGCGTTTTTTGGCATTTTCGTACTTCTCGGAATAAAACTGTATTTTTCACGACAAAATTTTTTTTTATCTCTGAAAATCAATTTATTCAGGTCAGAAAGCTGGAAACGTCTAAAAACGACCACTTTCGACGAATACAAGCGTTTTTAGACATTTTCGTACTTCTCGGACTAAAACTGCATTTTTCACGACAAAAAATATTTTATATCTTTGAAAATAAATTTATTAACGTCAGAGAGCTGGAAATGTCTAAATACGTTCACTTTCAACGAATACGAGCGTTTTTAGGCATTTTCGTACTTCTCCGAATAAAACTGTATTTTTCACGACAAAAATATTTTATATCTCTGGAAATAAATTTATTCTGGTCAGAAAGCTGGAAACGTCTAAAAACGATCACTTTCGACAAATACAAGCGTTTTTAGACATTTTCGTACTTCTCGGAATAAAACTGAATTTTTCACGACAAAAAATATTTTATATCTCTGAAAATAAATTTATTAACGTCAGAGAGCTGGAAATGTCTAAAAACGTTCACTTTTTAACGAATACGAGCGTTTTTAGGCATTTTCGTACTTCTCCGAATAAAACTGTATTTTTCACGACAAAAAATATTTTATATCTCTGGAAATAAATTTATTCTGGTCAGAAAGCTGGAAACGTCTAAAAACGATCACTTTCGACAAATACAAGCGTTTTTAGACATTTTCGTACTTCTCGGACTAAAACTGCATTTTTCACAACAAAAAATATTTTTTATCTCTGAAAATCAATTTATTATCGTCAGAAAGCTGGAAACGGCTAAAAACGATCACTTTCGACGAATACAAGCGTTTTTAGACATTTTCGTACTTCTCGGACTAAAACTGCATTTTTCACAACAAAAAATATTTTTTATCTCTGAAAATAAATTTATTAACGTCAGAGTTCTCGAAATGTCTAAAAACGTTCACTTTCAACGAATACGAGCGTTTTTTGGCATTTTCGTACTTCTCTGAATAAAACTGTATTTTTCACGACAAAAAATATTTTTTATCTCTGAAAATAAATTTATTAACGTCAGAAAGCTGGAAACGGCTAAAAACGATCACTTTCGACGAATACAAGCGTTTTTAGACATTTTCGTACTTCTCGGACTAAAACTGCATTTTTCACAACAAAAAATATTTTTTATCTCTGAAAATCAATTTATTATCGTCAGAGAGCTTGAAATGTCTAAAAACGTTCACTTTCAACGAATACGAGCGTTTTTAGTCATTTTTGTACTTCTCGGAATAAAACTGTATTTTTCACGACAAAAAATATTTTTTATCTCTGAAAATCAATTTATTCAGGTCAGAAAGCTGGAAACGTCTAAAAACGACCACTTTCGACGAATACAAGCGTTTTTAGACAATTTCGTACTTCTCGGACTAAAACTGCATTTTTCACGACAAAAAATATTTTTTATCTCTGGAAATAAATTTATTAACGTCAGAGAGCTGGAAATGTCTAAAAACGTTCACTTTCAACGAATACGAGCGTTTTTAAGCATTTTCGTACTTCTCTGAATAAAACTGTATTTTTCACGACAAAAAATATTTTATATCTCTGGAAATAAATTTATTCTGGTCAGAAAGCTGGAAACGTCTAAAAACGATCACTTTCGACAAATACAAGCGTTTTTAGACATTTTCGTACTTCTCGGACTAAAATTGCATTTTTCACAACAACAAATATTTTTTATCTCTGAAAATCAATTTATTATCGTCAGAGAGCTGGAAATGTCTAAAAACGTTCACTTTCAACGAATACAAGCGTTTTTAAACATTTTCGTACTTCTCGGACTAAAACTGCATTTTTCACAACTAAAAATATTTTTTATCTCTGAAAATAAATTTATTAACGTCAGAGAGCTGGAAATGTCTAAAAACGTTCACTTTCAACGAATACGAGCGTTTTTAGACATTTTCGTTCTTCTCGGAATAAAACTGTATTTTTAACGACAAAAAATTTTTTTATCTCTGAAAATAAATTTATTAACGTCATAAGCTGAAAACGGCGAAAAACGATCACTTTCGACGAATACAAGCGTTTTTAGACATTTTCGTACTTCTCGGAATAAAACAGCATTTTTCACGACAAAAAATATTTTATATCTCTGAAAATAAATTTATTAGCGTCAGAGTTCTGGCAATGTCTAAAAACGTTCACTTTCAACGAATACGAGCGTTTTTTGGCATTTTCGTACTTCTCGGAATAAAACTGTATTTTTCACGACAAAATTTTTTTTTTATCTCTGAAAATCAATTTATTCAAGTCAGAAAGCTGGAAACGTCTAAAAACCACCACTTTCGACGAATACAAGCGTTTTTAGACATTTTCGTACTTCTCGGAATAAAACTGCATTTTTCACGACAAAAAATATTTTATATCTCTGAAAATAAATTTATTAACGTGAGAGAGCTGGAAATGTCTAAAAACGTTGACTTTCAACGAATACGAGCGTTTTTAGGCATTTTCGCACTTCTCCGAATAAAACTGTATTTTTCACGGCAAAAAATATTTTATATCTCTGGAAATAAATTTATTCTGGTCAGAAAGCTGGAAACGTCTAAAAACGATCACTTTCGACAAATACAAGTGTTTTTAGACATTTTCGTACTTCTCGGACTAAAATTGCATTTTTCACAACAAAAAATATTTTTTATCTCTGAAAATCAATTTATTATCGTCAGAGAGCTGGAAATGTCTAAAACCGTTCACTTTCAACGAATACAAGCGTTTTTAGACATTTTTGTACTTCTCGGACTAAAACTGCATTTTTCACAACAACAAATATTTTTTATCTCTGAAAATAAATTTATTAACGTCAGAGAGCTGGAAATGTCTAAAGACGTTCACTTTCAACGAATACGAGCGTTTTTAGACATTTTCGTTCTTCTCGGAATAAAACTGCATTTTTCACGACAAAAAATATTTATTATCTCTGAAAATAAATTTATTAACGTCAGAGTTCTGGAAATGTCTAAAAACGTTCACTTTCAACGAATACGAGCGTTTTTAGACATTTTCGTTCTTCTCGGAATAAAACTGCATTTTTCACGACAAAAAATATTTATTATCTCTGAAAATAAATTTATTAACGTCAGAGTTCTGGAAATGTCTAAAAACGATCACTTTCGACGAATACAAGCGTTTTTAGACATTTTCGTACTTCTCGGAATAAAACTGCATTTTTCACGGCAAAAAATATTTTATATCTCTGAAAATAAATTTATTAACGTCAGAGTTCTGGAAATGTCTAAAAACGTTCACTTTCAACGAATACGAGCGTTTTTTGGCATTTTCGTACTTCTCGGAATAAAACTGTATTTTTCACGACAAAATTTTTTTTTATCTCTGAAAATCAATTTATTCAGGTCAGAAAGCTGGAAACGTCTAAAAACGACCACTTTCGACGAATACAAGCGTTTTTAGACATTTTCGTACTTCTCGGACTAAAACTGCATTTTTCACGACAAAAAATATTTTATATCTTTGAAAATAAATTTATTAACGTCAGAGAGCTGGAAATGTCTAAATACGTTCACTTTCAACGAATACGAGCGTTTTTAGGCATTTTCGTACTTCTCCGAATAAAACTGTATTTTTCACGACAAAAATATTTTATATCTCTGGAAATAAATTTATTCTGGTCAGAAAGCTGGAAACGTCTAAAAACGATCACTTTCGACAAATACAAGCGTTTTTAGACATTTTCGTACTTCTCGGAATAAAACTGAATTTTTCACGACAAAAAATATTTTATATCTCTGAAAATAAATTTATTAACGTCAGAGAGCTGGAAATGTCTAAAAACGTTCACTTTTTAACGAATACGAGCGTTTTTAGGCATTTTCGTACTTCTCCGAATAAAACTGTATTTTTCACGACAAAAAATATTTTATATCTCTGGAAATAAATTTATTCTGGTCAGAAAGCTGGAAACGTCTAAAAACGATCACTTTCGACAAATACAAGCGTTTTTAGACATTTTCGTACTTCTCGGACTAAAACTGCATTTTTCACAACAAAAAATATTTTTTATCTCTGAAAATCAATTTATTATCGTCAGAGAGCTTGAAATGTCTAAAAACGTTCACTTTCAACGAATACGAGCGTTTTTAGTCATTTTTGTACTTCTCTGAATAAAACTGTATTTTTCACGACAAAAAATATTTTATATCTCTGGAAATAAATTTATTCTGGTCAGAAAGCTGGAAACGTCTAAAAACGATCACTTTCGACAAATACAAGCGTTTTTAGACATTTTCGTACTTCTCGGACTAAAACTGCATTTTTCACAACAAAAAATATTTTTTATCTCTGAAAATAAATTTATTAACGTCAGAGAGCTGGAAATGTCTAAAAACGTTCACTTTCAACGAATACGAGCGTTTTTAGGCATTTTCGTACTTCTCGGAATAAAACTGTATTTTTCACGACAAAAAATATTTTTTATCTCTGAAAATCAATTTATTCAGGTCAGAAAGCTGGAAACGTCTAAAAACGACCACTTTCGACGAATACAAGCGTTTTTAGACATTTTCGTACTTCTCGGACTAAAACTGCATTTTTCACGACAAAAAATATTTTATATCTTTGAAAATGAATTTATAACGTCAGAGAGCTGGAAAGGTCTAAAAACGTTCACTTTCAACGAATACGAGCGTTTTTAGGCATTTTTGTACTTCTCGGAATAAAACTGTATTTTTCACGACAAAAAATATTTTTTATCTCTGAAAATCAATTTATTCAGGTCAGAAAGCTGGAAACGTCTAAAAACGACCACTTTCGACGAATACAAGCGTTTTTAGACATTTTCGTACTCCTCGGACTAAAACTGCATTTTTCACGACAAAAAATATTTTATATCTCTGAAAATAAATTTATTAACGTGAGAGAGCTGGAAATGTCTAAAAACGTTGACTTTCAACGAATACGAGCGTTTTTAGGCATTTTCGCACTTCTCCGAATAAAACTGTATTTTTCACGGCAAAAAATATTTTATATCTCTGGAAATAAATTTATTCTGGTCAGAAAGCTGGAAACGTCTAAAAACGATCACTTTCGACAAATACAAGTGTTTTTAGACATTTTCGTACTTCTCGGACTAAAATTGCATTTTTCACAACAAAAAATATTTTTTATCTCTGAAAATCAATTTATTAACGTCAGAGAGCTGCAAATGTCTAAAGACGTTCACTTTCAACGAATACGAGCGTTTTTAGACATTTTCGTTCTTCTCGGAATAAAACTGTATTTTTAACGACAAAAATTATTTTTTATCTCTGAACATAAATTTATTAACGTCAGAAAGCTGGAAACGGCTAAAAACGATCACTTTCGACGAATACAAGCGTTTTTAGACATTTTCGTACTTCTCGGAATAAAACTGCATTTTTCACGACAAAAAATATTTATTATCTCTGAAAATAAATTTATTAACGTCAGAGTTCTGGAAATGTCTAAAAACGTTCACTTTCAACGAATACGAGCGTTTTTAGACATTTTTGTTCTTCTCGGAATAAAACTGTATTTTTAACGACAAAAAATATTTTTCATCTCTGAAAATAAATTTATTAACGTCAGAAAGCTGGAAACAGCTAAAAACGATCACTTTCGACGAATACAAGCGTTTTTAGACATTTTCGTACTTCTCGGAATAAAACTGCATTTTTCACGGCAAAAAATATTTTATATCTCTGAAAATAAATTTATTAACGTCAGAGTTCTGGAAATGTCTAAAAACGTTCACTTTCAACGAATACGAGCGTTTTTTGGCATTTTCGTACTTCTCGGAATAAAACTGTATTTTTCACGACAAAATTTTTTTTTATCTCTGAAAATCAATTTATTCAGGTCAGAAAGCTGGAAACGTCTAAAAACGACCACTTTCGACGAATACAAGCGTTTTTAGACATTTTCGTACTTCTCGGACTAAAACTGCATTTTTCACGACAAAAAATATTTTATATCTTTGAAAATAAATTTATTAACGTCAGAGAGCTGGAAATGTCTAAATACGTTCACTTTCAACGAATACGAGCGTTTTTAGGCATTTTCGTACTTCTCCGAATAAAACTGTATTTTTCACGACAAAAATATTTTATATCTCTGGAAATAAATTTATTCTGGTCAGAAAGCTGGAAACGTCTAAAAACGATCACTTTCGACAAATACAAGCGTTTTTAGACATTTTCGTACTTCTCGGACTAAAACTGCATTTTTCACAACAAAAAATATTTTTTATCTCTGAAAATCAATTTATTATCGTCAGAGAGCTTGAAATGTCTAAAAACGTTCACTTTCAACGAATACGAGCGTTTTTAGTCATTTTTGTACTTCTCTGAATAAAACTGTATTTTTCACGACAAAAAATATTTTATATCTCTGGAAATAAATTTATTCTGGTCAGAAAGCTGGAAACGTCTAAAAACGATCACTTTCGACAAATACAAGCGTTTTTAGACATTTTCGTACTTCTCGGACTAAAACTGCATTTTTCACAACAACAAATATTTTTTATCTCTGAAAATAAATTTATTAACGTCAGAGAGCTGGAAATGTCTAAAAACGTTCACTTTCAACGAATACGAGCGTTTTTAGGCATTTTCGTACTTCTCGGAATAAAACTGTATTTTTCACGACAAAAAATATTTTTTATCTCTGAAAATCAATTTATTCAGGTCAGAAAGCTGGAAACGTCTAAAAACGACCACTTTCGACGAATACAAGCGTTTTTAGACATTTTCGTACTTCTCGGACTAAAACTGCATTTTTCACGACAAAAAATATTTTATATCTTTGAAAATGAATTTATAACGTCAGAGAGCTGGAAAGGTCTAAAAACGTTCACTTTCAACGAATACGAGCGTTTTTAGGCATTTTCGCACTTCTCCGAATAAAACTGTATTTTTCACGGCAAAAAATATTTTATATCTCTGGAAATAAATTTATTCTGGTCAGAAAGCTGGAAACGTCTAAAAACGATCACTTTCGACAAATACAAGTGTTTTTAGACATTTTCGTACTTCTCGGACTAAAATTGCATTTTTCACAACAAAAAATATTTTTTATCTCTGAAAATCAATTTATTAACGTCAGAGAGCTGCAAATGTCTAAAGACGTTCACTTTCAACGAATACGAGCGTTTTTAGACATTTTCGTACTTCTCGGAATAAAACTGCATTTTTCACGGCAAAAAATATTTTATATCTCTGAAAATAAATTTATTAACGTCAGAGTTCTGGAAATGTCTAAAAACGTTCACTTTCAACGAATACGAGCGTTTTTTGGCATTTTCGTACTTCTCGGAATAAAACTGTATTTTTCACGACAAAATTTTTTTTTATCTCTGAAAATCAATTTATTCAGGTCAGAAAGCTGGAAACGTCTAAAAACGACCACTTTCGACGAATACAAGCGTTTTTAGACATTTTCGTACTTCTCGGACTAAAACTGCATTTTTCACGACAAAAAATATTTTATATCTTTGAAAATAAATTTATTAACGTCAGAGAGCTGGAAATGTCTAAATACGTTCACTTTCAACGAATACGAGCGTTTTTAGGCATTTTCGTACTTCTCCGAATAAAACTGTATTTTTCACGACAAAAATATTTTATATCTCTGGAAATAAATTTATTCTGGTCAGAAAGCTGGAAACGTCTAAAAACGATCACTTTCGACAAATACAAGCGTTTTTAGACATTTTCGTACTTCTCGGACTAAAACTGCATTTTTCACAACAAAAAATATTTTTTATCTCTGAAAATCAATTTATTATCGTCAGAGAGCTTGAAATGTCTAAAAACGTTCACTTTCAACGAATACGAGCGTTTTTAGTCATTTTTGTACTTCTCTGAATAAAACTGTATTTTTCACGACAAAAAATATTTTATATCTCTGGAAATAAATTTATTCTGGTCAGAAAGCTGGAAACGTCTAAAAACGATCACTTTCGACAAATACAAGCGTTTTTAGACATTTTCGTACTTCTCGGACTAAAACTGCATTTTTCACAACAACAAATATTTTTTATCTCTGAAAATAAATTTATTAACGTCAGAGAGCTGGAAATGTCTAAAAACGTTCACTTTCAACGAATACGAGCGTTTTTAGGCATTTTCGTACTTCTCGGAATAAAACTGTATTTTTCACGACAAAAAATATTTTTTATCTCTGAAAATCAATTTATTCAGGTCAGAAAGCTGGAAACGTCTAAAAACGACCACTTTCGACGAATACAAGCGTTTTTAGACATTTTCGTACTTCTCGGACTAAAACTGCATTTTTCACGACAAAAAATATTTTATATCTTTGAAAATGAATTTATAACGTCAGAGAGCTGGAAAGGTCTAAAAACGTTCACTTTCAACGAATACGAGCGTTTTTAGGCATTTTCGCACTTCTCCGAATAAAACTGTATTTTTCACGGCAAAAAATATTTTATATCTCTGGAAATAAATTTATTCTGGTCAGAAAGCTGGAAACGTCTAAAAACGATCACTTTCG
This sequence comes from Leptodirus hochenwartii, assembly GCA_947310635.1. Lineage (NCBI taxonomy): Eukaryota > Metazoa > Arthropoda > Insecta > Coleoptera > Leiodidae > Leptodirus > Leptodirus hochenwartii. The sequence continues at coordinate 9,088,326 of OX371188.1, forward strand.
ACAAATACAAGTGTTTTTAGACATTTTCGTACTTCTCGGACTAAAATTGCATTTTTCACAACAAAAAATATTTTTTATCTCTGAAAATCAATTTATTAACGTCAGAGAGCTGCAAATGTCTAAAGACGTTCACTTTCAACGAATACGAGCGTTTTTAGACATTTTCGTTCTTCTCGGAATAAAACTGTATTTTTAACGACAAAAATTATTTTTTATCTCTGAACATAAATTTATTAACGTCAGAAAGCTTGAAACGGCTAAAAACGATCACTTTCGACGAATACAAGCGTTTTTAGACATTTTCGTACTTCTCGGAATAAAACTGCATTTTTCACGACAAAAAATATTTATTATCTCTGAAAATAAATTTATTAACGTCAGAGTTCTGGAAATGTCTAAAAACGTTCACTTTCAACGAATACGAGCGTTTTTAGACATTTTTGTTCTTCTCGGAATAAAACTGTATTTTTAACGACAAAAAATATTTTTCATCTCTGAAAATAAATTTATTAACGTCAGAAAGCTGGAAACAGCTAAAAACGATCACTTTCGACGAATACAAGCGTTTTTAGACATTTTCGTACTTCTCGGAATAAAACTGCATTTTTCACGGCAAAAAATATTTTATATCTCTGAAAATAAATTTATTAACGTCAGAGTTCTGGAAATGTCTAAAAACGTTCACTTTCAACGAATACGAGCGTTTTTTGGCATTTTCGTACTTCTCGGAATAAAACTGTATTTTTCACGACAAAATTTTTTTTTATCTCTGAAAATCAATTTATTCAGGTCAGAAAGCTGGAAACGTCTAAAAACGACCACTTTCGACGAATACAAGCGTTTTTAGACATTTTCGTACTTCTCGGACTAAAACTGCATTTTTCACGACAAAAAATATTTTATATCTTTGAAAATAAATTTATTAACGTCAGAGAGCTGGAAATGTCTAAATACGTTCACTTTCAACGAATACGAGCGTTTTTAGGCATTTTCGTACTTCTCCGAATAAAACTGTATTTTTCACGACAAAAATATTTTATATCTCTGGAAATAAATTTATTCTGGTCAGAAAGCTGGAAACGTCTAAAAACGATCACTTTCGACAAATACAAGCGTTTTTAGACATTTTCGTACTTCTCGGACTAAAACTGCATTTTTCACAACAAAAAATATTTTTTATCTCTGAAAATCAATTTATTATCGTCAGAGAGCTTGAAATGTCTAAAAACGTTCACTTTCAACGAATACGAGCGTTTTTAGTCATTTTTGTACTTCTCTGAATAAAACTGTATTTTTCACGACAAAAAATATTTTATATCTCTGGAAATAAATTTATTCTGGTCAGAAAGCTGGAAACGTCTAAAAACGATCACTTTCGACAAATACAAGCGTTTTTAGACATTTTCGTACTTCTCGGACTAAAACTGCATTTTTCACAACAACAAATATTTTTTATCTCTGAAAATAAATTTATTAACGTCAGAGAGCTGGAAATGTCTAAAAACGTTCACTTTCAACGAATACGAGCGTTTTTAGGCATTTTCGTACTTCTCGGAATAAAACTGTATTTTTCACGACAAAAAATATTTTTTATCTCTGAAAATCAATTTATTCAGGTCAGAAAGCTGGAAACGTCTAAAAACGACCACTTTCGACGAATACAAGCGTTTTTAGACATTTTCGTACTTCTCGGACTAAAACTGCATTTTTCACGACAAAAAATATTTTATATCTTTGAAAATGAATTTATAACGTCAGAGAGCTGGAAAGGTCTAAAAACGTTCACTTTCAACGAATACGAGCGTTTTTAGGCATTTTTGTACTTCTCGGAATAAAACTGTATTTTTCACGACAAAAAATATTTTTTATCTCTGAAAATCAATTTATTCAGGTCAGAAAGCTGGAAACGTCTAAAAACGACCACTTTCGACGAATACAAGCGTTTTTAGACATTTTCGTACTCCTCGGACTAAAACTGCATTTTTCACGACAAAAAATATTTTTTATCTCTGAAAATAAATTTATTAACGTCAGAGAGCTGGAAATGTCTAAAAACGTTCACTTTCAACGAATACGAGCGTGTTTAGGCATTTTCGTACTTCTCTGCATAAAACTGTATTTTTCACGACAAAAAATATTTTATATCTCTGGAAATAAATTTATTCTGGTCAGAAAGCTGGAAACGTCTAAAAACGATCACTTTCGACAAATACAAGCGTTTTTAGACATTTTCGTACTTCTCGGACTAAAACTGCATTTTTCACAACAAAAAATATTTTTTATCTCTGAAAATAAATTTATTAACGTCAGAGAGCTGGAAATGTCTGAAAACGTTCACTTTCAACGAATACGAGCGTTTTTAGACATTTTCGTTCTTCTCGGAATAAAACTGTATTTTTAACGACAAAAAATATTTTTTATCTCTGAAAATAAATTTATTAACGTCAGAAAGCTGGAAACGGCTAAAAACGATCACTTTCGACGAATACAAGCGTTTTTAGACATTTTCGTACTTCTCGGAATAAAACTGCATTTTTCAGGACAAAAAATATTTTATATCTCTGAAAATAAATTTATTAACGTCAGAGAGCTGGAAATGTCTAAAAACGTTCACTTTCAACGAATACGAGCGTTTTTAGGCATTTTCGTACTTCTCCGAATAAAACTGTATTTTTCACGACAAAAAATATTTTATATCTCTGGAAATAAATTTATTCTGGTCAGAAAGCTGGAAACGTCTAAAAACGATCACTTTCGACAAATACAAGCGTTTTTAGACATTTTCGTACTTCTCGGACTAAAATTGCATTTTTCACAACAAAAAATATTTTTTATCTCTTAAAATCAATTTATTATCGTCAGAGAGCTGGAAATGTCTAAAAACGTTCACTTTCAACGAATACAAGCGTTTTTAGACATTTTTGTACTTCTCGGACTAAAACTGCATTTTTCACAACAACAAATATTTTTTATCTCAGAAAATAAATTTATTAACGTCAGAGATCTGGAAACGGCTAAAAACGATCACTTTCGACGAATACAAGCGTTTTTAGACATTTTCGTACTTCTTGGAATAAAACTGTATTTTTCACGACAAAAAATATTTATTATCTCTGAAAATAAATTTATTAACGTCAGAGTTCTGGAAATGTCTAAAAACGTTCACTTTCAACGAATACGAGCGTTTTTAGACATTTACGTACTTCTCGGAATAAAACTGCATTTTTCACGACAAAAAATATTTTATATCTCTGAAAATAAATTTATTAACGTCAGAGAGCTGGAAATGTCTAAAAACGTTCACTTTCAACGAATATGAGCGTTTTTAGGCATTTTCGTACTTTTCCAAATAAAACTGTATTTTTCACGACAAAAAATATTTTATATCTCTGGAAATAAATTTATTCTGGTCAGAAAGCTGGAAACGTCTAAAAACGATCACTTTCGACAAATACAAGCGTTTTTAGACATTTTCGTACTTCTCGGACTAAAACTGCATTTTTCACAACAAAAAATATTTTTTATCTCTGAAAATCAATTTATTATCGTCAGAGAGGTTGAAATGTCTAAAAACGTTCACTTTCAACGAATACGAGCGATTTTAGTCATTTTTGTACTTCTCGGAATAAAACTGTATTTTTCACGACAAAAAATATTTTTTATCTCTGAAAATCAATTTATTCAGGTCAGAAAGCTGGAAACGTCTAAAAACGACCACTTTCGACGAATACAAGCGTTTTTAGACATTTTCGTACTTCTCGGACTAAAACTGCATTTTTCACGACAAAAAATATTTTTTATCTCTGAAAATAAATTGATTAACGTCAGAGAGCTGGAAATGTCTAAAAACGTTCACATTCAACGAATACGAGCGTTTTTTGGCATTTTCGTAATTCTCTGAATAAAACTGTATTTTTCACGACAAAAAATATTTTATATCTCTGGAAATAAATTTATTCTGGTCAGAAAGCTGGAAACGTCTAAAAACGATCACTTTCGACAAATACAAGCGTTTTTAGACATTTTCGTACTTCTCGGACTAAAACTGCATTTTTCACAACAAAAAATATTTTTTATCTCTGAAAATAAATTTATTAACGTCAGAGAGCTGGAAATGTCTAAAAACGTTCACTTTCAACGAATACGAGCGTTTTTAGACATTTTCGTTCTTCTCGGAATAAAACTGTATTTTTAACGACAAAAAATATTTTTTATCTCTGAAAATAAATTTATTAACGTCAGAAAGCTGGAAACGGCTAAAAACGATCACTTTCGACGAATACAAGCGTTTTTAGACATTTTCGTACTTCTCGGAATAAAACTGCATTTTTCAGGACAAAAAATATTTTATATCTCTGAAAATAAATTTATTATCGTCAGAGAGGTTGAAATGTCTAAAAACGTTCACTTTCAACGAATACGAGCGATTTTAGTCATTTTTGTACTTCTCGGAATAAAACTGTATTTTTCACGACAAAAAATATTTTTTATCTCTGAAAATCAATTTATTCAGGTCAGAAAGCTGGAAACGTCTAAAAACGACCACTTTCGACGAATACAAGCGTTTTTAGACATTTTCGTACTTCTCGGACTAAAACTGCATTTTTCACGACAAAAAATATTTTTTATCTCTGAAAATAAATTGATTAACGTCAGAGAGCTGGAAATGTCTAAAAACGTTCACATTCAACGAATACGAGCGTTTTTTGGCATTTTCGTAATTCTCTGAATAAAACTGTATTTTTCACGACAAAAAATATTTTATATCTCTGGAAATAAATTTATTCTGGTCAGAAAGCTGGAAACGTCTAAAAACGATCACTTTCGACAAATACAAGCGTTTTTAGACATTTTCGTACTTCTCGGACTAAAACTGCATTTTTCACAACAAAAAATATTTTTTATCTCTGAAAATAAATTTATTAACGTCAGAGAGCTGGAAATGTCTAAAAACGTTCACTTTCAACGAATACGAGCGTTTTTAGGCATTTTCGTACTTCTCGGAATAAAACTGTATTTTTCACGACAAAAAATATTTTATATCTTTGAAAATAAATTCAGTAACGTCAGAGAGCTGGAAATGTCTAAAAACGTTCACTTTCAACGAATACGAGCGTTTTTAGGCATTTTCGTACTTCTCCGAATAAAACTGTATTTTTCACGACAAAAAATATTTTTTATCTCTGAAAATCAATTTATTCAGGTCAGAAAGCTGGAAACGTCTAAAAACGACCACTTTCGACGAATACAAGCGTTTTTAGACATTTTCGTACTTCTCGGACTAAAACTGCATTTTTCACGACAAAAAATATTTTATATCTTTGAAAATAAATTTATAACGTCAGAGAGCTGGAAAGGTCTAAAAACGTTCACTTTCAACGAATACGAGCGTTTTTAGGCATTTTTGTACTTCTCGGAATAAAACTGTATTTTTCACGACAAAAAATATTTTTTATCTCTGAAAATCAATTTATTCAGGTCAGAAAGCTGGAAACGTCTAAAAACGACCACTTTCGACGAATACAAGCGTTTTTAGACATTTTCGTACTCCTCGGACTAAAACTGCATTTTTCACGACAAAAAATATTTTTTATCTCTGAAAATAAATTTATTAACGTCAGAGAGCTGGAAATGTCTAAAAACGTTCACTTTCAACGAATACGAGCGTTTTTAGGCATTTTCGTACTTCTCTGAATAAAACTGTATTTTTCACGACAAAAAATATTTTATATCTCTGGAAATAAATTTATTCTGGTCAGAAAGCTGGAAACGTCTAAAAACGATCACTTTCGACAAATACAAGCGTTTTTAGACATTTTCGTACTTCTCGGACTAAAATTGCATTTTTCACAACAACAAATATTTTTTATCTCTGAAAATCAATTTATTATCGTCAGAGAGCTGGAAATGTCTAAAAACTTTCACTTTCAACGAATACAAGCGGTTCTAGACATTTTCGTACTTCTCGGACTAAAACTGCATTTTTCACAACAAAAAATATTTTTTATCTCTGAAAATAAATTTATTAACGTCAGAGAGCTGGAAATGTCTAAAAACGTTCACTTTCAACGAATACGAGCGTTTTTAGACATTTTCGTTCTTCTCGGAATAAAACTGTATTTTTAACGACAAAAAATATTTTTTATCTCTGAAAATAAAATTATTAACGTCAGAAAGCTGGAAACGGCTAAAAACGACCACTTTCGACAAATACAAGCGTTTTTAGACATTTTCGTACTTCTCGGACTAAAATTGCATTTTTCACAACAAAAAATATTTTTTATCTCTTAAAATCAATTTATTATCGTCAGAGAGCTGGAAATGTCTAAAAACGTTCACTTTCAACGAATACAAGCGTTTTTAGACATTTTTGTACTTCTCGGACTAAAACTGCATTTTTCACAACAACAAATTTTTTTTATCTCAGAAAATAAATTTATTAACGTCAGAGATCTGGAAACGGCTAAAAACGATCACTTTCGACGAATACAAGCGTTTTTAGACATTTTCGTACTTCTTGGAATAAAACTGTATTTTTCACGACAAAAAATATTTATTATCTCTGAAAATAAATTTATTAACGTCAGAGTTCTGGAAATGTCTAAAAACGTTCACTTTCAACGAATACGAGCGTTTTTAGACATTTACGTACTTCGCGGAATAAAACTGCATTTTTCACGACAAAAAATATTTTATATCTCTGAAAATAAATTTATTAACGTCAGAGAGCTGGAAATGTCTAAAAACGTTCACTTTCAACGAATATGAGCGTTTTTAGGCATTTTCGTACTTCTCCAAATAAAACTGTATTTTTCACGACAAAAAATATTTTATATCTCTGGAAATAAATTTATTCTGGTCAGAAAGCTGGAAACGTCTAAAAACGATCACTTTCGACAAATACAAGCGTTTTTAGACATTTTCGTACTTCTCGGACTAAAACTGCATTTTTCACAACAAAAAATATTTTTTATCTCTGAAAATCAATTTATTATCGTCAGAGAGGTTGAAATGTCTAAAAACGTTCACTTTCAACGAATACGAGCGATTTTAGTCATTTTTGTACTTCTCGGAATAAAACTGTATTTTTCACGACAAAAAATATTTTTTATCTCTGAAAATCAATTTATTCAGGTCAGAAAGCTGGAAACGTCTAAAAACGACCACTTTCGACGAATACAAGCGTTTTTAGACATTTTCGTACTTCTCGGACTAAAACTGCATTTTTCACGACAAAAAATATTTTTTATCTCTGAAAATAAATTGATTAACGTCAGAGAGCTGGAAATGTCTAAAAACGTTCACATTCAACGAATACGAGCGTTTTTTGGCATTTTCGTAATTCTCTGAATAAAACTGTATTTTTCACGACAAAAAATATTTTATATCTCTGGAAATAAATTTATTCTGGTCAGAAAGCTGGAAACGTCTAAAAACGATCACTTTCGACAAATACAAGCGTTTTTAGACATTTTCGTACTTCTCGGACTAAAACTGCATTTTTCACAACAAAAAATATTTTTTATCTCTGAAAATAAATTTATTAACGTCAGAGAGCTGGAAATGTCTAAAAACGTTCACTTTCAACGAATACGAGCGTTTTTAGGCATTTTCGTACTTCTCGGAATAAAACTGTATTTTTCACGACAAAAAATATTTTATATCTTTGAAAATAAATTCATTAACGTCAGAGAGCTGGAAATGTCTAAAAACGTTCACTTTCAACGAATACGAGCGTTTTTAGGCATTTTCGTACTTCTCCGAATAAAACTGTATTTTTCACGACAAAAAATATTTTTTATCTCTGAAAATCAATTTATTCAGGTCAGAAAGCTGGAAACGTCTAAAAACGACCACTTTCGACGAATACAAGCGTTTTTAGACATTTTCGTACTTCTCGGACTAAAACTGCATTTTTCACGACAAAAAATATTTTATATCTTTGAAAATAAATTTATAACGTCAGAGAGCTGGAAAGGTCTAAAAACGTTCACTTTCAACGAATACGAGCGTTTTTAGGCATTTTTGTACTTCTCGGAATAAAACTGTATTTTTCACGACAAAAAATATTTTTTATCTCTGAAAATCAATTTATTCAGGTCAGAAAGCTGGAAACGTCTAAAAACGACCACTTTCGACGAATACAAGCGTTTTTAGACATTTTCGTACTCCTCGGACTAAAACTGCATTTTTCACGACAAAAAATATTTTTTATCTCTGAAAATAAATTTATTAACGTCAGAGAGCTGGAAATGTCTAAAAACGTTCACTTTCAACGAATACGAGCGTTTTTAGGCATTTTCGTACTTCTCTGAATAAAACTGTATTTTTCACGACAAAAAATATTTTATATCTCTGGAAATAAATTTATTCTGGTCAGAAAGCTGGAAACGTCTAAAAACGATCACTTTCGACAAATACAAGCGTTTTTAGACATTTTCGTACTTCTCGGACTAAAATTGCATTTTTCACAACAACAAATATTTTTTATCTCTGAAAATCAATTTATTATCGTCAGAGAGCTGGAAATGTCTAAAAACTTTCACTTTCAACGAATACAAGCGGTTCTAGACATTTTCGTACTTCTCGGACTAAAACTGCATTTTTCACAACAAAAAATATTTTTTATCTCTGAAAATAAATTTATTAACGTCAGAGAGCTGGAAATGTCTAAAAACGTTCACTTTCAACGAATACGAGCGTTTTTAGACATTTTCGTTCTTCTCGGAATAAAACTGTATTTTTAACGACAAAAAATATTTTTTATCTCTGAAAATAAAATTATTAACGTCAGAAAGCTGGAAACGGCTAAAAACGACCACTTTCGACGAATACAAGCGTTTTTAGACATTTTCGTACTTCTCGGAATAAAACTGCATTTTTCACGACAAAAAATATTTTATATCTCTGAAAATAAATTTATTAAGGTCAGAGTTCTGGAAATGTCTAAAAACGTTCACTTTCAACGAATACGAGCGTTTTTTGGCATTTTCGTACTTCTCGGAATAAACTGTATTTTTCACGACAAAAATTTTTTTTATCTCTGAAAATCAATTTATTCAGGTCAGAAAGCTGGAAACGTCTAAAAACGACCACTTTCGACGAATACAAACGTTTTTAGACATTTTCGTACTTCTCGGAATAAAACTGCATTTTTCACGACAAAAAATATTTTATATCTCTGAAAATAAATTTATTAACGTCAGAGAGCTGGAAATGTCTAAAAACGTTCACTTTCAACGAATACGAGCGTTTTTAGGCATTTTCGTACTTCTCCGAATAAAACTGTATTTTTCACGACAAAAAATATTTTATATCTCTGGAAATAAATTTATTCTGGTCAGAAAGCTGGAAACGTCTAAAAACGATCACTTTCGACAAATACAAGCGTTTTTAGACATTTTCGTACTTCTCGGACTAAAATTGCATTTTTCACAACAAAAAATATTTTTTATCTCTTAAAATCAATTTATTATCGTCAGAGAGCTGGAAATGTCTAAAACCGTTCACTTTCAACGAATACAAGCGTTTTTAGACATTTTTGTACTTCTCGGACTAAAACTGCATTTTTCACAACAACAAATATTTTTTATCTCAGAAAATAAATTTATTAACGTCAGAGATCTGGAAACGGCTAAAAACGATCACTTTCGACGAATACAAGCGTTTTTAGACATTTTTGTACTTCTTGGAATAAAACTGTATTTTTCACGACAACAAATATTTATTATCTCTGAAAATAAATTTATTAACGTCAGAGTTCTGGAAATGTCTAAAAACGTTCACTTTCAACGAATACGAGCGTTTTTAGACATTTACGTACTTCTCGGAATAAAACTGCATTTTTCACGACAAAAAATATTTTATATCTCTGGAAATAAATTTATTCTGGTCAGAAAGCTGGAAACGTCTAAAAACGATCACTTTCGACAAATACAAGCGTTTTTAGACATTTTCGTACTTCTTGGAATAAAACTGTATTTTTCACGACAAAAAATATTTATTATCTCTGAAAATAAATTTATTAACGTCAGAGTTCTGGAAATGTCTAAAAACGTTCACTTTCAACGAATACGAGCGTTTTTAGACATTTACGTACTTCTCCAAATAAAACTGTATTTTTCACGACAAAAAATATTTTATATCTCTGGAAATAAATTTATTCTGGTCAGAAAGCTGGAAACGTCTAAAAACGATCACTTTCGACAAATACAAGCGTTTTTAGACATTTTCGTACTTCTCGGACTAAAACTGCATTTTTCACAACAAAAAATATTTTTTATCTCTGAAAATCAATTTATTATCGTCAGAGAGCTTGAAATGTCTAAAAACGTTCACTTTCAACGAATACGAGCGTTTTTAGTCATTTTTGTACCCCTCGGAATAAAACTGTATTTTTCACGACAAAAAATATTTTTTATCTCTGAAAATCAATTTATTCAGGTCAGAAAGCTGGAAACGTCTAAAAACGACCACTTTCGACGAATACAAGCGTTTTTAGACATTTTCGTACTTCTCGGACTAAAACTGCATTTTTCACGAAAAAATATATTTTTTATCTCTGAAAATAAATTGATAAACGTCAGAGAGCTGGAAATGTCTAAAAACGTTCACTTTTTAACGAATACGAGCGTTTTTAGGCATTTTCGTACTTCTCCGAATAAAACTGTATTTTTCACGACAAAAAACATTTTATATCTCTGGAAATAAATTTATTCTGGTCAGAAAGCTGGAAACGTCTAAAAACGATCACTTTCGACAAATACAAGCGTTTTTAGACATTTTCGTACTTCTCGGACTAAAACTGCATTTTTCACAACAAAAAATATTTTTTATCTCTGAAAATCAATTTATTATCGTCAGAGAGCTTGAAATGTCTAAAAACGTTCACTTTCAACGAATACGAGCGTTTTTAGTCATTTTTGTACTTCTCGGAATAAAACTGTATTTTTCACGACAAAAAATATTTTATATCTCTGGAAATAAATTTATTCTGGTCAGAAAGCTGGAAACGTCTAAAAACGATCACTTTCGACAAATACAAGCGTTTTTAGACATTTTCGTACTTCTCGGACTAAAATTGCATTTTTCACAACAAAAAATATTTTTTATCTCTTAAAATCAATTTATTATCGTCAGAGAGCTGCAAATGTCTAAAACCGTTCACTTTCAACGAATACAAGCGTTTTTAGACATTTTTGTACTTCTCGGACTAAAACTGCATTTTTCACAACAACAAATATTTTTTATCTCAGAAAATAAATTTATTAACGTCAGAGATCTGGAAACGGCTAAAAACGATCACTTTCGACGAATACAAGCGTTTTTAGACATTTTTGTACTTCTTGGAATAAAACTGTATTTTTCACGACAACAAATATTTATTATCTCTGAAAATAAATTTATTAACGTCAGAGTTCTGGAAATGTCTAAAAACGTTCACTTTCAACGAATACGAGCGTTTTTAGACATTTACGTACTTCTCGGAATAAAACTGCATTTTTCACGACAAAAAATATTTTATATCTCTGGAAATAAATTTATTCTGGTCAGAAAGCTGGAAACGTCTAAAAACGATCACTTTCGACAAATACAAGCGTTTTTAGACATTTTCGTACTTCTTGGAATAAAACTGTATTTTTCACGACAAAAAATATTTATTATCTCTGAAAATAAATTTATTAACGTCAGAGTTCTGGAAATGTCTAAAAACGTTCACTTTCAACGAATACGAGCGTTTTTAGACATTTACGTACTTCTCCAAATAAAACTGTATTTTTCACGACAAAAAATATTTTATATCTCTGGAAATAAATTTATTCTGGTCAGAAAGCTGGAAACGTCTAAAAACGATCACTTTCGACAAATACAAGCGTTTTTAGACATTTTCGTACTTCTCGGACTAAAACTGCATTTTTCACAACAAAAAATATTTTTTATCTCTGAAAATCAATTTATTATCGTCAGAGAGCTTGAAATGTCTAAAAACGTTCACTTTCAACGAATACGAGCGTTTTTAGTCATTTTTGTACCCCTCGGAATAAAACTGTATTTTTCACGACAAAAAATATTTTTTATCTCTGAAAATCAATTTATTCAGGTCAGAAAGCTGGAAACGTCTAAAAACGACCACTTTCGACGAATACAAGCGTTTTTAGACATTTTCGTACTTCTCGGACTAAAACTGCATTTTTCACGAAAAAATATATTTTTTATCTCTGAAAATAAATTGATAAACGTCAGAGAGCTGGAAATGTCTAAAAACGTTCACTTTTTAACGAATACGAGCGTTTTTAGGCATTTTCGTACTTCTCCGAATAAAACTGTATTTTTCACGACAAAAAACATTTTATATCTCTGGAAATAAATTTATTCTGGTCAGAAAGCTGGAAACGTCTAAAAACGATCACTTTCGACAAATACAAGCGTTTTTAGACATTTTCGTACTTCTCGGACTAAAACTGCATTTTTCACAACAAAAAATATTTTTTATCTCTGAAAATCAATTTATTATCGTCAGAGAGCTTGAAATGTCTAAAAACGTTCACTTTCAACGAATACGAGCGTTTTTAGTCATTTTTGTACTTCTCGGAATAAAACTGTATTTTTCACGACAAAAAATATTTTATATCTCTGGAAATAAATTTATTCTGGTCAGAAAGCTGGAAACGTCTAAAAACGATCACTTTCGACAAATACAAGCGTTTTTAGACATTTTCGTACTTCTCGGACTAAAATTGCATTTTTCACAACAAAAAATATTTTTTATCTCTTAAAATCAATTTATTATCGTCAGAGAGCTGGAAATGTCTAAAACCGTTCACTTTCAACGAATACAAGCGTTTTTAGACATTTTTGTACTTCTCGGACTAAAACTGCATTTTTCACAACAACAAATATTTTTTATCTCAGAAAATAAATTTATTAACGTCAGAGATCTGGAAACGGCTAAAAACGATCACTTTCGACGAATACAAGCATTTTTAGACATTTTTGTACTTCTTGGAATAAAACTGTATTTTTCACGACAACAAATATTTATTATCTCTGAAAATAAATTTATTAACGTCAGAGTTCTGGAAATGTCTAAAAACGTTCACTTTCAACGAATACGAGCGTTTTTAGACATTTACGTACTTCTCGGAATAAAACTGCATTTTTCACGACAAAAAATATTTTATATCTCTGGAAATAAATTTATTCTGGTCAGAAAGCTGGAAACGTCTAAAAACGATCACTTTCGACAAATACAAGCGTTTTTAGACATTTTCGTACTTCTTGGAATAAAACTGTATTTTTCACGACAAAAAATATTTATTATCTCTGAAAATAAATTTATTAACGTCAGAGTTCTGGAAATGTCTAAAAACGTTCACTTTCAACGAATACGAGCGTTTTTAGACATTTACGTACTTCTCCAAATAAAACTGTATTTTTCACGACAAAAAATATTTCATATCTCTGGAAATAAATTTATTCTGGTCAGAAAGCTGGAAACGTCTAAAAACGATCACTTTCGACAAATACAAGCGTTTTTAGACATTTTCGTACTTCTCGGACTAAAACTGCATTTTTCACAACAAAAAATATTTTTTATCTCTGAAAATCAATTTATTATCGTCAGAGAGCTTGAAATGTCTAAAAACGTTCACTTTCAACGAATACGAGCGTTTTTAGTCATTTTTGTACCCCTCGGAATAAAACTGTATTTTTCACGACAAAAAATATTTTTTATCTCTGAAAATCAATTTATTCAGGTCAGAAAGCTGGAAACGTCTAAAAACGACCACTTTCGACGAATACAAGCGTTTTTAGACATTTTCGTACTTCTCGGACTAAAACTGCATTTTTCACGAAAAAATATATTTTTTATCTCTGAAAATAAATTGATAAACGTCAGAGAGCTGGAAATGTCTAAAAACGTTCACTTTTTAACGAATACGAGCGTTTTTAGGCATTTTCGTACTTCTCCGAATAAAACTGTATTTTTCACGACAAAAAACATTTTATATCTCTGGAAATAAATTTATTCTGGTCAGAAAGCTGGAAACGTCTAAAAACGATCACTTTCGACAAATACAAGCGTTTTTAGACATTTTCGTACTTCTCGGACTAAAACTGCATTTTTCACAACAAAAAATATTTTTTATCTCTGAAAATCAATTTATTATCGTCAGAGAGCTTGAAATGTCTAAAAACGTTCACTTTCAACGAATACGAGCGTTTTTAGTCATTTTTGTACTTCTCGGAATAAAACTGTATTTTTCACGACAAAAAATATTTTATATCTCTGGAAATAAATTTATTCTGGTCAGAAAGCTGGAAACGTCTAAAAACGATCACTTTCGACAAATACAAGCGTTTTTAGACATTTTCGTACTTCTCGGACTAAAATTGCATTTTTCACAACAAAAAATATTTTTTATCTCTTAAAATCAATTTATTATCGTCAGAGAGCTGGAAATGTCTAAAACCGTTCACTTTCAACGAATACAAGCGTTTTTAGACATTTTTGTACTTCTCGGACTAAAACTGCATTTTTCACAACAACAAATATTTTTTATCTCAGAAAATAAATTTATTAACGTCAGAGATCTGGAAACGGCTAAAAACGATCACTTTCGACGAATACAAGCATTTTTAGACATTTTTGTACTTCTTGGAATAAAACTGTATTTTTCACGACAACAAATATTTATTATCTCTGAAAATAAATTTATTAACGTCAGAGTTCTGGAAATGTCTAAAAACGTTCACTTTCAACGAATACGAGCGTTTTTAGACATTTACGTACTTCTCGGAATAAAACTGCATTTTTCACGACAAAAAATATTTTATATCTCTGGAAATAAATTTATTCTGGTCAGAAAGCTGGAAACGTCTAAAAACGATCACTTTCGACAAATACAAGCGTTTTTAGACATTTTCGTACTTCTTGGAATAAAACTGTATTTTTCACGACAAAAAATATTTATTATCTCTGAAAATAAATTTATTAACGTCAGAGTTCTGGAAATGTCTAAAAACGTTCACTTTCAACGAATACGAGCGTTTTTAGACATTTACGTACTTCTCCAAATAAAACTGTATTTTTCACGACAAAAAATATTTCATATCTCTGGAAATAAATTTATTCTGGTCAGAAAGCTGGAAACGTCTAAAAACGATCACTTTCGACAAATACAAGCGTTTTTAGACATTTTCGTACTTCTCGGACTAAAACTGCATTTTTCACAACAAAAAATATTTTTTATCTCTGAAAATCAATTTATTATCGTCAGAGAGCTTGAAATGTCTAAAAACGTTCACTTTCAACGAATACGAGCGTTTTTAGTCATTTTTGTACCCCTCGGAATAAAACTGTATTTTTCACGACAAAAAATATTTTTTTTCTCTGAAAATCAATTTATTCAGGTCAGAAAGCTGGAAACGTCTAAAAACGACCACTTTCGACGAATACAAGCGTTTTTAGACATTTTCGTACTTCTCGGACTAAAACTGCATTTTTCACGAAAAAATATATTTTTTATCTCTGAAAATAAATTGATAAACGTCAGAGAGCTGGAAATGTCTAAAAACGTTCACTTTTTAACGAATACGAGCGTTTTTAGGCATTTTCGTACTTCTCCGAATAAAACTGTATTTTTCACGACAAAAAACATTTTATATCTCTGGAAATAAATTTATTCTGGTCAGAAAGCTGGAAACGTCTAAAAACGATCACTTTCGACAAATACAAGCGTTTTTAGACATTTTCGTACTTCTCGGACTAAAACTGCATTTTTCACAACAAAAAATATTTTTTATCTCTGAAAATCAATTTATTATCGTCAGAGAGCTTGAAATGTCTAAAAACGTTCACTTTCAACGAATACGAGCGTTTTTAGTCATTTTTGTACTTCTCGGAATAAAACTGTATTTTTCACGACAAAAAATATTTTTTATCTCTGAAAATCAATTTATTCAGGTCAGAAAGCTGGAAACGTCTAAAAACGACCACTTTCGACGAATACAAGCGTTTTTAGACATTTTCGTACTTCTCGGACTAAAACTGCATTTTTCACGACAAAAAATATTTTTTATCTCTGAAAATAAATTGATTAACGTCAGAGAGCTGGAAATGTCTAAAAACGTTCACTTTCAACGAATACGAGCGTTTTTTGGCATTTTCGTAATTCTCTGAATAAAACTGTATTTGTCACGACAAAAAATATTTTATATCTCTGGAAATAAATTTATTCTGGTCAGAAAGCTGGAAACGTCTAAAAACGATCACTTTCGACAAATACAAGCGTTTTTAGACATTTTCGTACTTCTCGGACTAAAACTGCATTTTTCACAACAAAAAATATTTTTTATCTCTGAAAATAAATTTATTAACGTCAGAGAGCTGGAAATGTCTAAAAACGTTCACTTTCAACGAATACGAGCGTTTTTAGGCATTTTCGTACTTCTCGGAATAAAACTGTATTTTTCACGACAAAAAATATTTTATATCTTTGAAAATAAATTCATTAACGTCAGAGAGCTGGAAATGTCTAAAAACGTTCACTTTCAACGAATACGAGCGTTTTTAGGCATTTTCGTACTTCTCCGAATAAAACTGTATTTTTCACGACAAAAAATATTTTTTATCTCTGAAAATCAATTTATTCAGGTCAGAAAGCTGGAAACGTCTAAAAACGACCACTTTCGACGAATACAAGCGTTTTTAGACATTTTCGTACTTCTCGGACTAAAACTGCATTTTTCACGACAAAAAATATTTTATATCTTTGAAAATAAATTTATAACGTCAGAGAGCTGGAAAGGTCTAAAAACGTTCACTTTCAACGAATACGAGCGTTTTTAGGCATTTTTGTACTTCTCGGAATAAAACTGTATTTTTCACGACAAAAAATATTTTTTATCTCTGAAAATCAATTTATTCAGGTCAGAAAGCTGGAAACGTCTAAAAACGACCACTTTCGACGAATACAAGCGTTTTTAGACATTTTCGTACTCCTCGGACTAAAACTGCATTTTTCACGACAAAAAATATTTTTTATCTCTGAAAATAAATTTATTAACGTCAGAGAGCTGGAAATGTCTAAAAACGTTCACTTTCAACGAATACGAGCGTTTTTAGGCATTTTCGTACTTCTCTGAATAAAACTGTATTTTTCTCGACAAAAAATATTTTATATCTCTGGAAATAAATTTATTCTGGTCAGAAAGCTGGAAACGTCTAATAACGATCACTTTCGACAAATACAAGCGTTTTTAGACATTTTCGTACTTCTCGGACTAAAATTGCATTTTTCACAACAACAAATATTTTTTATCTCTGAAAATCAATTTATTATCGTCAGAGAGCTGGAAATGTCTAAAAACTTTCACTTTCAACGAATACAAGCGGTTCTAGACATTTTCGTACTTCTCGGACTAAAACTGCATTTTTCACAACAAAAAATATTTTTTATCTCTGAAAATAAATTTATTAACGTCAGAGAGCTGGAAATGTCTAAAAACGTTCACTTTCAACGAATACGAGCGTTTTTAGACATTCTCGTTCTTCTCGGAATAAAACTGTATTTTTAACGACAAAAAATATTTTTTATCTCTGAAAATAAATTTATTAACGTCAGAAAGCTGGAAACGGCTAAAAACGATCACTTTCGACGAATACAAGCGTTTTTAGACATTTTCGTACTTCTCGGAATAAAACTGCATTTTTCACGACAAAAAATATTTTATATCTCTGAAAATAAATTTATTAACGTCAGAGTTCTGGAAATGTCTAAAAACGTTCACTTTCAACGAATACGAGCGTTTTTTGGCATTTTCGTACTTCTCGGAATAAAACTGTATTTTTCACGACAAAAATTTTTTTTATCTCTGAAAATCAATTTATTCAGGTCAGAAAGCTGGAAACGTCTAAAAGCGACCACTTTCGACGAATACAAACGTTTTTAGACATTTTCGTACTTCTCGGAATAAAACTGCATTTTTCACGACAAAAAATATTTTATATCTCTGAAAATAAATTTATTAACGTCAGAGAGCTGGAAATGTCTAAAAACGTTCACTTTCAACGAATACGAGCGTTTTTAGGCATTTTCGTACTTCTCCGAATAAAACTGTATTTTTCACGACAAAAAATATTTTATATCTCTGGAAATAAATTTATTCTGGTCAGAAAGCTGGAAACGTCTAAAAACGATCACTTTCGACAAATACAAGCGTTTTTAGGCATTTTCGTACTTCTCGGAATAAAACTGTATTTTTCACGACAAAAAATATTTTATATCTTTGAAAATAAATTCATTAACGTCAGAGAGCTGGAAATGTCTAAAAACGTTCACTTTCAACGAATACGAGCGTTTTTAGGCATTTTCGTACTTGTCTGAATAAAACTGTATTTTTCACGACAAAAAATATTTTATATCTCTGGAAATAAATTTATTCTGGTCAGAAAGCTGGAAACGTCTAAAAACGATCACTTTCGACAAATACAAGCGTTTTTAGACATTTTCGTACTTCTCGGACTAAAATTGCATTTTTCACAACAACAAATATTTTTTATCTCTGAAAATCAATTTATTATCGTCAGAGAGCTGGAAATGTCTAAAAACTTTCACTTTCAACGAATACAAGCGGTTCTAGACATTTTCGTACTTCTCGGACTAAAACTGCATTTTTCACAACAAAAAATATTTTTTATCTCTGAAAATAAATTTATTAACGTCAGAGAGCTGGAAATGTCTAAAAACGTTCACTTTCAACGAATACGAGCGTTTTTAGACATTCTCGTTCTTCTCGGAATAAAACTGTATTTTTAACGACAAAAAATATTTTTTATCTCTGAAAATAAATTTATTAACGTCAGAAAGCTGGAAACGGCTAAAAACGATCACTTTCGACGAATACAAGCGTTTTTAGACATTTTCGTACTTCTCGGAATAAAACTGCATTTTTCACGACAAAAAATATTTTATATCTCTGAAAATAAATTTATTAACGTCAGAGTTCTGGAAATGTCTAAAAACGTTCACTTTCAACGAATACGAGCGTTTTTTGGCATTTTCGTACTTCTCGGAATAAAACTGTATTTTTCACGACAAAAATTTTTTTTATCTCTGAAAATCAATTTATTCAGGTCAGAAAGCTGGAAACGTCTAAAAACGACCACTTTCGACGAATACAAACGTTTTTAGACATTTTCGTACTTCTCGGAATAAAACTGCATTTTTCACGACAAAAAATATTTTATATCTCTGAAAATAAATTTATTAACGTCAGAGAGCTGGAAATGTCTAAAAACGTTCACTTTCAACGAATACGAGCGTTTTTAGGCATTTTCGTACTTCTCCGAATAAAACTGTATTTTTCACGACAAAAAATATTTTATATCTCTGGAAATAAATTTATTCTGGTCAGAAAGCTGGAAACGTCTAAAAACGATCACTTTCGACAAATACAAGCGTTTTTAGACATTTTCGTACTTCTCGGACTAAAACTGCATTTTTCACAACAACAAATATTTTTTATCTCAGAAAATAAATTTATTAACGTCAGAGATCTGGAAACGGCTAAAAACGATCACTTTCGACGAATACAAGCGTTTTTAGACATTTTCGTACTTCTTGGAATAAAACTGTATTTTTCACGACAAAAAATATTTATTATCTCTGAAAATAAATTTATTAACGTCAGAGTTCTGGAAATGTCTAAAAACGTTCACTTTCAACGAATACGAGCGTTTTTAGACATTTACGTACTTCTCGGAATAAAACTGCATTTTTCACGACAAAAATTATTTTATATCTCTGAAAATAAATTTATTAACGTCAGAGAGCTGGAAATGTCTAAAAACGTTCACTTTCAACGAATATGAGCGTTTTTAGGCATTTTCGTACTTCTCCAAATAAAACTGTATTTTTCCCGACAAAAAATATTTTATATCTCTGGAAATAAATTTATTCTGGTCAGAAAGCTGGAAACGTCTAAAAACGATCACTTTCGACAAATGCAAGCGTTTTTAGACATTTTCGTACTTCTCGGACTAAAACTGCATTATTCACAACAAAAAATATTTTTTATTTCTGAAAATAAATTTATTAACGTCAGAGAGCTGGAAATGTCTAAAAACGTTCACTTTCAACGAATACGAGCGTTTTTAGGCATTTTCGTACTTCTCCGAATAAAATTGTATTTTTCACGACAAAAAATATTTTTTATCTCTGAAAATCAATTTATTCAGGTCAGAAAGCTGGAAACGTCTAAAAACGACCACTTTCGACGAATACAAGCGTTTTTAGACATTTTCGTACTTCTCGGACTAAAACTGCATTTTTCACGACAAAAAATATTTTATATCTCTGGAAATAAATTTATTCTGGTCAGAAAGCTGGAAACGTCTAAAAACGATCACTTTCGACAAATACGAGCGTTTTTAGGCATTTTCGTACTTCTCCGAATAAAACTGTATTTTTCACGACAAAAAATATTTTTTATCTCTGAAAATCAATTTATTATCGTCAGAGAGCTGGAAATGTCTAAAAACGTTCACTTTCAACGAATACGACCTTTTTTAGTCATTTTTGTACTTGTCGGAATAAAACTGTATTTTTCACGACAAAAAATATTTTATATCTCTGGAAATAAATTTATTCTGGTCAGAAAGCTGGAAACGTCTAAAAACGATCACTTTCGACAAATACAAGCGTTTTTAGACATTTTCGTACTTCTCGGACTAAAACTGCATTTTTCACAACAACAAATATTTTTTATCTCTGAAAATCAATTTATTCAGGTAAGAAAGCTGGAAACATCTAAAAACGACCACTTTCGACGAATACAAGCGTTTTTAGACAATTTCGTACTTCTCGGACTAAAACTGCATTTTTCTCGACAAAAAATATTTTTTATCTCTGAAAATAAATTTATTAACGTCAGAGAGCTGGAAATGTCTAAAAACGTTCACTTTCAACGAATACGAGCGTTTTTAGACATTTTCGTACTTCTCGGACTAAAACTGCATTTTTCACAACAAAAAATATTTTATATCTTTGAAAATAAATTTATTAACGTCAGAGAGCTGGAAATATCTAAAAACGTTCACTTTCAACGAATACGAGCGTTTTTAGGCATTTTCGTACTTCTCTGAATAAAACTGTATTTTTCACGACAAAAAATATTTTATATCTCTGGAAATAAATTTATTCTGGTCAGAAAGCTGGAAACGGCTAAAAACGATCACTTTCGACGAATACAAGCGTTTTTAGACATTTTCGTACTTCTCGGAATAAAACTGCATTTTTCACGACAAACAATATTTTTTATCTTTGAAAATAAATTTATTAACGTCAGAGAGCTGGAAATATCTAAAAACGTTCACTTTCAACGAATACGAGCGTTTTTAGACATTTTCGTACTTTTTGGACTAAAACTGCATTTTTCACAACAAAAAATATTTTTTATCTCTGAAAATAAATTTATTAACGTCAGAGAGCTGGAAATGTCTAAAAACGATCACTTTCGGCGAATACAAGCGTTTTTAGACATTTTCGTACTTCTCGGAATAAAACTGTATTTTTCACGACAAAAAATATTTTATATCTTTGAAAATAAATTTATTAACGTCAGAGAGCTGGAAATGTCTAAAAACGTTCACTTTCAACGAATACGAGCGTTTTTAGGCATTTTCGTACTTCTCCGAATAAAATTGTATTTTTCACGACAAAAAATATTTTATATCTCTGGAAATAAATTTATTCTGGTCAGAAAGCTGGAAACGTCTAAAAACGATCACTTTCGACAAATACAAGCGTTTTTAGACATTTTCGTACTTCTCGGAATAAAACTGCATTTTTCACGACAAAAAATATTTTATATCTCTGAAAATAAATTTATTAACGTCAGAGTTCTGGAAATGTCTAAAAACGTTCACTTTCAACGAATACGAGCGTTTTTAGGCATTTTCGTACTTCTCTGAATAAAACTGTATTTTTCACGACAAAAAATATTTTATATCTCTGGAAATAAATTTATTAACGTCAGAGAGCTGGAAATGTCTAAAAACGTTCACTTTCAACGAATATGAGCGTTTTTAGGCATTTTCGTACTTCTCCAAATAAAACTGTATTTTTCACGACAAAAAATATTTTATATCTCTGGAAATAAATTTATTCTGGTCAGAAAGCTGGAAACGTCTAAAAACGATCACTTTCGACAAATGCAAGCGTTTTTAGACATTTTCGTACTTCTCGGAATAAAACTGCATTTTTCACGACAAACAATATTTTTATCTTTGAAAATAAATTTATTAACGTCAGAGAGCTGGAAATGTCTAAAAACGATCACTTTCGGCGAATACAAGCGTTTTTAGACATTTTCGTACTTCTCGGAATAAAACTGCATTTTTCACGACAAACAATATTTTTATCTTTGAAAATAAATTTATTAACGTCAGAGAGCTGGAAATGTCTAAAAACGTTCACTTTCAACGAATACGAGCGTTTTTAGACATTTACGTACTTCTCGGAATAAAACTGCATTTTTCACGACAAAAAATATTTATTATCTCTGAAAATAAATTTATTAACGTCAGAGTTCTGGAAATGTCTAAAAACGTTCACTTTCAACGAATACGAGCGTTTTTAGACATTTACGTACTTCTCGGAATAAAACTGCATTTTTCACGACAAAAAATATTTTATATCTCTGAAAATAAATTTATTAACGTCAGAGAGCTGGAAATGTCTAAAAACGTTCACTTTCAACGAATACGAGCGTTTTTAGGCATTTTCGTACTTCTCCGAATAAAATTGTATTTTTCACGACAAAAAATATTTTTTATCTCTGAAAATCAATTTATTCAGGTCAGAAAGCTGGAAACGTCTAAAAACGACCACTTTCGACGAATACAAGCGTTTTTAGACATTTTCGTACTTCTCGGACTAAAACTGCATTTTTCACAACAAAAAATATTTTTTATCTCTGAAAATAAATTTATTAACGTCAGAGAGCTGGAAATGTCTAAAAACGATCACTTTCGGCGAATACAAGCGTTTTTAGACATTTTCGTACTTCTCGGAATAAAACTGTATTTTTCACGACAAAAAATATTTTATATCTCTGGAAATAAATTTATTCTGGTCAGAAAGCTGGAAACGTCTAAAAACGATCACTTTCGACAAATACAAGCGTTTTTAGACATTTTCGTACTTCTCGGACTAAAACTGCATTTTTCACAACAACAAATATTTTTTATCTCTGAAAATCAATTTATTCAGGTCAGAAAGCTGGAAACATCTAAAAACGACCACTTTCGACGAATACAAGCGTTTTTAGACATTTTCGTACTTCTCGGACTAAAACTGCATTTTTCTCGACAAAAAATATTTTTTATCTCTGAAAATAAATTTATTAACGTCAGAGAGCTGGAAATGTCTAAAAACGTTCACTTTCAACGAATACGAGCGTTTTTAGACATTTTCGTACTTCTCGGACTAAAACTGCATTTTTCACAACAAAAAATATTTTATATCTTTGAAAATAAATTTATTAACGTCAGAGAGCTGGAAATATCTAAAAACGTTCACTTTCAACGAATACGAGCGTTTTTAGGCATTTTCGTACTTCTCTGAATAAAACTGTATTTTTCACGACAAAAAATATTTTATATCTCTGGAAATAAATTTATTCTGGTTAGAAAGCTGGAAACGTCTAAAAACGATCACTTTCGACAAATACAAGCGTTTTTAGACATTTGCGTACTTCTCGGACTAAAATTGCATTTTTCACAACAACAAATATTTTTTATCTCTGAAAATCAATTTATTATCGTCAGAGAGCTGGAAATGTCTAAAAACGTTCACTTTCAACGAATACAAGCGTTTTTAAACATTTTCGTACTTCTCGGACTAAAACTGCATTTTTCACAACAAAAAATATTTTTTATCTCTGAAAATAAATTTATTAACGTCAGAGTTCTGAAAATGTCTAAAAACGTTCACTTTCAACGAATACGAGCGTTTTTTGGCATTTTCGTACTTCTCGGAATAAAACTGTATTTTTCACGACAAAAATTTTTTTTTATCTCTGAAAATCAATTTATTCAGGTCAGAAAGCTGGAAACGTCTAAAAACGACCACTTTCGACGAATACAAGCGTTTTTATACATTTTCGTACTTCTTGGAATAAATGTGCATTTTTCACGACACAAAAAATTTTATATCTTTGAAAATAAATTCATTAACGTCAGAGAGCTGGAAATGTCTAAAACCGTTCACTTTCAACGAATACAAGCGTTTTTAGACATTTTTGTACTTCTCGGACTAAAACTGCATTTTTCACAACAACAAATATTTTTTATCTCTGAAAATAAATTTATTAACGTCAGAGAGCTGGAAATGTCTAAAAACGTTCACTTTCAACGAATACGAGCGTTTTTAGGCATTTTCGTACTTCTCTGAATAAAACTGTATTTTTCACGACAAAAAATATTTTTTATCTCTGAAAATAAATTTATTAACGTCAGAAAGCTGGAAACGGCTAAAAACGATCACTTTCGACGAATAAAAGCGTTTTTAGACATTTTCGTACTTCTCGGAATAAAATTGCATTTTTCACGACAAAAAATATTTTATATCTCTGAAAATAAATTTATTAACGTCAGAGTTCTCGAAATGTCTAAAAACGTTCACTTTCAACGAATACGAGCGTTTTTTGGCATTTTCGTACTTCTCGGAATAAAACTGTATTTTTCACGACAAATTTTTTTTTTAATCTCTGAAAATCAATTTATTCAGGTCGGAAAGCTGGAAACGTCTAAAAACGACCACTTTCGACGAATACAAGCGTTTTTAGACATTTTCGTACTTCTCGGATTAACACTGCATTTTTCACGACAAAAAATATTTTATATCTTTGAAAATAAATTTATTAACGTCAGAGAGCTGGAAATGTCTAAAAACGTTCACTTTCAACGAATACGAGCATTTTTAGGCATTTTCGTACTTCTCCGATTAAAACTGTATTTTTCACGACAAAAAATATTTTATATCTCTGGAAATAAATTTATTAACGTCAGAGAGCTGGAAATGTCTAAAAACGTTCACTTTCAACGAATACGAGCGTTTTTAGGCATTTTCGTACTTCTCCGAATAAAACTGTATTTTTCACGACAAAAAATATTTTATATCTCTGGAAATAAATTTATTCTGGTCAGAAAGCTGGAAACGTATAAAAACGATCACTTTCGACAAATACAAGCGTTTTTAGACATTTTCGTACTTCTCGGACTAAAACTGCATTTTTCACAACAAAAAATATTTTTTATCTCTGAAAATCAATTTATTATCGTCAGAGAGCTTGAAATGTCTAAAAACGTTCACTTTCAACGAATACGAGCGTTTTTAGTCATTTTTGTACTTCTCGGAATAAAACTGTATTTTTCACGACAAAAAATATTTTTATCTCTGAAAATCAATTTATTCAGGTCAGAAAGCTGGAAACGTCTAAAAACGACCACTTTCGACGAATACAAGCGTTTTTAGACATTTTCGTACTTCTCGGACTAAAACTGCATTTTTCACGACAAAAAATATTTTATATCTTTGAAAATAAATTTATTAACGTCAGAGAGCTGGAAATGTCTAAAAACGTTCACTTTCAACGAATACGAGCGTTTTTAGGCATTTTCGTACTTCTCCGATTAAAACTGTATTTTTCACGACAAAAAATATTTTATATCTCTGGAAATAAATTTATTCTGGTCAGAAAGCTGGAAACGTCTAAAAACGATCACTTTCGACAAATACAAGCGTTTTTAGACATTTTCGTACTTCTCGGACTAAAATTGC
Source organism: Leptodirus hochenwartii (assembly GCA_947310635.1). Taxonomy (NCBI): domain Eukaryota; kingdom Metazoa; phylum Arthropoda; class Insecta; order Coleoptera; family Leiodidae; genus Leptodirus; species Leptodirus hochenwartii. Next base: position 9,114,173 of record OX371188.1, read on the forward strand.
ATTTTTCACAACAAAAAATATTTTTTATCTCTGAAAATCAATTTATTATCGTCAGAGAGCTGGAAATGTCTAAAAACGTTCACTTTCAACGAATACGAGCGTTTTTAGGCATTTTCGTACTTCTCTGAATAAAACTGTATTTTTCACGACAACAAATATTTTTTATCTCTGAAAATAAATTTATTAACGTCAGAAAGCTGGAAACGGTTAAAAACGATCACTTTCGACGAATACAAGCGTTTTTAGAAATTTTCGTACTTCTCGGAATAAAACTGCATTTTTCACGACAAAAAATATTTTATATCTCTGAAAATAAATTTATTAACGTCAGAGTTCTCGAAATGTCTAAAAACGTTCACTTTCAACGAATACGAGCGTTTTTTGGCATTTTCGTACTTCTCGGAATAAAACTGTATTTTTCACGACAAAACATTTTTTTTATCTCTGAAAATCAATTTATTCAGGTCAGAAAGCTGGAAACGGTTAAAAACGACCACTTTCGACGAATACAAGCGTTTTTAGACATTTTCGTACTTCTCGGACTAAAACTGATTTTTCACGACAAAAAATATTTTATATCTTTGAAAATAAATTTATTAACGTCAGAGAGCTGGAAATGTCTAAAAACGTTCACTTTCAACGAATACGAGCGTTTTTAGGCATTTTCGTAATTCTCCGATTAAAACTGTATTTTTCACGACAAAAAATATTTTATATCTCTGGAAATAAATTTATTCTGGTCAGAAAGCTGGAAACGTCTAAAAACGATCACTTTCGACAAATACAAGCGTTTTTAGACATTTTCGTACTTCTCGGAATAAAACTGCATTTTTCACGACAAAAAATATTTTATATCTCTGAAAATAAATTTATTAACGTCAGAGAGCTGGAAATGTCTAAAAACGTTCACTTTCAACGAATACGAGCGTTTTTACACATTTTCGTTCTTCTCGGAATAAAACTGTATTTTTAACGACAAAATTTTTTTTTATCTCTGAAAATAAATTTATTAACGTCAGAGAGCTGGAAATGTCTAAAAACGTTCACTTTCAACGAATACGAGCGTTTTTACACATTTTCGTTCTTCTCGGAATAAAACTGTATTTTTAACGACAAAATTTTTTTTTATCTCTGAAAATCAATTTATTATCGTCAGAGAGCTGGAAATGTCTAAAAACGTTCACTTTCAACGAATACGACCTTTTTTAGTCATTTTCGTACTTCTCGAAATAAAACTGTATTTTTCACGACAAAAAATATTTTATATCTCTGAAAATAAATTTATTAACGTCAGAGAGCTGGAAATGTCTAAAAACGTTCACTTTCAACGAATACGAGCGTTTTTAGGCATTTTCGTACTTCTCCGAATAAAACTGTATTTTTCACAACAAAAATATGTTATATCTCTGGAAATAAATTTATTCTGGTCAGAAAGCTGGAAACGTCTAAAAACGATCACTTTCGACAAATACAAGCGTTTTTAGACATTTTCGTACTTCTCGGACTAAAACTGCATTTTTCACAACAAAAAATATTTTTTATCTCTGAAAATCAATTTATTATCGTCAGAGAGCTTGAAATGTCTAAAAACGTTCACTTTCAACGAATACGAGCGTTTTTAGTCATTTTTGTACTTCTCGGAATAAAACTGTATTTTTCACGACAAAAAATATTTTATATCTCTGAAAATCAATTTACTCAGGTCACAAAGCTGGAAACGTCTAAAAACGACCACTTTCGACGAATACAAGCGTTTTTAGACATTTTCGTACTTCTCGGACTAAAACTGCATTTTTCACGACAAAAAATATTTTTTATCTCTGAAAATAAATTTATTAACGTCAGAGAGCTGGAAATGTCTAAAAACGTTCACTTTCAACGAATACGAGCGATTTTAAGCATTTTCGTACTTCTCTGAATAAAACTGTATTTTTCACGACAAAAAATATTTTATATCTCTGGAAATAAATTTATTAACGTCAGAAAGCTGGAAACGGCTAAAAACGTTCACTTTCAACGAATACGAGCGTTTTTAGACATTTTCGTTCTTCTCGGAATAAAACTGTATTTTTAACGACAAAAAATATTTTTTATCTCTGAAAATAAATTTATTAACGTCAGAAAGCTGGAAACGGCTAAAAACGATCACTTTCAACGAATACGAGCGTTTTTAGACATTTTCGTTCTTCTCGGAATAAAACTGTATTTTTAACGACAAAAAATATTTTTTATCTCTGAAAATAAATTTATTAACGTCAGAAAGCTGGAAACGGCTAAAAACGATCACTTTCGACGAATACAAGCGTTTTTAGACATTTTCGTACTTCTCGGAATAAAACTGCATTTTTCACGACAAAAAATATTTTATATCTCTGAAAATAAATTTATTAACGTCAGAGTTCTGGAAATGTCTAAAAACGTTCACTTTTAACGAATACGAGCGTTTTTTGGCATTTTCGTACTTCTCGGAATAAAACTGTATTTTTCACGACAAAAATTTTTTTTTATCTCTGAAAATCAATTTATTCAAGTCAGAAAGCTGGAAACGTCTAAAAACCACCACTTTCGACGAATACAAGCGTTTTTAGACATTTTCGTACTTCTCGGAATAAAACTGCATTTTTCACGACAAAAAATATTTTATATCTCTGAAAATAAATTTATTAACGTGAGAGAGCTGGAAATGTCTAAAAACGTTGACTTTCAACGAATACGAGCGTTTTTAGGCATTTTCGTACTTCTCCGAATAAAACTGTATTTTTCACGACAAAAAATATTTTATATCTCTGGAAATAAATTTATTCTGGTCAGAAAGCTGGAAACGTCTAAAAACGATCACTTTCGACAAATACAAGTGTTTTTAGACATTTTCGTACTTCTCGGACTAAAATTGCATTTTTCACAACAAAAAATATTTTTTATCTCTGAAAATCAATTTATTATCGTCAGAGAGCTGGAAATGTCTAAAACCGTTCACTTTCAACGAATACAAGCGTTTTTAGACATTTTTGTACTTCTCGGACTAAAACTGCATTTTTCACAACAACAAATATTTTTTATCTCTGAAAATAAATTTATTAACGTCAGAGTTCTGGAAATGTCTAAAAACGTTCACTTTCAACGAATACGAGCGTTTTTTGGCATTTTCGTACTTCTCGGAATAAAACTGTATTTTTCACGACAAAATTTTTTTTATCTCTGAAAATCAATTTATTCAGGTCAGAAAGCTGGAAACGTCTAAAAACGACCACTTTCGACGAATACAAGCGTTTTTAGACATTTTCGTACTTCTCGGACTAAAACTGCATTTTTCACGACAAAAAATATTTTATATCTTTGAAAATAAATTTATTAACGTCAGAGAGCTGGAAATGTCTAAATACGTTCACTTTCAACGAATACGAGCGTTTTTAGGCATTTTCGTACTTCTCCGAATAAAACTGTATTTTTCACGACAAAAATATTTTATATCTCTGGAAATAAATTTATTCTGGTCAGAAAGCTGGAAACGTCTAAAAACGATCACTTTCGACAAATACAAGCGTTTTTAGACATTTTCGTACTTCTCGGAATAAAACTGCATTTTTCACGACAAAAAATATTTTATATCTCTGAAAATAAATTTATTAAAGTCAGAGAGCTGGAAATGTCTAAAAACGTTCACTTTTTAACGAATACGAGCGTTTTTAGGCATTTTCGTACTTCTCCGAATAAAACTGTATTTTTCACTTCAAAAAATATTTTATATCTCTGGAAATAAATTTATTCTGTTCAGAAAGCTGGAAACGTCTAAAAACGATCACTTTCGACAAATACAAGCGTTTTTAGACATTTTCGTACTTCCGGACTAAAACTGCATTTTTCACAACAAAAAATATTTTTTATCTCTAAAAATCAATTTATTATCGTCAGAGATATATATTTGTTAACGTGCTCCGCCAGAGGCACTACACGATAAAGCAGCAGCGACACGAGGTTTTCCCAAGTGGTCACCCATCCAAGTACTAACCGCGCTCGACGTTGCTTAATTTATCGTCAGAGAGCTTGAAATGTCTAAAAACGTTCACTTTCAACGAATACGAGCGTTTTTAGTCATTTTTGTACTTCTCGGAATAAAACTGTATTTTTCACGACAAAAAAATATTTTTTTTTATCTCTGAAAATCAATTTATTTAGGTCAGAAAGCTGGAAACGTCTAAAAACGACCACTTTCGACGAATACAAGCGTTTTTAGACATTTTCGTACTTCTCGGACTAAAACTGCATTTTTCACGACAAAAAATATTTTTTATCTCTGAAAATAAATTGATTAACGTCAGAGAGCTGGAAATGTCTAAAAACGTTCACTTTCAACGAATACGAGCGTTTTTGGCATTTTCGTAATTCTCTGAATAAAACTTTATTTTTCACGACAAAAAATATTTTATATCTCTGGAAATAAATTTATTCTGGTCAGAAAGCTGGAAACGTCTAAAAACGACCACTTTCGACGAATACAAGCGTTTTTAGACATTTTCGTACTTCTCGGACTAAAACTGCATTTTTCACGACAAAAAATATTTTATATCTTTGAAAATAAATTTATAACGTCAGAGAGCTGGAAAGGTCTAAAAACGTTCACTTTCAACGAATACGAGCGTTTTTAGGCATTTTTGTACTTCTCGGAATAAAACTGTATTTTTCACGACAAAAAATATTTTTTATCTCTGAAAATCAATTTATTCAGGTCAGAAAGCTGGAAACGTCTAAAAAGGACCACTTTCGACGAATACAAGCGTTATTAGACATTTTCGTACTCCTCGGACTAAAACTGTATTTTTCACGACAAAAAATATTTTATATCTCTGGAAATAAATTTATTCTGGTCAGAAAGCTGGAAACGTCTAAAAACGATCACTTTCGACAAATACAAGCGTTTTTAGACATTTTCGTACTTCTCGGACTAAAATTGCATTTTTCACAACAAAAAATATTTTTTATCTCTTAAAATCAATTTATTATCGTCAGAGAGCTGGAAATGTCTAAAAACGTTCACTTTCAACGAATACAAGCGTTTTTAGACATTTTTGTACTTCTCGGACTAAAACTGCATTTTTCACAACAACAAATATTTTTTATCTCAGAAAATAAATTTATTAACGTCAGAGATCTGGAAACGGCTAAAAACGATCACTTTCGACGAATACAAGCGTTTTTAGACATTTACGTACTTCTCGGAATAAAACTGCATTTTTCACGACAAAAAATATTTTATATCTCTGAAAATAAATTTATTAACGTCAGAGAGCTGGAAATGTCAAAAAACGTTCACTTTCAACGAATATGAGCGTTTTTAGGCATTTTCGTACCTCTCCAAATAAAACTGTATTTTTCACGACAAAAAATATTTTATATCTCTGGAAATAAATTTATTCTGGTCAGAAAGCTGGAAACGTCTAAAAACGATCACTTTCGACAAATACAAGCGTTTTTAGACATTTTCGTACTTCTCGGACTAAAACTGCATTTTTCACAACAAAAAATATTTTTTATCTCTGAAAATCAATATATTATCGTCAGAGAGCTTGAAATGTCTAAAAACTTTCACTTTCAACGAATACGAGCGTTTTTAGTCATTTTTGTACTTCTCGGAATAAAACTGTATTTTTCACGACAAAAAATATTTGTTATCTCTGAAAATCAATTTATTCATGTCAGAAAGCTGGAAACGTCTAAAAACGACCACTTTCGACGAATACAAGCGTTTTTAGACATTTTCGTACTTCTCGGACTAAAACTGCATTTTTCACGACAAAAAATATGTTTTATCTCTGAAAATAAATTTATTAACGTCAGAGAGCTGGAAATGTCTAAAAACGTTCACTTTCAACGAATACGAGCGTTTTTAGGCATTTTCGTACTTCTCGGAATAAAACTGTATTTTTCACGACAAAAAATATTTTATATCTTTGAAAATAAATTCATTAACGTCAGAGAGCTGGAAATGTCTAAAAACGTTCACTTTCAACGAATACGAGCGTTTTTAGGCATTTTCGTACTTCTCCGAATAAAACTGTATTTTTCACGACAAAAAATATTTTTTATCTCTGAAAATCAATTTATTCAGGTCAGAAAGCTGGAAACGTCTAAAAACGACCACTTTCGACGAATACAAGCGTTTTTAGACATTTTCGTACTTCTCGGACTAAAACTGCATTTTTCACGACAAAAAATATTTTATATCTTTGAAAATAAATTTATAACGTCAGAGAGCTGGAAAGGTCTAAAAACGTTCACTTTCAACGAATACGAGCGTTTTTAGGCATTTTTGTACTTCTCGGAATAAAACTGTATTTTTCACGACAAAAAATATTTTTTATCTCTGAAAATCAATTTATTCAGGTCAGAAAGCTGGAAACGTCTAAAAACGACCACTTTCGACGAATACAAGCGTTTTTAGACATTTTCGTACTCCTCAGACTAAAACTGCATTTTTCACGACAAAAAATATTTTTTATCTCTGAAAATAAATTTATTAACGTCAGAGAGCTGGAAATGTCAAAAAACGTTCACTTTCAACGAATATGAGCGTTTTTAGGCATTTTCGTACCTCTCCAAATAAAACTGTATTTTTCACGACAAAAAATATTTTATATCTCTGGAAATAAATTTATTCTGGTCAGAAAGCTGGAAACGTCTAAAAACGATCACTTTCGACAAATACAAGCGTTTTTAGACATTTTCGTACTTCTCGGACTAAAACTGCATTTTTCACAACAAAAAATATTTTTTATCTCTGAAAATCAATATATTATCGTCAGAGAGCTTGAAATGTCTAAAAACTTTCACTTTCAACGAATACGAGCGTTTTTAGTCATTTTTGTACTTCTCGGAATAAAACTGTATTTTTCACGACAAAAAATATTTGTTATCTCTGAAAATCAATTTATTCATGTCAGAAAGCTGGAAACGTCTAAAAACGACCACTTTCGACGAATACAAGCGTTTTTAGACATTTTCGTACTTCTCGGACTAAAACTGCATTTTTCACGACAAAAAATATGTTTTATCTCTGAAAATAAATTTATTAACGTCAGAGAGCTGGAAATGTCTAAAAACGTTCACTTTCAACGAATACGAGCGTTTTTAGGCATTTTCGTACTTCTCGGAATAAAACTGTATTTTTCACGACAAAAAATATTTTATATCTTTGAAAATAAATTCATTAACGTCAGAGAGCTGGAAATGTCTAAAAACGTTCACTTTCAACGAATACGAGCGTTTTTAGGCATTTTCGTACTTCTCCGAATAAAACTGTATTTTTCACGACAAAAAATATTTTTTATCTCTGAAAATCAATTTATTCAGGTCAGAAAGCTGGAAACGTCTAAAAACGACCACTTTCGACGAATACAAGCGTTTTTGGACATTTTCGTACTTCTCGGACTAAAACTGCATTTTTCACGACAAAAAATATTTTATATCTTTGAAAATAAATTTATAACGTCAGAGAGCTGGAAAGGTCTAAAAACGTTCACTTTCAACGAATACGAGCGTTTTTAGGCATTTTTGTACTTCTCGGAATAAAACTGTATTTTTCACGACAAAAAATATTTTTTATCTCTGAAAATCAATTTATTCAGGTCAGAAAGCTGGAAACGTCTAAAAACGACCACTTTCGACGAATACAAGCGTTTTTAGACATTTTCGTACTCCTCAGACTAAAACTGCATTTTTCACGACAAAAAATATTTTTTATCTCTGAAAATAAATTTATTAACGTCAGAGAGCTGGAAATGTCTAAAAACGTTCACTTTCAACGAATACGAGCGTTTTTAGGCATTTTCGTACTTCTCTGAATAAAACTGTATTTTTCACAACAAAAAATATTTTATATCTCTGGAAATAAATTTATTCTGGTCAGAAAGCTGGAAACGTCTAAAAACGATCACTTTCGACAAATACAAGCGTTTTTAGACATTTTCGTACTTCTCGGACTAAAATTGCATTTTTCACAACAAATATTTTTTATCTCTGAAAATCAATTTATTATCGTCAGAGAGCTGGAAATGTCTAAAAACTTTCACTTTCAACGAATACAAGCGTTTCTAGACATTTTCGTACTTCTCGGACTAAAACTGCATTTTTCACAACAAAAAATATTTTTTATCTCTGAAAATAAATTTATTAACGTCAGAGAGCTGGAAATGTCTAAAAACGTTCACTTTCAACGAATACGAGCGTTTTTAGACATTTTCGTTCTTCTCGGAATAAAACTGTATTTTTAACGACAAAAAATATTTTTTATCTCTGAAAATAAATTTATTAACGTCAGAGAGCTGGAAATGTCTCAAAACGTTCACTTTCAACGAATACGAGCGTTTTTAGACATTTTCGTTCTTCTCTGAATAAAACTGTATTTTTCACGATAAAAAATATTTTATATCTCTGGAAATAAATTTATTCTGGTCAGAAAGCTGGAAACGTCTAAAAACGATCACTTTCGACAAATACGAGCGTTTTTAGGCATTTTCGTACTTCTCCGAATAAAACTGTATTTTTCACGACAAAAAATATTTTTTATCTCTGAAAATCAATTTATTATCGTCAGAGAGCTGGAAATGTCTAAAAACGTTCACTTTCAACGAATATGACCTTTTTTAGTCATTTTTGTAGTTGTCGGAATAAAACTGTATTTTTCACGACAAAAAATATTTTATATCTCTGGAAATAAATTTATTCTGGTCAGAAAGCTGGAAACGTCTAAAAACGATCACTTTCGACAAATACAAGCGTTTTTAGACATTTTCGTACTTCTCGGACTAAAACTGCATTTTTCACAACAACAAATATTTTTTATCTCTGAAAATCAATTTATTCAGGTCAGAAAGCTGGAAACATCTAAAAACGACCACTTTCGACGAATACAAGCGTTTTTAGACATTTTCGTACTTCTCGGACTAAAACTGTATTTTTCACGACAAAAAATATTTTATATCTCTGGAAATAAATTTATTCTGGTCAGAAAGCTGGAAATGTCTAAAAACGTTCACTTTCAACGAATACGCGCGTTTTTAGACATTTGCGTACTTCTCGGAATAAAACTGTATTTTTCACGACAAAAAATATTTTAAATCTTTGAAAATAAATTTATTAACGTCAGAGAGCTGGAAATGTCTAAAAACGTTCACTTTCAACGAATACGAGCGTTTTTAGGCATTTTCGTACTTCTGCGAATAAAACTGTATTTTTCACGACAAAAAATATTTTTTATCTCTGAAAATCAATTTATTCAGGTCAGAAAGCTGGAAACGTCTAAAAACGACCACTTTCGACGAATACAAGCGTTTTTAGACATTTACGTACTTCTCGGACTAAAACGGCATTTTTCACAACAAAAAATATTTTATATCTTTGAAAATCAATTTATTAACGTCAGAGAGCTGGAAATGTCTAAAAACGTTCACTTTCAACGAATACGAGCGTTTTTAGGCATTTTCGTACTTCTCCGAATAAAACTGTATTTTTCACGACAAAAAATATTTTATATCTCTGAAAATAAATTTATTAACGTCAGAGAGCTGGAAATGTCTAAAAACGTTCACTTTCAACGAATACGAGCGTTTTTAGGCATTTTCGTACTTCTCCGAATAAAACTGTATTTTTCACGACAAAAAATATTTTATATCTCTGGTAATAAATTTATTCTGGTCAGAAAGCTGGAAACGTCTAAAAACGATCACTTTCGACAAATACAAGCGTTTTTAGACATTTTCTTACTTCTCGGAATAAAACTGCATTTCTCACGACAAAAAATATTTTATATCTCTGAAAATAAATTTATTAACGTCAGAGAGCTGGAAATGTCTAAAAACGTTCACTTTCAACGAATACGAGCGTTTTTAGGCATTTTCGTACTTCTCCGAATAAAACTGTATTTTTCACGACAAAAAATATTTTATATCTCTGGAAATAAATTTATTCTGGTCAGAAAGCTGGAAACGTCTAAAAACGATCACTTTCGATAAATACGAGCGTTTTTAGGCATTTTCGTACTTCTCCGAATAAAACTGTATTTTTCACGACAAAAAATATTTTATATCTCTGGAAATAAATTTATTCTGGTCAGAAAGCTGGAAACGTCTAAAAACGATCACTTTCGACAAATACGAGCGTTTTTAGGCATTTTCGTACTTCTCCGAATAAAACTGTATTTTTCACGACAAAAAATATTTTATATCTCTGGAAATAAATTTATTCTGGTGAGAAATCTGGAAACGTCTAAAAACGATCACTTTCGACAAATACAAGCGTTTTTAGACATTTTCGTACTTCTCGGACTAAAACTGCATTTTTCACAACAAAAAATATTTTTTCTCTCTGAAAATCAATTTATTATCGTCAGAGAGCTTGAAATGTCTAAAAACGTTCACTTTCAACGAATACGAGCGTTTTTAGTCATTTTTGTGCTTCTCGGAATAAAACTGTATTTTTCACGACAAAAAATATTTTTTATCTCTGAAAATCAATTTATTCAGGTCAGAAATCTGGAAACGTCTAGAAAACGACCACTTTCGACGAATACAAGCGTTTTTAGACATTTTCGTACTTCTCGGACTAAAACTGCATTTTTCACGAAAAAAAATATTTTTTATCTCTGAAAATAAATTTATTAACGTCAGAGAGCTGGAAACGTCTAAAAACGATCACTTTCGGCGAATACAAGCGTTTTTAGACATTTTCGTACTTCTCGGAATAAAACTGTATTTTTCACGACAAAAAATATTTTAAATCTTTGAAAATAAATTTATTAACGTCAGAGAGCTGGAAATGTCTAAAAACGTTCACTTTCAACGAATACGAGCGTTTTTAGGCATTTTCGTACTTCTGCGAATAAAACTGTATTTTTCACGACAAAAAATATTTTTTATCTCTGAAAATCAATTTATTCAGGTCAGAAAGCTGGAAACGTCTAAAAACGACCACTTTCGACGAATACAAGCGTTTTTAGACATTTACGTACTTCTCGGACTAAAACGGCATTTTTCACAACAAAAAATATTTTATATCTTTGAAAATCAATTTATTATCGTCAGAGAGCTGGAAATGTATAAAAACGTTCACTTTCAACGAATACGACCTTTTTTAGTCATTTTTGTACTTGTCGGAATAAAACTGTATTTTTCACGACAAAAAATATTTTTTATCTCTGAAAATCAATTTATTCAGGTCAGAAAGCTGGAAACGTCTAAAAACGATCACTTTCGATGAATACAAGCGTTTTTAGACATTTTCGTACTTCTCGAAATAAAACTGTATTTTTCACGACAAAAAATATTTTATATCTCTGAAAATAAATTTATTAACGTCAGAGAGCTGGAAATGTCTAAAAACGTTCACTTTCAACGAATACGAGCGTTTTTAGGCATTTTCGTACTTCTCCGAATAAAACTGTATTTTTCACGACAAAAAATATTTTATATCTCTGGAAATAAATTTATTCTGGTCAGAAAGCTGGAAACGTCTAAAAACGATCACTTTCGACAAATACAAGCGTTTTTAGACATTTTCTTACTTCTCGGAATAAAACTGCATTTCTCACGACAAAAAATATTTTATATCTCTGAAAATAAATTTATTAACGTCAGAGAGCTGGAAATGTCTAAAAACGTTCACTTTCAACGAATACGAGCGTTTTTAGGCATTTTCGTACTTCTCCGAATAAAACTGTATTTTTCACGACAAAAAATATTTTATATCTCTGGAAATAAATTTATTCTGGTCAGAAAGCTGGAAACGTCTAAAAACGATCACTTTCGACAAATACGAGCGTTTTTAGGCATTTTCGTACTTCTGCGAATAAAACTGTATTTTTCACGACAAAAAATATTTTATATCTCTGGAAATAAATTTATTCTGGTCAGAAAGCTGGAAACGTCTAAAAACGATCACTTTCGACAAATACGAGCGTTTTTAGGCATTTTCGTACTTCTCCGAATAAAACTGTATTTTTCACGACAAAAAATATTTTATATCTCTGGAAATAAATTTATTCTGGTGAGAAATCTGGAAACGTCTAAAAACGATCACTTTCGACAAATACAAGCGTTTTTAGACATTTTCGTACTTCTCGGACTAAAACTGCATTTTTCACAACAAAAAATATTTTTTCTCTCTGAAAATCAATTTATTATCGTCAGAGAGCTTGAAATGTCTAAAAACGTTCACTTTCAACGAATACGAGCGTTTTTAGTCATTTTTGTGCTTCTCGGAATAAAACTGTATTTCTCACGACAAAAAATATTTTTTATCTCTGAAAATCAATTTATTCAGGTCAGAAATCTGGATACGTCTAAAAACGACCACTTTTGACGAATACAAGCGTTTTTAGACATTTTCGTACTTCTCGGACTAAAACTGCATTTTTCACGAAAAAAAATATTTTTTATCTCTGAAAATAAATTGATTAACGTCAGAGAGCTGGAAATGTCTAAAAACGTTCACTTTTAACGAATACGAGCGTTTTTAGGCATTTTCGTACTTCTCCGAATAAAACTGTATTTTTCACGACAAAAAATATTTTATATCTCTGGAAATAAATTTATTCTGGTCAGAAAGCTGGAAACGTCTAAAAACGATCACTTTCGACAAATACGAGCGTTTTTAGGCATTTTCGTACTTCTCTGAATAAAACTGTATTTTTCACGACAAAAAATATTGTTTATCTCTGAAAATCAATTTATTATCGTCAGAGAGCTGGAAATGTCTAAAAACGTTCACTTTCAACGAATACGACCTTTTTTAGTCATTTTTGTACTTGTCGGAATAAAACTGTATTTTTCACGACAAAAAATATTTTATATCTCTGGAAATAAATTTATTCTGGTCAGAAAGCTGGAAACGTCTAAAAACGATCACTTTCGACAAATACAAGCGTTTTTAGACATTTTCGTACTTCTCGGACTAAAACTGCATTTTTCACAACAAAAAATATTTTTTATCTCTGAAAATAAATTTATTAACGTCAGAGAGCTGGAAACGTCTAAAAACGATCACTTTCGGCGAATACAAGCGTTTTTAGACATTTTCGTACTTCTCGGAATAAAACTGTATTTTTCACGACAAAAAAAAATTTATATCTTTGAAAAATTTTTTATTAACGTCAGAGAGCTGGAAATGTCTAAAAACATTCACTTTCAACGAATACGAGCGTTTTTAGGCATTTTCGTACTTCTCGGAATAAAACTGTATTTTTCACGACAAAAAATATTTTTTATCTCTGAAAATCAATTTATTCAGGTCAGAAAGCTGGAAACGTCTAAAAACGACCACTTTCGACGAATACAAGCGTTTTTAGACATTTTCGTACTTCTCGGACTAAAACTGCATTTTTCACGAAAAAAAAATTTTTTATCTCTGAAAATGAATTGATTAACGTCAGAGAGCTGGAAATGTCTAAAAACTTTCACTTTTAGCGAATACGAGCGTTTTTAGGCATTTTCGTACTTCTCCGAATAAAACTGTATTTTTCACGACAAAAAATATTTTATATCTCTGGAAATAAATTTATTCTGGTCAGAAAGCTGGAAACATCTAAAAACGATCACTTTCGACAAATACGAGCGTTTTTAGGCATTTTCGTACTTCTCCGAATAAAACTGTATTTTTCACGACAAAAAATATTGTTTATCTCTGAAAATCAATTTATTATCGTCAGAGAGCTGGAAATGTCTAAAAACGTTCACTTTCAACGAATACGACCTTTTTTAGTCATTTTTGTACTTGTCGGAATAAAACTGTATTTTTCACGACAAAAAATATTTAATATCTCTGGAAATAAATTTATTCTGGTCAGAAAGCTGGAAACGTCTAAAAACGATCACTTTCGACAAATACAAGCGTTTTTAGACATTTTCGTACTTCTCGGACTAAAACTGCATTTTTCACAACAACAAATATTTTTTATCTCTGAAAATAAATTGATTAACGTCAGAGAGCTGGAAATGTCTAAAAACGTTCACTTTCAACGAATACGAGCGTTTTTAGGCATTTTCGTACTTCTCGGAATAAAACTGTATTTTTCACGACAAAAAATATTTTTTATCTCTGAAAATCAATTTATTCAGGTCAGAAAGCTGGAAACGTCTAAAAACGAACACTTTCGACGAATACAAGCGTTTTTAGACATTTTCGTACTTCCCGGACTAAGACTGCATTTTTCACGACAAAAAATATTTTTTATCTCTGAAAATAAATTTATTAACGTCAGAGAGCTGGAAATGTCTAAAAACGTTCACTTTCAACGAATACGAGCGTTTTTAGACATTATCGTACTTTTTGGACTAAAACTGCATTTTTCACAACAAAAAATATTTTTTATCTCTGAAAATAAATTTATTAACGTCAGAGAGCTGGAAACGTCTAAAAACGATCACTTTCGGCGAATACAAGCGTTTTTAGACATTTTCGTACTTCTCGGAATAAAACTGTATTTTTCACGACAAAAAAATTTTTATATCTTTGAAATTTTTTTTATTAACGTCAGAGAGCTGGAAATGTCTAAAAACATTCACTTTCAACGAATACGAGCGTTTTTAGGCATTTTCGTTCTTCTGCGATTAAAACTGTATTTTTCACGACAAAAAATATTTTTTATCTCTGAAAATCAATTTATTCAGGTCAGAAAGCTGGAAACGTCTAAAAACGACCACTTTCGACGAATACAAGCGTTTTTAGACATTTTCGTACTTCTTGGAATAAAACTGCATTTTTCACGACAAAAAATATTTTATATCTCTGAAAATAAATTTATTAACGTCAGAGAGCTGGAAATGTCTAAAAACGTTCACTTTCAACGAATACGAGCGTTTTTAGGCATTTTCGTACTTCTCCGAATAAAAATGTATTTTTCACGACAAAAAATATTTTATATCTCTGGAAATAAATTTATTCTGGTCAGAAAGCTGGAAACGTCTAAAAACGATCAAGGCATTTTCGTACTTCTCGGAATAAAACTGTATTTTTCACGACAAAAAATATTTTTTATCTCTGAAAATCAATTTATTCAGGTCAGAAAGCTGGAAACGTCTAAAAACGAACACTTTCGACGAATACAAGCGTTTTTAGACATTTTCGTACTTCCCGGACTAAGACTGCATTTTTCACGACAAAAAATATTTTTTATCTGTGAAAATAAATTTATTAACGT
The DNA here is from genome assembly GCA_947310635.1 of Leptodirus hochenwartii. Taxonomy (NCBI): domain Eukaryota; kingdom Metazoa; phylum Arthropoda; class Insecta; order Coleoptera; family Leiodidae; genus Leptodirus; species Leptodirus hochenwartii. The sequence continues at coordinate 9,129,360 of OX371188.1, forward strand.
CAGAGAGCTGGAAATGTCTAAAAACGTTCACTTTCAACGAATACGAGCGTTTTTAGACATTTTCGTACTTTTTGGACTAAAACTGCATTTTTCACAACAAAAAATATTTTTTATCTCTGAAAATAAATTTATTAACGTCAGAGAGCTGGAAACGTCTAAAAACGATCACTTTCGGCGAATACAAGCGTTTTTAGACATTTTCGTACTTCTCGGAATAAAACTGTATTTTTCACGACAAAAAATATTTTATATCTTTGAAAATTTTTTTATTAACGTCAGAGAGCTGGAAATGTCTAAAAACATTCACTTTCAACGAATACGAGCGTTTTTAGGCATTTTCGTTCTTCTGCGAATAAAACTGTATTTTTCACGACAAAAAATATTTTTTATCTCTGAAAATCAATTTATTCAGGTCAGAAAGCTGGAAACGTCTAAAAACGACCACTTTCGACGAATACAAGCGTTTTTAGACATTTTCGTACTTCTTGGAATAAAACTGCATTTTTCACGACAAAAAATATTTTATATCTCTGAAAATAAATTTATTAACGTCAGAGAGCTGGAAATGTCTAAAAACGTTCACTTTCAACGAATACGAGCGTTTTTAGGCATTTTCGTACTTCTCCGAATAAAAATGTATTTTTCACGACAAAAAATATTTTATATCTCTGGAAATAAATTTATTCTGGTCAGAAAGCTGGAAACGTCTAAAAACGATCACTTTCGACAAATACAAGCGTTTTTAGACATTTTCGTACTTCTCGGACTAAAATTGCATTTTTCACAACAAAAAATATTTTTTATCTCTGAAAATCAATTTATTATCGTCAGAGAGCTGGAAATGTCTAAAAACGATCACTTTCAACGAATACAAGCGTTTTTAGACATTTTTGTACTTCTCGGACTAAAACTGCATTTTTCACAACAACAAATATTTTTTATCTCTGAAAATAAATTTATTAACGTCAGAGAGCTGGAAATGTCTAAAAACGTTCACTTTCAACGAATACGAGCGTTTTTAGACATTTTCGTTCTTCTCGGAATAAAACTGTATTTTTAACGACAAAAAATATTTTTTATCTCTGAAAATAAGTTTATTAACGTCAGAAAGCTGGAAACGGCTAAAAACGATCACTTTCGACGAATACAAGCGTTTTTAGACATTTTCGTACTTCTCGGAATAAAACTGTATTTTTCACGACAAAAAATATTTTATATCTCTGGAAATAAATTTATTCTGGTCAGAAAGCTGGAAACGTCTAAAAACGATCACTTTCGACAAATACAAGCGTTTTTAGACATTTTCGTACTTCTCGGACTAAAACTGCATTTTTCACAACAACAAATATTTTTTATCTCTGAAAATAAATTGATTAACGTCAGAGAGCTGGAAATGTCTAAAAACGTTCACTTTCAACGAATACGAGCGTTTTTAGGCATTTTCGTACTTCTCGGAATAAAACTGTATTTTTCACGACAAAAAATATTTTTTATCTCTGAAAATAAATTTATTAACGTCAGAGAGCTGGAAATGTCTAAAAACGTTCACTTTCAACGAATACGAGCGTTTTTAGACATTTTCGTACTTTATGGACTAAAACTGCATTTTTCACGAAAAAAAAATTTTTTATCTCTGAAAATGAATTGATTAACGTCAGAGAGCTGGAAATGTCTAAAAACGTTCACTTTTAACGAATACAAGCGTTTTTAGACATTTTCGTACTTCTCGGAATAAAACTGTATTTTTCACGACAAAAAATATTTTATATCTCTGGAAATAAATTTATTCTGGTCAGAAAGCTGGAAACGTCTAAAAACGATCACTTTCGACAAATACGAGCGTTTTTAGGCATTTTCGTACTTCTTTGAATAAAACTGTATTTTTCACGACAAAAAATATTGTTTATCTCTGAAAATCAATTTATTATCGTCAGAGAGCTGGAAATGTCTAAAAACGTTCACTTTCAACGAATACGACCTTTTTTAGTCATTTTTGTACTTGTCGGAATAAAACTGTATTTTTCACGACAAAAAATATTTTATATCTCTGGAAATAAATTTATTCTGGTCAGAAAGCTGGAAACGTCTAAAAACGATCACTTTCGACAAATACAAGCGTTTTTAGACATTTTCGTACTTCTCGGACTAAAACTGCATTTTTCACGACAAAAAATATTTTTTATCTCTGAAAATAAATTGATTAACGTCAGAGAGCTGGAAATGTCTAAAAACGTTCACTTTCAACGAATACGAGCGTTTTTAGGCATTTTCGTACTTCTCGGAATAAAACTGTATTTTTCACGACAAAAAATATTTTTTATCTCTGAAAATCAATTTATTCAGGTCAGAAAGCTGGAAACGTCTAAAAACGAACACTTTCGACGAATACAAGCGTTTTTAGACATTTTCGTACTTCCCGGACTAAGACTGCATTTTTCACGACAAAAAATATTTTTTATCTCTGAAAATAAATTTATTAACGTCAGAGAGCTGGAAATGTCTAAAAACGTTCACTTTCAACGAATACGAGCGTTTTTAGACATTTTCGTACTTTTTGGACTAAAACTGCATTTTTCACAACAAAAAATATTTTTTATCTCTGAAAATAAATTTATTAACGTGAGAGAGCTGGAAACGTCTAAAAACGATCACTTTCGGCGAATACAAGCGTTTTTAGACATTTTCGTACTTCTCGGAATAAAACTGTATTTTTCACGACAAAAAATATTTTATATCTTTGAAAATTTTTTTATTAACGTCAGAGAGCTGGAAATGTCTAAAAACATTCACTTTCAACGAATACGAGCGTTTTTAGGCATTTTCGTTCTTCTGCGAATAAAACTGTATTTTTCACGACAAAAAATATTTTTTATCTCTGAAAATCAATTTATTCAGGTCAGAAAGCTGGAAACGTCTAAAAACGACCACTTTCGACGAATACAAGCGTTTTTAGACATTTTCGTACTTCTTGGAATAAAACTGCATTTTTCACGACAAAAAATATTTTATATCTCTGAAAATAAATTTATTAACGTCAGAGAGCTGGAAATGTCTAAAAACGTTCACTTTCAACGAATACGAGCGTTTTTAGGCATTTTCGTACTTCTCCGAATAAAAATGTATTTTTCACGACAAAAAATATTTTATATCTCTGGAAATAAATTTATTCTGGTCAGAAAGCTGGAAACGTCTAAAAACGATCACTTTCGACAAATACAAGCGTTTTTAGACATTTTCGTACTTCTCGGACTAAAATTGCATTTTTCACAACAAAAAATATTTTTTATCTCTGAAAATCAATTTATTATCGTCAGAGAGCTGGAAATGTCTAAAAACGATCACTTTCAACGAATACAAGCGTTTTTAGACATTTTTGTACTTCTCGGACTAAAACTGCATTTTTCACAACAACAAATATTTTTTATCTCTGAAAATAAATTTATTAACGTCAGAGAGCTGGAAATGTCTAAAAACGTTCACTTTCAACGAATAAGAGCGTTTTTAGACATTTTCGTTCTTCTCGGAATAAAACTGTATTTTTAACGACAAAAAATATTTTTTATCTCTGAAAATCAATTTATTCAGGTCAGAAAGCTGGAAACGTCTAAAAACGACCACTTTCGACGAATACAAGCGTTTTTAGACATTTTCGTACTTCTCGGACTAAAACTGCATTTTTCACGAAAAAAAAATTTTTTATTTCTGAAAATGAATTGATTAACGTCAGAGAGCTGGAAATGTCTAAAAACGTTCACTTTTAGCGAATACGAGCGTTTTTAGGCATTTTCGTACTTCTCCGAATAAAACTGTATTTTTCACGACAAAAAATATTTTATATCTCTGGAAATAAATTTATTCTGGTCAGAAAGCTGGAAACGTCTAAAAACGATCACTTTCGACAAATACGAGCGTTTTTAGGCATTTTCGTACTTCTCCGAATAAAACTGTATTTTTCACGACAAAAAATATTGTTTATCTCTGAAAATCAATTTATTATCTTTAGAGAGCTGGAAATGTCTAAAAACGTTCACGTTCAACGAATACGACCTTTTTTAGTCATTTTTGTACTTGTCGGAATAAAACTGTATTTTTCACGACAAAAAATATTTTATATCTCTGGAAATAAATTTATTCTGGTCAGAAAGCTGGAAACGTCTAAAAACGATCACTTTCGACAAATACAAGCGTTTTTAGACATTTTCGTACTTCTCGGACTAAAACTGCATTTTTCACAACAAAAAATATTTTATATCTCTGAAAATAAATTTATTAACGTCAGAGAGCTGGAAATGTCTAAAAACGTTCACTTTCAACGAATAGAAGCGTTTTTGGACATTTTCGTACTTCTCGGAATAAAACTGCATTTTTCACAACAAAAAATATTTTTTATCTCTGAAAATAAATTTATTAACGTCAGAGAGCTGGAAATGTCTAAAAACATTCACTTTCAACAAATACGAGCGTTTTTAGGCATTTTCGTACTTCTCGGAATAAAACTGTATTTTTCACGACAAAAAATATTTTATATCTCTGGAAATAAATTTATTCTGGTCAGAAAGCTGGAAACGTCTAAAAACGATCACTTTCGACAAATACAAGCGTTTTTAGACATTTTCGTACTTCTCGGACTAAAACTGCATTTTTCACAACAAAAAATATTTTTTATCTCTGAAAATAAATTTATTAACGTCAGAGAGCTGGAAATGTCTAAGAACGTTCACTTTCAACGAATACGAGCGTTTTTAGGCATTTTCGTACTTCTCTGAATAAAACTGTATTTTTCACGACAAAAAATATTTTATATCTCTGGAAATAAATTTATTCTGGTCAGAAAGCTGGAAACGTCTAAAAACGATCACTTTCGACAAATACAAGCGTTTTTAGACATTTTCGTACTTCTCGGACTAAAATTGCATTTTTCACAACAACAAATATTTTTTAACTCTGAAAATCAATTTATTATCGTCAGAGAGCTGGAAATGTCTAAAAACGTTCACTTTCAACGAATACAAGCGTTTTTAAACATTTTCGTACTTCTCGGAATAAAACTGTATTTTTCACGACAAAAAATATTTTTTATCTCTGAAAATAAATTTATTAGCGTCAGAAAGCTGGAAACGGCTAAAAACGATCACTTTCGACGAATACAAGCGTTTTTAGACATTTTCATTCTTCTCGGAATAAAACTGCATTTTTCACGACAAAAAATATTTTATATCTCTGAAAATAAATTTATTAACGACAGAGAGCTGGAAATGTCTAAAAACGTCCACTTTCAACGAATACGAGCGTTTTTAGGCATTTTCGTACTTCTCCGAATAAAACTGTATTTTTCACGACAAAAAATATTTTATATGTCTGGAAATAAATTTATTCTGGTCAGAAAGCTGGAAACATCTAAAAACGATCACTTTCGACAAATACAAGCGTTTTTAGACATTTTCGTACTTCTCGGACTAAAACTGCATTTTTCACAACAAAAAATATTTTTTATCTCTGAAAATCAATTTATTATCGTCATAGAGCTTGAAATGTCTAAAAACGTTCACTTTCAACGAATACGAGCGTTTTTAGTCATTTTTGTACTTCTCGGAATAAAACTGTATTTTTCACGACAAAAAATATTTTTTATCTCTGAAAATCAATTTATTCAGGTCAGAAAGCTGGAAACGTCTAAAAACGACCACTTTCTACGAATACAAGCGTTTTTAGACATTTTCGTACTTCTCGGACTAAAACTGCATTTTTCACGAAAAAAAATATTTTTTATCTCTGAAAATAAATTGATTAACGTCAGAGAGCTGGAAATGTCTAAAAACCTTCACTTTCAACGAATACGAGCGTTTTTAGGCATTTTCGTAATTCTCTGAATAAAACTGTATTTTTCACGACAAAAAATATTTTTTATCTCTGAAAATCAATTTATTCAGGTCAGAAAGCTGGAAACGTCTAAAAACGACCACTTTCGACGAATACAAGCGTTTTTAGACATTTTCGTACTTCTCGGACTAAAACTGCATTTTTCACGACAAAAAATATTTTATATCTTTGAAAATAAATTTATAATGTCAGAGAGCTGGAAAGGTCTAAAAACGTTCACTTTCAACGAATACGAGCGTTTTTAGGCATTTTCGTACTTCTCCGAATAAAACTGTATTTTTCACGACAAAAAATATTTTATATGTCTGGAAATAAATTTATTCTGGTCAGAAAGCTGGAAACGTCTAAAAACGATCACTTTCGACAAATACGAGCGTTTTTAGGCATTTTCGTACTTCTCCGAATAAAACTGTATTTTTCACGACAAAAAAAAATTTTTATCTCTGAAAATCAATTTATTATCGTCAGAGAGCTGGAAATGTCTAAAAACGTTCACTTTCAACGAATACGACCTTTTTTAGACATTTTTGTACTTGTCGGAATAAAACTGTATTTTTCACGACAAAAAATATTTTATATCTCTGGAAATAAATTTATTCTGGTCAGAAAGCTGGAAACGTCTAAAAACCATCACTTTCAACGAATACGAGCGTTTTTAGGCATTTTCGTACTTCTCTGAATAAAACTGTATTTTTCACGACAAAAAATATTTTATATCTCTGGAAATAAATTGATTCTGGTCAGAAAGCCGGAAACGTCTAAAAACGATCACTTTCGACAAATACAAGCGTTTTTAGACATTTTCGTACTTCTCGGACAAAAACTGCATTTTTCACAACAAAAAATATTTTATATCTTTGAAAATAAATTTATTAACGTCAGAGAGCTGGAAATATCTAAAAACGTTCACTTTCAACGAATACGAGCGTTTTTAGGCATTTTCGTACTTCTCTGAATAAAACTGTATTTTTCACGACAAAAAATATTTTATATCTCTGGAAATAAATTGATTCTGGTCAGAAAGCCGGAAACGTCTAAAAACGATCACTTTCGACAAATACAAGCGTTTTTAGACATTTTAGTACTTCTCGGACTAAAACTGCATTTTTCACAACAACAAATATTTTTTATCTCTGAAAATAAATTTATTAACGTCAGAGAGCTGGAAATGTCTAAAAACGTTCACTTTCAACGAATACGAGCGTTTTTAGGCATTTTCGTACTTCTCGGAATAAAACTGTATTTTTCACGACAAAAAAAATTTTTTATCTCTGAAAATCAATTTATTCAGGTCAGAAAGCTGGAAACGTCTAAAAACGACCACTTTCGACGAATACAAGCTTTTTTAGACATTTTCGTACTTCTCGGACTAAGACTGCATTTTTCACGACAAAAAATATTTTTTATCTCTGAAAATAAATTTATTAACGTCAGAGAGCTGGAAATGTCTAAAAACGTTCACTTTCAACGAATACGAGCGTTTTTAGACATTTTCGTACTTCTCGGAATAAAACTGTATTTTTCACGACAAAAAATATTTTTTATCTCTGAAAATCAATTTATTCAGGTCAGAAAGCTGGAAACGTCTAAAAACGACCACTTTCGACGAATACAAGCGTTTTTAGACATTTTCGTACTTCTCGGACTAAAACTGCATTTTTCACGACAAAAAATATTTTTTATCTCTGAAAATAAATTTATTAACGTCAGAGAGCTGGAAATGTCTAAAAACGTTCACTTTCAACGAATACGAGCGTTTTTAGGCATTTTCGTACTTCTCCGAATAAAAATGTATTTTTCACGACAAAAAATATTTTATATCTCTGGAAATAAATTTATTCTGGTCAGAAAGCCGGAAACGTCTAAAAACGATCACTTTCGACAAATACAAGCGTTTTTAGACATTTTCGTACTTCTCGGACTAAAACTGCATTTTTCACAACAACAAATATTTTTTATCTCTGAAAATAAATTTATTAACGTCAGAGAGCTGGAAATGTCTAAAAACGTTCACTTTCAACGAATACGAGCGTTTTTAGGCATTTTCGTACTTCTCCGAATAAAAATGTATTTTTCACGACAAAAAATATTTTATATCTCTGGAAATAAATTTATTCTGGTCAGAAAGCTGGAAACGTCTAAAAACGATCACTTTCGACAAATACAAGCGTTTTTAGACATTTTCGTACTTCTCGGACTAAAATTGCATTTTTCACAACAAAAAATATTTTTTATCTCTGAAAATCAATTTATTATCGTCAGAGAGCTGGAAATGTCTAAAAACGTTCACTTTCAACGAATACAAGCGTTTTTAGACATTTTTGTACTTCTCGGACTAAAACTGCATTTTTCACAACAACAAATATTTTTTATCTCTGAAAATAAATTTATTAACGTCAGAGAGCTGGAAATGTCTAAAAACATTCACTTTCAACGAATACGAGCGTTTTTAGACATTTTCGTTCTTCTCGGAATAAAACTGTATTTTTAACGACAAAAAATATTTTTTATCTCTGAAAATAAATTTATTAACGTCAGAAAGCTGGAAACGGCTAAAAACGATTACTTTCGACGAATACAAGCGTTTTTAGACATTTTCGTACTTCTCGGAATAAAACTGCATTTTTCACGACAAAAAATATTTATTATCTCTGAAAATAAATTTATTAACGTCAGAGTTCTGGAAATGTCTAAAAACGTTCACTTTCAACGAATACGAGCGTTTTTAGACATTTTCGTTCTTCTCGGAATAAAACTGTATTTTTAACGACAAAAAATATTTTTTATCTCTGAAAATAAATTTATTAACGTCAGAAAGCTGGAAACGGCTAAAAACGATCACTTTCGACAAATACAAGCGTTTTTAGGCATTTTCGTACTTCTCGGAATAAAACTGTATTTTTCACGACAAAAAATATTTTTTATCTCTGAAAATCAATTTATTCAGGTCAGAAAGCTGGAAACGTCTAAAAACGACCACTTTCGACGAATACAAGCTTTTTTAGACATTTTCGTACTTCTCGGACTAAGACTACATTTTTCACGACAAAAAATATTTTTTATCTCTGAAAATAAATTTATTAACGTCAGAGAGCTGGAAATGTCTAAAAACGTTCACTTTCAACGAATACGAGCGTTTTTAGGCATTTTCGTACTTCTCGGAATAAAACTATATTTTTCACGACAAAAAATATTTTTTATCTCTGAAAATCAATTTATTCAGGTCAGAAAGCTGGAAACGTCTAAAAACGACCACTTTCGACGAATACAAGCGTTTTTAGACATTTTCGTACTTCTCCGACTAAAACTGCATTTTTCACGACAAAAAATATTTTATATCTTTGAAAATAAATTTATAATGTCAGAGAGCTGGAAAGGTCTAAAAACGTTCACTTTCAACGAATACGAGCGTTTTTAGGCATTTTCGTACTTCTCCGAATAAAACTGTATTTTTCACGACAAAAAATTATTTTATATCTCTGGAAATAAATTGATTCTGGTCAGAAAGCCGGAAACGTCTAAAAACGATCACTTTCGACAAATACAAGCGTTTTTAGACATTTTCGTACTTCTCGGACTAAAACTGCATTTTTCACAACAACAAATATTTTTTATCTCTGAAAATAAATTTATTAACGTCAGAGAGCTGGAAATGTCTAAAAACGTTCACTTTCAACGAATACGAGCGTTTTTAGGCATTTTCGTACTTCTCGGAATAAAACTGTATTTTTCACGACAAAAAATATTTTTTATCTCTGAAAATCAATTTATTCAGGTCAGAAAGCTGGAAACGTCTAAAAACGACCACTTTCGACGAATACAAGCTTTTTTAGACATTTTCGTACTTCTCGGACTAAGACTGCATTTTTCACGACAAAAAATATTTTTTATCTCTGAAAATAAATTTATTAACGTCAGAGAGCTGGAAATGTCTAAAAACGTTCACTTTCAACGAATACGAGCGTTTTTAGACATTTTCGTACTTCTCGGAATAAAACTGTATTTTTCACGACAAAAAATATTTTTTATCTCTGAAAATCAATTTATTCAGGTCAGAGAGCTGGAAACGACTAAAAACGACCACTTTCGACGAATACAAGCGTTTTTAGACATTTTCGTACTTCTCGGACTAAAACTGCATTTTTCACGACAAAAAATATTTTTTATCTCTGAAAATAAATTTATTAACGTCAGAGAGCTGGAAATGTCTAAAAACGTTCACTTTCAACGAATACGAGCGTTTTTAGGCATTTTCGTACTTCTCTGAATAAAACTGTATTTTTCACGACAAAAAATATTTTATATCTCTGGAAATAAATTTATTCTGGTCAGAAAGCTGGAAACGTCTAAAAACGATCACTTTCGACAAATACAAGCGTTTTTAGACATTTTCGTACTTCTCGGACTAAAATTGCATTTTTCACAACAACAAATATTTTTTATCTCTGAAAATCAATTTATTATCGTCAGAGAGCTGGAAATGTCTAAAAACGTTCACTTTCAACGAATACAAGCGTTTTTAAACATTTTCGTAATTCTCTGAATAAAACTGTATTTTTCACGATAAAAAATATTTTATATCTCTGGAAATAAATTTATTCTGGTCAGAAAGCTGGAAACGTCTAAAAACGATCACTTTCGACAAATACAAGCGTTTTTAGACATTTTCGTACTTCTCGGACTAAAACTGCATTTTTCACAACAAAAAATATTTTTTATCTCTGAAAATAAATTTATTAACGTCAGAGAGCTGGAAATGTCTAAAAACGTTCACTTTCAACGAATACGAGCGTTTTTAGGCATTTTCGTACTTCTCGGAATAAAACTGTATTTTTCACGACAAAAAATATTTTATATCTTTGAAAATAAATTCATTAACGTCAGAGAGCTGGAAATGTCTAAAAACGTTCACTTTCAACGAATACGAGCGTTTTTAGGCATTTTCGTAATTCTCCGAATAAAACTGTATTTTTCACGACAAAAAATATTTTTTATCTCTGAAAATCAATCTATTCAGGTCAGAAAGCTGGAAACGTCTAAAAACGACCACTTTCGACGAATACAAGCGTTTTTAGACATTTTCGTACTTCTCGGACTAAAACTGCATTTTTCACGACAAAAAATATTTTATATCTTTGAAAATAAATTTATAATGTCAGAGAGCTGGAAAGGTCTAAAAACGTTCACTTTTAACGAATACGAGCGTTTTTAGGCATTTTCGTACTTCTCCGAATAAAACTGTATTTTTCACGACAAAAAATATTTTATATCTCTGGAAATAAATTGATTCTGGTCAGAAAGCCGGAAACGTCTAAAAACGATCACTTTCGACAAATACAAGCGTTTTTAGACATTTTCGTACTTCTCGGACTAAAACTGCATTTTTCACAACAACAAATATTTTTTATCTCTGAAAATAAATTTATTAACGTCAGAGAGCTGGAAATGTCTAAAAACGTTCACTTTCAACGAATACGAGCGTTTTTAGGCATTTTCGTACTTCTCCGAATAAAAATGTATTTTTCACGACAAAAAATATTTTATATCTCTGGAAATAAATTTATTCTGGTCAGAAAGCTGGAAACGTCTAAAAACGATCACTTTCGACAAATACAAGCGTTTTTAGACATTTTCGTACTTCTCGGACTAAAATTGCATTTTTCACAACAAAAAATATTTTTTATCTCTGAAAATCAATTTATTATCGTCAGAGAGCTGGAAATGTCTAAAAACGTTCACTTTCAACGAATACAAGCGTTTTTAGACATTTTTGTACTTCTCGGACTAAAACTGCATTTTTCACAACAACAAATATTTTTTATCTCTGAAAATAAATTTATTAACGTCAGAGAGCTGGAAATGTCTAAAAACATTCACTTTCAACGAATACGAGCGTTTTTAGACATTTTCGTTCTTCTCGGAATAAAACTGTATTTTTAACGACAAAAAATATTTTTTATCTCTGAAAATAAATTTATTAACGTCAGAAAGCTGGAAACGGCTAAAAACGATTACTTTCGACGAATACAAGCGTTTTTAGACATTTTCGTACTTCTCGGAATAAAACTGCATTTTTCACGACAAAAAATATTTATTATCTCTGAAAATAAATTTATTAACGTCAGAGTTCTGGAAATGTCTAAAAACGTTCACTTTCAACGAATACGAGCGTTTTTAGACATTTTCGTTCTTCTCGGAATAAAACTGTATTTTTAACGACAAAAAATATTTTTTATCTCTGAAAATAAATTTATTAACGTCAGAAAGCTGGAAACGGCTAAAAACGATCACTTTCGACAAATACAAGCGTTTTTAGGCATTTTCGTACTTCTCGGAATAAAACTGTATTTTTCACGACAAAAAATATTTTTTATCTCTGAAAATCAATTTATTCAGGTCAGAAAGCTGGAAACGTCTAAAAACGACCACTTTCGACGAATACAAGCTTTTTTAGACATTTTCGTACTTCTCGGACTAAGACTACATTTTTCACGACAAAAAATATTTTTTATCTCTGAAAATAAATTTATTAACGTCAGAGAGCTGGAAATGTCTAAAAACGTTCACTTTCAACGAATACGAGCGTTTTTAGGCATTTTCGTACTTCTCGGAATAAAACTATATTTTTCACGACAAAAAATATTTTTTATCTCTGAAAATCAATTTATTCAGGTCAGAAAGCTGGAAACGTCTAAAAACGACCACTTTCGACGAATACAAGCGTTTTTAGACATTTTCGTACTTCTCCGACTAAAACTGCATTTTTCACGACAAAAAATATTTTATATCTTTGAAAATAAATTTATAATGTCAGAGAGCTGGAAAGGTCTAAAAACGTTCACTTTCAACGAATACGAGCGTTTTTAGGCATTTTCGTACTTCTCCGAATAAAACTGTATTTTTCACGACAAAAAATTATTTTATATCTCTGGAAATAAATTGATTCTGGTCAGAAAGCCGGAAACGTCTAAAAACGATCACTTTCGACAAATACAAGCGTTTTTAGACATTTTCATACTTCTCGGACTAAAACTGCATTTTTCACAACAACAAATATTTTTTATCTCTGAAAATAAATTTATTAACGTCAGAGAGCTGGAAATGTCTAAAAACGTTCACTTTCAACGAATACGAGCGTTTTTAGGCATTTTCGTACTTCTCGGAATAAAACTGTATTTTTCACGACAAAAAATATTTTTTATCTCTGAAAATCAATTTATTCAGGTCAGAAAGCTGGAAACGTCTAAAAACGACCACTTTCGACGAATACAAGCTTTTTTAGACATTTTCGTACTTCTCGGACTAAGACTGCATTTTTCACGACAAAAAATATTTTTTATCTCTGAAAATAAATTTATTAACGTCAGAGAGCTGGAAATGTCTAAAAACGTTCACTTTCAACGAATACGAGCGTTTTTAGACATTTTCGTACTTCTCGGAATAAAACTGTATTTTTCACGACAAAAAATATTTTTTATCTCTGAAAATCAATTTATTCAGGTCAGAGAGCTGGAAACGACTAAAAACGACCACTTTCGACGAATACAAGCGTTTTTAGACATTTTCGTACTTCTCGGACTAAAACTGCATTTTTCACGACAAAAAATATTTTTTATCTCTGAAAATAAATTTATTAACGTCAGAGAGCTGGAAATGTCTAAAAACGTTCACTTTCAACGAATACGAGCGTTTTTAGGCATTTTCGTACTTCTCTGAATAAAACTGTATTTTTCACGACAAAAAATATTTTATATCTCTGGAAATAAATTTATTCTGGTCAGAAAGCTGGAAACGTCTAAAAACGATCACTTTCGACAAATACAAGCGTTTTTAGACATTTTCGTACTTCTCGGACTAAAATTGCATTTTTCACAACAACAAATATTTTTTATCTCTGAAAATCAATTTATTATCGTCAGAGAGCTGGAAATGTCTAAAAACGTTCACTTTCAACGAATACAAGCGTTTTTAAACATTTTCGTAATTCTCTGAATAAAACTGTATTTTTCACGATAAAAAATATTTTATATCTCTGGAAATAAATTTATTCTGGTCAGAAAGCTGGAAACGTCTAAAAACGATCACTTTCGACAAATACAAGCGTTTTTAGACATTTTCGTACTTCTCGGACTAAAACTGCATTTTTCACAACAAAAAATATTTTTTATCTCTGAAAATAAATTTATTAACGTCAGAGAGCTGGAAATGTCTAAAAACGTTCACTTTCAACGAATACGAGCGTTTTTAGGCATTTTCGTACTTCTCGGAATAAAACTGTATTTTTCACGACAAAAAATATTTTATATCTCTGAAAATAAATTCATTAACGTCAGAGAGCTGGAAATGTCTAAAAACGTTCACTTTCAACGAATACGAGCGTTTTTAGGCATTTTCGTAATTCTCCGAATAAAACTGTATTTTTCACGACAAAAAATATTTTTTATCTCTGAAAATCAATCTATTCAGGTCAGAAAGCTGGAAACGTCTAAAAACGACCACTTTCGACGAATACAAGCGTTTTTAGACATTTTCGTACTTCTCGGACTAAAACTGCATTTTTCACGACAAAAAATATTTTATATCTTTGAAAATAAATTTATAATGTCAGAGAGCTGGAAAGGTCTAAAAACGTTCACTTTCAACGAATTCGAGCGTTTTTAGGCATTTTCGTACTTCTCCGAATAAAACTGTATTTTTCACGACAAAAAATATGTTATATCTCTGGAAATAAATTTATTCTGGTCAGAAAGCTGGAAACGTCTAAAAACGATCACTTTCGACAAATACGAGCGTTTTTAGGCATTTTCGTACTTCTCCAAATAAAACTGTATTTTTCACGACAAAAAATATTTTTTATCTCTGGAAATAAATTTATTCTGGTCAGAAAGCTGGAAACGTCTAAAAATGTTCACTTTCAACGAATACGACCTTCTTTAGACATTTTTGTACTTGTCGGAATAAAACTGTATTTTTCACGACAAAAAATATTTTATATCTCTGGAAATAAATTTATTCTGGTCAGAAAGCTGGAAACGTCTAAAAACGATCACTTTCGACAAATACAAGCGTTTTTAGACATTTTCGTACTTCTCGGACTAAAATTGCATTTTTCACAACAACAAATATTTTTTATCTCTGAAAATCAATTTATTATCGTCAGAGAGCTGGAAATGTCTAAAAACGTTCACTTTCAACGAATACAAGCGTTTTTAAACATTTTCGTACTTCTAGGACTAAAACTGCATTTTTCACAACAACAAATATTTTTTATCTCTGAAAATAAATTTATTAACGTCAGAGAGCTGGAAATGTCTAAAAACGTTCACTTTCAACGAATACGAGCGTTTTTAGACATTTTCGTTCTTCTCGGAATAAAACTGTATTTTTAACGACAAAAAATATTTTTTATCTCTGAAAATAAATTTATTAACGACAGAGAGCTGGAAATGTCTAAAAACGTTCACTTTCAACGAATACGAGCGTTTTTTGGCATTTTCGTACTTCTCGGAATAAAACTGTATTTTTCACGACAAAATTTTTTTTTTATCTCTGAAAATCAATTTATTCAGGTCAGAAAGCTGGAAACGTCTAAAAACGACCACTTTCGACGAATACAAGCGTTTTTAGACATTTTCGTACTTCTTGGAATAAAACTGCATTTTTCACGACAAAAAATATTTTATATCTCTGAAAATAAATTTATTAACGACAGAGAGCTGGAAATGTCTAAAAACGTTCACTTTCAACGAATACGAGCGTTTTTAGGCATTTTCGTACTTCTCCGAATAAAACTGTATTTTTCACGACAAAAAATATTTTATATCTCTGGAAATAAATTTCTTCTGGTCAGAAAGCTGGAAACGTCTAAAAACGATCACTTTCGACAAATACAAGCGTTTTTAGACATTTTCGTACTTCTCGGACTAAAACTGCATTTTTCACAACAAAAAATATTTTTTATCTCTGAAAATAAATTTATTAACGTCAGAGAGCTGGAAATGTCTAAAAACGTTCACTTTCAACGAATACGAGCGTTTTTAGGCATTTTCGTACTTCTCAGAATAAAACTTTATTTTTCACGACAAAAAATATTTTATATCTTTGAAAATAAATTCATTAACGTCAGAGAGCTGGAAATGTCTATAAACGTTCACTTTCGACGAATACGAGCGTTTTTAGGCATTTTCGTACTTCTCCGAATAAAACTGTATTTTTCACGACAAAAAATATTTTTTATCTCTGAAAATCAATTTATTCAGGTCAGAAAGCTGGAAACGTCTAAAAACGACCACTTTCGACAAATACAAGCGTTTTTAGACATTTTCGTACTTCTCGGACTAAAACTGCGTTTTTCACGACAAAAAATATTTTATATCTTTGAAAATAAATTTATAATGTCAGAGAGCTGGAAAGGTCTAAAAACGTTCACTTTCAACGAATACGAGCGTTTTTAGGCATTTTCGTACTTCTCCGAATAAAACTGTATTTTTCACGACAAAAAATATTTTATATCTCTGGAAATAAAATTTATTCTGGTCAGAAAGCTGGAAACGTCTAAAAACGATCACTTTCGACAAATACGAGCGTTTTTAGGCATTTTCGTACTTCTCCGAATAAAACTGTATTTTTCACGACAAAAAATATTTTTTATCTCTGAAAATCAATTTATTATCGTCAGAGAGCTGGAAATGTCTAAAAACGTTCACTTTCAACGAATACGACCTTTTTTAGTCATTTTTGTACTGTCGGAATAAAACTGTATTTTTCACGACAAAAAATATTTTATATCTCTGGAAATAAATTTATTCTGGTCAGAAAGCTGGAAATGTCTAAAAACGATCACTTTCGACAAATACAAGCGTTTTTAGACATTTTCGTACTTCTCGGACTAAAACTGCATTTTTCAAAACAACAAATATTTTTTATCTCTGAAAATCAATTTATTCAGGTCAGAAAGCTGGAAACATCTAAAAACGACCACTTTCGACGAATACAAGCGTTTTTAGACATTTTCGTACTTCTCGGACTAAAACTGCATTTTTCTCGACAAAAAATATTTTTTATCTCTGAAAATAAATTTATTAACGTCAGAGAGCTGGAAATGTCTAAAAACGTTCACTTTCAACGAATACGAGCGTTTTTAGACATTTTCGTACTTCTCGGACTAAAACTGCATTTTTTACAACAAAAAATATTTTATATCTTTGAAAATAAATTTATTAACGTCAGAGAGCTGGAAATATCTAAAAACGTTCACTTTCAACGAATACGAGCGTTTTTAGGCATTTTCGTACTTCTCTGAATAAAACTGTATTTTTCACGACAAAAAATATTTTATATCTCTGGAAATAAATTGATTCTGGTCAGAAAGCCGGAAACGTCTAAAAACGATCACTTTCGACAAATACAAGCGTTTTTAGACATTTTCGTACTTCTCGGACTAAAACTGCATTTTTCACAACAAAAAATATTTTTTATCTCTGAAAATAAATTTATTAACGTCAGAGAGCTGGAAATGTCTAAAAACGTTCACTTTCAACGAATACGAGCGTTTTTAGGCATTTTCGTACTTCTCGGAATAAAACTTTATTTTTCACGACAAAAAATATTTTATATCTTTGAAAATAAATTCATTAACGTCAGAGAGCTGGAAATGTCTAAAAACGTTCACTTTCAACGAATACGAGCGTTTTTAGGCATTTTCGTACTTCTCCGAATAAAACTGTATTTTTCACGACAAAAAATATTTTTTATCTCTGAAAATCAATTTATTCAGGTCAGAAAGCTGGAAACGTCTAAAAACGACCACTTTCGACGAATACAAGCGTTTTTAGACATTTTCGTACTTCTCGGACTAAAACTGCATTTTTCACGACAAAAAATATTTTATATCTTTGAAAATAAATTTATTCTGGTCAGAAAGCTGGAAACGTCTAAAAACGATCACTTTCGACAAATACGAGCGTTTTTAGGCATTTTCGTACTTCTCCGAATAAAACTGTATTTTTCACGACAAAAAATATTTTTTATCTCTGAAAATCAATTTATTATCGTCAGAGAGCTGGAAATGTCTAAAAACGTTCACTTTCAACGAATACGACCTTTTTTAGACATTTTTGTACTTGTCGGAATAAAACTGTATTTTTCACGACAAAAAATATTTTATATCTCTGGAAATAAATTTATTCTGGTCAGAAAGCTGGAAATGTCTAAAAACGATCACTTTCGACAAATACAAGCGTTTTTAGACATTTTCGTACTTCTCGGACTAAAACTGCATTTTTCAAAACAACAAATATTTTTTATCTCTGAAAATCAATTTATTCAGGTCAGAAAGCTGGAAACATCTAAAAACGACCACTTTCGACGAATACAAGCGTTTTTAGACATTTTCGTACTTCTCCGAATAAAACTGTATTTTTCACGACAAAAAATATTTTTTATCTCTGAAAATCAATTTATTAACGTCAGAGAGCTGGAAATGTCTAAAAACGTTCACTTTCAACGAATACGAGCGTTTTTTGGCATTTTCGTACTTCTCGGAATAAAACTGTATTTTTCACGACAAAATTTTTTTTTTATCTCTGAAAATCAATTTATTCAGGTCAGAAAGCTGGAAACGTCTAAAAACGACCACTTTCGACGAATACAAGCGTTTTTAGACATTTTCGTACTTCTTGGAATAAAACTGCATTTTTCACGACAAAAAATATTTTATATCTCTGAAAATAAATTTATTAACGACAGAGAGCTGGAAATGTCTAAAAACGTTCACTTTCAACGAATACGAGCGTTTTTAGGCATTTTCGTACTTCTCCGAATAAAACTGTATTTTTCACGACAAAAAATATTTTATATCTCTGGAAATAAATTTCTTCTGGTCAGAAAGCTGGAAACGTCTAAAAACGATCACTTTCGACAAATACAAGCGTTTTTAGACATTTTCGTACTTCTCGGACTAAAACTGCATTTTTCACAACAAAAAATATTTTTTATCTCTGAAAATAAATTTATTAACGTCAGAGAGCTGGAAATGTCTAAAAACGTTCACTTTCAACGAATACGAGCGTTTTTAGGCATTTTCGTACTTCTCAGAATAAAACTTTATTTTTCACGACAAAAAATATTTTATATCTTTGAAAATAAATTCATTAACGTCAGAGAGCTGGAAATGTCTATAAACGTTCACTTTCGACGAATACGAGCGTTTTTAGGCATTTTCGTACTTCTCCGAATAAAACTGTATTTTTCACGACAAAAAATATTTTTTATCTCTGAAAATCAATTTATTCAGGTCAGAAAGCTGGAAACGTCTAAAAACGACCACTTTCGACAAATACAAGCGTTTTTAGACATTTTCGTACTTCTCGGACTAAAACTGCGTTTTTCACGACAAAAAATATTTTATATCTTTGAAAATAAATTTATAATGTCAGAGAGCTGGAAAGGTCTAAAAACGTTCACTTTCAACGAATACGAGCGTTTTTAGGCATTTTCGTACTTCTCCGAATAAAACTGTATTTTTCACGACAAAAAATATTTTATATCTCTGGAAATAAATTTATTCTGGTCAGAAAGCTGGAAACGTCTAAAAACGATCACTTTCGACAAATACGAGCGTTTTTAGGCATTTTCGTACTTCTCCGAATAAAACTGTATTTTTCACGACAAAAAATATTTTTTATCTCTGAAAATCAATTTATTATCGTCAGAGAGCTGGAAATGTCTAAAAACGTTCACTTTCAACGAATACGACCTTTTTTAGTCATTTTTGTACTGTCGGAATAAAACTGTATTTTTCACGACAAAAAATATTTTATATCTCTGGAAATAAATTTATTCTGGTCAGAAAGCTGGAAATGTCTAAAAACGATCACTTTCGACAAATACAAGCGTTTTTAGACATTTTCGTACTTCTCGGACTAAAACTGCATTTTTCAAAACAACAAATATTTTTTATCTCTGAAAATCAATTTATTCAGGTCAGAAAGCTGGAAACATCTAAAAACGACCACTTTCGACGAATACAAGCGTTTTTAGACATTTTCGTACTTCTCGGACTAAAACTGCATTTTTCTCGACAAAAAATATTTTTTATCTCTGAAAATAAATTTATTAACGTCAGAGAGCTGGAAATGTCTAAAAACGTTCACTTTCAACGAATACGAGCGTTTTTAGACATTTTCGTACTTCTCGGACTAAAACTGCATTTTTTACAACAAAAAATATTTTATATCTTTGAAAATAAATTTATTAACGTCAGAGAGCTGGAAATATCTAAAAACGTTCACTTTCAACGAATACGAGCGTTTTTAGGCATTTTCGTACTTCTCTGAATAAAACTGTATTTTTCACGACAAAAAATATTTTATATCTCTGGAAATAAATTGATTCTGGTCAGAAAGCCGGAAACGTCTAAAAACGATCACTTTCGACAAATACAAGCGTTTTTAGACATTTTCGTACTTCTCGGACTAAAACTGCATTTTTCACAACAAAAAATATTTTTTATCTCTGAAAATAAATTTATTAACGTCAGAGAGCTGGAAATGTCTAAAAACGTTCACTTTCAACGAATACGAGCGTTTTTAGGCATTTTCGTACTTCTCGGAATAAAACTTTATTTTTCACGACAAAAAATATTTTATATCTTTGAAAATAAATTCATTAACGTCAGAGAGCTGGAAATGTCTAAAAACGTTCACTTTCAACGAATACGAGCGTTTTTAGGCATTTTCGTACTTCTCCGAATAAAACTGTATTTTTCACGACAAAAAATATTTTTTATCTCTGAAAATCAATTTATTCAGGTCAGAAAGCTGGAAACGTCTAAAAACGACCACTTTCGACGAATACAAGCGTTTTTAGACATTTTCGTACTTCTCGGACTAAAACTGCATTTTTCACGACAAAAAATATTTTATATCTTTGAAAATAAATTTATTCTGGTCAGAAAGCTGGAAACGTCTAAAAACGATCACTTTCGACAAATACGAGCGTTTTTAGGCATTTTCGTACTTCTCCGAATAAAACTGTATTTTTCACGACAAAAAATATTTTTTATCTCTGAAAATCAATTTATTATCGTCAGAGAGCTGGAAATGTCTAAAAACGTTCACTTTCAACGAATACGACCTTTTTTAGACATTTTTGTACTTGTCGGAATAAAACTGTATTTTTCACGACAAAAAATATTTTATATCTCTGGAAATAAATTTATTCTGGTCAGAAAGCTGGAAATGTCTAAAAACGATCACTTTCGACAAATACAAGCGTTTTTAGACATTTTCGTACTTCTCGGACTAAAACTGCATTTTTCAAAACAACAAATATTTTTTATCTCTGAAAATCAATTTATTCAGGTCAGAAAGCTGGAAACATCTAAAAACGACCACTTTCGACGAATACAAGCGTTTTTAGACATTTTCGTACTTCTCCGAATAAAACTGTATTTTTCACGACAAAAAATATTTTTTATCTCTGAAAATCAATTTATTAACGTCAGAGAGCTGGAAATGTCTAAAAACGTTCACTTTCAACGAATACGAGCGTTTTTAGGCATTTTCGTACTTCTCGGAATAAAACTTTATTTTTCACGACAAAAAATATTTTATATCTTTGAAAATAAATTCATTAACGTCAGAGAGCTGGAAATGTCTAAAAACGTTCACTTTCAACGAATACGAGCGTTTTTAGGCATTTTCGTACTTCTCCGAATAAAACTGTATTTTTCACGACAAAAAATATTTTTTATCTCTGAAAATCAATTTATTCAGGTCAGAAAGCTGGAAACGTCTAAAAACGACCACTTTCGACGAATACAAGCGTTTTTAGACATTTTCGTACTTCTCGGACTAAAACTGCATTTTTCACGACAAAAAATATTTTATATCTCTGGAAATAAATTTATTCTGGTCAGAAAGCTGGAAATGTCTAAAAACGATCACTTTCGACAAATACAAGCGTTTTTAGACATTTTCGTACTTCTCCGAATAAAACTGTATTTTTCACGACAAAAAATATTTTTTATCTCTGAAAATAAAGTTATTAACGTCAGAGAGCTGGAAATGTCTAAAAACGTTCACTTTCAACGAATACGAGCGTTTTTAGGCATTTTCGTACTTCTCTGAATAAAACTGTATTTTTCACGACAAAAAATATTTTATATCTCTGGAAATAAATTTATTCTGGTCAGAAAGCTGGAAACGTCTAAAAACGATCACTTTCGACAAATACGAGCGTTTTTAGACATTTTCGTTCTTCTCGGACTAAAATTGCATTTTTCACAACAACAAATATTTGTTATCTCTGAAAATCAATTTATTATCGTCAGAGAGCTGGAAATGTCTAAAAACGTTCACTTTCAACGAATACAAGCGTTTTTAAACATTTTCGTACTTCTCGGACTAAAACTGCATTTTTCACAACAAAAAATATTTTTTATCTCTGAAAATAAATTTATTAACGTCAGAGAGCTGGAAATGTCTAAAAACGTTCACTTTCAACGAATACGAGCGTTTTTAGACATTTTCGTTCTTCTCGGAATAAAACTGTATTTTTAACGACAAATTATATTTTTTATCTCTGAAAATCAATTTATTATCGTCAGAGAGCTGGAAATGTCTAAAAACGTTCACTTTCAACGAATACGACCTTTTTTAGTCATTTTTGTACTTGTCGGAATAAAACTGTATTTTTCACGACAAAAAATATTTTTTATCTCTGAAAATCAATTTATTAACGTCAGAGAGCTGGAAATGTCTAAAAACGTTCACTTTCAACGAATACGAGCGTTTTTAGGCATTTTCGTACTTCTCGGAATAAAACTTTATTTTTCACGACAAAAAATATTTTATATCTTTGAAAATAAATTCATTAACGTCAGAGAGCTGGAAATGTCTAAAAACGTTCACTTTCAACGAATACGAGCGTTTTTAGGCATTTTCGTACTTCTCCGAATAAAACTGTATTTTTCACGACAAAAAATATTTTTTATCTCTGAAAATCAATTTATTCAGGTCAGAAAGCTGGAAACGTCTAAAAACGACCACTTTCGACGAATACAAGCGTTTTTAGACATTTTCGTACTTCTCGGACTAAAACTGCATTTTTCACGACAAAAAATATTTTATATCTTTGAAAATAAATTTATTCTGGTCAGAAAGCTGGAAACGTCTAAAAACGATCACTTTCGACAAATACAAGCGTTTTTAGACATTTTCGTACTTCTCGGAATAAAACTGCATTTTTCACGACAAAAAATATTTTATATCTCGGAAAATAAATTTATTAACGTCAGAGAGCTGGAAATGTCTAAAAACTTTCACTTTCAACGAATACGAGCGTTTTTAGGCATTTTCGTACTTCTCGGAATAAAACTTTATTTTTCACGACAAAAAATATTTTATATCTTTGAAAATAAATTCATTAACGTCAGAGAGCTGGAAATGTCTAAAAACGTTCACTTTCAACGAATACGAGCGTTTTTAGGCATTTTCGTACTTCTCCGAATAAAACTGTATTTTTCACGACAAAAAATATTTTTTATCTCTGAAAATCAATTTATTCAGGTCAGAAAGCTGGAAACGTCTAAAAACGACCACTTTCGACGAATACAAGCGTTTTTAGACATTTTCGTACTTCTCGGACTAAAACTGCATTTTTCACGACAAAAAATATTTTATATCTCTGGAAATAAATTTATTCTGGTCAGAAAGCTGGAAATGTCTAAAAACGATCACTTTCGACAAATACAAGCGTTTTTAGACATTTTCGTACTTCTCCGAATAAAACTGTATTTTTCACGACAAAAAATATTTTTTATCTCTGAAAATAAAGTTATTAACGTCAGAGAGCTGGAAATGTCTAAAAACGTTCACTTTCAACGAATACGAGCGTTTTTAGGCATTTTCGTACTTCTCTGAATAAAACTGTATTTTTCACGACAAAAAATATTTTATATCTCTGGAAATAAATTTATTCTGGTCAGAAAGCTGGAAACGTCTAAAAACGATCACTTTCGACAAATACGAGCGTTTTTAGACATTTTCGTTCTTCTCGGACTAAAATTGCATTTTTCACAACAACAAATATTTGTTATCTCTGAAAATCAATTTATTATCGTCAGAGAGCTGGAAATGTCTAAAAACGTTCACTTTCAACGAATACAAGCGTTTTTAAACATTTTCGTACTTCTCGGACTAAAACTGCATTTTTCACAACAAACAATATTTTTTATCTCTGAAAATAAATTTATTAACGTCAGAGAGCTGGAAATGTCTAAAAACGTTCACTTTCAACGAATACGAGCGTTTTTAGACATTTTCGTTCTTCTCGGAATAAAACTGTATTTTTAACGACAAATTATATTTTTTATCTCTGAAAATCAATTTATTATCGTCAGAGAGCTGGAAATGTCTAAAAACGTTCACTTTCAACGAATACGACCTTTTTTAGTCATTTTTGTACTTGTCGGAATAAAACTGTATTTTTCACGACAAAAAATATTTTTTATCTCTGAAAATCAATTTATTAACGTCAGAGAGCTGGAAATGTCTAAAAACGTTCACTTTCAACGAATACGAGCGTTTTTAGGCATTTTCGTACTTCTCGGAATAAAACTTTATTTTTCACGACAAAAAATATTTTGTATCTCTGGAAATAAATTTATTCTGGTCAGAAAGCTGGAAATGTCTAAAAACGATCACTTTCGACAAATACAAGCGTTTTTAGACATTTTCGTACTTCTCGGACTAAAACTGCATTTTTCAAAACAACAAATATTTTTTATCTCTGAAAATCAATTTATTCAGGTCAGAAAGCTGGAAACATCTAAAAACGACCACTTTCGACGAATACAAGCGTTTTTAGACATTTTCGTACTTCTCCGAATAAAACTGTATTTTTCACGACAAAAAATATTTTTTATCTCTGAAAATCAATTTATTAACGTCAGAGAGCTGGAAATGTCTAAAAACGACCACTTTCGACGAATACAAGCGTTTTTAGACATTTTCGTACTTCTCGGACTAAAACTGCATTTTTCACGACAAAAAATATTTTATATCTTTGAAAATAAATTTATTCTGGTCAGAAAGCTGGAAACGTCTAAAAACGATCACTTTCGACAAATACGAGCGTTTTTAGGCATTTTCGTACTTCTCCGAATAAAACTGTATTTTTCACGACAAAAAATATTTTTTATCTCTGAAAATCAATTTATTATCGTCAGAGAGCTGGAAATGTCTAAAAACGTTCACTTTCAACGAATACGACCTTTTTTAGACATTTTTGTACTTGTCGGAATAAAACTGTATTTTTCACGACAAAAAATATTTTATATCTCTGGAAATAAATTTATTCTGGTCAGAAAGCTGGAAATGTCTAAAAACGATCACTTTCGACAAATACAAGCGTTTTTAGACATTTTCGTACTTCTCGGACTAAAACTGCATTTTTCACGACAAAAAATATTTTTTATCTCTGAAAATAAAGTTATTAACGTCAGAGAGCTGGAAATGTCTAAAAACGTTCACTTTCAACGAATACGAGCGTTTTTAGGCATTTTCGTACTTCTCTGAATAAAACTGTATTTTTCACGACAAAAAATATTTTATATCTCTGGAAATAAATTTATTCTGGTCAGAAAGCTGGAAACGACTAAAAACGATCACTTTCGACAAATACGAGCGTTTTTAGACATTTTCGTACTTCTCGGACTAAAATTGCATTTTTCACAACAACAAATATTTTTTATCTCTGAAAATCAATTTATTAACGTCAGAGAGCTGGAAATGTCTAAAAACGTTCACTTTCAACGAATACGAGCGTTTTTAGACATTTTCGTTCTTCTCGGAATAAAACTGTATTTTTAACGACAAAAAATATTTTTTATCTCTGAAAATCAATTTATTATCGTCAGAGAGCTGGAAATGTCTAAAAACGTTCACTTTCAACGAATACGACCTTTTTTAGTCATTTTTGTACTTGTCGGAATAAAACTGTATTTTTCACGACAAAAAATATTTTATATCTCGGAAAATAAATTTATTAACGTCAGAGAGCTGGAAATGTCTAAAAACTTTCACTTTCAACGAATACGAGCGTTTTTAGACATTTTCGTTCTTCTCGGAATAAAACTGTATTTTTAACGACAAAAAATATTTTTTATCTCTGAAAATCAATTTATTATCGTCAGAGAGCTGGAAATGTCTAAAAACGTTCACTTTCAACGAATACGACCTTTTTTAGTCATTTTTGTACTTGTCGGAATAAAACTGTATTTTTCACGACAAAAAATATTTTTTATCTCTGAAAATCAATTTATTCAGGTCAGAAAGCTGGAAACGTCTAAAAACGATCACTTTCGATGAATACAAGCGTTTTTAGACATTTTCGTACTTCTCGAAATAAAACTGTATTTTTCACGACAAAAAATATTTTATATCTCTGAAAATAAATTTATTAACGTCAGAGAGCTGGAAATGTCTAAAAACGTTCACTTTCAACGAATACGAGCGTTTTTAGGCATTTTCGTACTTCTCGGAATAAAACTTTATTTTTCACGACAAAAAATATTTTATATCTTTGAAAATAAATTCATTAACGTCAGAGAGCTGGAAATGTCTAAAAACGTTCACTTTCAACGAATACGAGCGTTTTTAGGCATTTTCGTACTTCTCCGAATAAAACTGTATTTTTCACGACAAAAAATATTTTTTATCTCTGAAAATCAATTTATTCAGGTCAGAAAGCTGGAAACGTCTAAAAACGACCACTTTCGACGAATACAAGCGTTTTTAGACATTTTCGTACTTCTCGGACTAAAACTGCATTTTTCACGACAAAAAATATTTTATATCTTTGAAAATAAATTTATTCTGGTCAGAAAGCTGGAAACGTCTAAAAACGATCACTTTCGACAAATACGAGCGTTTTTAGGCATTTTCGTACTTCTCCGAATAAAACTGTATTTTTCACGACAAAAAATATTTTTATCTCTGAAAATCAATTTATTATCGTCAGAGAGCTGGAAATGTCTAAAAACGTTCACTTTCAACGAATACGACCTTTTTTAGACATTTTTGTACTTGTCGGAATAAAACTGTATTTTTCACGACAAAAAATATTTTATATCTCTGGAAATAAATTTATTCTGGTCAGAAAGCTGGAAATGTCTAAAAACGATCACTTTCGACAAATACAAGCGTTTTTAGACATTTTCGTACTTCTCGGACTAAAACTGCATTTTTCAAAACAACAAATATTTTTTATCTCTGAAAATCAATTTATTCAGGTCAGAAAGCTGGAAACATCTAAAAACGACCACTTTCGACGAATACAAGCGTTTTTAGACATTTTCGTACTTCTCCGAATAAAACTGTATTTTTCACGACAAAAAATATTTTTTATCTCTGAAAATCAATTTATTAACGTCAGAGAGCTGGAAATGTCTAAAAACGTTCACTTTCAACGAATACGAGCGTTTTTAGGCATTTTCGTACTTCTCGGAATAAAACTTTATTTTTCACGACAAAAAATATTTTATATCTTTGAAAATAAATTCATTAACGTCAGAGAGCTGGAAATGTCTAAAAACGTTCACTTTCAACGAATACGAGCGTTTTTAGGCATTTTCGTACTTCTCCGAATAAAACTGTATTTTTCACGACAAAAAATAGTTTTTATCTCTGAAAATCAATTTATTCAGGTCAGAAAGCTGGAAACGTCTAAAAACGACCACTTTCGACGAATACGAGCGTTTTTAGGCATTTTCGTACTTCTCTGAATAAAACTGTATTTTTCACGACAAAAAATATTTTATATCTCTGGAAATAAATTTATTCTGGTCAGAAAGCTGGAAACGTCTAAAAACGATCACTTTCGACAAATACGAGCGTTTTTAGACATTTTCGTACTTCTCGGACTAAAATTGCATTTTTCACAACAACAAATATTTTTTATCTCTGAAAATCAATTTATTATCGTCAGGGAGCTGGAAATGTCTAAAAACGTTCACTTTCAACGAATACAAGCGTTTTTAAACATTTTCGTACTTCTCGGACTAAAACTGCATTTTTCACAACAAAAAATATTTTTTATCTCTGAAAATAAATTTATTAACGTCAGAGAGCTGGAAATGTCTAAAAACGTTCACTTTCAACGAATACGAGCGTTTTTAGACATTTTCGTTCTTCTCGGAATAAAACTGTATTTTTAACGACAAAAAATATTTTTTATCTCTGAAAATCAATTTATTATCGTCAGAGAGCTGGAAATGTCTAAAAACGTTCACTTTCAACGAATACGACCTTTTTTAGTCATTTTTGTACTTGTCGGAATAAAACTGTATTTTTCACGACAAAAAATATTTTATATCTCTGGAAATAAATTTATTCTGGTCAGAAAGCTGGAAACGTCTAAAAACGATCACTTTCGACAAATACAAGCGTTTTTAGACATTTTCGTACTTCTCGGAATAAAACTGCATTTTTCACGACAAAAAATATTTTATATCTCGGAAAATAAATTTATTAACGTCAGAGAGCTGGAAATGTCTAAAAACTATCACTTTCAACGAATACGAGCGTTTTTAGACATTTTCGTTCTTCTCGGAATAAAACTGTATTTTTAACGACAAAAAATATTTTTTATCTCTGAAAATCAATTTATTCAGGTCAGAAAGCTGGAAACGTCTAAAAACGATCACTTTCGATGAATACAAGCGTTTTTAGACATTTTCGTACTTCTCGAAATAAAACTGTATTTTTCACGACAAAAAATATTTTATATCTCTGAAAATAAATTTATTAACGTCAGAGAGCTGGAAATGTCTAAAAACGTTCACTTTCAACGAATACGAGCGTTTTTAGGCATTTTCGTACTTCTCCGAATAAAACTGTATTTTTCACGACAAAAATATTTTATATCTCTGGAAATAAATTTATTCTGGTCAGAAAGCTGGAAACGTCTAAAAACGATCACTTTCGACAAATACAAGCGTTTTTAGACATTTTCGTACTTCTCGGACTAAAACTGCATTTTTCACAACAAAAAATATTTTTTATCTCTGAAAATCAATTTATTATCGTCAGAGAGCTTGAAATGTCTAAAAACGTTCACTTTCAACGAATACGAGCGTTTTTAGTCATTTTTGTACTTCTCGGAATAAAACTGTATTTTTCACGACAAAAAAATGTTTTTTATCTCTGAAAATCAATTTATTCAGGTCAGAAAGCTGGAAACGTCTAAAAACGATAACTTTCGACGAATACAAGCGTTTTTAGACATTTTCGTACTTCTCGGACTAAAACTGCATTTTTCACGACAAAAAATATTTTTTATCTCTGAAAATAAATTTATTAACGTCAGAGAGCTGGAAATGTCTAAAAACGTTCACTTTCAACGAATACGAGCGTTTTTAGGCATTTTCGTACTTCTCCGAATAAAACTGTATTATTCACGACAAAAAATATTTTATATCTCTGGAAATAAATTTATTCAGGTCAGAAAGCTGGAAACGTCTAAAAACGATCACTTTCGACAAATACAAGCGTTTTTAGACATTTTCGTATTTCTCGGACTAAAATTGCATTTTTCACAACAACAAATATTTTTTATCTCTGAAAATCAATTTATTATCGTCAGAGAGCTGGAAATATCTAAAAACGTTCACTTTCAACGAATACGAGCGTTTTTAGGCATTTTCGTACTTCTCTGAATAAAACTGTATTTTTCACGACAAAAATATTTTATATCTCTGGAAATAAATTTATTCTGGTCAGAAAGCCGGAAACGTCTAAAAACGATCACTTTCGACAAATACAAGCGTTTTTAGACATTTTCGTACTTCTCGGACTAAAACAGCATTTTTCACAACAACAAATATTTTTTATCTCTGAAAATAAATTCATTAACGTCAGAGAGCTGGAAATGTCTAAAAACGTTCACTTTCAACGAATACGAGCGTTTTTAGACATTTTCGTACTTCTCGGAATAAAACTGTATTTTTCACGACAAAAAATATTTTTTATCTCTGAAAATCAATTTATTCAGGTCAGAAAGCTGGAAACGTCTAAAAACGACCACTTTCGACGAATACAAGCTTTTTTAGACATTTTCGTACTTCTCGGACTAAGACTGCATTTTTCACGGCAAAAAATATTTTTTATCTCTGAAAATAAATTTATTAACGTCAGAAAGCTGGAAATGTCTAAAAACGTTCACTTTCAACGAATACGAGCGTTTTTAGACATTTTCGTACTTTTTGGACTAAAACTGCATTTTTCACAACAAAAATATTTTTTATCTCTGAAAATAAATTTATTAACGTCAGAGAGCTGGAAACGTCTAAAAACGATCACTTTCGGCGAATACAAGCGTTTTTAGACATTTTCGTACTTCTCGGAATAAAACTGTATTTTTCACGAAAAAAAAATTTTTATATCTTTGAAAATAAATTTATTAACGTCAGAGAGCTGGAAATGTGTAAAAACGTTCACTTTCAACGAATACGAGCGTTTTTAGTCATTTTTGTACTTCTCGGAATAAAACTGTATTTTTCACGACAAAAAAATGTTTTTTATCTCTGAAAATCAATTTATTCAGGTCAGAAAGCTGGAAACGTCTAAAAACGATAACTTTCGACGAATACAAGCGTTTTTAGACATTTTCGTACTTCTCGGACTAAAACTGCATTTTTCACGACAAAAAATATTTTTTATCTCTGAAAATAAATTTATTAACGTCAGAGAGCTGGAAATGTCTAAAAACGTTCACTTTCAACGAATACGAGCGTTTTTAGGCATTTTCGTACTTCTCCGAATAAAACTGTATTATTCACGACAAAAAATATTTTATATCTCTGGAAATAAATTTATTCAGGTCAGAAAGCTGGAAACGTCTAAAAACGATCACTTTCGACAAATACAAGCGTTTTTAGACATTTTCGTATTTCTCGGACTAAAATTGCATTTTTCACAACAACAAATATTTTTTATCTCTGAAAATCAATTTATTATCGTCAGAGAGCTGGAAATATCTAAAAACGTTCACTTTCAACGAATACGAGCGTTTTTAGGCATTTTCGTACTTCTCTGAATAAAACTGTATTTTTCACGACAAAAATATTTTATATCTCTGGAAATAAATTTATTCTGGTCAGAAAGCCGGAAACGTCTAAAAACGATCACTTTCGACAAATACAAGCGTTTTTAGACATTTTCGTACTTCTCGGACTAAAACAGCATTTTTCACAACAACAAATATTTTTTATCTCTGAAAATAAATTCATTAACGTCAGAGAGCTGGAAATGTCTAAAAACGTTCACTTTCAACGAATACGAGCGTTTTTAGACATTTTCGTACTTCTCGGAATAAAACTGTATTTTTCACGACAAAAAATATTTTTTATCTCTGAAAATCAATTTATTCAGGTCAGAAAGCTGGAAACGTCTAAAAACGACCACTTTCGACGAATACAAGCTTTTTTAGACATTTTCGTACTTCTCGGACTAAGACTGCATTTTTCACGGCAAAAAATATTTTTTATCTCTGAAAATAAATTTATTAACGTCAGAAAGCTGGAAATGTCTAAAAACGTTCACTTTCAACGAATACGAGCGTTTTTAGACATTTTCGTACTTTTTGGACTAAAACTGCATTTTTCACAACAAAAATATTTTTTATCTCTGAAAATAAATTTATTAACGTCAGAGAGCTGGAAACGTCTAAAAACGATCACTTTCGGCGAATACAAGCGTTTTTAGACATTTTCGTACTTCTCGGACTAAAACTGCATTTTTCACGACAAAAAATATTTTTTATCTCTGAAAATAAATTTATTAACGTCAGAGAGCTGGAAATGTCTAAAAACGTTCACTTTCAACGAATACGAGCGTTTTTAGGCATTTTCGTACTTCTCCGAATAAAACTGTATTACTCACGACAAAAAATATTTTATATCTCTGGAAATAAATTTATTCTGGTCAGAAAGCTGGAAACGTCTAAAAACGATCACTTTCGACAAATACAAGCGTTTTTAGACATTTTCGTATTTCTCGGACTAAAATTGCATTTTTCACAACAACAAATATTTTTTATCTCTGAAAATCAATTTATTATCGTCAGAGAGCTGGAAATATCTAAAAACGTTCACTTTCAACGAATACGAGCGTTTTTAGGCATTTTCGTACTTCTCTGAATAAAACTGTATTTTTCACGACAAAAAATATTTTATATCTCTGGAAATAAATTTATTCTGGTCAGAAAGCCGGAAACGTCTAAAAACGATCACTTTCGACAAATACAAGCGTTTTTAGACATTTTCGTACTTTTTGGACTAAAACTGCATTTTTCACAACAAAAATATTTTTTATCTCTGAAAATAAATTTATTAACGTCAGAGAGCTGGAAATGTCTAAAAACGTTCACTTTCAACGAATACGAGCGTTTTTAGGCATTTTCGTACTTCTCGGAATAAAACTGTATTTTTAACGACAAAAAATATTTTTTATCTCTGAAAATCAATTTATTATCGTCAGAGAGCTTGAAATATCTAAAAACGTTCACTTTCAACGAATACGACCTTTTTTAGTCATTTTTGTACTTGTCGGAATAAAACTGTATTTTTCACGACAAAAAATATTTTTTATCTCTGAAAATCAATTTATTCAGGTCAGAAAGCTGGAAACGTCTAAAAACGATCACTTTCGATGAATACAAGCGTTTTTAGACATTTTCGTACTTCTCGAAATAAAACTGTATTTTTCACGACAAAAAATATTTTATATCTCTGAAAATAAATTTATTAACGTCAGAGAGCTGGAAATGTCTAAAAACGTTCACTTTCAACGAATACGAGCGTTTTTAGGCATTTTTGTACTTCTCCGAATAAAACTGTATTTTTCACGACAAAAAATATTTTATATCTCTGGAAATAAATTTATTCTGGTCAGAAAGCTGGAAACGTCTAAAAACGATCACTTTCGACAAATACAAGCGTTTTTAGACATTTTCGTACTTCTCGGAATAAAACTGCATTTTTCACGACAAAAAATATTTTATATCTCTGGAAATAAATTTATTCTGGTCAGAAAGCTGGAAACGTCTAAAAACAATCACTTTCGACAAATACAAGCGTTTTTAGACATTTTCGTACTTCTCGGACTAAAACTGCATTTTTCACAACAACAAATATTTTTTATCTCTGAAAATAAATTCATTAACGTCAGAGAGCTGGAAATGTCTAAAAACGTTCACTTTCAACGAATACGAGCGTTTTTAGACATTTTCGTACTTCTCGGAATAAAACTGTATTTTTCACGACAAAAAATATTTTTTATCTCTGAAAATCAATTTATTCAGGTCAGAAAGCTGGAAACGTCTAAAAACGACCACTTTCGACGAATACAAGCTTTTTTAGACATTTTCGTACTTCTCGGACTAAGACTGCATTTTTCACGGCAAAAAATATTTTTTATCTCTGAAAATAAATTTATTAACGTCAGAAAGCTGGAAATGTCTAAAAACGTTCACTTTCAACGAATACGAGCGTTTTTAGACATTTTCGTACTTTTTGGACTAAAACTGCATTTTTCACAACAAAAATATTTTTTATCTCTGAAAATAAATTTATTAACGTCAGAGAGCTGGAAACGTCTAAAAACGATCACTTTCGGCGAATACAAGCGTTTTTAGACATTTTCGTACTTCTCGGACTAAAACTGCATTTTTCACGACAAAAAATATTTTTTATCTCTGAAAATAAATTTATTAACGTCAGAGAGCTGGAAATGTCTAAAAACGTTCACTTTCAACGAATACGAGCGTTTTTAGGCATTTTCGTACTTCTCCGAATAAAACTGTATTACTCACGACAAAAAATATTTTATATCTCTGGAAATAAATTTATTCTGGTCAGAAAGCTGGAAACGTCTAAAAACGATCACTTTCGACAAATACAAGCGTTTTTAGACATTTTCGTATTTCTCGGACTAAAATTGCATTTTTCACAACAACAAATATTTTTTATCTCTGAAAATCAATTTATTATCGTCAGAGAGCTGGAAATATCTAAAAACGTTCACTTTCAACGAATACGAGCGTTTTTAGGCATTTTCGTACTTCTCTGAATAAAACTGTATTTTTCACGACAAAAAATATTTTATATCTCTGGAAATAAATTTATTCTGGTCAGAAAGCCGGAAACGTCTAAAAACGATCACTTTCGACAAATACAAGCGTTTTTAGACATTTTCGTACTTTTTGGACTAAAACTGCATTTTTCACAACAAAAATATTTTTTATCTCTGAAAATAAATTTATTAACGTCAGAGAGCTGGAAATGTCTAAAAACGTTCACTTTCAACGAATACGAGCGTTTTTAGGCATTTTCGTACTTCTCGGAATAAAACTGTATTTTTAACGACAAAAAATATTTTTTATCTCTGAAAATCAATTTATTATCGTCAGAGAGCTTGAAATATCTAAAAACGTTCACTTTCAACGAATACGACCTTTTTTAGTCATTTTTGTACTTGTCGGAATAAAACTGTATTTTTCACGACAAAAAATATTTTTTATCTCTGAAAATCAATTTATTCAGGTCAGAAAGCTGGAAACGTCTAAAAACGATCACTTTCGATGAATACAAGCGTTTTTAGACATTTTCGTACTTCTCGAAATAAAACTGTATTTTTCACGACAAAAAATATTTTATATCTCTGAAAATAAATTTATTAACGTCAGAGAGCTGGAAATGTCTAAAAACGTTCACTTTCAACGAATACGAGCGTTTTTAGGCATTTTTGTACTTCTCCGAATAAAACTGTATTTTTCACGACAAAAAATATTTTATATCTCTGGAAATAAATTTATTCTGGTCAGAAAGCTGGAAACGTCTAAAAACGATCACTTTCGACAAATACAAGCGTTTTTAGACATTTTCGTACTTCTCGGAATAAAACTGCATTTTTCACGACAAAAAATATTTTATATCTCTGGAAATAAATTTATTCTGGTCAGAAAGCTGGAAACGTCTAAAAACAATCACTTTCGACAAATACAAGCGTTTTTAGACATTTTCGTACTTCTCGGACTAAAACTGCATTTTTCACAACAAAAAATATTTTTTATCTCTGAAAATCAATTTATTATCGTCAGAGAGCTTGAAATGTCTAAAAACGTTCACTTTCAATGAATACAAGCGTTTTTAGTCATTTTCGTACTTCTCGGAATAAAACTGTATTTTTCACGACAAAAAATATTTTTTATCTCTGAAAATCAATTTATTCAGGTCAGAAAGCTAGAAACGTCTAAAAACGACCACTTTCGACGAATACAAGCGTTTTTAGACATTTTCGTACTTCTCGGACTAAAACTGCATTTTTCACGACAAAAAATATTTTTTATCTCTGAAAATAAATTTATTAACGTCAGAGAGCTGGAAATGTCTAAAAACGTTCACTTTCAACGAATACGAGCATTTTTAGGCATTTTCGTACTTCTCCGAATAAAACTGTATTTTTCACGACAAAAAATATTTTATATCTCTGGAAATAAATTTATTCTGGTCAGAAAGCTGGAAACGTCTAAAAACGATCACTTTCGACAAATACAAGCGTTTTTAGACATTTTCGTACTTCTCGGACTAAAATTGCATTTTTCACAACAACAATTATTTTTTATCTCTGAAAATCAATTTATTATCGTCAGAGAGCTGGAAATGTCTAAAAACGTTCACTTTCAACGAATACAAGCGTTTTTAAACATTTTCGTACTTCTCGGACTAAAACTGCATTTTTCACAACAAAAAATATTTTTTATCTCTGAAAATAAATTTATTAACGTCAGAGAGCTGGAAATGTCTAAAAACGTTCACTTTCAACGAATACGAGCGTTTTTAGACATTTTCGTACTTCTCGGAATAAAACTGCATTTTTTACGACAAAAAATATTTTATATCTCTGAAAATAAATTTATTAACGTCAGAGTTCTGGAAATGTCTAAAAACGTTCACTTTCAACGAATACGAGCGTTTTTTGGCATTTTCGTACTTCTCGGAATAAAACTGTATTTTTCACGACAAAAATGTTTTTTTATCTCTGAAAATCAATTTATTCAGGTCAGAAAGCTGGAAACGTCTAAAAACGACCACTTTCGACGAATACAAGCGTTTTTAGACATTTTCGTACTTCTTGGAATAAAACTGCATTTTTCACGACAAAAAATATTTTATATCTCTGAAAATAAATTTATTAACGTCAGAGAGCTGGAAATGTCTAAAAACGTTCACTTTCAACGAATACGAGCGTTTTTAGGCATTTTCGTACTTCTCCGAATAAAACTGTATTTTTCACGACAAAAAATATTTTATATCTCTGGAAATAAATTTATTCTGGTCAGAAAGCTGGAAACGTCTAAAAACGATCACTTTCGACGAATACAAGCGTTTTTAGACATTTTCGTACTTCTCGGAATAAAACTGCATTTTTAACGACAAAAAATATTTTTTATCTCTGAAAATAAATTTATTAACGTCAGAAAGCTGTAAACGGCTAAAAACGACCACTTTCGACGAATACAAGCGTTTTTAGACATTTTCGTACTTCTCGGAATAAAACTGCATTTTTCACGACAAAAAATATTTATTATCTCTGAAAATAAATTTATTAACGTCAGAGTTCTGGAAATGTCTAAAAACGTTCACTTTCAACGAATACGAGCGTTTTTAGATATGTTCGCTCTTCTCGGAATAAAACTGTATTTTTAACGACAAAAAATATTTTTTATCTCTGAAAATAAATTTATTAACGTCAGAAAGCTGTAAACGGCTAAAAACGACCACTTTCGACGAATACAAGCGTTTTTAGACATTTTCGTACTTCTCGGAATAAAACTGCATTTTTCACGACAAAAAATATTTATTATCTCTGAAAATAAATTTATTAACGTCAGAGTTCTGGAAATGTCTAAAAACGTTCACTTTCAACGAATACGAGCGTTTTTAGACATTTTCGTTCTTCTCGGAATAAAACTGTATTTTTAACGACAAAAAATATTTGTTATCTCTGAAAATAAATTTATTCAGGTCAGAAAGCTGGAAACGTCTAAAAACGACCACTTTCGACGAATACAAGCGTTTTTAGACATTTTCGTACTTCTTGGAATAAAACTGCATTTTTCACGACAAAAAATATTTTATTTCTCTGAAAATAAATTTTTAACGACAGAGAGCTGGAAATGTCTAAAAACGTTCACTTTCAACGAATACGAGCGTTTTTAGGCATTTTCGTACCTCTCCGAATAAAACTGTATTTTTCACGACAAAAAATATTTTATATCTCTGGAAATAAATTTATTCTGGTCAGAAAGCTGGAAACGTCTAAAAACGATCACTTTCGACAAATACAAGCGTTTTTAGACATTTTCGTACTTCTCGGACTAAAACTGCATTTTTCACAACAAAAAATATTTTTTATCTCTGAAAATCAATTTATTATCGTCAGAGAGCTTGAAATGTCTAAAAACGTTCACTTTCAACGAATACGAGCGTTTTTAGTCATTTTTGTACTTCTCGGAATAAAACTGTATTTTTCACGACAAAAAATATTTTTTATCTCTGAAAATCAATTTATTCAGGTCAGAAAGCTGGAAACGTCTAAAAACGTTCACTTTCAACGAATACGAGCGTTTTTAGGCATTTTCGTACTTCTCCGAATAAAACTGTATTTTTCACGACAAAAAATATTTCATATCTCTGGAAATAAATTTATTCTGGTCAGAAAGCTGGAAACGTCTAAAAACGATCACTTTCGACAAATACAAGCGTTTTTAGACATTTTCGTACTTCTCGGACTAAAATCGCATTTTTCACAACAAAAAATATTTTTTATCTCTGAAAATCAATTTATTATCGTCAGAGAGCTGGAAATGTCTAAAAACGTTCACTTTCAACGAATACGAGCGTTTTTAGACATTTTCGTTCTTCTCGGAATAAAACTGTATTTTTAACGACAAAAAATATTTTTTATCTCTGAAAATCAATTTATTCAGGTCAGAAAGCTGGAAACGTCTAAAAACGACCACTTTCGACGAATACAAGCTTTTTTAGACATTTTCGTACTTCTCGGACTAAGACTGCATTTTTCACGACAAAAAATATTTTTTATCTCTGAAAATAAATTTATTAACGTCAGAAAGCTGGAAATGTCTAAAAACGTTCACTTTCAACGAATACGAGCGTTTTTAGACATTTTCGTACTTTTTGGACTAAAACTGCATTTTTCACAACAAAAATATTTTTTATCTCTGAAAATAAATTTATTAACGTCAGAGAGCTGGAAACGTCTAAAAACGATCACTTTCGGCGAATACAAGCGTTTTTAGACATTTTCGTACTTCTCGGAATAAAACTGTATTTTTCACGACAAAAAATATTTTATATCTTTGAAAATAAATTTATTAACGTCAGAGAGCTGGAAATGTGTAAAAACGTTCACTTTCAACGAATACGAGCGTTTTTAGGCATTTTCGTACTTCTCCGAATAAAACTGTATTTTTCACGACAAAAAATATTTTATATCTCTGGAAATAAATTTATTCTGGTCAGAAAGCTGGAAACGTCTAAAAACGATCACTTTTGACAAATACAAGCGTTTTTAGACATTTTCGTACTTCTCGGAATAAAACTGTATTTTTCACGACAAAAAATATTTTATATCTCTGAAAATAAATTTATTAACGTCAGAGAGCTGGAAATGTCTAAAAACGTTCACTTTCAACGAATACGAGCGTTTTTAGACATTTTCGTTCTTCTCGGAATAAAACTGTATTTTTAACGACAAAAAATATTTTTTATCTCTGAAAATCAATTTATTATCGTCAGAGAGCTTGAAATATCTAAAAACGTTCACTTTCAACGAATACGACCTTTTTTAGTCATTTTTGTACTTGTCGGAATAAAACTGTATTTTTCACGACAAAAAATATTTTTTATCTCTGAAAATCAATTTATTCAGGTCAGAAAGCTGGAAACGTCTAAAAACGATCACTTTCGATGAATACAAGCGTTTTTAGACATTTTCGTACTTCTCGAAATAAAACTGTATTTTTCACGACAAAAAATATTTTATATCTCTGAAAATAAATTTATTAACGTCAGAGAGCTGGAAATGTCTAAAAACGTTCACTTTCAACGAATACGAGCGTTTTTAGGCATTTTCGTACTTCTCCGAATAAAACTGTATTTTTCACGACAAAAAATATTTTATATCTCTGGAAATAAATTTATTCTGGTCAGAAAGCTGGAAACGTCTAAAAACGATCACTTTCGACAAATACAAGCGTTTTTAGACATTTTCGTACTTCTCGGAATAAAACTGCATTTTTCACGACAAAAAATATTTTATATCTCTGGAAATAAATTTATTCTGGTCAGAAAGCTGGAAACGTCTAAAAACAATCACTTTCGACAAATACAAGCGTTTTTAGACATTTTCGTACTTCTCGGACTAAAACTGCATTTTTCACAACAAAAAATATTTTTTATCTCTGAAAATCAATTTATTATCGTCAGAGAGCTTGAAATGTCTAAAAACGTTCACTTTCAATGAATACAAGCGTTTTTAGTCATTTTCGTACTTCTCGGAATAAAACTGTATTTTTCACGACAAAAAATATTTTTTATCTCTGAAAATCAATTTATTCAGGTCAGAAAGCTAGAAACGTCTAAAAACGACCACTTTCGACGAATACAAGCGTTTTTAGACATTTTCGTACTTCTCGGACTAAAACTGCATTTTTCACGACAAAAAATATTTTTTATCTCTGAAAATAAATTTATTAACGTCAGAGAGCTGGAAATGTCTAAAAACGTTCACTTTCAACGAATACGAGCGTTTTTAGGCATTTTCGTACTTCTCCGAATAAAACTGTATTTTTCACGACAAAAAATATTTTATATCTCTGGAAATAAATTTATTCTGGTCAGAAAGCTGGAAACGTCTAAAAACGACCACTTTCGACGAATACAAGCGTTTTTAGACATTTTCGTACTTCTTGGAATAAAACTGCATTTTTCACGACAAAAAATATTTTATATCTCTGAAAATAAATTTATTAACGTCAGAGAGCTGAAAATGTCTAAAAACGTTCACTTTCAACGAATACGAGCGTTTTTAGGCATTTTCGTACTTCTCCGAATAAAACTGTATTTTTCACGACAAAAAATATTTTATATCTCTGGAAATAAATTTATTCTGGTCAGAAAGCTGGAAACGTCTAAAAACGATCACTTTCGACAAATACAAGCGTTTTTAGACATTTTCGTACTTCTCGGACTAAAATTGCATTTTTCACAACAAAAAATATTTTTTATCTCTGAAAATAAATTTATTAACGTCAGAGAGCTGGAAATGTCTAAAAACGTTCACTTTCAACGAATACGAGCGTTTTTAGACATGTTCGCTCTTCTCGGAATAAAACTGTATTTTTAACGACAAAAAATATTTTTTATCTCTGAAAATAAATTTATTAACGTCAGAGTTCTGGAAATGTCTAAAAACGTTCATTTTCAACGAATACGAGCGTTTTTAGACATTTTCGTTCTTCTCGGAATAAAACTGTATTTTTAACGACAAAAAATATTTTTTATCTCTGAAAATAAATTTATTAACGTCAGAAAGCTGGAAATGTCTAAAAACGACCACTTTCGACGAATACAAGTGTTTTTAGACATTTTCGTACTTCTCGGACTAAAACTGCATTTTTCACGACAAAAAATATTTTTTATCTCTGAAAATAAATTTATTAACGTCAGAGAGCTGGAAATGTCTAAAAACGTTCACTTTCAACGAATACGAGCGTTTTTAGGCATTTTCGTACTTCTCCGAATAAAACTGTATTTTTCACGACAAAAAATATTTTATATCTCTGGAAATAAATTTATTCTGGTCAGAAAGCTGGAAACGTCTAAAAACGATCACTTTCGACAAATACAAGCGTTTTTAGACATTTTCGTACTTCTCGGACTAAAATTGCATTTTTCACAACAACAATTATTTTTTATCTCTGAAAATCAATTTATTATCGTCAGAGAGCTGGAAATGTCTAAAAACGTTCACTTTCAACGAATACAAGCGTTTTTAAACATTTTCGTACTTCTCGGACTAAAACTGCATTTTTCACAACAACAAATATTTTTTTGTCTCTGAAAATAAATTTATTAACGTCAGAGAGCTGGAAATGTCTAAAAACGTTCACTTTCAACGAATACGAGCGTTTTTAGACATTTTCGTTCTTCTCGGAATAAAACTGTATTTTTAACGACAAAAAATATTTTTTATCTCTGAAAATAAATTTATTAACGTCAGAAAGCTGTAAACGGCTAAAAACGACCACTTTCGACGAATACAAGCGTTTTTAGACATTTTCGTACTTCTCGGAATAAAACTGCATTTTTCACGACAAAAAATATTTATTATCTCTGAAAATAAATTTATTAACGTCAGAGTTCTGGAAATGTCTAAAAACGTTCACTTTCAACGAATACGAGCGTTTTTAGACATTTTCGTTCTTCTCGGAATAAAACTGTATTTTTAACGACAAAAAATATTTGTTATCTCTGAAAATAAATTTATTCAGGTCAGAAAGCTGGAAACGTCTAAAAACGACCACTTTCGACGAATACAAGCGTTTTTAGACATTTTCGTACTTCTTGGAATAAAACTGCATTTTTCACGACAAAAAATATTTTATTTCTCTGAAAATAAATTTTTAACGACAGAGAGCTGGAAATGTCTAAAAACGTTCACTTTCAACGAATACGAGCGTTTTTAGGCATTTTCGTACCTCTCCGAATAAAACTGTATTTTTCACGACAAAAAATATTTTATATCTCTGGAAATAATTTTTTTCTGGTCAGAAAGCTGGAAACGTCTAAAAACGATCACTTTCGACAAATACAAGCGTTTTTAGACATTTTCGTACTTCTCGGACTAAAACTGCATTTTTCACAACAAAAAATATTTTTTATCTCTGAAAATCAATTTATTATCGTCAGAGAGCTTGAAATGTCTAAAAACGTTCACTTTCAACGAATACGAGCGTTTTTAGTCATTTTTGTACTTCTCGGAATAAAACTGTATTTTTCACGACAAAAAATATTTTTTATCTCTGAAAATCAATTTATTCAGGTCAGAAAGCTGGAAACGTCTAAAAACGTTCACTTTCAACGAATACGAGCGTTTTTAGGCATTTTCGTACTTCTCCGAATAAAACTGTATTTTTCACGACAAAAAATATTTTATATCTCTGGAAATAAATTTATTCTGGTCAGAAAGCTGGAAACGTCTAAAAACGATCACTTTCGACAAATACAAGCGTTTTTAGACATTTTCGTACTTCTCGGACTAAAATCGCATTTTTCACAACAAAAAATATTTTTTATCTCTGAAAATCAATTTATTATCGTCAGAGAGCTGGAAATGTCTAAAAACGTTCACTTTCAACGAATACAAGCGTTTTTGGACATTTTTGTACTTCTCGGACTAAAACTGCATTTTTCACAACAACAAATATTTTTTATCTCTGAAAATAAATTTATTAACGTCAGAGCGCTGGAAATGTCTAAAAACGTTCACTTTCAACGAATACGAGCGTTTTTAGACATTTTCGTTCTTCTCGGAATAAAACTGTATTTTTAACGACAAAAAATATCTTTTATCTCTGAAAATAAATTTATTAACGTCAGAAAGCTGGAAACGGCTAAAAACGATCACTTTCGACGAATACAAGCGTTTTTAGACATTTTCGTACTTCTCGGAATAAAACTGCATTTTTCACGACAAAAAATATTTATTATCTCTGAAAATAAATTTATTAACGTCAGAGTTCTGGAAATGTCTAAAAACGTTCACTTTCAACGAATACGAGCGTTTTTAGACATTTTCGTTCTTCTCGGAATAAAACTGTATTTTTAACGACAAAAAATATTTTATATCTCTGAAAATAAATTTATTAACGTCAGAAAGCTGGAAACGGCTAAAAACGATCACTTTCGACGAATACAAGCGTTTTTAGACATTTTCGTACTTCTCAGAATAAAACTGCATTTTTCACGACAAAAAATATTTTATATATCTCTGAAAATAAATTTATTAACGTCAGAGTTCTGGAAATGTCTAAAAACGTTCACTTTCAACGAATACGAGCGTTTTTTGGCATTTTCGTACTTCTCGGAATAAAACTGTATTTTTCACGACAAAAAATATTTTATATCTCTGGAAATAAATTTATTCTGGTCAGAAAGCTGGAAACGTCTAAAAACGACCACTTTCGACGAATACAAGCGTTTTTAGACATTT
Source organism: Leptodirus hochenwartii (assembly GCA_947310635.1). Taxonomy (NCBI): domain Eukaryota; kingdom Metazoa; phylum Arthropoda; class Insecta; order Coleoptera; family Leiodidae; genus Leptodirus; species Leptodirus hochenwartii. Next base: position 9,172,601 of record OX371188.1, read on the forward strand.
TCGTACTTCTCGGACTAAAACTGCATTTTTCACAACAAAAAATATTTTTTATCTCTGAAAATAAATTTATAACGTCAGAGAGCTGGAAAGGTCTAAAAACGTTCACTTTCAACGAATACGAGCGTTTTTAGGCATTTTCGTACTTCTCCGAATAAAACTGTATTTTTCACGACAAAAAATATTTTATATCTCTGGAAATAAATTTATTCTGGTCAGAAAGCTGGAAATGTCTAAAAACGATCACTTTCGACAAATACGAGCGCTTTTAGGCATTTTCGTACTTCTCGAATAAAACTGTATTTTTCACGACAAAAAATATTTTTTATCTCTGAAAATCAATTTATTATCGTCAGAGAGCTGGAAATGTCTAAAAACGTTCACTTTCAACGAATACGACCTTTTTTAGTCATTTTTGTACTTGTCGGAATAAAACTGTATTTTTCACGACAAAAAATATTTTATATCTCTGAAAATAAATTTATTAACGTCAGAGAGCTGGAAATGTCTAAAAACGTTCACTTTCAACGAATACGAGCGTTTTTAGGAATTTTTGGACTTCTCGGAATAAAACTGTATTTTTCACGACAAAAAATATTTTTTATGTCTGAAAATCAATTTATTCAGGTCAGAAAGCTGGAAACGTCTAAAAACGACCACTTTCGACGAATACAAGCGTTTTTAGACATTTTCGTACTTCTCGGACTAAAACTGCATTTTTCACGACAAAAAATATTTTATATCTCTGGAAATAAATTTATTCTGGTCAGAAAGCTGGAAACGTCTAAAAACGATCACTTTCGACAAATACAAGCGTTTTTAGACTTTTTTGTACTTCTCGGACTAAAACTGCATTTTTCACAACAACAAATATTTTTTATCTCTGAAAATAAATTTATTAACGTCAGAGAGCTGGAAATGTCTAAAAACGTTCATTTTCAACGAATACAAGCGTTTTTAGACATTTTTGTACTTCTCGGACTAAAACTGCATTTTTCACAACAACAAATATTTTTTGTCTCTGAAAATAAATTTATTAACGTCAGAGAGCTGGAAATGTCTAAAAACGTTCACTTTCAACGAATACGAGCGTTTTTAGACATTTTCGTTCTTCTCGGAATAAAACTGTATTTTTAACGACAAAAAATATTTTTTATCTCTGAAAATAAATTTATTAACGTCAGAAAGCTGTAAACGGCTAAAAACGACCACTTTCGACGAATACAAGCGTTTTTAGACATTTTCGTACTTCTCGGAATAAAACTGCATTTTTCACGACAAAAAATATTTATTATCTCTGAAAATAAATTTATTAACGTCAGAGTTCTGGAAATGTCTAAAAATGTTCACTTTCAACGAATACGAGCGTTTTTAGACATTTTCGTTCTTCTCGGAATAAAACTGTATTTTTAACGACAAAAAATATTTGTTATCTCTGAAAATAAATTTATTCAGGTCAGAAAGCTGGAAACGTCTAAAAACGACCACTTTCGACGAATACAAGCGTTTTTAGACATTTTCGTACTTCTTGGAATAAAACTGCATTTTTCACGACAAAAAATATTTTATTTCTCTGAAAATAAATTTTTAACGACAGAGAGCTGGAAATGTCTAAAAACGTTCACTTTCAACGAATACGAGCGTTTTTAGGCATTTTCGTACCTCTCCGAATAAAACTGTATTTTTCACGACAAAAAATATTTTATATCTCTGGAAATAAATTTATTCTGGTCAGAAAGCTGGAAACGTCTAAAAACGATCACTTTCGACAAATACAAGCGTTTTTAGACATTTTCGTACTTCTCGGACTAAAACTGCATTTTTCACAACAAAAAATATTTTTTATCTCTGAAAATCAATTTATTATCGTCAGAGAGCTTGAAATGTCTAAAAACGTTCACTTTCAACGAATACGAGCGTTTTTAGTCATTTTTGTACTTCTCGGAATAAAACTGTATTTTTCACGACAAAAAATATTTTTTATCTCTGAAAATCAATTTATTCAGGTCAGAAAGCTGGAAACGTCTAAAAACGTTCACTTTCAACGAATACGAGCGTTTTTAGGCATTTTCGTACTTCTCCGAATAAAACTGTATTTTTCACGACAAAAAATATTTTATATCTCTGGAAATAAATTTATTCTGGTCAGAAAGCTGGAAACGTCTAAAAACGATCACTTTCGACAAATACAAGCGTTTTTAGACATTTTCGTACTTTTCGGACTAAAATCGCATTTTTCACAACAAAAAATATTTTTTATCTCTGAAAATCAATTTATTATCGTCAGAGAGCTGGAAATGTCTAAAAACGTTCACTTTCAACGAATACAAGCGTTTTTGGACATTTTTGTACTTCTCGGACTAAAACTGCATTTTTCACAACAACAAATATTTTTTATCTCTGAAAATAAATTTATTAACGTCAGAGCGCTGGAAATGTCTAAAAACGTTCACTTTCAACGAATACGAGCGTTTTTAGACATTTTCGTTCTTCTCGGAATAAAACTGTATTTTTAACGACAAAAAATATCTTTTATCTCTGAAAATAAATTTATTAACGTCAGAAAGCTGGAAACGGCTAAAAACGATCACTTTCGACGAATACAAGCGTTTTTAGACATTTTCGTACTTCTCGGAATAAAACTGCATTTTTCACGACAAAAAATATTTATTATCTCTGAAAATAAATTTATTAACGTCAGAGTTCTGGAAATGTCTAAAAACGTTCACTTTCAACGAATACGAGCGTTTTTAGACATTTTCGTTCTTCTCGGAATAAAACTGTATTTTTAACGACAAAAAATATTTTATATCTCTGAAAATAAATTTATTAACGTCAGAAAGCTGGAAACGGCTAAAAACGATCACTTTCGACGAATACAAGCGTTTTTAGACATTTTCGTACTTCTCAGAATAAAACTGCATTTTTCACGACAAAAAATATTTTATATATCTCTGAAAATAAATTTATTAACGTCAGAGTTCTGGAAATGTCTAAAAACGTTCACTTTCAACGAATACGAGCGTTTTTTGGCATTTTCGTACTTCTCGGAATAAAACTGTATTTTTCACGACAAAAAATATTTTATATCTCTGGAAATAAATTTATTCTGGTCAGAAAGCTGGAAACGTCTAAAAACGACCACTTTCGACGAATACAAGCGTTTTTAGACATTTTCGTACTTCTCGGACTAAAACTGCATTTTTCACAACAAAAAATATTTTTTATCTCTGAAAATAAATTTATAACGTCAGAGAGCTGGAAAGGTCTAAAAACGTTCACTTTCAACGAATACGAGCGTTTTTAGGCATTTTCGTACTTCTCCGAATAAAACTGTATTTTTCACGACAAAAAATATTTTATATCTCTGGAAATAAATTTATTCTGGTCAGAAAGCTGGAAATGTCTAAAAACGATCACTTTCGACAAATACGAGCGCTTTTAGGCATTTTCGTACTTCTCGAATAAAACTGTATTTTTCACGACAAAAAATATTTTTTATCTCTGAAAATCAATTTATTATCGTCAGAGAGCTGGAAATGTCTAAAAACGTTCACTTTCAACGAATACGACCTTTTTTAGTCATTTTTGTACTTGTCGGAATAAAACTGTATTTTTCACGACAAAAAATATTTTATATCTCTGAAAATAAATTTATTAACGTCAGAGAGCTGGAAATGTCTAAAAACGTTCACTTTCAACGAATACGAGCGTTTTTAGGAATTTTTGTACTTCTCGGAATAAAACTGTATTTTTTACGACAAAAAATATTTTTTATGTCTGAAAATCAATTTATTCAGGTCAGAAAGCTGGAAACGTCTAAAAACGACCACTTTCGACGAATACAAGCGTTTTTAGACATTTTCGTACTTCTCGGACTAAAACTGCATTTTTCACGACAAAAAATATTTTATATCTCTGGAAATAAATTTATTCTGGTCAGAAAGCTGGAAACGTCTAAAAACGATCACTTTCGACAAATACAAGCGTTTTTAGACTTTTTTGTACTTCTCGGACTAAAACTGCATTTTTCACAACAACAAATATTTTTTATCTCTGAAAATAAATTTATTAACGTCAGAGAGCTGGAAATGTCTAAAAACGTTCACTTTCAACGAATACAAGCGTTTTTAGACATTTTTGTACTTCTCGGACTAAAACTGCATTTTTCACAACAACAAATATTTTTTATCTCTGAAAATAAATTTATTAACGTCAGAGAGCTGGAAATGTCAAAAAACGTTCACTTTCAACGAATACGAGCGTTTTTAGGCATTTTCGTAATTCTCTGAATAAAACTGTATTTTTCACGACAAAAAATATTTTATATCTCTGGAAATAAATTTATTCTGGTCAGAAAGCTGGAAACGTCTAAAAACGATCACTTTCGACAAATACAAGCGTTTTTAGACATTTTCGTACTTCTCGGACTAAAATCGCATTTTTCACAACAAAAAATATTTTTTATCTCTGAAAATCAATTTATTATCGTCAGAGAGCTGGAAATGTCTAAAAACGTTCACTTTCAACGAATACAAGCGTTTTTAGACATTTTTGTACTTCTCGGACTAAAACTGCATTTTTCACAACAACAAATATTTTTTATCTCTGAAAATAAATTTATTAACGTCAGAGAGCTGGAAATGTCTAAAAACGTTCACTTTCAACGAATACGAGCGTTTTTAGGCATTTTCGTACTTCTCTGAATAAAACTGTATTTTTCACGACAAAAAATATTTTATATCTCTGGAAATAAATTTATTCTGGTCAGAAAGCTGGAAACGTCTAAAAACGATCACTTTCGACAAATACAAGCGTTTTTAGACATTTTCGTACTTCTCGGACTAAAACTGCATTTTTCACAACAAAAAATATTTTTTATCTCTGAAAATCAATTTATTATCGTCAGAGAGCTTGAAATGTCTAAAAACGTTCACTTTCAACGAATACGAGCGTTTTTAGTCATTTTTGTACTTCTCGGACTAAAACTGCATTTTTCACAACAACAAATATTTTTTATCTCTGAAAATAAATTTATTAACGTCAGAGAGCTGGAAATGTCAAAAAACGTTCACTTTCAACGAATACGAGCGTTTTTAGGCATTTTCGTAATTCTCTGAATAAAACTGTATTTTTCACGACAAAAAATATTTTATATCTCTGGAAATAAATTTATTCTGGTCAGAAAGCTGGAAACGTCTAAAAACGATCACTTTCGACAAATACAAGCGTTTTTAGACATTTTCGTACTTCTCGGACTAAAATCGCATTTTTCACAACAACAAATATTTTTTATCTCTGAAAATAAATTTATTAACGTCAGAGAGCTGGAAATGTCTAAAAACGTTCACTTTCAACGAATACGAGCGTTTTTAGACATTTTCGTTCTTCTCGGAATAAAACTGTATTTTTAACGACAAAAAATATCTTTTATCTCTGAAAATAAATTTATTAACGTCAGAAAGCTGGAAACGGCTAAAAACGATCACTTTCGACGAATACAAGCGTTTTTAGACATTTTCGTACTTCTCGGAATAAAACTGCATTTTTCACGACAAAAAATATTTATTATCTCTGAAAATAAATTTATTAACGTCAGAGTTCTGGAAATGTCTAAAAACGTTCACTTTCAACGAATACGAGCGTTTTTAGACATTTTCGTTCTTCTCGGAATAAAACTGTATTTTTAACGACAAAAAATATTTTTTATCTCTGAAAATAAATTTATTAACGTCAGAAAGCTGGAAACGGCTAAAAACGATCACTTTCGACGAATACAAGCGTTTTTAGACATTTTCGTACTTCTCAGAATAAAACTGCATTTTTCACGACAAAAAATATTTTATATCTCTGAAAATAAATTTAATAACGTCAGAGTTCTGGAAATGTCTAAAAACGTTCACTTTCAACGAATACGAGCGTTTTTTGGCATTTTCGTACTTCTCGGAATACAACAGTATTTTTCACGACAAAAAATATTTTATATCTCTGGAAATAAATTTATTCTGGTCAGAAAGCTGGAAACGTCTAAAAACGATCACTTTCGACAAATACAAGCGTTTTTAGACATTTTCGTACTTCTCGGACTAAAACTGCATTTTTCACAACAAAAAATATTTTTTATCTCTGAAAATAAATTTATTAACGTCAGAGAGCTGGAAATGTCTAAAAACGTTCACTTTCAACGAATACGAGCGTTTTTAGGCATTTTCGTACTTCTCAGAATAAAACTGCATTTTTCACGACAAAAAATATTTTATATCTCTGAAAATAAATTTATTAACGTCAGAGTTCTGGAAATGTCTAAAAACGTCCACTTTCAACGAATACGAGCGTTTTTAGGCATTTTTGTACTTCTCGGAATAAAACTGTATTTTTCACGACAAAAAATATTTTTTATCTCTGAAAATCAATTTATTCAGGTCAGAAAGATGGAAACGTCTAAAAACGACCACTTTCGACGAATACAAGCGTTTTTAGACATTTTCGTACTTCTCGGACTAAAATTGCATTTTTCACAACAACAAATATTTTTTATCTCTGAAAATAAATTTATTAACGTCAGAAAGCTGGAAACGCCTAAAAACGATCACTTTCGACGAATACAAGCGTTTTTAGACATTTTCGTACTTCTCGGAATAAAACTGCATTTTTCACGACAAAAAATATTTTATATCTCTGAAAATAAATTTATTAACGTCAGAGTTCTGGAAATGTCTAAAAACGTTCACTTTCAACGAATACGAGCGTTTTTTGGCATTTTCGTACTTCTCGGAATAAAACTGTATTTTTCACGACAAAAATTTTTTTTATCTCTGAAAATCAATTTATTCAGGTCAGAAAGCTGGAAACGTCTAAAAACGACCACTTTCGACGAATACAAGCGTTTTTAGACATTTTCGTACTTCTCGGAATAAAACTGCATTTTTCACGACAAAAAATATTTTATATCTCTGGAAATAAATTTATTCTGGTCAGAAAGCTGGAAACGTCTAAAAACGATCACTTTCGACAAATACATACGTTTTTAGATATTTTCGTACTTCTCGGACTAAAACTGCATTTTTCACAACAAAAAGTATTTTTTATCTCTGAAAATAAATTTATTAACGTCAGAGAGCTGGAAATGTCTAAAAACGTTCACTTTCAACGAATACGAGCGTTTTTAGGCATTTTCGTACTTCTCGGAATAAAACTGTATTTTTCACGACAAAAAATATTTTATATCTTTGAAAATAAATTCATTAACGTCAGAGAGCTGGAAATGTCTAAAAACGTTCACTTTCAACGAATATGAGCGTTTTTAGGCATTTTCGTACTTCTCCGAATAAAACTGTATTTTTCACGACAAAAAATATTTTTTATCTCTGAAAATCAATTTATTCAGGTCAGAAAGCTGGAAACGTCTAAAAACGACCACTTTCGACGAATACAAGCGTTTTTAGACATTTTCGTACTTCTCGGACTAAAACTGCATTTTTCACGACAAAAAATATTTTATATCTTTGAAAATAAATTTATAACGTCAGAGAGCTGGAAAAGTCTAAAAACGTTCACTTTCAACGAATACGAGCGTTTTTAGGCATTTTCGTACTTCTCCGAATAAAACTGTATTTTTCACGACAAAAAATATTTTATATCTCTAGAAATAAATTTATTCTGGTCAGAAAGCTGGAAATGTCTAAAAACGATCACTTTCGACAAATACGAGCGCTTTTAGGCATTTTCGTACTTCTCGAATAAAACTGTATTTTTCACGACAAAAAATATTTTTTATCTCTGAAAATCAATTTATTATCGTCAGAGAGCTGGAAATGTCTAAAAACGTTCACTTTCAACGAATACGACCTTTTTTAGTCATTTTTGTACTTGTCGGAATAAAACTGCATTTTTCACGACAAAAAATATTTTATATCTCTGAAAATAAATTTATTAACGTCAGAGAGCTGGAAATGTCTAAAAACTTTCACTTTCAACGAATACGAGCGTTTTTAGGCATTTTCGTACTTCTCCGAATAAAACTGTATTTTTCACGACAAAAAATATTTTATATCTCTGGAAATAAATTTATTCTGGTCAGAAAGCTGGAAAAGTCTAAAAACGATCACTTTCGACAAATACAAGCGTTTTTAGACATTTTCGTACTTCTCGGACTAAAACTGCATTTTTCACAACAACAAATATTTTTTATCTCTGAAAATCAATTTATTCAGGTCAGAAAGCTGGAAACATCTAAAAACGACCACTTTCGACGAATACAAGCATTTTTAGACATTTTCGTACTTCTCGGACTAAAACTGCATTTTTCTCGACAAAAAATATTTTTTATCTCTGATAATAAATTTATTAACGTCAGAGAGCTGGAAATGTCTAAAAACGTTCACTTTCAACGAATACGAGCGTTTTTAGGCATTTTCGTACTTCTCTGAATAAAACTGTATTTTTCACGACAAAAAATATTTTATATCTCTGGAAATAAATTTATTCTGGTCAGAAAGCTGGAAACGTCTAAAAACGATCACTTTCGACAAATACAAGCGTTTTTAGACATTTTCGTACTTCTCGGACTAAAATTGCATTTTTCACAACAAAAAATATTTTTTATCTCTGAAAATCAATTTATTATCGTCAGAGAGCTGGAAATGTCTAAAAACGTTCACTTTCAATGAATACAAGCGTTTTTAGACATTTTCGTACTTCTCGGACTAAAATTGCATTTTTCACAACAAAAATATTTTTTATCTCTGAAAATCAATTTATTATCGTCAGAGAGCTGGAAATGTCTAAAAACGTTCACTTTCAACGAATACGAGCGTTTTTAGTCATTTTCGTACTTCTCGGAATAAAACAGTATTTTTCACGACAAAAAATATTTTATATCTTTGAAAATAAATTCATTAACGTCAGAGAGCTGGAAATGTCTAAAAACGTTCACTTTCAACGAATACGAGCGTTTTTAGGCATTTTTGTACTTCTCGGAATAAAACTGTATTTTTCAGGACAAAAAATATTTTTTATCTCTGAAAATCAATTTATTCAGGTCAGAAAGCTGGAAACGTCTAAAAACGACCACTTTCGACGAATACAAGCGTTTTTAGACATTTTCGTACTTCTCGGACTAAAACTGCATTTTTCACGACAAAAAATATTTTATATCTCTGGAAATAAATTTATTCTGGTCAGAAAGCTGGAAACGTCTAAAAACGATCACTTTCGACAAATACAAGCGTTTTTAGACTTTTTTGTACTTCTCGGACTAAAACTGCATTTTTCACAACAACAAATATTTTTTATCTCTGAAAATAAATTTATTAACGTCAGAGAGCTGGAAATGTCTAAAAACGTTCACTTTCAACGAATACAAGCGTTTTTAGACATTTTTGTACTTCTCGGATTAAAACTGCATTTTTCACAACAACAAATATTTTTTATCTCTGAAAATAAATTTATTAACGTCAGAGAGCTTGAAATGTCTAAAAACGTTCACTTTCAACGAATACGAGCGTTTTTAGGCATTTTCGTAATTCTCTGAATAAAACTGTATTTTTCACGACAAAAAATATTTTATATCTCTGGAAATAAATTTATTCTGGTCAGAAAGCTGGAAACGTCTAAAAACGATCACTTTCGACAAATACATACGTTTTTAGACATTTTCGTACTTCTCGGACTAAAACTGCATTTTTCACGATAAAAAATATTTATTATCTCTGAAAATAAATTTATTAACGTCAGAGTTCTGGAAATGTCTAAAAACGTTCACTTTCGACAAATACAAGCGTTTTTAGACATTTTCGTACTTCTCAGACTAAAACTGCATTTTTCACAACAAAAAATATTTTTTATCTCTGAAAATCAATTTATTAACGTCAGAGAGCTGGAAATATCTAAAAACGTTCACTTTCAACGAATACGAGCGTTTTTAGGCATTTTCGTACTTCTCGGAATAAAACTGTATTTTTCACGACAAAAAATATTTTTTATCTCTGAAAATCAATTTATTCAGGTCAGAAAGCTGGAAACGGCTAAAAACGATCACTTTCGACGAATACAAGCGTTTTTAGACATTTTCGTACTTCTCGGAATAAAACTGCATTTTTCACGACAAAAAATATTTTATATCTCTGAAAATAAATTTATTAACGTCAGAGTTCTGGAAATGTCTAAAAACGTTCACTTTCAAAGAATACGAGCGTTTTTTGGCATTTTCGTACTTCTCGGAATAAAACTGTATTTTTCACGACAAAAAATATTTTATATCTCTGGAAATAAATTTATTCTGGTCAGAAAGCTGGAAACGTCTAAAAACGATCACTTTCGACAAATACAAGCGTTTTTAGACATTTTCGTACTTCTCGAAATAAAACTGTATTTTTCACGACAAAATTTTTTTTATATCTCTGAAAATAAATTTATTAACGTCAGAGAGCTGGAAATGTCTAAAAACGTTCACTTTCAATGAATCCGAGCGTTTTTAGGCATTTCCGTACTTCTCCGAATAAAACTGTATTTTTACGACAAAAAATATTTTATATCTCTGGAAATAAATTTATTAACGTCAGAAAGCTGGAAATGGCTAAAAACGATCACTTTCGACAAATACAAGCGTTTTTAGACATTTTCGTACTTCTCGGACTAAAACTGCATTTTTCACAACAAAAAATATTTTTTATCTCTGAAAATAAATTTATTAACGTCAGAGAGCTGGAAATGTCTAAAAACGTTCACTTTCAACGAATACGAGCGTTTTTAGACATTTTCGTACTTTTCGGACTAAAACTGCATTTTTCACAACAAAAAATATTTTTTATCTCTGAAAATAAATTTATTAACGTCAGGAGCTGGAAACGTCTAAAAACGATCACTTCCGACAAATACAAGCGTTTTTAGACATTTTCGTAGTTCTCGGACTAAAACTGCATTTTTCACAACAAAAAATATTTTTTATCTCTGAAAATAAATTTATTAACGTCAGGAGCTGGAAACGTCTAAAAACGATCACTTCCGACAAATACAAGCGTTTTTAGACATTTTCGTACTTTTCGGAATAAAACTGTATTTTTCACGACAAAAAATATTTTGTATCTCTAAAAATAAATTTATTAACGTCAGAAAGCTGGAAACGTCTTAAAACGATAACTTTCGACGAATACAAGCGTTTTTAGATATTTTCGTACTTCTCGGAATAAAACTGTATTTTTCACGACAAAAAATATTTTATATCTTTGAAAATAAATTTATTAACGTCAGAGAGCTGGAAATGTCTAAAAACGTTCACTTTCAACGAATACGAGCGTTTTTAGGCATTTTCGTACTTCTCCGAATAAAACTGTATTTTTCACGACAAAAAATATTTTTTATCTCTGAAAATCAATTTATTCAGGTCAGAAAGCTGGAAACGTCTAAAAACGACCACTTTCGACGAATACAAGCGTTTTTAGACATTTTCGTACTTCTCGGACTAAAACTGCATTTTTCACGACAAAAAATATTTTATATCTTTGAAAATAAATTTATTAACGTCAGAGAGCTGGAAATGTCTAAAAACGTTCACTTTCAACGAATACGAGCGTTTTTAGGCATTTTCGTACTTCTCCGAATAAAACTGCATTTTTCACCACAAAAAATATTTTATATCTCTGGGAATAAATTTATTCTGGTCAGAAAGCTGGAAACGTCTAAAAACGATTACTTTCGACAAATACAAGCGTTTTTAGACATTTTCGTACTTCTCGGAATAAAACTGCATTTTTCACGACAAAAAATATTTTATATCTCTGAAAATAAATTTATTAACGTCAGAGAGCTGGAAATGTCTAAAAACGTTCAGTTTCAACGAATACGAGCGTTTTTAGGCATTTTCGTACTTCTCCGAATAAAACTGTATTTTTCACGACAAAAAATATTTTATATCTCTGGAAATAAATTTATTCTGGTCAGAAAGCTGGAAACGTCTAAAAACGATTACTTTCGACAAATACAAGCGTTTTTAGACATTTTCGTACTTCTCGGAATAAAACTGCATTTTTCACGACAAAAAATATTTTATATCTCTGAAAATAAATTTATTAACGTCAGAGAGCTGGAAATGTCTAAAAACGTTCACTTTCAACGAATACGAGCGTTTTTAGGCATTTTCGTACTTCTCCGAATAAAACTGCATTTTTCACGACAAAAAATATTTTATATCTCTGGAAATAAATTTATTCTGGTCAGAAAGCTGGAAACGTCTAAAAACGATTACTTTCGACAAATACAAGCGTTTTTAGACATTTTCGTACTTCTCGGAATAAAACTGCATTTTTCACGACAAAAAATATTTTATATCTCTGAAAATAAATTTATTAACGTCAGAGAGCTGGAAATGTCTAAAAACGTTCACTTTCAACGAATACGAGCGTTTTTAGACATTTTCGTACTTCTCGGACTAAAACTGCATTTTTCACAACAAAAAATATTTTTTATCTCTGAAAATAAATTTATTAACGTCAGGAGCTGGAAACGTCTAAAAACGATCACTTCCGATAAATACAAGCGTTTTTAGACGTTTTCGTACTTCTCGGACTAAAACTGCATTTTTCACAACAAAAAATATTTTTTATCTCTGAAAATAAATTTATTAACGTCAGAGAGCTGGAAATGTCTAAAAACGATCACTTTCAACGAATACGAGCGTTTTTAGGCATTTTCGTACTTCGCCGAATAAAACTGTATTTTTCACGACAAAAAATATTTTATATCTCTGGAAATAAATTTATTCTGGTCAGAAAGCTGGAAACGTCTAAAAACGATTACTTTCGACAAATACAAGCGTTTTTAGACATTTTCGTACTTCTCGGAATAAAACTGCATTTTTCACGACAAAAAATATTTTATATCTCTGAAAATAAATTTATTAACGTCAGAGAGCTGGAAATGTCTAAAAACTTTCACTTTCAACGAATACGAGCGTTTTTAGGCATTTTCGTACTTCTCCGAATAAAACTGTATTTTTCACGACAAAAAATATTTTATATCTCTGGAAATAAATTTATTCTGGTCAGAAAGCTGGAAAAGTCTAAAAACGATCACTTTCGACAAATACAAGCGTTTTTAGACATTTTCGTACTTCTCGGACTAAAACTGCATTTTTCACAACAACAAATATTTTTTATCTCTGAAAATCAATTTATTCAGGTCAGAAAGCTGGAAACATCTAAAAACGACCACTTTCGACGAATACAAGCATTTTTAGACATTTTCGTACTTCTCGGACTAAAACTGCATTTTTCTCGACAAAAAATATTTTTTATCTCTGAAAATAAATTTATTAACGTCAGAGAGCTGGAAATGTCTAAAAACGTTCACTTTCAACGAATACGAGCGTTTTTAGGCATTTTCGTACTTCTCTGAATAAAACTGTATTTTTCACGACAAAAAATATTTTATATCTCTGGAAATAAATTTATTCTGGTCAGAAAGCTGGAAACGTCTAAAAACGATCACTTTCGACAAATACAAGCGTTTTTAGACATTTTCGTACTTCTCGGACTAAAATTGCATTTTTCACAACAAAAAATATTTTTTATCTCTGAAAATCAATTTATTATCGTCAGAGAGCTGGAAATGTCTAAAAACGTTCACTTTCAATGAATACAAGCGTTTTTAGACATTTTCGTACTTCTCGGACTAAAATTGCATTTTTCACAACAAAAATATTTTTTATCTCTGAAAATCAATTTATTATCGTCAGAGAGCTGGAAATGTCTAAAAACGTTCACTTTCAACGAATACGAGCGTTTTTAGTCATTTTCGTACTTCTCGGAATAAAACAGTATTTTTCACGACAAAAAATATTTTATATCTTTGAAAATAAATTCATTAACGTCAGAGAGCTGGAAATGTCTAAAAACGTTCACTTTCAACGAATACGAGCGTTTTTAGGCATTTTTGTACTTCTCGGAATAAAACTGTATTTTTCAGGACAAAAAATATTTTATATCTCTGGAAATAAATTTATTCTGGTCAGAAAGCTGGAAACGTCTAAAAACGATCACTTTCGACAAATACAAGCGTTTTTAGACTTTTTTGTACTTCTCGGACTAAAACTGCATTTTTCACAACAACAAATATTTTTTATCTCTGAAAATAAATTTATTAACGTCAGAGAGCTGGAAATGTCTAAAAACGTTCACTTTCAACGAATACAAGCGTTTTTAGACATTTTTGTACTTCTCGGATTAAAACTGCATTTTTCACAACAACAAATATTTTTTATCTCTGAAAATAAATTTATTAACGTCAGAGAGCTTGAAATGTCTAAAAACGTTCACTTTCAACGAATACGAGCGTTTTTAGGCATTTTCGTAATTCTCTGAATAAAACTGTATTTTTCACGACAAAAAATATTTTATATCTCTGGAAATAAATTTATTCTGGTCAGAAAGCTGGAAACGTCTAAAAACGATCACTTTCGACAAATACATACGTTTTTAGACATTTTCGTACTTCTCGGACTAAAACTGCATTTTTCACGATAAAAAATATTTATTATCTCTGAAAATAAATTTATTAACGTCAGAGTTCTGGAAATGTCTAAAAACGTTCACTTTCGACAAATACAAGCGTTTTTAGACATTTTCGTACTTCTCAGACTAAAACTGCATTTTTCACAACAAAAAATATTTTTTATCTCTGAAAATCAATTTATTAACGTCAGAGAGCTGGAAATATCTAAAAACGTTCACTTTCAACGAATACGAGCGTTTTTAGGCATTTTCGTACTTCTCGGAATAAAACTTTCACGACAAAAAATATTTTTTATCTCTGAAAATCAATTTATTCAGGTCAGAAAGCTGGAAACGGCTAAAAACGATCACTTTCGACGAATACAAGCGTTTTTAGACATTTTCGTACTTCTCGGAATAAAACTGCATTTTTCACGACAAAAAATATTTTATATCTCTGAAAATAAATTTATTAACGTCAGAGTTCTGGAAATGTCTAAAAACGTTCACTTTCAAAGAATACGAGCGTTTTTTGGCATTTTCGTACTTCTCGGAATAAAACTGTATTTTTCACGACAAAAAATATTTTATATCTCTGGAAATAAATTTATTCTGGTCAGAAAGCTGGAAACGTCTAAAAACGATCACTTTCGACAAATACAAGCGTTTTTAGACATTTTCGTACTTCTCGAAATAAAACTGTATTTTTCACGACAAAATTTTTTTTATATCTCTGAAAATAAATTTATTAACGTCAGAGAGCTGGAAATGTCTAAAAACGTTCACTTTCAATGAATCCGAGCGTTTTTAGGCATTTCCGTACTTCTCCGAATAAAACTGTATTTTTACGACAAAAAATATTTTATATCTCTGGAAATAAATTTATTAACGTCAGAAAGCTGGAAATGGCTAAAAACGATCACTTTCGACAAATACAAGCGTTTTTAGACATTTTCGTACTTCTCGGACTAAAACTGCATTTTTCACAACAAAAAATATTTTTTATCTCTGAAAATAAATTTATTAACGTCAGAGAGCTGGAAATGTCTAAAAACGTTCACTTTCAACGAATACGAGCGTTTTTAGACATTTTCGTACTTTTCGGACTAAAACTGCATTTTTCACAACAAAAAATATTTTTTATCTCTGAAAATAAATTTATTAACGTCAGGAGCTGGAAACGTCTAAAAACGATCACTTCCGACAAATACAAGCGTTTTTAGACATTTTCGTACTTCTCGGACTAAAACTGCATTTTTCACAACAAAAAATATTTTTTATCTCTGAAAATAAATTTATTAACGTCAGGAGCTGGAAACGTCTAAAAACGATCACTTCCGACAAATACAAGCGTTTTTAGACATTTTCGTACTTTTCGGAATAAAACTGTATTTTTCACGACAAAAAATATTTTGTATCTCTAAAAATAAATTTATTAACGTCAGAAAGCTGGAAACGTCTTAAAACGATCACTTTCGACGAATACAAGCGTTTTTAGATATTTTCGTACTTCTCGGAATAAAACTGTATTTTTCACGACAAAAAATATTTTATATCTTTGAAAATAAATTTATTAACGTCAGAGAGCTGGAAATGTCTAAAAACGTTCACTTTCAACGAATACGAGCGTTTTTAGGCATTTTCGTACTTCTCCGAATAAAACTGTATTTTTCACGACAAAAAATATTTTTTATCTCTGAAAATCAATTTATTCAGGTCAGAAAGCTGGAAACGTCTAAAAACGACCACTTTCGACGAATACAAGCGTTTTTAGACATTTTCGTACTTCTCGGACTAAAACTGCATTTTTCACGACAAAAAATATTTTATATCTTTGAAAATAAATTTATTAACGTCAGAGAGCTGGAAATGTCTAAAAACGTTCACTTTCAACGAATACGAGCGTTTTTAGGCATTTTCGTACTTCTCCGAATAAAACTGCATTTTTCACCACAAAAAATATTTTATATCTCTGGGAATAAATTTATTCTGGTCAGAAAGCTGGAAACGTCTAAAAACGATTACTTTCGACAAATACAAGCGTTTTTAGACATTTTCGTACTTCTCGGAATAAAACTGCATTTTTCACGACAAAAAATATTTTATATCTCTGAAAATAAATTTATTAACGTCAGAGAGCTGGAAATGTCTAAAAACGTTCAGTTTCAACGAATACGAGCGTTTTTAGGCATTTTCGTACTTCTCCGAATAAAACTGTATTTTTCACGACAAAAAATATTTTATATCTCTGGAAATAAATTTATTCTGGTCAGAAAGCTGGAAACGTCTAAAAACGATTACTTTCGACAAATACAAGCGTTTTTAGACATTTTCGTACTTCTCGGAATAAAACTGCATTTTTCACGACAAAAAATATTTTATATCTCTGAAAATAAATTTATTAACGTCAGAGAGCTGGAAATGTCTAAAAACGTTCACTTTCAACGAATACGAGCGTTTTTAGGCATTTTCGTACTTCTCCGAATAAAACTGCATTTTTCACGACAAAAAATATTTTATATCTCTGGAAATAAATTTATTCTGGTCAGAAAGCTGGAAACGTCTAAAAACGATTACTTTCGACAAATACAAGCGTTTTTAGACATTTTCGTACTTCTCGGAATAAAACTGCATTTTTCACGACAAAAAATATTTTATATCTCTGAAAATAAATTTATTAACGTCAGAGAGCTGGAAATGTCTAAAAACGTTCACTTTCAACGAATACGAGCGTTTTTAGACATTTTCGTACTTCTCGGACTAAAACTGCATTTTTCACAACAAAAAATATTTTTTATCTCTGAAAATAAATTTATTAACGTCAGGAGCTGGAAACGTCTAAAAACGATCACTTCCGATAAATACAAGCGTTTTTAGACGTTTTCGTACTTCTCGGACTAAAACTGCATTTTTCACAACAAAAAATATTTTTTATCTCTGAAAATAAATTTATTAACGTCAGAGAGCTGGAAATGTCTAAAAACGATCACTTTCAACGAATACGAGCGTTTTTAGGCATTTTCGTACTTCGCCGAATAAAACTGTATTTTTCACGACAAAAAATATTTTATATCTCTGGAAATAAATTTATTCTGGTCAGAAAGCTGGAAACGTCTAAAAACGATTACTTTCGACAAATACAAGCGTTTTTAGACATTTTCGTACTTCTCGGAATAAAACTGCATTTTTCACGACAAAAAATATTTTATATCTCTGAAAATAAATTTATTAACGTCAGAGAGCTGGAAATGTCTAAAAACGTTCACTTTCAATGAATCCGAGCGTTTTTAGGCATTTCCGTACTTCTCCGAATAAAACTGTATTTTTCAGGACAAAAAATATTTTATATCTCTGGAAATAAATTTATTCTGGTCAGAAAGCTGGAAACGTCTAAAAACGATTACTTTCGACAAATACAAGCGTTTTTAGACATTTTCGTACTTCTCGGAATAAAACTGCATTTTTCACGACAAAAAATATTTTATATCTCTGGAAATAAATTTATTAACGTCAGAAAGCTGGAAATGGCTAAAAACGATCACTTTCGACAAATACAAGCGTTTTTAGACATTTTCGTACTTCTCGGACTAAAACTGCATTTTTCACAACAAAAAATATTTTTTATCTCTGAAAATAAATTTATTAACGTCAGAGAGCTGGAAATGTCTAAAAACGTTCACTTTCAACGAATACGAGCGTTTTTAGGCATTTTCGTACTTCTCCGAATAAAACTGTATTTTTCACGACAAAAAATATTTTTTATCTCTGAAAATCAATTTATTCAGGTCAGAAAGCTGGAAACGTCTAAAAACGACCACTTTCGACGAATACAAGCGTTTTTAGACATTTTCGTACTTCTCGGACTAAAACTGCATTTTTCACGACAAAAAATATTTTATATCTTTGAAAATAAATTTATTAACGTCAGAGAGCTGGAAATGTCTAAAAACGTTCACTTTCAACGAATACGAGCGTTTTTAGGCATTTTCGTACTTCTCCGAATAAAACTGCATTTTTCACCACAAAAAAATATTTTATATCTCTGGGAATAAATTTATTCTGGTCAGAAAGCTGGAAACGTCTAAAAACGATCACTTTCGACAAATACAAGCGTTTTTAGACATTTTCGTACTTCTCGGAATAAAACTGCATTTTTCACGACAAAAAATATTTTATATCTCTGAAAATAAATTTATTAACGTCAGAGAGCTGGAAATGTCTAAAAACGTTCACTTTCAACGAATACGAGCGTTTTTAGGCATTTTCGTACTTCTCCGAATAAAACTGTATTTTTCAGGACAAAAAATATTTTATATCTCTGGAAATAAATTTATTCTGGTCAGAAAGCTGGAAACGTCTAAAAACGATTACTTTCGACAAATACAAGCGTTTTTAGACATTTTCGTACTTCTCGGAATAAAACTGCATTTTTCACGACAAAAAATATTTTATATCTCTGAAAATAAATTTATTAACGTCAGAGAGCTGGAAATGTCTAAAAACGTTCACTTCCAACGAATACGAGCGTTTTTAGGCATTTTCGTACTTCTCCGAATAAAACTGCATTTTTCACGACAAAAAATATTTTATATCTCTGGAAATAAATTTATTCTGGTCAGAAAGCTGGAAACGTCTAAAAACGATTACTTTCGACAAATACAAGCGTTTTTAGACATTTTCGTACTTCTCGGAATAAAACTGCATTTTTCACGACAAAAAATATTTTATATCTCTGAAAATAAATTTATTAACGTCAGAGAGCTGGAAATGTCTAAAAACGTTCACTTTCAACGAATACGAGCGTTTTTAGACATTTTCGTACTTTTCGGACTAAAACTGCATTTTTCACAACAAAAAATATTTTTTATCTCTGAAAATTAATTTATTAACGTCAGGAGCTGGAAACGTCTAAAAACGATCACTTCCGACAAATACAAGCGTTTTTAGACATTTTCGTACTTCTCGGACTAAAACTGCATTTTTCACAACAAAAAATATTTTTTATCTCTGAAAATCAATTTATTAACGTCAGAAAGCTTGAAATATCTAAAAACGTTCACTTTCAACGAATACGAGCGTTTTTAGACATTTTCGTAATTTTCGGAATAAAACTGTATTTTTCACGACAAAAAATATTTTGTGTCTCTGGAAATAAATTTATTCTGGTCAGAAAGCTGGAAACGTCTAAAAACGATCACTTTCGACAAATACAAGCGTTTTTAGACATTTTCGTACTTCTCGAAATAAAACTGTATTTTTCACGACAAAAAAATTTTTATATCTCTGAAAATAAATTTATTAACGTCAGAGAGCTGGAAATGTCTAAAAACGTCCACTTTCAATGAATCCGAGCGTTTTTAGGCATTTCCGTACTTCTCCGAATAAAACTGTATTTTTCACGACAAAAAATATTTTATATCTCTGGAAATAAATATATTCTGGTCAGAAAGCTGAAACGTCTAAAAACGATCACTTTCGACAAATACAAGCGTTTTTAGGCATTTTCGTACTTCTCCGAATAAAACTGTATTTTTCACGACAAAAAATATTTTATATCTCTGGAATTAAATTTATTAACGTCAGAAAGCTGGAAATGGCTAAAAACGATCACTTTCGACAAATACAAGCGTTTTTAGACATTTTCGTACTTCTTGGAATAAAACTGCATTTTTCACGACAAAAAATATTTTATATCTCTGAAAATAAATTTATTAACGTCAGAGAGCTGGAAATGTCTAAAAACGTTCACTTTCAACGAATACGAGCGTTTTTAGGCATTTTCGTACTTCTCCGAATAAAACTGTATTTTTCACGACAAAAAATATTTTATATCTCTGAAAATAAATTTATTAACGTCAGAGAGCTGGAAACGTCTAAAAACGATCACTTTCGGCGAATACAAGCGTTTTTAGACATTTTCGTACTTCTCGGAATAAAACTGTATTTTTCACGACAAAAAATATTTTATATCTTTGAAAATAAATTTATTAACGTCAGAGAGCTGGAAATGTGTAAAAACGTTCACTTTCAACGAATACGAGCGTTTTTAGGCATTTTCGTACTTCTCCGAATAAAACTGTATTTTTCACGACAAAAAATATTTTATATCTCTGGAAATAAATTTATTCTGGTCAGAAAGCTGGAAACGTCTAAAAACGATCACTTTTGACAAATACAAGCGTTTTTAGACATTTTCGTACTTCTCGGAATAAAACTGTATTTTTCACGACAAAAAATATTTTATATCTCTGAAAATAAATTTATTAACGTCAGAGAGCTGGAAATGTCTAAAAACGTTCACTTTCAACGAATACGAGCGTTTTTAGACATTTTCGTTCTTCTCGGAATAAAACTGTATTTTTAACGACAAAAAATATTTTTTATCTCTGAAAATCAATTTATTATCGTCAGAGAGCTTGAAATATCTAAAAACGTTCACTTTCAACGAATACGACCTTTTTTAGTCATTTTTGTACTTGTCGGAATAAAACTGTATTTTTCACGACAAAAAATATTTTTTATCTCTGAAAATCAATTTATTCAGGTCAGAAAGCTGGAAACGTCTAAAAACGATCACTTTCGATGAATACAAGCGTTTTTAGACATTTTCGTACTTCTCGAAATAAAACTGTATTTTTCACGACAAAAAATATTTTATATCTCTGAAAATAAATTTATTAACGTCAGAGAGCTGGAAATGTCTAAAAACGTTCACTTTCAACGAATACGAGCGTTTTTAGGCATTTTCGTACTTCTCCGAATAAAACTGTATTTTTCACGACAAAAAATATTTTATATCTCTGGAAATAAATTTATTCTGGTCAGAAAGCTGGAAACGTCTAAAAACGATCACTTTCGACAAATACAAGCGTTTTTAGACATTTTCGTACTTCTCGGAATAAAACTGCATTTTTCACGACAAAAAATATTTTATATCTCTGGAAATAAATTTATTCTGGTCAGAAAGCTGGAAACGTCTAAAAACAATCACTTTCGACAAATACAAGCGTTTTTAGACATTTTCGTACTTCTCGGACTAAAACTGCATTTTTCACAACAAAAAATATTTTTTATCTCTGAAAATCAATTTATTATCGTCAGAGAGCTTGAAATGTCTAAAAACGTTCACTTTCAATGAATACAAGCGTTTTTAGTCATTTTCGTACTTCTCGGAATAAAACTGTATTTTTCACGACAAAAAATATTTTTTATCTCTGAAAATCAATTTATTCAGGTCAGAAAGCTAGAAACGTCTAAAAACGACCACTTTCGACGAATACAAGCGTTTTTAGACATTTTCGTACTTCTCGGACTAAAACTGCATTTTTCACGACAAAAAATATTTTTTATCTCTGAAAATAAATTTATTAACGTCAGAGAGCTGGAAATGTCTAAAAACGTTCACTTTCAACGAATACGAGCATTTTTAGGCATTTTCGTACTTCTCCGAATAAAACTGTATTTTTCACGACAAAAAATATTTTATATCTCTGGAAATAAATTTATTCTGGTCAGAAAGCTGGAAACGTCTAAAAACGATCACTTTCGACAAATACAAGCGTTTTTAGACATTTTCGTACTTCTCGGACTAAAATTGCATTTTTCACAACAACAATTATTTTTTATCTCTGAAAATCAATTTATTATCGTCAGAGAGCTGGAAATGTCTAAAAACGTTCACTTTCAACGAATACAAGCGTT
This sequence comes from Leptodirus hochenwartii, assembly GCA_947310635.1. Classification (NCBI taxonomy): domain Eukaryota; kingdom Metazoa; phylum Arthropoda; class Insecta; order Coleoptera; family Leiodidae; genus Leptodirus; species Leptodirus hochenwartii. The sequence goes on from OX371188.1 coordinate 9,194,785, forward strand.
TTTAAACATTTTCGTACTTCTCGGACTAAAACTGCATTTTTCACAACAAAAAATATTTTTTATCTCTGAAAATAAATTTATTAACGTCAGAGAGCTGGAAATGTCTAAAAACGTTCACTTTCAACGAATACGAGCGTTTTTAGACATTTTCGTACTTCTCGGAATAAAACTGCATTTTTTACGACAAAAAATATTTTATATCTCTGAAAATAAATTTATTAACGTCAGAGTTCTGGAAATGTCTAAAAACGTTCACTTTCAACGAATACGAGCGTTTTTAGGCATTTTCGTACTTCTCCGAATAAAACTGTATTTTTCACGACAAAAAATATTTTATATCTCTGGAAATAAATTTATTCTGGTCAGAAAGCTGGAAACGTCTAAAAACGACCACTTTCGACGAATACAAGCGTTTTTAGACATTTTCGTACTTCTTGGAATAAAACTGCATTTTTCACGACAAAAAATATTTTATATCTCTGAAAATAAATTTATTAACGTCAGAGAGCTGGAAATGTCTAAAAACGTTCACTTTCAACGAATACGAGCGTTTTTAGGCATTTTCGTACTTCTCCGAATAAAACTGTATTTTTCACGACAAAAAATATTTTATATCTCTGGAAATAAATTTATTCTGGTCAGAAAGCTGGAAACGTCTAAAAACGATCACTTTCGACAAATACAAGCGTTTTTAGACATTTTCGTACTTCTCGGACTAAAATTGCATTTTTCACAACAAAAAATATTTTTTATCTCTGAAAATAAATTTATTAACGTCAGAGAGCTGGAAATGTCTAAAAACGTTCACTTTCAACGAATACGAGCGTTTTTAGACATGTTCGCTCTTCTCGGAATAAAACTGTATTTTTAACGACAAAAAATATTTTTTATCTCTGAAAATAAATTTATTAACGTCAGAGTTCTGGAAATGTCTAAAAACGTTCATTTTCAACGAATACGAGCGTTTTTAGACATTTTCGTTCTTCTCGGAATAAAACTGTATTTTTAACGACAAAAAATATTTTTTATCTCTGAAAATAAATTTATTAACGTCAGAAAGCTGGAAACGGCTAAAAACGATCACTTTCGAGGAATACAAGCGTTTTTAGACATTTTCGTACTTCTCGGAATAAAACTGCATTTTTCACGACAAAAAATATTTTTTATCTCTGAAAATAAATTTATTAACGTCAGAGAGCTGGAAATGTCTAAGAACGTTCACTTTCAACGAATACGAGCGTTTTTAGTCATTTTTGTACTTCTCGGAATAAAACTGTATTTTTCACGACAAAAAAGATTTTTTATCTCTGAAAATCAATTTATTCAGGTCAGAAAGCTGGAAATGTCTAAAAACGACCACTTTCGACGAATACAAGTGTTTTTAGACATTTTCGTACTTCTCGGACTAAAACTGCATTTTTCACGACAAAAAATATTTTTTATCTCTGAAAATAAATTTATTAACGTCAGAGAGCTGGAAATGTCTAAAAACGTTCACTTTCAACGAATACGAGCGTTTTTAGGCATTTTCGTACTTCTCCGAATAAAACTGTATTTTTCACGACAAAAAATATTTTATATCTCTGGAAATAAATTTATTCTGGTCAGAATGCTGGAAACGTCTAAAAACGATCACTTTCGACAAATACAAGCGTTTTTAGACATTTTCGTACTTCTCGGACTAAAATTGCATTTTTCACAACAACAATTATTTTTTATCTCTGAAAATCAATTTATTATCGTCAGAGAGCTGGAAATGTCTAAAAACGTTCACTTTCAACGAATACAAGCGTTTTTAAACATTTTCGTACTTCTCGGACTAAAACTGCATTTTTCACAACAACAAATATTTTTTTGTCTCTGAAAATAAATTTATTAACGTCAGAGAGCTGGAAATGTCTAAAAACGTTCACTTTCAACGAATACGAGCGTTTTTAGACATTTTCGTTCTTCTCGGAATAAAACTGTATTTTTAACGACAAAAAATATTTTTTATCTCTGAAAATAAATTTATTAACGTCAGAAAGCTGTAAACGGCTAAAAACGACCACTTTCGACGAATACAAGCGTTTTTAGACATTTTCGTACTTCTCGGAATAAAACTGCATTTTTCACGACAAAAAATATTTATTATCTCTGAAAATAAATTTATTAACGTCAGAGTTCTGGAAATGTCTAAAAACGTTCACTTTCAACGAATACGAGCGTTTTTAGACATTTTCGTTCTTCTCGGAATAAAACTGTATTTTTAACGACAAAAAATATTTGTTATCTCTGAAAATAAATTTATTCAGGTCAGAAAGCTGGAAACGTCTAAAAACGACCACTTTCGACGAATACAAGCGTTTTTAGACATTTTCGTACTTCTTGGAATAAAACTGCATTTTTCACGACAAAAAATATTTTATTTCTCTGAAAATAAATTTTTAACGACAGAGAGCTGGAAATGTCTAAAAACGTTCACTTTCAACGAATACGAGCGTTTTTAGGCATTTTCGTACCTCTCCGAATAAAACTGTATTTTTCACGACAAAAAATATTTTATATCTCTGGAAATAAATTTATTCTGGTCAGAAAGCTGGAAACGTCTAAAAACGATCACTTTCGACAAATACAAGCGTTTTTAGACATTTTCGTACTTCTCGGACTAAAACTGCATTTTTCACAACAAAAAATATTTTTTATCTCTGAAAATCAATTTATTATCGTCAGAGAGCTTGAAATGTCTAAAAACGTTCACTTTCAACGAATACGAGCGTTTTTAGTCATTTTTGTACTTCTCGGAATAAAACTGTATTTTTCACGACAAAAAATATTTTTTATCTCTGAAAATCAATTTATTCAGGTCAGAAAGCTGGAAACGTCTAAAAACGTTCACTTTCAACGAATACGAGCGTTTTTAGGCATTTTCGTACTTCTCCGAATAAAACTGTATTTTTCACGACAAAAAATATTTTATATCTCTGGAAATAAATTTATTCTGGTCAGAAAGCTGGAAACGTCTAAAAACGATCACTTTCGACAAATACAAGCGTTTTTAGACATTTTCGTACTTCTCGGACTAAAATCGCATTTTTCACAACAAAAAATATTTTTTATCTCTGAAAATCAATTTATTATCGTCAGAGAGCTGGAAATGTCTAAAAACGTTCACTTTCAACGAATACAAGCGTTTTTGGACATTTTTGTACTTCTCGGACTAAAACTGCATTTTTCACAACAACAAATATTTTTTATCTCTGAAAATAAATTTATTAACGTCAGAGCGCTGGAAATGTCTAAAAACGTTCACTTTCAACGAATACGAGCGTTTTTAGACATTTTCGTTCTTCTCGGAATAAAACTGTATTTTTAACGACAAAAAATATCTTTTATCTCTGAAAATAAATTTATTAACGTCAGAAAGCTGGAAACGGCTAAAAACGATCACTTTCGACGAATACAAGCGTTTTTAGACATTTTCGTACTTCTCGGAATAAAACTGCATTTTTCACGACAAAAAATATTTATTATCTCTGAAAATAAATTTATTAACGTCAGAGTTCTGGAAATGTCTAAAAACGTTCACTTTCAACGAATACGAGCGTTTTTAGACATTTTCGTTCTTCTCGGAATAAAACTGTATTTTTAACGACAAAAAATATTTTATATCTCTGAAAATAAATTTATTAACGTCAGAAAGCTGGAAACGGCTAAAAACGATCACTTTCGACGAATACAAGCGTTTTTAGACATTTTCGTACTTCTCAGAATAAAACTGCATTTTTCACGACAAAAAATATTTTATATATCTCTGAAAATAAATTTATTAACGTCAGAGTTCTGGAAATGTCTAAAAACGTTCACTTTCAACGAATACGAGCGTTTTTTGGCATTTTCGTACTTCTCGGAATAAAACTGTATTTTTCACGACAAAAAATATTTTATATCTCTGGAAATAAATTTATTCTGGTCAGAAAGCTGGAAACGTCTAAAAACGACCACTTTCGACGAATACAAGCGTTTTTAGACATTTTCGTACTTCTCGGACTAAAACTGCATTTTTCACAACAAAAAATATTTTTTATCTCTGAAAATAAATTTATAACGTCAGAGAGCTGGAAAGGTCTAAAAACGTTCACTTTCAACGAATACGAGCGTTTTTAGGCATTTTCGTACTTCTCCGAATAAAACTGTATTTTTCACGACAAAAAATATTTTATATCTCTGGAAATAAATTTATTCTGGTCAGAAAGCTGGAAATGTCTAAAAACGATCACTTTCGACAAATACGAGCGCTTTTAGGCATTTTCGTACTTCTCGAATAAAACTGTATTTTTCACGACAAAAAATATTTTTTATCTCTGAAAATCAATTTATTATCGTCAGAGAGCTGGAAATGTCTAAAAACGTTCACTTTCAACGAATACGACCTTTTTTAGTCATTTTTGTACTTGTCGGAATAAAACTGTATTTTTCACGACAAAAAATATTTTATATCTCTGAAAATAAATTTATTAACGTCAGAGAGCTGGAAATGTCTAAAAACGTTCACTTTCAACGAATACGAGCGTTTTTAGGAATTTTTGTACTTCTCGGAATAAAACTGTATTTTTCACGACAAAAAATATTTTTTATGTCTGAAAATCAATTTATTCAGGTCAGAAAGCTGGAAACGTCTAAAAACGACCACTTTCGACGAATACAAGCGTTTTTAGACATTTTCGTACTTCTCGGACTAAAACTGCATTTTTCACGACAAAAAATATTTTATATCTCTGGAAATAAATTTATTCTGGTCAGAAAGCTGGAAACGTCTAAAAACGATCACTTTCGACAAATACAAGCGTTTTTAGACTTTTTTGTACTTCTCGGACTAAAACTGCATTTTTCACAACAACAAATATTTTTTATCTCTGAAAATAAATTTATTAACGTCAGAGAGCTGGAAATGTCTAAAAACGTTCACTTTCAACGAATACAAGCGTTTTTAGACATTTTTGTACTTCTCGGACTAAAACTGCATTTTTCACAACAACAAATATTTTTTGTCTCTGAAAATAAATTTATTAACGTCAGAGAGCTGGAAATGTCTAAAAACGTTCACTTTCAACGAATACGAGCGTTTTTAGACATTTTCGTTCTTCTCGGAATAAAACTGTATTTTTAACGACAAAAAATATTTTTTATCTCTGAAAATAAATTTATTAACGTCAGAAAGCTGTAAACGGCTAAAAACGACCACTTTCGACGAATACAAGCGTTTTTAGACATTTTCGTACTTCTCGGAATAAAACTGCATTTTTCACGACAAAAAATATTTATTATCTCTGAAAATAAATTTATTAACGTCAGAGTTCTGGAAATGTCTAAAAATGTTCACTTTCAACGAATACGAGCGTTTTTAGACATTTTCGTTCTTCTCGGAATAAAACTGTATTTTTAACGACAAAAAATATTTGTTATCTCTGAAAATAAATTTATTCAGGTCAGAAAGCTGGAAACGTCTAAAAACGACCACTTTCGACGAATACAAGCGTTTTTAGACATTTTCGTACTTCTTGGAATAAAACTGCATTTTTCACGACAACAAATATTTTATTTCTCTGAAAATAAATTTTTAACGACAGAGAGCTGGAAATGTCTAAAAACGTTCACTTTCAACGAATACGAGCGTTTTTAGGCATTTTCGTACCTCTCCGAATAAAACTGTATTTTTCACGACAAAAAATATTTTATATCTCTGGAAATAAATTTATTCTGGTCAGAAAGCTGGAAACGTCTAAAAACGATCACTTTCGACAAATACAAGCGTTTTTAGACATTTTCGTACTTCTCGGACTAAAACTGCATTTTTCACAACAAAAAATATTTTTTATCTCTGAAAATCAATTTATTATCGTCAGAGAGCTTGAAATGTCTAAAAACGTTCACTTTCAACGAATACGAGCGTTTTTAGTAATTTTTGTACTTCTCGGAATAAAACTGTATTTTTCACGACAAAAAATATTTTTTATCTCTGAAAATCAATTTATTCAGGTCAGAAAGCTGGAAACGTCTAAAAACGTTCACTTTCAACGAATACGAGCGTTTTTAGGCATTTTCGTACTTCTCCGAATAAAACTGTATTTTTCACGACAAAAAATATTTTATATCTCTGGAAATAAATTTATTCTGGTCAGAAAGCTGGAAACGTCTAAAAACGATCACTTTCGACAAATACAAGCGTTTTTAGACATTTTCGTACTTTTCGGACTAAAATCGCATTTTTCACAACAAAAAATATTTTTTATCTCTGAAAATCAATTTATTATCGTCAGAGAGCTGGAAATGTCTAAAAACGTTCACTTTCAACGAATACAAGCGTTTTTGGACATTTTTGTACTTCTCGGACTAAAACTGCATTTTTCACAACAACAAATATTTTTTATCTCTGAAAATAAATTTATTAACGTCAGAGCGCTGGAAATGTCTAAAAACGTTCACTTTCAACGAATACGAGCGTTTTTAGACATTTTCGTTCTTCTCGGAATAAAACTGTATTTTTAACGACAAATAATATCTTTTATCTCTGAAAATAAATTTATTAACGTCAGAAAGCTGGAAACGGCTAAAAACGATCACTTTCGACGAATACAAGCGTTTTTAGACATTTTCGTACTTCTCGGAATAAAACTGCATTTTTCACGACAAAAAATATTTATTATCTCTGAAAATAAATTTATTAACGTCAGAGTTCTGGAAATGTCTAAAAACGTTCACTTTCAACGAATACGAGCGTTTTTAGACATTTTCGTTCTTCTCGGAATAAAACTGTATTTTTAACGACAAAAAATATTTTATATCTCTGAAAATAAATTTATTAACGTCAGAAAGCTGGAAACGGCTAAAAACGATCACTTTCGACGAATACAAGCGTTTTTAGACATTTTCGTACTTCTCAGAATAAAACTGCATTTTTCACGACAAAAAATATTTTATATATCTCTGAAAATAAATTTATTAACGTCAGAGTTCTGGAAATGTCTAAAAACGTTCACTTTCAACGAATACGAGCGTTTTTTGGCATTTTCGTACTTCTCGGAATAAAACTGTATTTTTCACGACAAAAAATATTTTATATCTCTGGAAATAAATTTATTCTGGTCAGAAAGCTGGAAACGTCTAAAAACGACCACTTTCGACGAATACAAGCGTTTTTAGACATTTTCGTACTTCTCGGACTAAAACTGCATTTTTCACAACAAAAAATATTTTTTATCTCTGAAAATAAATTTATAACGTCAGAGAGCTGGAAAGGTCTAAAAACGTTCACTTTCAACGAATACGAGCGTTTTTAGGCATTTTCGTACTTCTCCGAATAAAACTGTATTTTTCACGACAAAAAATATTTTATATCTCTGGAAATAAATTTATTCTGGTCAGAAAGCTGGAAATGTCTAAAAACGATCACTTTCGACAAATACGAGCGCTTTTAGGCATTTTCGTACTTCTCGAATAAAACTGTATTTTTCACGACAAAAAATATTTTTTATCTCTGAAAATCAATTTATTATCGTCAGAGAGCTGGAAATATCTAAAAACGTTCACTTTCAACGAATACGACCTTTTTTAGTCATTTTTGTACTTGTCGGAATAAAACTGTATTTTTCACGACAAAAAATATTTTATATCTCTGAAAATAAATTTATTAACGTCAGAGAGCTGGAAATGTCTAAAAACGTTCACTTTCAACGAATACGAGCGTTTTTAGGAATTTTTGTACTTCTCGGAATAAAACTGTATTTTTCACTACAAAAAATATTTTTTATGTCTGAAAATCAATTTATTCAGGTCAGAAAGCTGGAAACGTCTAAAAACGACCACTTTCGACGAATACAAGCGTTTTTAGACATTTTCGTACTTCTCGGACTAAAACTGCATTTTTCACGACAAAAAATATTTTATATCTCTGGAAATAAATTTATTCTGGTCAGAAAGCTGGAAACGTCTAAAAACGATCACTTTCGACAAATACAAGCGTTTTTAGACTTTTTTGTACTTCTCGGACTAAAACTGCATTTTTCACAACAACAAATATTTTTTATCTCTGAAAATAAATTTATTAACGTCAGAGAGCTGGAAATGTCTAAAAACGTTCACTTTCAACGAATACAAGCGTTTTTAGACATTTTTGTACTTCTCGGACTAAAACTGCATTTTTCACAACAACAAATATTTTTTATCTCTGAAAATAAATTTATTAACGTCAGAGAGCTGGAAATGTCAAAAAACGTTCACTTTCAACGAATACGAGCGTTTTTAGGCATTTTCGTAATTCTCTGAATAAAACTGTATTTTTCACGACAAAAAATATTTTATATCTCTGGAAATAAATTTATTCTGGTCAGAAAGCTGGAAACGTCTAAAAACGATCACTTTCGACAAATACAAGCGTTTTTAGACATTTTCGTACTTCTCGGACTAAAATCGCATTTTTCACAACAAAAAATATTTTTTATCTCTGAAAATCAATTTATTATCGTCAGAGAGCTGGAAATGTCTAAAAACGTTCACTTTCAATGAATACAAGCGTTTTTAGACATTTTTGTACTTCTCGGACTAAAACTGCATTTTTCACAACAACAAATATTTTTTATCTCTGAAAATAAATTTATTAACGTCAGAGAGCTGGAAATGTCTAAAAACGTTCACTTTCAACGAATACGAGCGTGTTTAGGCATTTTCGTACTTCTCTGAATAAAACTGTATTTTTCACGACAAAAAATATTTTATATCTCTGGAAATAAATTTATTCTGGTCAGAAAGCTGGAAACGTCTAAAAACGATCACTTTCGACAAATACAAGCGTTTTTAGACATTTTCGTACTTCTCGGACTAAAACTGCATTTTTCACAACAAAAAATATTTTTTATCTCTGAAAATCAATTTATTATCGTCAGAGAGCTTGAAATGTCTAAAAACGTTCACTTTCAACGAATACGAGCGTTTTTAGTCATTTTTGTACTTCTCGGACTAAAACTGCATTTTTCACAACAACAAATATTTTTTATCTCTGAAAATAAATTTATTAACGTCAGAGAGCTGGAAATGTCAAAAAACGTTCACTTTCAACGAATACGAGCGTTTTTAGGCATTTTCGTAATTCTCTGAATAAAACTGTATTTTTCACGACAAAAAATATTTTATATCTCTGGAAATAAATTTATTCTGGTCAGAAAGCTGGAAACGTCTAAAAACGATCACTTTCGACAAATACAAGCGTTTTTAGACATTTTCGTACTTCTCGGACTAAAATCGCATTTTTCACAACAACAAATATTTTTTATCTCTGAAAATAAATTTATTAACGTCAGAGAGCTGGAAATGTCTAAAAACGTTCACTTTCAACGAATACGAGCGTTTTTAGACATTTTCGTTCTTCTCGGAATAAAACTGTATTTTTAACGACAAAAAATATCTTTTATCTCTGAAAATAAATTTATTAACGTCAGAAAGCTGGAAACGGCTAAAAACGATCACTTTCGACGAATACAAGCGTTTTTAGACATTTTCGTACTTCTCGGAATAAAACTGCATTTTTCACGACAAAAAATATTTATTATCTCTGAAAATAAATTTATTAACGTCAGAGTTCTGGAAATGTCTAAAAACGTTCACTTTCAACGAATACGAGCGTTTTTAGACATTTTCGTTCTTCTCGGAATAAAACTGTATTTTTAACGACAAAAAATATTTTTTATCTCTGAAAATAAATTTATTAACGTCAGAAAGCTGGAAACGGCTAAAAACGATCACTTTCGACGAATACAAGCGTTTTTAGACATTTTCGTACTTCTCAGAATAAAACTGCATTTTTCACGACAAAAAATATTTTATATCTCTGAAAATAAATTTAATAACGTCAGAGTTCTGGAAATGTCTAAAAACGTTCACTTTCAACGAATACGAGCGTTTTTTGGCATTTTCGTACTTCTCGGAATACAACAGTATTTTTCACGACAAAAAATATTTTATATCTCTGGAAATAAATTTATTCTGGTCAGAAAGCTGGAAACGTCTAAAAACGATGACTTTCGACAAATACAAGCGTTTTTAGACATTTTCGTACTTCTCGGACTAAAACTGCATTTTTCACAACAAAAAATATTTTTTATCTCTGAAAATAAATTTATTAACGTCAGAGAGCTGGAAATGTCTAAAAACGTTCACTTTCAACGAATACGAGCGTTTTTAGGCATTTTCGTACTTCTCAGAATAAAACTGCATTTTTCACGACAAAAAATATTTTATATCTCTGAAAATAAATTTATTAACGTCAGAGTTCTGGAAATGTCTAAAAACGTCCACTTTCAACGAATACGAGCGTTTTTAGGCATTTTTGTACTTCTCGGAATAAAACTGTATTTTTCACGACAAAAAATATTTTTTATCTCTGAAAATCAATTTATTCAGGTCAGAAAGATGGAAACGTCTAAAAACGACCACTTTCGACGAATACAAGCGTTTTTAGACATTTTCGTACTTCTCGGACTAAAATTGCATTTTTCACAACAACAAATATTTTTTATCTCTGAAAATAAATTTATTAACGTCAGAAAGCTGGAAACGCCTAAAAACGATCACTTTCGACGAATACAAGCGTTTTTAGACATTTTCGTACTTCTCGGAATAAAACTGCATTTTTCACGACAAAAAATATTTTATATCTCTGAAAATAAATTTATTAACGTCAGAGTTCTGGAAATGTCTAAAAACGTTCACTTTCAACGAATACGAGCGTTTTTTGGCATTTTCGTACTTCTCGGAATAAAACTGTATTTTTCACGACAAAAATTTTTTTTATCTCTGAAAATCAATTTATTCAGGTCAGAAAGCTGGAAACGTCTAAAAACGACCACTTTCGACGAATACAAGCGTTTTTAGACATTTTCGTACTTCTCGGAATAAAACTGCATTTTTCACGACAAAAAATATTTTATATCTCTGGAAATAAATTTATTCTGGTCAGAAGGCTGGAAACGTCTAAAAACGATCACTTTCGACAAATACATACGTTTTTAGATATTTTCGTACTTCTCGGACTAAAACTGCATTTTTCACAACAAAAAGTATTTTTTATCTCTGAAAATAAATTTATTAACGTCAGAGAGCTGGAAATGTCTAAAAACGTTCACTTTCAACGAATACGAGCGTTTTTAGGCATTTTCGTACTTCTCGGAATAAAACTGTATTTTTCACGACAAAAAATATTTTATATCTTTGAAAATAAATTCATTAACGTCAGAGAGCTGGAAATGTCTAAAAACGTTCACTTTCAACGAATATGAGCGTTTTTAGGCATTTTCGTACTTCTCCGAATAAAACTGTATTTTTCACGACAAAAAATATTTTTTATCTCTGAAAATCAATTTATTCAGGTCAGAAAGCTGGAAACGTCTAAAAACGACCACTTTCGACGAATACAAGCGTTTTTAGACATTTTCGTACTTCTCGGACTAAAACTGCATTTTTCACGACAAAAAATATTTTATATCTTTGAAAATAAATTTATAACGTCAGAGAGCTGGAAAAGTCTAAAAACGTTCACTTTCAACGAATACGAGCGTTTTTAGGCATTTTCGTACTTCTCCGAATAAAACTGTATTTTTCACGACAAAAAATATTTTATATCTCTAGAAATAAATTTATTCTGGTCAGAAAGCTGGAAATGTCTAAAAACGATCACTTTCGACAAATACGAGCGCTTTTAGGCATTTTCGTACTTCTCGAATAAAACTGTATTTTTCACGACAAAAAATATTTTTTATCTCTGAAAATCAATTTATTATCGTCAGAGAGCTGGAAATGTCTAAAAACGTTCACTTTCAACGAATACGACCTTTTTTAGTCATTTTTGTACTTGTCGGAATAAAACTGCATTTTTCACGACAAAAAATATTTTATATCTCTGAAAATAAATTTATTAACGTCAGAGAGCTGGAAATGTCTAAAAACTTTCACTTTCAACGAATACGAGCGTTTTTAGGCATTTTCGTACTTCTCCGAATAAAACTGTATTTTTCACGACAAAAAATATTTTATATCTCTGGAAATAAATTTATTCTGGTCAGAAAGCTGGAAAAGTCTAAAAACGATCACTTTCGACAAATACAAGCGTTTTTAGACATTTTCGTACTTCTCGGACTAAAACTGCATTTTTCACAACAACAAATATTTTTTATCTCTGAAAATCAATTTATTCAGGTCAGAAAGCTGGAAACATCTAAAAACGACCACTTTCGACGAATACAAGCATTTTTAGACATTTTCGTACTTCTCGGACTAAAACTGCATTTTTCTCGACAAAAAATATTTTTTATCTCTGAAAATAAATTTATTAACGTCAGAGAGCTGGAAATGTCTAAAAACGTTCACTTTCAACGAATACGAGCGTTTTTAGGCATTTTCGTACTTCTCTGAATAAAACTGTATTTTTCACGACAAAAAATATTTTATATCTCTGGAAATAAATTTATTCTGGTCAGAAAGCTGGAAACGTCTAAAAACGATCACTTTCGACAAATACAAGCGTTTTTAGACATTTTCGTACTTCTCGGACTAAAATTGCATTTTTCACAACAAAAAATATTTTTTATCTCTGAAAATCAATTTATTATCGTCAGAGAGCTGGAAATGTCTAAAAACGTTCACTTTCAATGAATACAAGCGTTTTTAGACATTTTCGTACTTCTCGGACTAAAATTGCATTTTTCACAACAAAAATATTTTTTATCTCTGAAAATCAATTTATTATCGTCAGAGAGCTGGAAATGTCTAAAAACGTTCACTTTCAACGAATACGAGCGTTTTTAGTCATTTTCGTACTTCTCGGAATAAAACAGTATTTTTCACGACAAAAAATATTTTATATCTTTGAAAATAAATTCATTAACGTCAGAGAGCTGGAAATGTCTAAAAACGTTCACTTTCAACGAATACGAGCGTTTTTAGGCATTTTTGTACTTCTCGGAATAAAACTGTATTTTTCACGACAAAAAATATTTTTTATCTCTGAAAATCAATTTATTCAGGTCAGAAAGCTGGAAACGTCTAAAAACGACCACTTTCGACGAATACAAGCGTTTTTAGACATTTTCGTACTTCTCGGACTAAAACTGCATTTTTCACGACAAAAAATATTTTATATCTCTGGAAATAAATTTATTCTGGTCAGAAAGCTGGAAACGTCTAAAAACGATCACTTTCGACAAATACAAGCGTTTTTAGACTTTTTTGTACTTCTCGGACTAAAACTGCATTTTTCACAACAACAAATATTTTTTATCTCTGAAAATAAATTTATTAACGTCAGAGAGCTGGAAATGTCTAAAAACGTTCACTTTCAACGAATACAAGCGTTTTTAGACATTTTTGTACTTCTCGGATTAAAACTGCATTTTTCACAACAACAAATATTTTTTATCTCTGAAAATAAATTTATTAACGTCAGAGAGCTTGAAATGTCTAAAAACGTTCACTTTCAACGAATACGAGCGTTTTTAGGCATTTTCGTAATTCTCTGAATAAAACTGTATTTTTCACGACAAAAAATATTTTATATCTCTGGAAATAAATTTATTCTGGTCAGAAAGCTGGAAACGTCTAAAAACGATCACTTTCGACAAATACATACGTTTTTAGACATTTTCGTACTTCTCGGACTAAAACTGCATTTTTCACGATAAAAAATATTTATTATCTCTGAAAATAAATTTATTAACGTCAGAGTTCTGGAAATGTCTAAAAACGTTCACTTTCGACAAATACAAGCGTTTTTAGACATTTTCGTACTTCTCAGACTAAAACTGCATTTTTCACAACAAAAAATATTTTTTATCTCTGAAAATCAATTTATTAACGTCAGAGAGCTGGAAATATCTAAAAACGTTCACTTTCAACGAATACGAGCGTTTTTAGGCATTTTCGTACTTCTCGGAATAAAACTGTATTTTTCACGACAAAAAATATTTTTTATCTCTGAAAATCAATTTATTCAGGTCAGAAAGCTGGAAACGGCTAAAAACGATCACTTTCGACGAATACAAGCGTTTTTAGACATTTTCGTACTTCTCGGAATAAAACTGCATTTTTCACGACAAAAAATATTTTATATCTCTGAAAATAAATTTATTAACGTCAGAGTTCTGGAAATGTCTAAAAACGTTCACTTTCAAAGAATACGAGCGTTTTTTGGCATTTTCGTACTTCTCGGAATAAAACTGTATTTTTCACGACAAAAAATTTTTTTCATCACTGAAAATCAATTTATTCAGGTCAGAAAGCTGGAAACGTCTAAAAACGACCACTTTCGACGAATACAAGCGTTTTTAGACATTTTCGTACTTCTCGGACTAAAACTGCATTTTTCACGACAAAAAATATTTTATATCTTTGAAAATAAATTTATTAACGTCAGAGAGCTGTAAATGTCTAAAAACGTTCACTTTCAACGAATCCGAGCGTTTTTAGGCATTTTCGTACTTCTCCGAATAAAACTGTATTTTTCACGACAAAAAATATTTTATATCTCTGGAAATAAATTTATTCTGGTCAGAAAGCTGGAAACGTCTAAAAACGACCACTTTCGACAAATACAAGCGTTTTTAGACATTTTCGTACTTCTCGAAATAAAACTGTATTTTTCACGACAAAAATTTTTTTATATCTCTGAAAATAAATTTATTAACGTCAGAGAGCTGGAAATGTCTAAAAACGTTCACTTTCAATGAATCCGAGCGTTTTTAGGCATTTCCGTACTTCTCCGAATAAAACTGTATTTTTACGACAAAAAATATTTTATATCTCTGGAAATAAATTTATTAACGTCAGAAAGCTGGAAATGGCTAAAAACGATCACTTTCGACAAATACAAGCGTTTTTAGACATTTTCGTACTTCTCGGACTAAAACTGCATTTTTCACAACAAAAAATATTTTTTATCTCTGAAAATAAATTTATTAACGTCAGAGAGCTGGAAATGTCTAAAAACGTTCACTTTCAACGAATACGAGCGTTTTTAGACATTTTCGTACTTTTCGGACTAAAACTGCATTTTTCACAACAAAAAATATTTTTTATCTCTGAAAATAAATTTATTAACGTCAGGAGCTGGAAACGTCTAAAAACGATCACTTCCGACAAATACAAGCGTTTTTAGACATTTTCGTACTTCTCGGACTAAAACTGCATTTTTCACAACAAAAAATATTTTTTATCTCTGAAAATCAATTTATTAACGTCAGAAAGCTTGAAATATCTAAAAACGTTCACTTTCAACGAATACGAGCATTTTTAGACATTTTCGTACTTTTCGGAATAAAACTGTATTTTTCACGACAAAAAATATTTTATATCTTTGAAAATAAATTTATTAACGTCAGAGAGCTGGAAATGTCTAAAAACGTTCACTTTCAACGAATACGAGCGTTTTTAGGCATTTTCGTACTTCTCCGAATAAAACTGTATTTTTCACGACAAAAAATATTTTTTATCTCTGAAAATCAATTTATTCAGGTCAGAAAGCTGGAAACGTCTAAAAACGACCACTTTCGACGAATACAAGCGTTTTTAGACATTTTCGTACTTCTCGGACTAAAACTGCATTATTCACGACAAAAAATATTTTATATCTTTGAAAATAAATTTATTAACGTCAGAGAGCTGGAAATGTCTAAAAACGTTCACTTTCAACGAATACGAGCGTTTTTAGGCATTTTCGTACTTCTCCGAATAAAACTGCATTTTTCACCACAAAAAATATTTTATATCTCTGGGAATAAATTTATTCTGGTCAGAAAGCTGGAAACGTCTAAAAACGATTACTTTCGACAAATACAAGCGTTTTTAGACATTTTCGTACTTCTCGGAATAAAACTGCATTTTTCACGACAAAAAATATTTTATATCTCTGAAAATAAATTTATTAACGTCAGAGAGCTGGAAATGTCTAAAAACGTTCAGTTTCAACGAATACGAGCGTTTTTAGGCATTTTCGTACTTCGCCGAATAAAACTGTATTTTTCACGACAAAAAATATTTTATATCTCTGGAAATAAATTTATTCTGGTCAGAAAGCTGGAAACGTCTAAAAACAATTACTTTCGACAAATACAAGCGTTTTTAGACATTTTCGTACTTCTCGGAATAAAACTGCATTTTTCACGACAAAAAATATTTTATATCTCTGAAAATAAATTTATTAACGTCAGAGAGCTGGAAATGTCTAAAAACGTTCACTTTCAACGAATACGAGCGTTTTTAGGCATTTTCGTACTTCTCCGAATAAAACTGCATTTTTCACGACAAAAAATATTTTATATCTCTGGAAATAAATTTATTCTGGTCAGAAAGCTGGAAACGTCTAAAAACGATTACTTTCGACAAATACAAGCGTTTTTAGACATTTTCGTACTTCTCGGAATAAAACTGCATTTTTCACGACAAAAAATATTTTATATCTCTGAAAATAAATTTATTAACGTCAGAGAGCTGGAAATGTCTAAAAACGTTCACTTTCAACGAATACGAGCGTTTTTAGACATTTTCGTACTTCTCGGACTAAAACTGCATTTTTCACAACAAAAAATATTTTTTATCTCTGAAAATAAATTTATTAACGTCAGGAGCTGGAAACGTCTAAAAACGATCACTTCCGATAAATACAAGCGTTTTTAGACGTTTTCGTACTTCTCGGACTAAAACTGCATTTTTCACAACAAAAAATATTTTTTATCTCTGAAAATCAATTTATTAACGTCAGAAAGCTTGAAATATCTAAAAACGTTCACTTTCAACGAATACGAGCGTTTCTAGACATCTTCGTACTTTTCGGAATAAAACTGTATTTTTCACGACAAAAAATATTTTGTATCTCTAAAAATAAATTTATTAACGTCAGAAAGCTGGAAACGTCTTAAAACGATCACTTTCGACGAATACAAGCGTTTTTAGATATTTTCGTACTTCTCGGAATAAAACTGTATTTTTCACGACAAAAAATATTTTATATCTTTGAAAATAAATTTATTAACGTCAGAGAGCTGGAAATGTCTAAAAACGTTCACTTTCAACGAATACGAGCGTTTTTAGGCATTTTCGTACTTCTCCGAATAAAACTGTATTTTTCACGACAAAAAATATTTTATATCTCTGGGAATAAATTTATTCTGGTCAGAAAGCTGGAAACATCTAAAAACGATCACTTTCGACAAATACAAGCGTTTTTAGACATTTTCGTACATCTCGGAATAAAACTGCATTTTTCACGACAAAAAATATTTTATATCTCTGAAAATAAATTTATTAACGTCAGAGAGCTGGAAATGTCTAAAAACGATCACTTTCAACGAATACGAGCGTTTTTAGGCATTTTCGTACTTCGCCGAATAAAACTGTATTTTTCACGACAAAAAATATTTTATATCTCTGGAAATAAATTTATTCTGGTCAGAAAGCTGGAAACGTCTAAAAACGATTACTTTCGACAAATACAAGCGTTTTTAGACATTTTCGTACTTCTCGGAATAAAACTGCATTTTTCACGACAAAAAATATTTTATATCTCTGAAAATAAATTTATTAACGTCAGAGAGCTGGAAATGTCTAAAAACGTTCACTTTCAATGAATCCGAGCGTTTTTAGGCATTTCCGTACTTCTCCGAATAAAACTGTATTTTTCAGGACAAAAAATATTTTATATCTCTGGAAATAAATTTATTCTGGTCAGAAAGCTGGAAACGTCTAAAAACGATTACTTTCGACAAATACAAGCGTTTTTAGACATTTTCGTACTTCTCGGAATAAAACTGCATTTTTCACGACAAAAAATATTTTATATCTCTGGAAATAAATTTATTAACGTCAGAAAGCTGGAAATGGCTAAAAACGATCACTTTCGACAAATACAAGCGTTTTTAGACATTTTCGTACTTCTCGGACTAAAACTGCATTTTTCACAACAAAAAATATTTTTTATCTCTGAAAATAAATTTATTAACGTCAGAGAGCTGGAAATGTCTAAAAACGTTCACTTTCAACGAATACGAGCGTTTTTAGGCATTTTCGTACTTCTCCGAATAAAACTGTATTTTTCACGACAAAAAATATTTTTTATCTCTGAAAATCAATTTATTCAGGTCAGAAAGCTGGAAACGTCTAAAAACGACCACTTTCGACGAATACAAGCGTTTTTAGACATTTTCGTACTTCTCGGACTAAAACTGCATTTTTCACGACAAAAAATATTTTATATCTTTGAAAATAAATTTATTAACGTCAGAGAGCTGGAAATGTCTAAAAACGTTCACTTTCAACGAATACGAGCGTTTTTAGGCATTTTCGTACTTCTCCGAATAAAACTGCATTTTTCACCACAAAAAAATATTTTATATCTCTGGGAATAAATTTATTCTGGTCAGAAAGCTGGAAACGTCTAAAAACGATCACTTTCGACAAATACAAGCGTTTTTAGACATTTTCGTACTTCTCGGAATAAAACTGCATTTTTCACGACAAAAAATATTTTATATCTCTGAAAATAAATTTATTAACGTCAGAGAGCTGGAAATGTCTAAAAACGTTCACTTTCAACGAATACGAGCGTTTTTAGGCATTTTCGTACTTCTCCGAATAAAACTGTATTTTTCAGGACAAAAAATATTTTATATCTCTGGAAATAAATTTATTCTGGTCAGAAAGCTGGAAACGTCTAAAAACGATTACTTTCGACAAATACAAGCGTTTTTAGACATTTTCGTACTTCTCGGAATAAAACTGCATTTTTCACGACAAAAAATATTTTATATCTCTGAAAATAAATTTATTAACGTCAGAGAGCTGGAAATGTCTAAAAACGTTCACTTCCAACGAATACGAGCGTTTTTAGGCATTTTCGTACTTCTCCGAATAAAACTGCATTTTTCACGACAAAAAATATTTTATATCTCTGGAAATAAATTTATTCTGGTCAGAAAGCTGGAAACGTCTAAAAACGATTACTTTCGACAAATACAAGCGTTTTTAGACATTTTCGTACTTCTCGGAATAAAACTGCATTTTTCACGACAAAAAATATTTTATATCTCTGAAAATAAATTTATTAACGTCAGAGAGCTGGAAATGTCTAAAAACGTTCACTTTCAACGAATACGAGCGTTTTTAGACATTTTCGTACTTTTCGGACTAAAACTGCATTTTTCACAACAAAAAATATTTTTTATCTCTGAAAATTAATTTATTAACGTCAGGAGCTGGAAACGTCTAAAAACGATCACTTCCGACAAATACAAGCGTTTTTAGACATTTTCGTACTTCTCGGACTAAAACTGCATTTTTCACAACAAAAAATATTTTTTATCTCTGAAAATCAATTTATTAACGTCAGAAAGCTTGAAATATCTAAAAACGTTCACTTTCAACGAATACGAGCGTTTTTAGACATTTTCGTAATTTTCGGAATAAAACTGTATTTTTCACGACAAAAAATATTTTGTGTCTCTGGAAATAAATTTATTCTGGTCAGAAAGCTGGAAACGTCTAAAAACGATCACTTTCGACAAATACAAGCGTTTTTAGACATTTTCGTACTTCTCGAAATAAAACTGTATTTTTCACGACAAAAAATTTTTTATATCTCTGAAAATAAATTTATTAACGTCAGAGAGCTGGAAATGTCTAAAAACGTCCACTTTCAATGAATCCGAGCGTTTTTAGGCATTTCCGTACTTCTCCGAATAAAACTGTATTTTTCACGACAAAAAATATTTTATATCTCTGGAAATAAATATATTCTGGTCAGAAAGCTGAAACGTCTAAAAACGATCACTTTCGACAAATACAAGCGTTTTTAGGCATTTTCGTACTTCTCCGAATAAAACTGTATTTTTCACGACAAAAAATATTTTATATCTCTGGAATTAAATTTATTAACGTCAGAAAGCTGGAAATGGCTAAAAACGATCACTTTCGACAAATACAAGCGTTTTTAGACATTTTCGTACTTCTCGGACTAAAACTGCATTTTTCACAACAAAAAATATTTTTTATCTCTGAAAATAAATTTATTAACGTCAGAGAGCTGGAAATGTCTAAAAACGTTCACTTTCAACGAATACGAGCGTTTTTAGACATTTTCGTACTTTTCGGACTAAAACTGCATTTTTCACAACAAAAAATATTTTTTATCTCTGAAAATAAATTTATTAACGTCAGGAGCTGGAAACGTCTAAAAACGATCACTTCCGATAAATACAAGCGTTTTTAGACGTTTTCGTACTTCTCGGACTAAAACTGCATTTTTCACAACAAAAAATATTTTTTATCTCTGAAAATCAATTTATTAACGTCAGAAAGCTTGAAATATCTAAAAACGTTCACTTTCAACGAATACGAGCGTTTTTAGACATTTTCGTACTTTTCGGAATAAAACTGTATTTTTCACGACAAAAAATATTTTGTATCTCTAAAAATAAATTTATTAACGTCAGAAAGCTGGAAACGTCTTAAAACGATCACTTTCGACGAATACAAGCGTTTTTAGATATTTTCGTACTTCTCGGAATAAAACTGTATTTTTCACGACAAAAAATATTTTATATCTTTGAAAATAAATTTATTAACGTCAGAGAGCTGGAAATGTCTAAAAACGTTCACTTTCAACGAATACGAGCGTTTTTAGGCATTTTCGTACTTCTCCGAATAAAACTGTATTTTTCACGACAAAAAATATTTTATATCTCTGGGAATAAATTTATTCTGGTCAGAAAGCTGGAAACATCTAAAAACGATCACTTTCGACAAATACAAGCGTTTTTAGACATTTTCGTACTTCTCGGAATAAAACTGCATTTTTCACGACAAAAAATATTTTATATCTCTGAAAATAAATTTATTAACGTCAGAGAGCTGGAAATGTCTAAAAACGTTCACTTTCAACGAATACGAGCGTTTTTAGGCATTTTCGTACTTCTCCGAATAAAACTGTATTTTTCACGACAAAAAATATTTTATATCTCTGGAAATAAATTTATTCTGGTCAGAAAGCTGGAAACGTCTAAAAACGATTACTTTCGACAAATACAAGCGTTTTTAGACATTTTCGTACTTCTCGGAATAAAACTGCATTTTTCACGACAAAAAATATTTTATATCTCTGAAAATAAATTTATTAACGTCAGAGAGCTGGAAATGTCTAAAAACGTTCACTTTCAACGACTACGAGCGTTTTTAGGCATTTTCGTACTTCTCCGAATAAAACTGCATTTTTCACGACAAAAAATATTTTATATCTCTGGAAATAAATTTATTCTGGTCAGAAAGCCGGAAACGTCTAAAAACGATTACTTTCGACAAATACAAGCGTTTTTAGACATTTTCGTACTTCTCGGACTAAAATTGCATTTTTCACAACAAAAAATATTTTTTATCTCTGAAAATAAATTTATTAACGTCAGAGAGCTGGAAACGGCTAAAAACGATCACTTTCGACGAATACAAGCGTTTTTAGACATTTTCGTACTTCTCGGAATAAAACTGTATTTTTAACGACAAAAAATATTTTTTATCTCTGAAAATAAATTTATTAACGTCAGAGTTCTGGAAATGTCTAAAAACGTTCACTTTCAACGAATACGAGCGTTTTTTGGCATTTTCGTACTTCTCGGAATAAAA
The DNA here is from genome assembly GCA_947310635.1 of Leptodirus hochenwartii. NCBI lineage: Eukaryota > Metazoa > Arthropoda > Insecta > Coleoptera > Leiodidae > Leptodirus > Leptodirus hochenwartii. The sequence goes on from OX371188.1 coordinate 9,216,472, forward strand.
CTGTATTTTTCACGACAAAAAATATTTTTTATCTCTGATATTTATTCAGGTCAGAAAGCTGGAAACGTCTAAAAACGACCACTTTCGACGAATACAAGCGTTTTTAGACATTTTCGTACTTCTCGGACTAAAACTGCATTTTTCACAACAAAAAATATTTTTTATCTCTGAAAATAAATTTATTATCGTCAGAGAGCTGGAAATATCTAAAAACGTTCACTTTCAACGAATACAAGCGTTTTTAGACATTTTCATTCTTCTCGGAATAAAATTGTATTTTTAACGACAAAAAATATTTTTTATCTCTGAAAATAAATTTATTAACGTCATAAAGCTGGAAATGGCTAAAAACGATCACTTTCGACGAATACAAGCGTTTTTAGACATTTTCGTACTTCTCGGAATAAAACTGCATTTTTCACAACAACAAATATTTTTTATCTCTGAAAATAAATTTATTAACGTCAGAGAGCTGGAAATGTCTAAAAACGTTCACTTTCAACGAATACAAGCGTTTTTAGACATTTTCGTACTTCTCGGACTAAAACTGCATTTTTCACAACAACAAATATTTTTTATCTCTGAAAATAAATCTATTAACGTCAGAGAGCTGGAAATGTCTAAAAACGTTCACTTTCAACAAATACGAGCGTTTTTAGACATTTTCGTTCTTCTCGGAATAAAACTGTATTTTTACGACAAAAAATATTTTTTATCTCTGAAAATAAATTTATTAACGTCAGAGAGCTGGAAATGTCTAAAAACGTTCACTTTCAACGAATACGAGCGTTTTTAGACATTTTCGTTCTTCTCGGAATAAAACTGTATTTTTAACGACAAAAAATATTTTTTATCTCTGAAAATAAATTTATTAACGTCAGGAGCTGGAAACGTCTAAAAACGATCACTTCCGATAAATACAAGCGTTTTTAGACATTTTCGTACTTCTCGGACTAAAACTGCATTTTTCACAACAAAAAATATTTTTTATCTCTGAAAATCAATTTATTAACGTCAGAAAGCTTGAAATATCTAAAAACGTTCACTTTCAACGAATACGAGCGTTTTTAGACATTTTCGTACTTTTCGGAATAAAACTGTATTTTTCACGACAAAAAATATTTTGTATCTCTAAAAATAAATTTATTAACGTCAGAAAGCTGGAAACGTCTTAAAACGATCACTTTCGACGAATACAAGCGTTTTTAGATATTTTCGTACTTCTCGGAATAAAACTGTATTTTTCACGACAAAAAATATTTTATATCTTTGAAAATAAATTTATTAACGTCAGAGAGCTGGAAATGTCTAAAAACGTTCACTTTCAACGAATACGAGCGTTTTTAGGCATTTTCGTACTTCTCCGAATAAAACTGTATTTTTCACGACAAAAAATATTTTATATCTCTGGGAATAAATTTATTCTGGTCAGAAAGCTGGAAACATCTAAAAACGATCACTTTCGACAAATACAAGCGTTTTTAGACATTTTCGTACTTCTCGGAATAAAACTGCATTTTTCACGACAAAAAATATTTTATATCTCTGAAAATAAATTTATTAACGTCAGAGAGCTGGAAATGTCTAAAAACGTTCACTTTCAACGAATACGAGCGTTTTTAGGCATTTTCGTACTTCTCCGAATAAAACTGTATTTTTCACGACAAAAAATATTTTATATCTCTGGAAATAAATTTATTCTGGTCAGAAAGCTGGAAACGTCTAAAAACGATTACTTTCGACAAATACAAGCGTTTTTAGACATTTTCGTACTTCTCGGAATAAAACTGCATTTTTTACGACAAAAAATATTTTATATCTCTGAAAATAAATTTATTAACGTCAGAGAGCTGGAAATGTCTAAAAACGTTCACTTTCAACGAATACGAGCGTTTTTAGGCATTTTCGTACTTCTCCGAATAAAACTGCATTTTTCACGACAAAAAATATTTTATATCTCTGGAAATAAATTTATTCTGGTCAGAAAGCTGGAAACGTCTAAAAACGATTACTTTCGACAAATACAAGCGTTTTTAGACATTTTCGTACTTCTCGGAATAAAACTGCATTTTTCACGACAAAAAATATTTTATATCTCTGAAAATAAATTTATTAACGTCAGAGAGCTGGAAATGTCTAAAAACGTTCACTTTCAACGAACACGAGCGTTTTTAGACATTTTCGTACTTTTCGGACTAAAACTGCATTTTTCACAACAAAAAATATTTTGTATCTCTAAAAATAAATTTATTAACGTCAGAAAGCTGGAAACGTCTTAAAACGATCACTTTCGACGAATACAAGCCTTTTTAGACATTTTCCTACTTCTCGGACTAAAACTGCATTTTTCACGACAAAAAATATTTTATATCTCTGAAAATAAATTTATTAACGTCAGAGAGCTAGAAATGTCTAAAAACGTTCACTCTCAACGAATACGAGCGTTTTTAGACATTTTCGTACTTTTCGGAATAAAACTGTATTTTTCACGACAAAAAATATTTTGTATCTCTAAAAATAAATTTATTAACGTCAGAAAGCTGGAAACGTCTTAAAACGATCACTTTCGACGAATACAAGCCTTTTTAGACATTTTCGTACTTCTCGGAATAAAACTGTATTTTTCACGACAAAAAATATTTTATATCTTTGAAAATAAATTTATTAACGTCAGAGAGCTGGAAATGTCTAAAAACGTTCACTTTCAACGAATACGATCGTTTTTAGGCATTATCGTACTTCTCCAAATAAAACTGTATTTTTCACGACAAAAAATATTTTTTATCTCTGAAAATCAATTTATTCAAGTCAGAAAGCTGGAAACGTCTAAAAACGACCACTTTCGACGAACACAAGCGTTTTTAGACATTTTCGTACTTCTCCGACTAAAATTGCATTTTTCACAACAAAAAATATTTTATATCTCTGAAAATAAATTTATTAACGTCAGAGAGCTGGAAATCTCTAAAAACGTTCACTTTCAACGAATACTAGCGTTTTTAGACATTTTCGTTTTTCTCGAAATAAAACTGTATTTTTAACGACAAAAAATATTTTTTATCTCTGAAAATAAATTTATTAACGTCAGAAAGCTGGAAACGGCTAAAAACGATCACTTTCGACGAATACAAGCGTTTTTAGACATTTTCGTACTTCTCGGAATAAAACTGCATTTTTCACGACAAAAAATATTTTATATCTCTGAAAATAAATTTATTAACGTCAGAGTTCTGGAAATGTCTAAAAACGTTCACTTTCAACGAATACGAGCGTTTTTTGGCATTTTCGTACTTCTCGGAATAAAACTGTATTTTTCACGACAAAAAATATTTTTTATCTCTGATATTTATTCAGGTCAGAAAGCTGGAAACGTCTAAAAACGACCACTTTCGACGAATACAAGCGTTTTTAGACATTTTCGTACTTCTCGGACTAAAACTGCATTTTTCACAACAAAAAATATTTTTTATCTCTGAAAATAAATTTATTATCGTCAGAGAGCTGGAAATATCTAAAAACGTTCACTTTCAACGAATACAAGCGTTTTTAGACATTTTCATTCTTCTCGGAATAAAATTGTATTTTTAACGACAAAAAATATTTTTTATCTCTGAAAATAAATTTATTAACGTCATAAAGCTGGAAATGGCTAAAAACGATCACTTTCGACGAATACAAGCGTTTTTAGACATTTTCGTACTTCTCGGAATAAAACTGCATTTTTCACAACAACAAATATTTTTTATCTCTGAAAATAAATTTATTAACGTCAGAGAGCTGGAAATGTCTAAAAACGTTCACTTTCAACAAATACGAGCGTTTTTAGACATTTTCGTTCTTCTCGGAATAAAACTGTATTTTTACGACAAAAAATATTTTTTATCTCTGAAAATAAATTTATTAACGTCAGAGAGCTGGAAATGTCTAAAAACGTTCACTTTCAACGAATACGAGCGTTTTTAGACATTTTCGTTCTTCTCGGAATAAAACTGTATTTTTAACGACAAAAAATATTTTTTATCTCTGAAAATAAATTTATTAACGTCAGAAAGCTGGAAACGGCTAAAAACGATCACTTTCAACGAATACGAGCGTTTTTAGGCATTTTCGTACTTCTCCGAATAAAACTGTATTTTTCACGACAAAAAATATTTTATATCTCTGGAAATAAATTTATTAACGTCAGAAAGCTGGAAATGGCTAAAAACGATCACTTTCGACAAATACAAGCGTTTTTAGGCATTTTCGTACTTCTCCGAATAAAACTGTATTTTTCACGACAAAAAATATTTTATATCTCTGGAAATAAATTTATTCTGGTCAGAAAGCTGGAAACGTCTAAAAACGATCACTTTCGACAAATACAAGCGTTTTTAGGCATTTTCGTACTTCTCCGAATAAAACTGTATTTTTCACGACAAAAAATATTTTATATCTCTGGAAATAAATTTATTAACGTCAGAAAGCTGAAAATGGCTAAAAACGATCACTTTCGACAAATACAAGCGTTTTTAGACATTTTCGTACTTCTCGGACTAAAGCTGCATTTTTCACAACAAAAAATATTTTTTATCTCTGAAAATAAATTTATTAACGTCAGAGAGCTGGAAATGTCTAAAAACGTTCACTTTCAACGAATACGAGCGTCTTTAGACATTTTCGTACTTTTCGGACTAAAACTGCATTTTTCACAACAAAAAATATTTTTTATCTCTGAAAATAAATTTATTAACGTCAGAGAGCTGGAAACGTCTAAAAACGATCACTTTCGACAAATACAAGCGTTTTTAGACATTTTCGTACTTCTCGGACTAAAACTGCATTTTTCACAACAAAAAATATTTTTTATCTCTGAAAATCAATTTATTAACGTCAGAAAGCTTGAAATATCTAAAAACGTTCACTTTCAACGAATACGAGCGTTTTTAGACATTTTCGTACTTCTCCGAATAAAACTGTATTTTTCACGACAAAAAATATTTTTTATCTCTGAAAATCAATTTATTCAGGTCAGAAAGCTGGAAACGTCTAAAAACGACCACTTTCGACGAATACAAGCGTTTTTAGACATTTTCGTACTTCTCGGACTAAAACTGCATTTTTCACGACAAAAAATATTTTATATCTTTGAAAATAAATTTATTAACGTCAGAGAGCTGGAAATGTCTAAAAACGTTCACTTTCAACGAATACGAGCGTTTTTAGGAATTTTCGTACTTCTCCGAATAAAACTGCATTTTTCACGACAAAAAATATTTTATATCTCTGGGAATAAATTTATTCTGGTCAGAAAGCTGGAAACGTCTAAAAACGATCACTTTCGACAAATACAAGCGTTTTTAGACATTTTCGTACTTCTCGGAATAAAACTGCATTTTTCACGGGCAAAAAATATTTTATATCTCTGAAAATAAATTTATTAACGTCAGAGAGCTGGAAATGTCTAAAAACGTTCACTTTCAACGAATACGAGCGTTTTTAGGCATTTTCGTACTTCTCCGAATAAAACTGTATTTTTCACGACAAAAAATATTTTATATCTCTGGAAATAAATTTATTCTGGTCAGAAAGCTGGAAACGTCTAAAAACGATCACTTTCGACAAATACAAGCGTTTTTAGACATTTTCGTACTTCTCGGAATAAAACTGCATTTTTCACGACAAAAAATATTTTATATCTCTGAAAATAAATTTATTAACGTCAGAGAGCTGGAAATGTCTAAAAACGTTCACTTTCAACGAATACGAGCGTTTTTAGGCATTTTCGTACTTCTCCGAATAAAACTGCATTTTTCACAACAACAAATATTTTTTATCTCTGAAAATAAATTTATTAACGTCAGAGAGCTGGAAATGTCTAAAAACGTTCACTTTCAACGAATACTAGCGTTTTTAGACATTTTCGTTCTTCTCGAAATAAAACTGTATTTTTAACGGCAAAAAATATTTTTTATCTCTGAAAATCAGTTTATTCAGGTCAGAAAGCTGGAAACGTCTAAAAACGACCACTTTCGACGAATACAAGCGTTTTTAGACATTTTCGTACTTCTCGGACTAAAACTGCATTTTTCACAACAAAAAATATTTTTTATCTCTGAAAATAAATTTATTAACGTCAGAGAGCTGGAAATGTCTAAAAACGTTCACTTTTAACGAATACGAGCGTATTTAGGCATTTTCGTACTTCTCCGAATAAAACTGTATTTTTCACGACAAAAAATATTTTATATCTCTGGAAATAAATTTATTCTGGTCACAAAGCTGGAAACGTCTAAAAACGATCACTTTCGACAAATACAAGCGTTTTTAGACATTTTCGTACTTCTCGGACTAAAATTGCATTTTTCACGACAAAAAATATTTTGTATCTCTAAAAATAAATTTATTAACGTCAGAAAGCTCGAAACGTCTTAAAACGATCACTTTCGACGAATACAAGCCTTTTTAGACATTTTCGTACTTCTCGGACTAAAACTGCATTTTTCACGACAAAAAATATTTTATATCTCTGAAAATAAATTTATTAACGTCAGAGAGCTAGAAATGTCTAAAAACGTTCACTTTCAACGAATACGAGCGTTTTTAGACATTTTCGTACTTTTCGGAATAAAACTGTATTTTTCACGACAAAAAATATTTTGTATCTCTAAAAATAAATTTATTAACGTCAGAAAGCTGGAAACGTCTTAAAACGATCACTTTCGACGAATACAAGCCTTTTTAGACATTTCCGTACTTCTCGGAATAAAACTGTATTTTTCACGACAAAAAATATTTTATATCTTTGAAAATAAATTTATTAACGTCAGAGAGCTGGAAATGTCTAAAAACGTTCACTTTCAACGAATACGAGCGTTTTTTGGCATTTTCGTACTTCTCGGAATAAAACTGTATTTTTCGCGACAAAAAATATTTTTTATCTCTGATATTTATTCAGGTCAGAAAGCTGGAAACGTCTAAAATCGACCACTTTCGACGAATACAAGCGTTTTTAGACATTTTCGTACTTCTCGGACTAAAACTGCATTTTTCACGACAAAAAATATTTTATATCTCTGAAAATAAATTTATTAACGTCAGAGAGCTGGAAATGTCTAAAAACGTTCACTTTTAACGAATACGAGCGTATTTAGGCATTTTCGTACTTCTCCGAATAAAACTGTATTTTTCACGACAAAAAATATTTTAGATCTCTGGAAATAAATTTATTCTGGTCAGAAAGCTGGAAACGTCTAAAAACGACCACTTTCGACGAACACAAGCGTTTTTAGACATTTTCGTACATCTCGGACTAAAACTGCATTTTTCACGACAAAAAATATTTTATATCTCTGAAAATAAATTTATTAACGTCAGAGAGCTGGAAATGTCTAAAAACGTTCACTTTTAACGAATACGAGCGTATTTAGGCATTTTCGTACTTCTCCGAATAAAACTGTATTTTTCACGACAAAAAATATTTTATATCTCTGGAAATAAATTTATTCTGGTCAGAAAGCTGGAAACGTCTAAAAACGATCACTTTCGACGAACACAAGCGTTTTTAGACATTTTCGTACTTCTCGGACTAAAATTGCATTTTTCACAACAAAAAATATTTTATATCTCTGAAAATAAATTTATTAACGTCAGAGAGCTGGAAATCTCTAAAAACGTTCACTTTCAACGAATACTAGCGTTTTTAGACATTTTCGTTTTTCTCGAAATAAAACTGTATTTTTAACGACAAAAAATATTTTTTATCTCTGAAAATAAATTTATTAACGTCAGAAAGCTGGAAACGGCTAAAAACGATCACTTTCGACGAATACAAGCGTTTTTAGACATTTTCGTACTTCTCGGAATAAAACTGCATTTTTCACGACAAAAAATATTTTATATCTCTGAAAATAAATTTATTAACGTCAGAGTTCTGGAAATGTCTAAAAACGTTCACTTTCAACGAATACGAGCGTTTTTTGGCATTTTCGTACTTCTCGGAATAAAACTGTATTTTTCACGACAAAAAATATTTTTTATCTCTGATATTTATTCAGGTCAGAAAGCTGGAAACGTCTAAAAACGACCACTTTCGACGAATACAAGCGTTTTTAGATATTTTCGTACTTCTCGGACTAAAACTGCATTTTTCACAACAAAAAATATTTTTTATCTCTGAAAATAAATTTATTATCGTCAGAGAGCTGGAAATATCTAAAAACGTTCACTTTCAACGAATACAAGCGTTTTTAGACATTTTCATTCTTCTCGGAATAAAATTGTATTTTTAACGACAAAAAATATTTTTTATCTCTGAAAATAAATTTATTAACGTCATAAAGCTGGAAATGGCTAAAAACGATCACTTTCGACGAATACAAGCGTTTTTAGACATTTTCGTACTTCTCGGAATAAAACTGCATTTTTCACAACAACAAATATTTTTTATCTCTGAAAATAAATTTATTAACGTCAGAGAGCTGGAAATGTCTAAAAACGTTCACTTTCAACAAATACGAGCGTTTTTAGACATTTTCGTTCTTCTCGGAATAAAACTGTATTTTTACGACAAAAAATATTTTTTATCTCTGAAAATAAATTTATTAACGTCAGAGAGCTGGAAATGTCTAAAAACGTTCACTTTCAACGAATACGAGCGTTTTTAGACATTTTCGTTCTTCTCGGAATAAAACTGTATTTTTAACGACAAAAAATATTTTTTATCTCTGAAAATAAATTTATTAACGTCAGAAAGCTGGAAACGGCTAAAAACGATCACTTTCAACGAATACGAGCGTTTTTAGGCATTTTCGTACTTCTCCGAATAAAACTGTATTTTTCACGACAAAAAATATTTTATATCTCTGGAAATAAATTTATTAACGTCAGAAAGCTGGAAATGGCTAAAAACGATCACTTTCGACAAATACAAGCGTTTTTAGGCATTTTCGTACTTCTCCGAATAAAACTGTATTTTTCACGACAAAAAATATTTTATATCTCTGGAAATAAATTTATTCTGGTCAGAAAGCTGGAAACGTCTAAAAACGATCACTTTCGACCAATACAAGCGTTTTTAGGCATTTTCGTACTTCTCCGAATAAAACTGTATTTTTCACGACAAAAAATATTTTATATCTCTGGAAATAAATTTATTAACGTCAGAAAGCTGAAAATGGCTAAAAACGATCACTTTCGACAAATACAAGCGTTTTTAGACATTTTCGTACTTCTCGGACTAAAGCTGCATTTTTCACAACAAAAAATATTTTTTATCTCTGAAAATAAATTTATTAACGTCAGAGAGCTGGAAATGTCTAAAAACGTTCACTTTCAACGAATACGAGCGTCTTTAGACATTTTCGTACTTTTCGGACTAAAACTGCATTTTTCACAACAAAAAATATTTTTTATCTCTGAAAATAAATTTATTAACGTCAGAGAGCTGGAAACGTCTAAAAACGATCACTTTCGACAAATACAAGCGTTTTTAGACATTTTCGTACTTCTCGGACTAAAACTGCATTTTTCACAACAAAAAATATTTTTTATCTCTGAAAATCAATTTATTAACGTCAGAAAGCTTGAAATATCTAAAAACGTTCACTTTCAACGAATACGAGCGTTTTTAGACATTTTCGTACTTCTCCGAATAAAACTGTATTTTTCACGACAAAAAATATTTTTTATCTCTGAAAATCAATTTATTCAGGTCAGAAAGCTGGAAACGTCTAAAAACGACCACTTTCGACGAATACAAGCGTTTTTAGACATTTTCGTACTTCTCGGACTAAAACTGCATTTTTCACGACAAAAAATATTTTATATCTTTGAAAATAAATTTATTAACGTCAGAGAGCTGGAAATGTCTAAAAACGTTCACTTTCAACGAATACGAGCGTTTTTAGGAATTTTCGTACTTCTCCGAATAAAACTGCATTTTTCACGACAAAAAATATTTTATATCTCTGGGAATAAATTTATTCTGGTCAGAAAGCTGGAAACGTCTAAAAACGATCACTTTCGACAAATACAAGCGTTTTTAGACATTTTCGTACTTCTCGGAATAAAACTGCATTTTTCACGACAAAAAATATTTTATATCTCTGAAAATAAATTTATTAACGTCAGAGAGCTGGAAATGTCTAAAAACGTTCACTTTCAACGAATACGAGCGTTTTTAGGCATTTTCGTACTTCTCCGAATAAAACTGTATTTTTCACGACAAAAAATATTTTATATCTCTGGAAATAAATTTATTCTGGTCAGAAAGCTGGAAACGTCTAAAAACGATCACTTTCGACAAATACAAGCGTTTTTAGACATTTTCGTACTTCTCGGAATAAAACTGCATTTTTCACGACAAAAAATATTTTATATCTCTGAAAATAAATTTATTAACGTCAGAGAGCTGGAAATGTCTAAAAACGTTCACTTTCAACGAATACGAGCGTTTTTAGGCATTTTCGTACTTCTCCGAATAAAACTGCATTTTTCACAACAACAAATATTTTTTATCTCTGAAAATAAATTTATTAACGTCAGAGAGCTGGAAATGTCTAAAAACGTTCACTTTCAACGAATACTAGCGTTTTTAGACATTTTCGTTCTTCTCGAAATAAAACTGTATTTTTAACGGCAAAAAATATTTTTTATCTCTGAAAATCAGTTTATTCAGGTCAGAAAGCTGGAAACGTCTAAAAACGACCACTTTCGACGAATACAAGCGTTTTTAGACATTTTCGTACTTCTCGGACTAAAACTGCATTTTTCACAACAAAAAATATTTTTTATCTCTGAAAATAAATTTATTAACGTCAGAGAGCTGGAAATGTCTAAAAACGTTCACTTTTAACGAATACGAGCGTATTTAGGCATTTTCGTACTTCTCCGAATAAAACTGTATTTTTCACGACAAAAAATATTTTATATCTCTGGAAATAAATTTATTCTGGTCACAAAGCTGGAAACGTCTAAAAACGATCACTTTCGACAAATACAAGCGTTTTTAGACATTTTCGTACTTCTCGGACTAAAATTGCATTTTTCACGACAAAAAATATTTTGTATCTCTAAAAATAAATTTATTAACGTCAGAAAGCTCGAAACGTCTTAAAACGATCACTTTCGACGAATACAAGCCTTTTTAGACATTTTCGTACTTCTCGGACTAAAACTGCATTTTTCACGACAAAAAATATTTTATATCTCTGAAAATAAATTTATTAACGTCAGAGAGCTAGAAATGTCTAAAAACGTTCACTTTCAACGAATACGAGCGTTTTTAGACATTTTCGTACTTTTCGGAATAAAACTGTATTTTTCACGACAAAAAATATTTTGTATCTCTAAAAATAAATTTATTAACGTCAGAAAGCTGGAAACGTCTTAAAACGATCACTTTCGACGAATACAAGCCTTTTTAGACATTTCCGTACTTCTCGGAATAAAACTGTATTTTTCACGACAAAAAATATTTTATATCTTTGAAAATAAATTTATTAACGTCAGAGAGCTGGAAATGTCTAAAAACGTTCACTTTCAACGAATACGAGCGTTTTTTGGCATTTTCGTACTTCTCGGAATAAAACTGTATTTTTCGCGACAAAAAATATTTTTTATCTCTGATATTTATTCAGGTGAGAAAGCTGGAAACGTCTAAAATCGACCACTTTCGACGAATACAAGCGTTTTTAGACATTTTCGTACTTCTCGGACTAAAACTGCATTTTTCACGACAAAAAATATTTTATATCTCTGAAAATAAATTTATTAACGTCAGAGAGCTGGAAATGTCTAAAAACGTTCACTTTTAACGAATACGAGCGTATTTAGGCATTTTCGTACTTCTCCGAATAAAACTGTATTTTTCACGACAAAAAATATTTTAGATCTCTGGAAATAAATTTATTCTGGTCAGAAAGCTGGAAACGTCTAAAAACGACCACTTTCGACGAACACAAGCGTTTTTAGACATTTTCGTACATCTCGGACTAAAACTGCATTTTTCACGACAAAAAATATTTTATATCTCTGAAAATAAATTTATTAACGTCAGAGAGCTGGAAATGTCTAAAAACGTTCACTTTTAACGAATACGAGCGTATTTAGGCATTTTCGTACTTCTCCGAATAAAACTGTATTTTTCACGACAAAAAATATTTTATATCTCTGGAAATAAATTTATTCTGGTCAGAAAGCTGGAAACGTCTAAAAACGATCACTTTCGACGAATACAAGCGTTTTTAGACATTTTCGTACTTCTCGGACTAAAACTGCATTTTTCATAACAACAAATATTTTTTATCTCTGAAAATAAATCTATTAACGTCAGAGAGCTGGAAATGTCTAAAAACGTTCACTTTCAACAAATACGAGCGTTTTTAGACATTTTCGTACATCTCGGACTAAAACTGCATTTTTCACGACAAAAAATATTTTATATCTCTGAAAATAAATTTATTAACGTCAGAGAGCTGGAAATGTCTAAAAACGTTCACTTTTAACGAATACGAGCGTATTTAGGCATTTTCGTACTTCTCCGAATAAAACTGTATTTTTCACGACAAAAAATATTTTATATCTCTGGAAATAAATTTATTCTGGTCAGAAAGCTGGAAACGTCTAAAAACGATCACTTTCGACGAATAAAAGCGTTTTTAGACATTTTCGTACTTCTCGGAATAAAACTGCATTTTTCACAACAACAAATATTTTTTATCTCTGAAAATAAATTTATTAACGGCAGAGAGCTGGAAATGTCTAAAAACGTTCACTTTCAACGAATACAAGCGTTTTTAGACATTTTCGTACTTCTCGGACTAAAACTGCATTTTTCATAACAACAAATATTTTTTATCTCTGAAAATAAATCTATTAACGTCAGAGAGCTGGAAATGTCTAAAAACGTTCACTTTCAACAAATACGAGCGTTTTTAGACATTTTCGTTCTTCTCGGAATAAAACTGTATTTTTAACGACAAAAAATATTTTTTATCTCTGAAAATAAATTTATTAACGTCAGAAAGCTGGAAACGGCTAAAAACGATCACTTTCAACGAATACGAGCGTTTTTTGGCATTTTCGTACTTCTCGGAATAAAACTGTATTTTTCACGACAAAAAATATTTTATATCTCTGGAAATAAATTTATTCTGGTCAGAAAGCTGGAAACGTCTAAAAACGATCACTTTCGACAAATACAAGCGTTTTTAGACATTTTCGTACTTCTCGGTCTAAAACTGCATTTTTCACAACAACAAATATTTTTTATCTCTGAAAATAAATTTATTAACGTCAGAGAGCTGGAAATGTCTAAAAACGTTCACTTTCAACGAATACGAGCGTTTTTTGGCATTTTCGTACTTCTCGGAATAAAACTGTATTTTTCACAACAAAAAATATTTTTTATCTCTGATATTTATTCAGGTCAGAAAGCTGGACACGTCTAAAAACGACCACTTTCGACGAATACAAGCGTTTTTAGACATTTTCGTACTTCTCGGACTAAAACTGCATTTTTCACAACAAAAAATATTTTTTATCTCTGAAAATAAATTTATTATCGTCAGAGAGCTGGAAATATCTAAAAACGTTCACTTTCAACGAAAACAAGCGTTTTTAGACATTTTCATTCTTCTCGGAATAAAATTGTATTTTTAACGACAAAAAATATTTTTTATCTCTGAAAATAAATTTATTAACGTCATAAAGCTGGAAATGGCTAAAAACGATCACTTTCGACGAATACAAGCGTTTTTAGACATTTTCGTACTTCTCGGAATAAAACTGCATTTTTCACAACAACAAATATTTTTTATCTCTGAAAATAAATTTATTAACGTCAGAGAGCTGGAAATGTCTAAGAACGTTCACTTTCAACGAATACAAGCGTTTTTAGACATTTTCGTACTTCTCGGACTAAAACTGCATTTTTCACAACAACAAATATTTTTTATCTCTGAAAATAAATCTATTAACGTCAGAGAGCTGGAAATGTCTAAAAACGTTCACTTTCAACAAATACGAGCGTTTTTAGACATTTTCGTTCTTCTCGGAATAAAACTGTATTTTTAACGACAAAAAATATTTTTTATCTCTGAAAATAAATTTATTAACGTCAGAGAGCTGGAAATGTCTAAAAACGTTCACTTTCAACGAATACGAGCGTTTTTAGACATTTTCGTTCTTCTCGGAATAAAACTGTATTTTTAACGACAAAAAATATTTTTTATCTCTGAAAATAAATTTATTAACGTCAGAAAGCTGGAAACGGCTAAAAACGATCACTTTCAACGAATACGAGCGTTTTTTGGCATTTTCGTACTTCTCGGAATAAAACTGTATTTTTCACGACAAAAAATATTTTATATCTCTGGAAATAAATTTATTCTGGTCAGAAAGCTGGAAACATCTAAAAACGATCACTTTCGACAAATACAAGCGTTTTTAGACAATTTCGTACTTCTCGGTCTAAAACTGCATTTTTCAGAACAAAAAATATTTTTTATCTCTGAAAATAAATTTATTAACGTCAGAGAGCTGGAAATGTCTAAAAACGTTCACTTTCAACGATTACGAGCGTTTTTAGACATTTTCGTTCTTCTCGGAATAAAATTGTATTTTTAACGACAAAAAATATTTTTTATCTCTGAAAATAAATTTATTAACGTCATAAAGCTGGAAACGTCTAAAAACGACCACTTTCGACGAATACAAGCGTTTTTAGACATTTTCGTACTTCTCGGACTAAAACTGCATTTTTCACAACAAAAAATATTTTTTATCTCTGAAAATAAATTTATTATCGTCAGAGAGCTGGAAATATCTAAAAACGTTCACTTTCAACGATTACAAGCGTTTTTAGACATTTTCGTACTTCTCGGAATAAAACTGCATTTTTCACAACAACAAATATTTTTTATCTCTGAAAATAAATCTATTAACGTCAGAGAGCTGGAAATGTCTAAAAACGTTCACTTTCAACGAATCCGAGCGTTTTTAGGCATTTTCGTACTTCTCCGAATAAAACTGTATTTTTCACGACAAAAAATATTTTTTATCTCTGAAAATAAATTTATTATCGTCAGAGAGCTGGAAATATCTAAAAACGTTCACTTTCAACGAATACAAGCGTTTTTAGACATTTTCGTACTTCTCGGAATAAAACTGCATTTTTCACAACAACAAATATTTGTTATCTCTGAAAATGAATTTATTAACGTCAGAGAGCTGGAAATGTCTAAAAACGTTCACTTTCAACGAATACAAGCGTTTTTAGACATTTTCGTACTTCTCGGACTAAAACTGCATTTTTCACAACAACAAATATTTTTTATCTCTGAAAATAAATCTATTAACGTCAGAGAGCTGGAAATGTCTAAAAACGTTCACTTTCAACAAATACGAGCGTTTTTAGACATTTTCGTTCTTCTCGGAATAAAACTGTATTTTTAACGACAAAAAATATTTTTTATCTCTGAAAATAAATTTATTAACGTCAGAAAGCTGGAAACGGCTAAAAACGATCACTTTCGACGAATACAAGCGTTTTTAGACATTTTCGTACTTCTCGGAATAAAACTGCATTTTTCACGACAAAAAATATTTTATATCTCTGAAAATAAATTTATTAACGTCAGAGTTCTGGAAATGTCTAAAAACGTTCACTTTCAACGATTACGAGCGTTTTTTGGCATTTTCGTACTTCTTGGAATAAAACTGTATTTTTCACGACAAAAAATATTTTTTATCTCTGAAAATCAATTTATTCAGGTCAGAAAGCTGGAAACGTCTAAAAACGACCACTTTCGACGAATACAAGCGTTTTTAGACATTTTCGTACTTCTCGGACTAAAGCTGCATTTTTCACGACAAAAAATATTTTATATCTTTGAAAATAAATTTATTAACGTCAGAGAGCTGGAAATGTCTAAAAACGTTCACTTTCAACGAATCCGAGCGTTTTTAGGCATTTTCGTACTTCTCCGAATAAAACTGTATTTTTCACGACAAAAAATATTTTATATCTCTGGAAATAAATTTATTCTGGTCAGAAAGCTGGAAACGTCTAAAAACGATCACTTTCGACAAATACAAGCGTTTTTAGACATTTTCGTACTTCTCGAAATAAAACTGTATTTTTCACGACAAAAAAAATTTTATATCTCTGAAAATAAATTTATTAACGTCAGAGAGCTGGAAATGTCTAAAAACGTTCACTTTCAATGAATCCGAGCGTTTTTAGGCATTTCCGTACTTCTCCGAATAAAACTGTATTTTTCACGACAAAAAATATTTTATATCTCTGGAAATAAATTTATTCTGGTCAGAAAGCTGGAAACGTCTAAAAACGATCACTTTCGACAAATACAAGCGTTTTTAGGCATTTTCGTACTTCTCCGAATAAAACTGTATTTTTCACGACAAAAAATATTTTATATCTCTGGAAATAAATTTATTAACGTCAGAAAGCTGGAAATGGCTAAAAACGAACACTTTCGACAAATACATGCGTTTTTAGACATTTTCGTACTTCTCGGACTAAAACTGCATTTTTCACAACAAAAAATATTTTTTATCTCTGAAAATAAATTTATTAACGTCAGAGAGCTGGAAATGTCTAAAAACGTTCACTTTCAACGAATACGAGCGTCTTTAGACATTTTCGTACTTTTCGGACTAAAACTGCATTTTTCACAACAAAAAATATTTTTTATCTCTGAAAATAAATTTATTAACGTCAGAGAGCTGGAAACGTCTAAAAACGATCACTTTCGACAAATACAAGCGTTTTTAGACATTTTCGTACTTCTCGGACTAAAACTGCATTTTTCACGACAAAAAATATTTTGTATCTCTAAAAATAAATTTATTAACGTCAGAAAGCTGGAAACGTCTTAAAACGATCACTTTCGACGAATACAAGCGTTTTTAGATATTTTCGTACTTCTCGGAATAAAACTGTATTTTTCACGACAAAAAATATTTTATATCTTTGAAAATAAATTTATTAACGTCAGAGAGCTGGAAATGTCTAAAAACGTTCACTTTCAATGAATACGAGCTTGTTTAGGCATTTTCGTACTTCTCCGAATAAAACTGTATTTTTCACGACAAATAATATTTTTTATCTCTGAAAATCAATTTATTCAGGTCAGAAAGCTGGAAACGTCTAAAAACGACCACTTTCGACGAATACAAGCGTTTTTAGACATTTTCGTACTTCTCGGACTAAAACTGCATTTTTCACGACAAAAAATATTTTATATCTTTGAAAATAAATTTATTAACGTCAGAGAGCTGGAAATGTCTAAAAACGTTCACTTTCAACGAATACGAGCATTTTTAGGCATTTTCGTACTTCTCCGAATAAAACTGCATTTTTCACGACAAAAAATATTTTATATCTCTGGGAATAAATTTATTAACGTCAGAGAGCTAGAAATGTCTAAAAACGTTCACTTTCAACGAATACGAGTGTTTTTAGACATTTTCGTACTTTTCGGAATAAAACTGTATTTTTCACGACAAAAAATATTTTGTATCTCTAAAAATAAATTTATTAACGTCAGAAAGCTGGAAACGTCTTAAAACGATCACTTTCGACGAATACAAGCCTTTTTAGACATTTCCGTACTTCTCGGAATAAAACTGTATTTTTCACGACAAAAAATATTTTATATCTTTGAAAATAAGTTTATTAACGTCAGAGAGCTGGAAATGTCTAAAAACGTTCACTTTCAACGAATACGAGCGTTTTTTGGCATTTTCGTACTTCTCGGAATAAAACTGTATTTTTCGCGACAAAAAATATTTTTTATCTCTGATATTTATGCAGGTCAGAAAGCTGGAAACGTCTAAAAACGACCACTTTCGACGAATACAAGCGTTTTTAGACATTTTCGTACTTCTCGGACTAAAACTGCATTTTTCACAACAAAAAATATTTTTTATCTCTGAAAATAAATTTATTATCGTCAGAGAGCTGGAAATATCTAAAAACGTTCACTTTCAACGAATACTAGCGTTTTTAGACATTTTCGTACTTCTCGGACTAAAACTGCATTTTTCACGACAAAAAATATTTTATATCTCTGAAAATAAATTTATTAACGTCAGAGAGCTAGAAATGTCTAAAAACGTTCACTTTCAACGAATACGAGTTTTTTTAGACATTTTCGTACTTTTCGGAATAAAACTGTATTTTTCACGACAAAAAATATTTTGTATCTCTAAAAATAAATTTATTAACGTCAGAAAGCTGGAAATGTCTAAAAACGTTCACTTTCAACAAATACGAGCGTTTTTAGACTTTTTCGTTCTTCTCGGAATAAAACTGTATTTTTAACGACAAAAAATATTTTTTATCTCTGAAAATAAATTTATTAACGTCAGAAAGCTGGAAACGGCTAAAAACGACCACTTTCGACGAATACAAGCGTTTTTAGACATTTTCGTACTTCTCGGACTAAAACTGCATTTTTCACGACAAAAAATATTTTATATCTTTGAAAATAAATTTATTAACGTCAGAGAGCTGGAAATGTCTAAAAACGTTCACTTTCAACGAATACGAGCGTTTTTTGGCATTTTCGTACTTCTCGGAATAAAACTGTATTTTTCACAACAAAAAATATTTTTTATCTCTGATATTTATTCAGGTCAGAAAGCTGGACACGTCTAAAAACGACCACTTTCGACGAATACAAGCGTTTTTAGACATTTTCGTACTTCTCGGACTAAAACTGCATTTTTCACAACAAAAAATATTTTTTATCTCTGAAAATAAATTTATTATCGTCAGAGAGCTGGAAATATCTAAAAACGTTCACTTTCAACGAAAACAAGCGTTTTTAGACATTTTCATTCTTCTCGGAATAAAATTGTATTTTTAACGACAAAAAATATTTTTTATCTCTGAAAATAAATTTATTAACGTCATAAAGCTGGAAATGGCTAAAAACGATCACTTTCGACGAATACAAGCGTTTTTAGACATTTTCGTACTTCTCGGAATAAAACTGCATTTTTCACAACAACAAATATTTTTTATCTCTGAATAAATTTATTAACGTCAGAGAGCTGGAAATGTCTAAAAACGTTCACTTTCAACGAATACAAGCGTTTTTAGACATTTTCGTACTTCTCGGACTAAAACTGCATTTTTCACAACAACAAATATTTTTTATCTCTGAAAATAAATCTATTAACGTCAGAGAGCTGGAAATGTCTAAAAACGTTCACTTTCAACAAATACGAGCGTTTTTAGACATTTTCGTTCTTCTCGGAATAAAACTGTATTTTTAACGACAAAAAATATTTTTTATCTCTGAAAATAAATTTATTAACGTCAGAGAGCTGGAAATGTCTAAAAACGTTCACTTTCAACGAATACGAGCGTTTTTAGACATTTTCGTTCTTCTCGGAATAAAACTGTATTTTTAACGACAAAAAATATTTTTTATCTCTGAAAATAAATTTATTAACGTCAGAAAGCTGGAAACGGCTAAAAACGATCACTTTCAACGAATACGAGCGTTTTTAGGCATTTTCGTACTTCTCGGAATAAAACTGTATTTTTCACAACAAAAAATATTTTATATCTCTGGAAATAAATTTATTCTGGTCAGAAAGCTGGAAACATCTAAAAACGATCACTTTCGACAAATACAAGCGTTTTTAGACAATTTCGTACTTCTCGGTCTAAAACTGCATTTTTCACAACAAAAAATATTTTTTATCTCTGAAAATAAATTTATTAACGTCAGAGAGCTGGAAATGTCTAAAAACGTTCACTTTCAACGATTACGAGCGTTTTTAGACATTTTCGTTCTTCTCGGAATAAAATTGTATTTTTAACGACAAAAAATATTTTTTATCTCTGAAAATAAATTTATTAACGTCATAAAGCTGGAAACGTCTAAAAACGACCACTTTCGACGAATACAAGCGTTTTTAGACATTTTCGTACTTCTCGGACTAAAACTGCATTTTTCACAACAAAAAATATTTTTTATCTCTGAAAATAAATTTATTATCGTCAGAGAGCTGGAAATATCTAAAAACGTTCACTTTCAACGATTACAAGCGTTTTTAGACATTTTCGTACTTCTCGGAATAAAACTGCATTTTTCACAACAACAAATATTTTTTATCTCTGAAAATAAATCTATTAACGTCAGAGAGCTGGAAATGTCTAAAAACGTTCACTTTCAACGAATCCGAGCGTTTTTAGGCATTTTCGTACTTCTCCGAATAAAAATGTATTTTTCACGACAAAAAATATTTTTTATCTCTGAAAATAAATTTATTATCGTCAGAGAGCTGGAAATATCTAAAAACGTTCACTTTCAACGAATACAAGCGTTTTTAGACATTTTCGTACTTCTCGGAATAAAACTGCATTTTTCACAACAACAAATATTTGTTATCTCTGAAAATGAATTTATTAACGTCAGAGAGCTGGAAATGTCTAAAAACGTTCACTTTCAACGAATACAAGCGTTTTTAGACATTTTCGTACTTCTCGGACTAAAACTGCATTTTTCACAACAACAAATATTTTTTATCTCTGAAAATAAATCTATTAACGTCAGAGAGCTGGAAATGTCTAAAAACGTTCACTTTCAACAAATACGAGCGTTTTTAGACATTTTCGTTCTTCTCGGAATAAAACTGTATTTTTAACGACAAAAAATATTTTTTATCTCTGAAAATAAATTTATTAACGTCAGAAAGCTGGAAACGGCTAAAAACGATCACTTTCGACGAATACAAGCGTTTTTAGACATTTTCGTACTTCTCGGAATAAAACTGCATTTTTCACGACAAAAAATATTTTATATCTCTGAAAATAAATTTATTAACGTCAGAGTTCTGGAAATGTCTAAAAACGTTCACTTTCAACGATTACGAGCGTTTTTTGGCATTTTCGTACTTCTTGGAATAAAACTGTATTTTTCACGACAAAAAATATTTTTTATCTCTGAAAATCAATTTATTCAGGTCAGAAAGCTGGAAACGTCTAAAAACGACCACTTTCGACGAATACAAGCGTTTTTAGACATTTTCGTACTTCTCGGACTAAAACTGCATTTTTCACGACAAAAAATATTTTATATCTTTGAAAATAAATTTATTAACGTCAGAGAGCTGGAAATGTCTAAAAACGTTCACTTTCAGCGAATCCGAGCGTTTTTAGGCATTTTCGTACTTCTCCGAATAAAACTGTATTTTTCACGACAAAAAATATTTTATATCTCTGGAAATAAATTTATTCTGGTCAGAAAGCTGGAAACGTCTAAAAACGATCACTTTCGACAAATACAAGCGTTTTTAGACATTTTCGTACTTCTCGAAATAAAACTGTATTTTTCACGACAAAAAAAAATTTATATCTCTGAAAATAAATTTATTAACGTCAGAGAGCTGGAAATGTCTAAAAACGTTCACTTTCAATGAATCCGAGCGTTTTTAGGCATTTCCGTACTTCTCCGAATAAAACTGTATTTTTCACGACAAAAAATATTTTATATCTCTGGAAATAAATTTATTCTGGTCAGAAAGCTGGAAACGTCTAAAAACGATCACTTTCGACAAATACAAGCGTTTTTAGGCATTTTCGTACTTCTCCGAATAAAACTGTATTTTTCACGACAAAAAATATTTTATATCTCTGGAAATAAATTTATTAACGTCAGAAAGCTGGAAATGGCTAAAAACGAACACTTTCGACAAATACATGCGTTTTTAGACATTTTCGTACTTCTCGGACTAAAACTGCATTTTTCACAACAAAAAATATTTTTTATCTCTGAAAATAAATTTATTAACGTCAGAGAGCTGGAAATGTCTAAAAACGTTCACTTTCAACGAATACGAGCGTCTTTAGACATTTTCGTACTTTTCGGACTAAAACTGCATTTTTCACAACAAAAAATATTTTTTATCTCTGAAAATAAATTTATTAACGTCAGAGAGCTGGAAACGTCTAAAAACGATCACTTTCGACAAATACAAGCGTTTTTAGACATTTTCGTACTTCTCGGACTAAAACTGCATTTTTCACGACAAAAAATATTTTGTATCTCTAAAAATAAATTTATTAACGTCAGAAAGCTGGAAACGTCTTAAAACGATCACTTTCGACGAATACAAGCGTTTTTAGATATTTTCGTACTTCTCGGAATAAAACTGTATTTTTCACGACAAAAAATATTTTATATCTTTGAAAATAAATTTATTAACGTCAGAGAGCTGGAAATGTCTAAAAACGTTCACTTTCAACGAATACGAGCGTTTTTAGGCATTTTCGTACTTCTCCGAATAAAACTGTATTTTTCACGACAAAAAATATTTTTTATCTCTGAAAATCAATTTATTCAGGTCAGAAAGCTGGAAACGTCTAAAAACGACCACTTTCGACGAATACAAGCGTTTTTAGACATTTTCGTACTTCTCGGACTAAAACTGCATTTTTCACGACAAAAAATATTTTATATCTTTGAAAATAAATTTATTAACGTCAGAGAGCTGGAAATGTCTAAAAACGTTCACTTTCAACGAATAAGAGCGTTTTTAGGCATTTTCGTACTTCTCCGAATAAAACTGCATTTTTCACGACAAAAAATATTTTATATCTCTGGGAATAAATTTATTCTGGTCAGAAAGCTGGAAACGTCTAAAAACGATCACTTTCGACAAATACAAGCGTTTTTAGACATTTTCGTACTTCTCGGAATAAAACTGCATTTTTCACGACAAAAAATATTTTATATCTCTGAAAATAAATTTATTAACGTCAGAGAGCTGGAAATGTCTAAAAACGTTCACTTTCAACGAATACGAGCGTTTTTAGGCATTTTCGTACTTCTCCGAATAAAACTGTATTTTTCACGACAAAAAATATTTTATATCTCTGGAAATAAATTTATTCTGGTCAGAAAGCTGGAAACGTCTAAAAACGATCACTTTCGACAAATACAAGCGTTTTTAGACATTTTCGTACTTCTCGGAATAAAACTGCATTTTTCACGACAAAAAATATTTTATATCTCTGAAAATAAATTTATTAACGTCAGAGAGCTGGAAATGTCTAAAAACGTTCACTTTCAACGAATACGAGCGTTTTTAGGCATTTTCGTACTTCTCCGAATAAAACTGCATTTTTCACAACAACAAATATTTTTTATCTCTGAAAATAAATTTATTAACGTCAGAGAGCTGGAAATGTCTAAAAACGTTCACTTTCAACGAATACTAGCGTTTTTAGACATTTTCGTACTTCTCGGACTAATACTGCATTTTTCACGACAAAAAATATTTTATATCTCTGAAAATAAATTTATTAACGTCAGAGAGCTAGAAATGTCTAAAAACGTTCACTTTCAACGAATACGAGTGTTTTTAGACATTTTCGTACTTTTCGGAATAAAACTGTATTTTTCACGACAAAAAATATTTTGTATCTCTAAAAATAAATTTATTAACGTCAGAAAGCTGGAAACGTCTTAAAACGATCACTTTCGACGAATACAAGCCTTTTTAGACATTTCCGTACTTCTCGGAATAAAACTGTATTTTTCACGACAAAAAATATTTTATATCTTTGAAAATAAGTTTATTAACGTCAGAGAGCTGGAAATGTCTAAAAACGTTCACTTTCAACGAATACGAGCGTTTTTTGGCATTTTCGTACTTCTCGGAATAAAACTGTATTTTTCGCGACAAAAAATATTTTTTATCTCTGATATTTATGCAGTTCAGAAAGCTGGAAACGTCTAAAAACGACCACTTTCGACGAATACAAGCGTTTTTAGACATTTTCGTACTTCTCGGACTAAAACTGCATTTTTCACAACAAAAAATATTTTTTATCTCTGAAAATAAATTTATTATCGTCAGAGAGCTGGAAATATCTAAAAACGTTCACTTTCAACGAATACTAGCGTTTTTAGACATTTTCGTACTTCTCGGACTAAAACTGCATTTTTCACGACAAAAAATATTTTATATCTCTGAAAATAAATTTATTAACGTCAGAGAGCTAGAAATGTCTAAAAACGTTCACTTTCAACGAATACGAGTTTTTTTAGACATTTTCGTACTTTTCGGAATAAAACTGTATTTTTCACGACAAAAAATATTTTGTATCTCTAAAAATAAATTTATTAACGTCAGAAAGCTGGAAATGTCTAAAAACGTTCACTTTCAACAAATACGAGCGTTTTTAGACTTTTTCGTTCTTCTCGGAATAAAACTGTATTTTTAACGACAAAAAATATTTTTTATCTCTGAAAATAAATTTATTAACGTCAGAAAGCTGGAAACGGCTAAAAACGATCACTTTCAACGAATACGAGCGTTTTTTGGCATTTTCGTACTTCTCGGAATAAAACTGTATTTTTCACGACAAAAAATATTTTATATCTCTGGAAATAAATTTATTCTGGTCAGAAAGCTGGAAACGTCTAAAAACGATCACTTTCGACAAATACAAGCGTTTTTAGACATTTTCGTACTTCTCGGTCTAAAACTGCATTTTTCACAACAACAAATATTTTTTATCTCTGAAAATAAATTTATTAACGTCAGAGAGCTGGAAATGTCTAAAAACGTTCACTTTCAACGAATACGAGCGTTTTTTGGCATTTTCGTACTTCTCGGAATAAAACTGTATTTTTCACAACAAAAAATATTTTTTATCTCTGATATTTATTCAGGTCAGAAAGCTGGAAACGTCTAAAAACGACCACTTTCGACGAATACAAGCATTTTTAGACATTTTCGTACTTCTCGGACTAAAACTGCATTTTTCACAACAAAAAATATTTTTTATCTCTGAAAATAAATTTATTATCGTCAGAGAGCTGGAAATATCTAAAAACGTTCACTTTCAACGAATACAAGCGTTTTTAGACATTTTCATTCTTCTCGGAATAAAATTGTATTTTTAACGACAAAAAATATTTTTTATCTCTGAAAATAAATTTATTAACGTCATAAAGCTGGAAATGGCTAAAAACGATCACTTTCGACGAATACAAGCGTTTTTAGACATTTTCGTACTTCTCGGAATAAAACTGCATTTTTCACAACAACAAATATTTTTTATCTCTGAAAATAAATTTATTAACGTCAGAGAGCTGGAAATGTCTAAAAACGTTCACTTTCAACGAATACAAGCGTTTTTAGACATTTTCGTACTTCTCGGACTAAAACTGCATTTTTCACAACAACAAATATTTTTTATCTCTGAAAATAAATCTATTAACGTCAGAGAGCTGGAAATGTCTAAAAACGTTCACTTTCAACAAATACGAGCATTTTTAGACATTTTCGTTCTTCTCGGAATAAAGCTGTATTTTTAACGACAAAAAATATTTTTTATCTCTGAAAATAAATTTATTAACGTCAGAGAGCTGGAAATGTCTAAAAACGTTCACTTTCAACGAATACGAGCGTTTTTAGACATTTTCGTTCTTCTCGGAATAAAACTGTATTTTTAACGACAAAAAATATTTTTTATCTCTGAAAATAAATTTATTAACGTCAGAAAGCTGGAAACGGCTAAAAACGATCACTTTCAACGAATACGAGCGTTTTTTGGCATTTTCGTACTTCTCGGAATAAAACTGTATTTTTCACAACAAAAAATATTTTTTATCTCTGATATTTATTCAGGTCAGAAAGCTGGAAACGTCTAAAAACGACCACTTTCGACGAATACAAGCATTTTTAGACATTTTCGTACTTCTCGGACTAAAACTGCATTTTTCACAACAAAAAATATTTTTTATCTCTGAAAATAAATTTATTATCGTCAGAGAGCTGGAAATATCTAAAAACGTTCACTTTCAACGAATACAAGCGTTTTTAGACATTTTCATTCTTCTCGGAATAAAATTGTATTTTTAACGACAAAAAATATTTTTTATCTCTGAAAATAAATTTATTAACGTCATAAAGCTGGAAATGGCTAAAAACGATCACTTTCGACGAATACAAGCGTTTTTAGACATTTTCGTACTTCTCGGAATAAAACTGCATTTTTCACAACAACAAATATTTTTTATCTCTGAAAATAAATTTATTAACGTCAGAGAGCTGGAAATGTCTAAAAACGTTCACTTTCAACGAATACAAGCGTTTTTAGACATTTTCGTACTTCTCGGACTAAAACTGCATTTTTCACAACAACAAATATTTTTTATCTCTGAAAATAAATCTATTAACGTCAGAGAGCTGGAAATGTCTAAAAACGTTCACTTTCAACAAATACGAGCGTTTTTAGACATTTTCGTTCTTCTCGGAATAAAGCTGTATTTTTAACGACAAAAAATATTTTTTATCTCTGAAAATAAATTTATTAACGTCAGAGAGCTGGAAATGTCTAAAAACGTTCACTTTCAACGAATACGAGCGTTTTTAGACATTTTCGTTCTTCTCGGAATAAAACTGTATTTTTAACGACAAAAAATATTTTTTATCTCTGAAAATAAATTTATTAACGTCAGAAAGCTGGAAACGGCTAAAAACGATCACTTTCAACGAATACGAGCGTTTTTAGACATTTTCATTCTTCTCGGAATAAAATTGTATTTTTAACGACAAAAAATATTTTTTATCTCTGAAAATAAATTTATTAACGTCATAAAGCTGGAAATGGCTAAAAACGATCACTTTCGACGAATACAAGCGTTTTTAGACATTTTCGTACTTCTCGGAATAAAACTGCATTTTTCACAACAACAAATATTTTTTATCTCTGAAAATAAATTTATTAACGTCAGAGAGCTGGAAATGTCTAAAAACGTTCACTTTCAACGAATACAAGCGTTTTTAGACATTTTCGTACTTCTCGGACTAAAACTGCATTTTTCACAACAACAAATATTTTTTATCTCTGAAAATAAATCTATTAACGTCAGAGAGCTGGAAATGTCTAAAAACGTTCACTTTCAACAAATACGAGCGTTTTTAGACATTTTCGTTCTTCTCGGAATAAAGCTGTATTTTTAACGACAAAAAATATTTTTTATCTCTGAAAATAAATTTATTAACGTCAGAGAGCTGGAAATGTCTAAAAACGTTCACTTTCAACGAATACGAGCGTTTTTAGACATTTTCGTTCTTCTCGGAATAAAACTGTATTTTTAACGACAAAAAATATTTTTTATCTCTGAAAATAAATTTATTAACGTCAGAAAGCTGGAAACGGCTAAAAACGATCACTTTCAACGAATACGAGCGTTTTTTGGCATTTTCGTACTTCTCGGAATAAAACTGTATTTTTCACGACAAAAAATATTTTATATCTCTGGAAATAAATTTATTCTGGTCAGAAAGCTGGAAACATCTAAAAACGATCACTTTCGACAAATACCAGCGTTTTTAGACAATTTCGTACTTCTCGGTCTAAAACTGCATTTTTCACAACAAAAAATATTTTTTATCTCTGAAAATAAATTTATTAACGTCAGAGAGCTGGAAATGTCTAAAAACGTTCACTTTCAACGATTACGAGCGTTTTTAGACATTTTCGTTCTTCTCGGAATAAAATTGTATTTTTAACGACAAAAAATATTTTTTATCTCTGAAAATAAATTTATTAACGTCATAAAGCTGGAAACGTCTAAAAACGACCACTTTCGACGAATACAAGCGTTTTTAGACATTTTCGTACTTCTCGGACTAAAACTGCATTTTTCACAACAAAAAATATTTTTTATCTCTGAAAATAAATTTATTATCGTCAGAGAGCTGGAAATATCTAAAAACGTTCACTTTCAACGAATACAAGCGTTTTTAGACATTTTCGTACTTCTCGGAATAAAACTGCATTTTTCACAACAACAAATATTTTTTATCTCTGAAAATAAATCTATTAACGTCAGAGAGCTGGAAATGTCTAAAAACGTTCACTTTCAACGAATCCGAGCGTTTTTAGGCATTTTCGTACTTCTCCGAATAAAACTGTATTTTTCACGACAAAAAATATTTTTTATCTCTGAAAATAAATTTATTATCGTCAGAGAGCTGGAAATATCTAAAAACGTTCACTTTCAACGAATACAAGCGTTTTTAGACATTTTCGTACTTCTCGGAATAAAACTGCATTTTTCACAACAACAAATATTTGTTATCTCTGAAAATAAATTTATTAACGTCAGAGAGCTGGAAATGTCTAAAAACGTTCACTTTCAACGAATACAAGCGTTTTTAGACATTTTCGTACTTCTCGGACTAAAACTGCATTTTTCACAACAAAAAATATTTTTTATCTCTGAAAATAAATTTATTATCGTCAGAGAGCTGGAAATATCTAAAAACGTTCACTTTCAACGAATACAAGCGTTTTTAGACATTTTCGTACTTGTCGGAATAAAACTGCATTTTTCACAACAACAAATATTTTTTATCTCTGAAAATAAATCTATTAACGTCAGAGAGCTGGAAATGTCTAAAAACGTTCACTTTCAACAAATACGAGCGTTTTTAGACATTTTCGTTCTTCTCGGAATAAAACTGTATTTTTAACGACAAAAAATATTTTTTATCTCTGAAAATAAATTTATTAACGTCAGAAAGCTGGAAACGGCTAAAAACGATCACTTTCGACGAATACAAGCGTTTTTAGACATTTTCGTACTTCTCGGAATAAAACTGCATTTTTCACGACAAAAAATATTTTATATCTCTGAAAATAAATTTATTAACGTCAGAGTTCTGGAAATGTCTAAAAACGTTCACTTTCAACGATTACGAGCGTTTTTTGGCATTTTCGTACTTCTCGGAATAAAACTGTATTTTTCACGACAAAAAATATTTTTTATCTCTGAAAATCAATTTATTCAGGTCAGAAAGCTGGAAACGTCTAAAAACGACCACTTTCGACGAATACAAGCGTTTTTAGACATTTTCGTACTTCTCGGACTAAAACTGCATTTTTCACGACAAAAAATATTTTATATCTTTGAAAATAAATTTATTAACGTCAGAGAGCTGGAAATGTCTAAAAACGTTCACTTTCAACGAATCCGAGCGTTTTTATGCATTTTCGTACTTCTCCGAATAAAACTGTATTTTTCACGACAAAAAATATTTTATATCTCTGGAAATAAATTTATTCTGGTCAGAAAGCTGGAAACGTCTAAAAACGATCACTTTCGACAAATACAAGCGTTTTTAGACATTTTCGTACTTCTCGAAATAAAACTGTATTTTTCACGACAAAAAAAAATTTTATATCTCTGAAAATAAATTTATTAACGTCAGAGAGCTGGAAATGTCTAAAAACGTTCACTTTCAATGAATCCGAGCGTTTTTAGGCATTTCCGTACTTCTCCGAATAAAACTGTATTTTTCACGACAAAAAATATTTTATATCTCTGGAAATAAATTTATTCTGGTCAGAAAGCTGGAAACGTTTAAAAACGATCACTTTCGACAAATACAAGCGTTTTTAGGCATTTTCGTACTTCTCCGAATAAAACTGTATTTTTCACGACAAAAAATATTTTATATCTCTGGAAATAAATTTATTAACGTCAGAAAGCTGGAAATGGCTAAAAACGATCACTTTCGACAAATACAAGCGTTTTTAGACATTTTCGTACTTCTCGGACTAAAACTGCATTTTTCACAACAAAAAATATTTTTTATCTCTGAAAATAAATTTATTAACGTCAGAGAGCTGGAAATGTCTAAAAACGTTCACTTTCAACGAATACGAGCGTCTTTAGACATTTTCGTACTTTTCGGACTAAAACTGCATTTTTCACAACAAAAAATATTTTTTATCTCTGAAAATAAATTTATTAACGTCAGAGAGCTGGAAACATCTAAAAACGATCACTTTCGACAAATACAAGCGTTTTTAGACATTTTCGTACTTCTCGGACTAAAACTGCATTTTTCACAACAAAAAATATTTTTTATCTCTGAAAATCAATTTATTAACGTCAGAAAGCTTGAAATATCTAAAAACGTTCACTTTCAACGAATACGAGCGTTTTTAGACATTTTCGTACTTTTCGGAATAAAACTGTATTTTTCACGACAAAAAATATTTTGTATCTCTAAAAATAAATTTATTAACGTCAGAAAGCTGGAAACGTCTTAAAACGATCACTTTCGACGAATACAAGCGTTTTTAGATATTTTCGTACTTCTCGGAATAAAACTGTATTTTTCACGACAAAAAATATTTTATATCTTTGAAAATAAATTTATTAACGTCAGAGAGCTGGAAATGTCTAAAAACGTTCACTTTCAACGAATACGAGCGTTTTTAGGCATTTTCTTACTTCTCCGAATAAAACTGTATTTTTCACGACAAAAAATATTTTTTATCTCTGAAAATCAATTTATTCAGGTCAGAAAGCTGGAAACGTCTAAAAACGACCACTTTCGACGAATACAAGCGTTTTTAGACATTTTCGTACTTCTCGGACTAAAACTGCATTTTTCACGACAAAAAATATTTTATATCTTTGAAAATAAATTTATTAACGTCAGAGAGCTGGAAATGTCTAAAAACGTTCACTTTCAACGAATACGATCGTTTTTAGGCATTTTCGTACTTCTCCGAATAAAACTGTATTTTTCACGACAAAAAATATTTTATATCTCTGGAAATAAATTTATTCTGGTCAGAAAGCTGGAAACGTCTAAAAACGATCACTTTCGACAAATACAAGCGTTTTTAGACATTTTCGTACTTCTCGGAATAAAACTGCATTTTTCACGACAAAAAATATTTTATATCTCTGAAAATAAATTTATTAACGTCAGAGAGCTGGAAATGTCTAAAAACGTTCACTTTCAACGAATACGATCGTTTTTAGGCATTTTCGTACTTCTCCGAATAAAACTGCATTTTTCACAACAACAAATATTTTTTATCTCTGAAAATAAATTTATTAACGTCAGAGAGCTGGAAATGTCTAAAAACGTTCACTTTCAACGAATACTAGCGTTTTTAGACATTTTCGTACTTCTCGGACTAAAACTGCATTTTTCACGACAAAAAATATTTTATATCTCTGAAAATAAATTTATTAACGTCAGAGAGCTAGAAATGTCTAAAAACGTTCACTTTCAACGAATACGAGTGTTTTTAGACATTTTCGTACTTTTCGGAATAAAACTGTATTTTTCACGACAAAAAATATTTTGTATCTCTAAAAATAAATTTATTAACGTCAGAAAGCTGGAAACGTCTTAAAACGATCACTTTCGACGAATACAAGCCTTTTTAGACATTTCCGTACTTCTCGGACTAAAACTGCATTTTTCACGACAAAAAATATTTTATATCTCTGAAAATAAATTTATTAACGTCAGAGAGCTGGAAATGTCTAAAAACGTTCACTTTTAACGAATACGAGCGTATTTAGGCATTTTCGTACTTCTCCGAATAAAACTGTATTTTTCACGACAAAAAATATTTTATATCTCTGGAAATAAATTTATTCTGGTCAGAAAGCTGGAAACGTCTAAAAACGATCACTTTCGACGAATACAAGCGTTTTTAGACATTTTCGTACTTCTCGGAATAAAACTGCATTTTTCACAACAACAAATATTTTTTATCTCTGAAAATAAATTTATTAACGTCAGAGAGCTGGAAATGTCTAAAAACGTTCACTTTCAACGAATACAAGCGTTTTTAGACATTTTCGTACTTCTCGGACTAAAACTGCATTTTTCACAACAACAAATATTTTTTATCTCTGAAAATAAATCTATTAACGTCAGAGAGCTGGAAATGTCTAAAAACGTTCACTTTCAACAAATACGAGCGTTTTTAAACATTTTCGTTCTTCTCGGAATAAAACTGTATTTTTAACGACAAAAAATATTTTTTTTCTCTGAAAATAAATTTATTAACGTCAGAAAGCTGGAAACGGCTAAAGACGATCACTTTCAACGAATACGAGCGTTTTTTGGCATTTTCGTACTTCTCGGAATAAAACTGTATTTTTCACGACAAAAAATATTTTATATCTCTGGAAATAAATTTATTCTGGTCAGAAAGCTGGAAACGTCTAAAAACGATCACTTTCGACAAATACAAGCGTTTTTAGACATTTTCGTACTTCTCGGTCTAAAACTGCATTTTTCACAACAAAAAATATTTTTTATCTCTGAAAATAAATTCACTAACGTCAGAGAGCTGGAAATGTCCAAAAACGTTCACTTTCAACGATTACGAGCGTTTTTAGACATTTTCGTTCTTCTCGGAATAAAATTGTATTTTTAACGACAAAAAATATTTTTTATCTCTGAAAATAAATTTATTAACGTCATACAGCTGGAAATGGCTAAAAACGATCACTTTCGACGAATACAAGCGTTTTTAGACATATTCGTACTTCTCGGAATAAAACTGCATTTTTCACAACAACAAATATTTTTTATCTCTGAAAATAAATTTATTAACGTCAGAGAGCTGGAAATGTCTAAAAACGTTCACTTTCAACGAATACAAGCGTTTTTAGACATTTTCGTACTTCTCGGACTAAAACTGCATTTTTCACAACAACAAATATTTTTTATCTCTGAAAATAAATCTATTAACGTCAGAGAGCTGGAAATGTCTAAAAATGTTCACTTTCAACAAATACGAGCGTTTTTAGACATTTTCGTTCTTCTCGGAATAAAACTGTATTTTTAACGACAAAAAATATTTTTTATCTCTGAAAATAAATTTATTAACGTCAGAAAGCTGGAAACGGCTAAAAACGATCACTTTCGACGAATACAAGCGTTTCTAGACATTTTCGTACTTCTCGGACTAAAACTGCATTTTTCTCGACAAAAAATATTTTATATCTTTGAAAATAAATTTATTAACGTCAGAGAGCTGGAAATGTCTAAAAACGTTCACTTTCAACGAATACGAGCGTTTTTAGGCATATTCGTACTTCTCCGAATAAATCTGTATTTTTCACGACAAAAAATATTTTATATCTCTGGAAATAAATTTATTCTGGTCAGAAAGCTGGAAACGTCTAAAAACGATCACTTTCGACAAATACAAGCGTTTTTAGACATTTTCGTACTTCTCGGACTAAAACTGCATTTTTCACAACAAAAAATATTTTTTATCTCTGAAAATAAATTTATTAACGTCAGAGAGCTGGAAATGTCTAAAAACTGTATTTTTCACGACAAAAAATATTTTTTATCTCTGAAAATCAATTTATTCAGGTCAGAAAACTGGAAACGTCTAAAAACGATTACTTTCGACGAATACAAGCGTTTTTAGACATTTTCGTACTTCTCGAAATAAAACTGTATTTTTCACGACAAAAAATATTTTATATCTCTGAAAATAAATTTATTAACGTCAGAGAGCTGGAAATGTCTAAAAACGTTCACTTTCAACGAATACGAGCGTTTTTAGGCATTTTCGTACTTCTCCGAATAAAACTGTATTTTTCACGACAAAAAATATTTTATATCTCTGGAAATAAATTTATTCTGGTCAGAAAGCTGGAAACGTCTAAAAACGATCACTTTCGACAAATACAAGCGTTTTTAGACATTTTCGTACTTCTCGGAATAAAACTGCATTTTTCACGACAAAAAATATTTTATATCTCTGAAAATAAATTTATTAACGTCAGAGAGCTGGAAATGTCTAAAAACGTTCACTTTCAACGAATACGAGCGTTTTTAGGCATTTTCGTACTTCTCTGAATAAAACTGTATTTTTTACGAAAAAAAATATTTTATATCTCTGAAAATCAATTTATTCAGGTCAGAAAGCTGGAAACGTCTAAAAACGACCACTTTCGACGAACACAAGCGTTTTTAGACATTTTCGTACTTCTCGGACTAAAACTGCATTTTTCACGACAAAAAATATTTTATATCTCTGAAAATAAACTTATTAACGTCAGAGAGCTGGAAATGTCTAAAAACGTTCACTTTTAACGAATACGAGCGTATTTAGGCATTTTCGTACTTCTCCGAATAAAACTGTATTTTTCACGACAAAAAATATTTTATATCTCTGGAAATAAATTTATTCTGGTCAGAAAGCTGGAAACGTCTAAAAACGATCACTTTCGACGAATACAAGCGTTTTTAGACATTTTCGTACTTCTCGGAATAAAACTGCATTTTTCATAACAACAAATATTTTTTATCTCTGAAAATAAATTTATTAACGTCAGAGAGCTGGAAATGTCTAAAAACGTTCACTTTCAACGAATACAAGAGTTTTTAGACATTTTCGTACTTCTCGGACTAAAACTGCATTTTTCACAACAACAAATATTTTTTATCTCTGAAAATAAATCTATTAACGTCAGAGAGCTGGAAATGTCTAAAAACGTTCACTTTCAACAAATACGAGCGTTTTTAGACATTTTCGTTCTTCTCGGAATAAAACTTTATTTTTAACGACAAAAAATATTTTTTATCTCTGAAAATAAATTTATTAACGTCAGAGAGCTGGAAATGTCTAAAAACGTTCACTTTCAACGAATACGAGCGTTTTTAGACACTTTCGTTCTTCTCGGAATAAAACTGTATTTTTAACGACAAAAAATATTTTTTATCTCTGAAAATAAATTTATTAACGTCAGAAAGCTGGAAACGGCTAAAAACGATCACTTTCAACGAATACGAGCGTTTTTTGGCATTTTCGTACTTCTCGGAATAAAACTGTATTTTTCACGACAAAGAATATTTTATATCTCTGGAAATAAATTTATTCTGGTCAGAAAGCTTGAAACGTCTAAAAACGATCACTTTCGACAAATACAAGCGTTTTTGGACATTTTCGTACTTCTCGGTCTAAAACTGCATTTTTCACAACAAAAAATATTTTTTATCTCTGAAAATAAATTTATTAACGTCAGAGAGCTGGAAACGTCTAAAAACGTTCACTTTCAACGATTACGAGCGTTTTTAGACATTTTCGTACTTCTCGGACTAAAACTGCATTTTTCACAACAACAAAATTTTTTTATCTCTGAAAATAAATTTATTAACGTCAGAGAGCTGGAAATGTCTAAAAACGTTCACTTTCAACGAATACGAGCGTTTTTAGGCATTTTCGTACTTCTCGGAATAAAACTGTATTTTTCACGACAAAAAATATTTTTTATCTCTGAAAATCAATTTATTCAGGTCAGCAAGCTGGAAACGTCTAAAAACGACCACTTTCGACGAATACAAGCGTTTTTAGACATTTTCGTACTTCTCGGACTAAAACTGCATTTTTCACGACAAAAAATATTTTTTATCTCTGAAAATAAATTTATTAACGTCAGAGAGCTGGAAATGTCTAAAAACGTTCACTTTCAACGAATACGAGCGTTTTTAGACATTTTCGTATTTTTCGGAATAAAACTGTATTTTTCACGACAAAAAATATTTTGTTTCTCTGAAAATAAATTTATTAACGTCAGAAAGCTGGAAACGGCTAAAAACGATCACTTTCGACGAATACAAGCGTTTTTAGACATTTTCGTACTTCTCGGACTAAAACTGCATTTTTCTCGACAAAAAATATTTTATATCTTTGAAAATAAATTTATTAACGTCAGAGAGCTGGAAATGACTAAAAACGTTCACTTTCAACGAATACGAGCGTTTTTAGGCATTTTCGTACTTCTCCGAATAAAACTGTATTTTTCACGACAAAAAATATTTTATATCTCTGGAAATAAATTTATTCTGGGCAGAAAGCTGGAAACGTCTAAAAACGATCACTTTCGACAAATACAAGCGTTTTTAGACATTTTCGTACTTCTCGGAATAAAACTGCATTTTTCACGACAAAAAATATTTTATATCTCTGAAAATAAATTTATTAACGTCAGAGTTCTGGAAATGTCTAAAAACGTTCACTTTCAACGAATACGAGCGTTTTTTGGCATTTTCGTACTTCTCGGAATAAAACTGTATTTTTCACGACAAAAAATATTTTTTATCTCTGAAAATCAATTTATTCAGGTCATAAAGCTGGAAACGTCTAAAAACGATCACTTTCGACAAATACAAGCGTTTTTAGACATTTTCGTACTTCTCGGACTAAAACTGCATTTTTCACAACAACAAAATTTTTTTATCTCTGAAAATAAATTTATTAACGTCAGAGAGCTGGAAATGTCTAAAAACGTTTACTTTCAACGAATACGAGCGTTTTTAGGCATTTTCGTACTTCTCGGAATAAAACTGTATTTTTCACGACAAAAAATATTTTTTATCTCTGAAAATCAATTTATTCAGGTCAGAAAGCTGGAAACGTCTAAAAACGACCACTTTCGACGAATACAAGCGTTTTTAGACATTTTCGTACTTCTCGGACTAAAACTGCATTTTTCACGACAAAAAATATTTTTTATCTCTGAAAATAAATTTATTAACGTCAGAGAGCTGGAAATGTCTAAAAACGTTCACTTTCAACGAATACGAGCGTTTTTAGACATTTTCGTACTTTTCGGAATAAAACTGTATTTTTCACGACAAAAAATATTTTGTTTCTCTGAAAATAAATTTATTAACGTCAGAAAGCTGGAAACGGCTAAAAACGATCACTTTCGACGAATACAAGCGTTTTTAGACATTTTCGTACTTCTCGGACTAAAACTGCATTTTTCTCGACAAAAAATATTTTATATCTTTGAAAATAAATTTATTAACGTCAGAGAGCTGGAGATGTCTAAAAACGTTCACTTTCAACGAATACGAGCGTTTTTAGGCATTTTCGTACTTCTCCGAATAAAACTGTATTTTTCACGACAAAAAATATTTTATATCTCTGGAAATAAATTTATTCTGGTCAGAAAGCTGGAAACGTCTAAAAACGATCACTTTCGACAAATACAAGCGTTTTTAGACATTTTCGTACTTCTCGGAATAAAACTGCATTTTTCACGACAAAAAATATTTTATATCTCTGAAAATAAATCTATTAACGTCAGAGAGCTGGAAATGTCTAAAAACGTTCACTTTCAACAAATACGAGCGTTTTTAAACATTTTCGTTCTTCTCGGAATAAAACTGTATTTTTAACGACAAAAAATATTTTTTATCTCTGAAAATAAATTTATTAACGTCAGAAAGCTGGAAACGGCTAAAAACGATCACTTTCAGCGAATACGAGCGTTTTTTGGCATTTTCGTACTTCTCGGAATAAAACTGTATTTTTCACGACAAAAAATATTTTATATCTCTGGAAATAAATTTATTCTGGTCAGAAAGCTGGAAACGTCTAAAAACGATCACTTTCGACAAATACAAGCGTTTTTAGATATTTTCGTACTTCTCGGTCTAAAACTGCATTTTTCACAACAAAAAATATTTTTTATCTCTGAAAATAAATTTACTAACGTCAGAGAGCTGGAAATGTCCAAAAACGTTCACTTTCAACGAATACAAGCGTTTTTAGACATTTTCGTACTTCTCGGACTAAAACTGCATTTTTCACAACAACAAATATTTTTTATCTCTGAAAATAAATCTATTAACGTCAGAGAGCTGGAAATGTCTAAAAACGTTCACTTTCAACAAATACGAGCGTTTTTAGACAATTTCGTTCTTCTCGGAATAAAACTGTATTTTTAACGACAAAAAATATTTTTTATCTCTGAAAATAAATTTATTAACGTCAGAAAGCTGGAAACGGCTAAAAACGATCACTTTCGACGAATACAAGCGTTTCTAGACATTTTCGTACTTCTCGGACTAAAACTGCATTTTTCTCGACAAAAAATATTTTATATCTTTGAAAATAAATTTATTAACGTCAGAGAGCTGGAAATGTCTAAAAACGTTCACTTTCAACGAATACGAGCGTTTTTAGGCATATTCGTACTTCTCCGAATAAAACTGTATTTTTCACGACAAAAAATATTTTATATCTCTGAAAATAAATTTATTAACGTCAGAAAGCTGGAAACGTCTTAAAACGATCACTTTCGACGAATACAAGCCTTTTTAGAGATTTTCGTACTTCTCGGAATAAAACTGTATTTTTCACGACAAAAAATATTTTATATCTTTGAAAATAAATTTATTAACATCAGAGAGCTGGAAATGTCTAAAAACGTTCACTTTCAACGAATACGAGTGTTTTTAGACATTTTCGTACTTTTCGGAATAAAACTGTATTTTTCACGACAAAAAATATTTTGTATCTCTAAAAATAAATTTATTAACGTCAGAAAGCTGGAAACGTCTTAAAACGATCACTTTCGACGAATACAAGCCTTTTTAGACATTTCCGTACTTCTCGGACTAAAACTGCATTTTTCACGACAAAAAATATTTTATATCTCTGAAAATAAATTTATTAACGTCAGAGAGCTGGAAATGTCTAAAAACGTTCACTTTTAACGAATACGAGCGTATTTAGGCATTTTCGTACTTCTCCGAATAAAACTGTATTTTTCACGACAAAAAATATTTTATATCTCTGGAAATAAATTTATTCTGGTCAGAAAGCTGGAAACGTCTAAAAACGATCACTTTCGACGAATACAAGCGTTTTTAGACATTTTCGTACTTCTCGGAATAAAACTGCATTTTTCACAACAACAAATATTTTTTATCTCTGAAAATAAATTTATTAACGTCAGAGAGCTGGAAATGTCTAAAAACGTTCACTTTCAACGAATACAAGCGTTTTTAGACATTTTCGTACTTCTCGGACTAAAACTGCATTTTTCACAACAACAAATATTTTTTATCTCTGAAAATAAATCTATTAACGTCAGAGAGCTGGAAATGTCTAAAAACGTTCACTTTCAACAAATACGAGCGTTTTTAAACATTTTCGTTCTTCTCGGAATAAAACTGTATTTTTAACGACAAAAAATATTTTTTTTCTCTGAAAATAAATTTATTAACGTCAGAAAGCTGGAAACGGCTAAAGACGATCACTTTCAACGAATACGAGCGTTTTTTGGCATTTTCGTACTTCTCGGAATAAAACTGTATTTTTCACGACAAAAAATATTTTATATCTCTGGAAATAAATTTATTCTGGTCAGAAAGCTGGAAACGTCTAAAAACGATCACTTTCGACAAATACAAGCGTTTTTAGACATTTTCGTACTTCTCGGTCTAAAACTGCATTTTTCACAACAAAAAATATTTTTTATCTCTGAAAATAAATTTACTAACGTCAGAGAGCTGGAAATGTCCAAAAACGTTCACTTTCAACGATTACGAGCGTTTTTAGACATTTTCGTTCTTCTCGGAATAAAATTGTATTTTTAACGACAAAAAATATTTTTTATCTCTGAAAATAAATTTATTAACGTCATACAGCTGGAAATGGCTAAAAACGATCACTTTCGACGAATACAAGCGTTTTTAGACATATTCGTACTTCTCGGAATAAAACTGCATTTTTCACAACAACAAATATTTTTTATCTCTGAAAATAAATTTATTAACGTCAGAGAGCTGGAAATGTCTAAAAACGTTCACTTTCAACGAATACAAGCGTTTTTAGACATTTTCGTACTTCTCGGACTAAAACTGCATTTTTCACAACAACAAATATTTTTTATCTCTGAAAATAAATCTATTAACGTCAGAGAGCTGGAAATGTCTAAAAATGTTCACTTTCAACAAATACGAGCGTTTTTAGACATTTTCGTTCTTCTCGGAATAAAACTGTATTTTTAACGACAAAAAATATTTTTTATCTCTGAAAATAAATTTATTAACGTCAGAAAGCTGGAAACGGCTAAAAACGATCACTTTCGACGAATACAAGCGTTTCTAGACATTTTCGTACTTCTCGGACTAAAACTGCATTTTTCTCGACAAAAAATATTTTATATCTTTGAAAATAAATTTATTAACGTCAGAGAGCTGGAAATGTCTAAAAACGTTCACTTTCAACGAATACGAGCGTTTTTAGGCATATTCGTACTTCTCCGAATAAATCTGTATTTTTCACGACAAAAAATATTTTATATCTCTGGAAATAAATTTATTCTGGTCAGAAAGCTGGAAACGTCTAAAAACGATCACTTTCGACAAATACAAGCGTTTTTAGACATTTTCGTACTTCTCGGACTAAAACTGCATTTTTCACAACAAAAAATATTTTTTATCTCTGAAAATAAATTTATTAACGTCAGAGAGCTGGAAATGTCTAAAAACTGTATTTTTCACGACAAAAAATATTTTTTATCTCTGAAAATCAATTTATTCAGGTCAGAAAACTGGAAACGTCTAAAAACGATTACTTTCGACGAATACAAGCGTTTTTAGACATTTTCGTACTTCTCGAAATAAAACTGTATTTTTCACGACAAAAAATATTTTATATCTCTGAAAATAAATTTATTAACGTCAGAGAGCTGGAAATGTCTAAAAACGTTCACTTTCAACGAATACGAGCGTTTTTAGGCATTTTCGTACTTCTCCGAATAAAACTGTATTTTTCACGACAAAAAATATTTTATATCTCTGGAAATAAATTTATTCTGGTCAGAAAGCTGGAAACGTCTAAAAACGATCACTTTCGACAAATACAAGCGTTTTTAGACATTTTCGTACTTCTCGGAATAAAACTGCATTTTTCACGACAAAAAATATTTTATATCTCTGAAAATAAATTTATTAACGTCAGAGAGCTGGAAATGTCTAAAAACGTTCACTTTCAACGAATACGAGCGTTTTTAGGCATTTTCGTACTTCTCTGAATAAAACTGTATTTTTTACGAAAAAAAATATTTTATATCTCTGAAAATCAATTTATTCAGGTCAGAAAGCTGGAAACGTCTAAAAACGACCACTTTCGACGAACACAAGCGTTTTTAGACATTTTCGTACTTCTCGGACTAAAACTGCATTTTTCACGACAAAAAATATTTTATATCTCTGAAAATAAACTTATTAACGTCAGAGAGCTGGAAATGTCTAAAAACGTTCACTTTTAACGAATACGAGCGTATTTAGGCATTTTCGTACTTCTCCGAATAAAACTGTATTTTTCACGACAAAAAATATTTTATATCTCTGGAAATAAATTTATTCTGGTCAGAAAGCTGGAAACGTCTAAAAACGATCACTTTCGACGAATACAAGCGTTTTTAGACATTTTCGTACTTCTCGGAATAAAACTGCATTTTTCATAACAACAAATATTTTTTATCTCTGAAAATAAATTTATTAACGTCAGAGAGCTGGAAATGTCTAAAAACGTTCACTTTCAACGAATACAAGCGTTTTTAGACATTTTCGTACTTCTCGGACTAAAACTGCATTTTTCACAACAACAAATATTTTTTATCTCTGAAAATAAATCTATTAACGTCAGAGAGCTGGAAATGTCTAAAAACGTTCACTTTCAACAAATACGAGCGTTTTTAGACATTTTCGTTCTTCTCGGAATAAAACTTTATTTTTAACGACAAAAAATATTTTTTATCTCTGAAAATAAATTTATTAACGTCAGAGAGCTGGAAATGTCTAAAAACGTTCACTTTCAACGAATACGAGCGTTTTTAGACACTTTCGTTCTTCTCGGAATAAAACTGTATTTTTAACGACAAAAAATATTTTTTATCTCTGAAAATAAATTTATTAACGTCAGAAAGCTGGAAACGGCTAAAAACGATCACTTTCAACGAATACGAGCGTTTTTTGGCATTTTCGTACTTCTCGGAATAAAACTGTATTTTTCACGACAAAGAATATTTTATATCTCTGGAAATAAATTTATTCTGGTCAGAAAGCTTGAAACGTCTAAAAACGATCACTTTCGACAAATACAAGCGTTTTTGGACATTTTCGTACTTCTCGGTCTAAAACTGCATTTTTCACAACAAAAAATATTTTTTATCTCTGAAAATAAATTTATTAACGTCAGAGAGCTGGAAACGTCTAAAAACGTTCACTTTCAACGATTACGAGCGTTTTTAGACATTTTCGTACTTCTCGGACTAAAACTGCATTTTTCACAACAACAAAATTTTTTTATCTCTGAAAATAAATTTATTAACGTCAGAGAGCTGGAAATGTCTAAAAACGTTCACTTTCAACGAATACGAGCGTTTTTAGGCATTTTCGTACTTCTCGGAATAAAACTGTATTTTTCACGACAAAAAATATTTTTTATCTCTGAAAATCAATTTATTCAGGTCAGCAAGCTGGAAACGTCTAAAAACGACCACTTTCGACGAATACAAGCGTTTTTAGACATTTTCGTACTTCTCGGACTAAAACTGCATTTTTCACGACAAAAAATATTTTTTATCTCTGAAAATAAATTTATTAACGTCAGAGAGCTGGAAATGTCTAAAAACGTTCACTTTCAACGAATACGAGCGTTTTTAGACATTTTCGTATTTTTCGGAATAAAACTGTATTTTTCACGACAAAAAATATTTTGTTTCTCTGAAAATAAATTTATTAACGTCAGAAAGCTGGAAACGGCTAAAAACGATCACTTTCGACGAATACAAGCGTTTTTAGACATTTTCGTACTTCTCGGACTAAAACTGCATTTTTCTCGACAAAAAATATTTTATATCTTTGAAAATAAATTTATTAACGTCAGAGAGCTGGAAATGACTAAAAACGTTCACTTTCAACGAATACGAGCGTTTTTAGGCATTTTCGTACTTCTCCGAATAAAACTGTATTTTTCACGACAAAAAATATTTTATATCTCTGGAAATAAATTTATTCTGGGCAGAAAGCTGGAAACGTCTAAAAACGATCACTTTCGACAAATACAAGCGTTTTTAGACATTTTCGTACTTCTCGGAATAAAACTGCATTTTTCACGACAAAAAATATTTTATATCTCTGAAAATAAATTTATTAACGTCAGAGTTCTGGAAATGTCTAAAAACGTTCACTTTCAACGAATACGAGCGTTTTTTGGCATTTTCGTACTTCTCGGAATAAAACTGTATTTTTCACGACAAAAAATATTTTTTATCTCTGAAAATCAATTTATTCAGGTCATAAAGCTGGAAACGTCTAAAAACGATCACTTTCGACAAATACAAGCGTTTTTAGACATTTTCGTACTTCTCGGACTAAAACTGCATTTTTCACAACAACAAAATTTTTTTATCTCTGAAAATAAATTTATTAACGTCAGAGAGCTGGAAATGTCTAAAAACGTTTACTTTCAACGAATACGAGCGTTTTTAGGCATTTTCGTACTTCTCGGAATAAAACTGTATTTTTCACGACAAAAAATATTTTTTATCTCTGAAAATCAATTTATTCAGGTCAGAAAGCTGGAAACGTCTAAAAACGACCACTTTCGACGAATACAAGCGTTTTTAGACATTTTCGTACTTCTCGGACTAAAACTGCATTTTTCACGACAAAAAATATTTTTTATCTCTGAAAATAAATTTATTAACGTCAGAGAGCTGGAAATGTCTAAAAACGTTCACTTTCAACGAATACGAGCGTTTTTAGACATTTTCGTACTTTTCGGAATAAAACTGTATTTTTCACGACAAAAAATATTTTGTTTCTCTGAAAATAAATTTATTAACGTCAGAAAGCTGGAAACGGCTCAAAACGATCACTTTCGACGAATACAAGCGTTTTTAGACATTTTCGTACTTCTCGGACTAAAACTGCATTTTTCTCGACAAAAAATATTTTATATCTTTGAAAATAAATTTATTAACGTCAGAGAGCTGGAGATGTCTAAAAACGTTCACTTTCAACGAATACGAGCGTTTTTAGGCATTTTCGTACTTCTCCGAATAAAACTGTATTTTTCACGACAAAAAATATTTTATATCTCTGGAAATAAATTTATTCTGGTCAGAAAGCTGGAAACGTCTAAAAACGATCACTTTCGACAAATACAAGCGTTTTTAGACATTTTCGTACTTCTCGGAATAAAACTGCATTTTTCACGACAAAAAATATTTTATATCTCTGAAAATAAATCTATTAACGTCAGAGAGCTGGAAATGTCTAAAAACGTTCACTTTCAACAAATACGAGCGTTTTTAAACATTTTCGTTCTTCTCGGAATAAAACTGTATTTTTAACGACAAAAAATATTTTTTATCTCTGAAAATAAATTTATTAACGTCAGAAAGCTGGAAACGGCTAAAAACGATCACTTTCAGCGAATACGAGCGTTTTTTGGCATTTTCGTACTTCTCGGAATAAAACTGTATTTTTCACGACAAAAAATATTTTATATCTCTGGAAATAAATTTATTCTGGTCAGAAAGCTGGAAACGTCTAAAAACGATCACTTTCGACAAATACAAGCGTTTTTAGATATTTTCGTACTTCTCGGTCTAAAACTGCATTTTTCACAACAAAAAATATTTTTTATCTCTGAAAATAAATTTACTAACGTCAGAGAGCTGGAAATGTCCAAAAACGTTCACTTTC
This sequence comes from Leptodirus hochenwartii, assembly GCA_947310635.1. Lineage (NCBI taxonomy): Eukaryota > Metazoa > Arthropoda > Insecta > Coleoptera > Leiodidae > Leptodirus > Leptodirus hochenwartii. The sequence continues at coordinate 9,260,824 of OX371188.1, forward strand.
AACGAATACAAGCGTTTTTAGACATTTTCGTACTTCTCGGACTAAAACTGCATTTTTCACAACAACAAATATTTTTTATCTCTGAAAATAAATCTATTAACGTCAGAGAGCTGGAAATGTCTAAAAACGTTCACTTTCAACAAATACGAGCGTTTTTAGACAATTTCGTTCTTCTCGGAATAAAACTGTATTTTTAACGACAAAAAATATTTTTTATCTCTGAAAATAAATTTATTAACGTCAGAAAGCTGGAAACGGCTAAAAACGATCACTTTCGACGAATACAAGCGTTTCTAGACATTTTCGTACTTCTCGGACTAAAACTGCATTTTTCTCGACAAAAAATATTTTATATCTTTGAAAATAAATTTATTAACGTCAGAGAGCTGGAAATGTCTAAAAACGTTCACTTTCAACGAATACGAGCGTTTTTAGGCATATTCGTACTTCTCCGAATAAAACTGTATTTTTCACGACAAAAAATATTTTATATCTCTGAAAATAAATTTATTAACGTCAGAAAGCTGGAAACGTCTTAAAACGATCACTTTCGACGAATACAAGCCTTTTTAGAGATTTTCGTACTTCTCGGAATAAAACTGTATTTTTCACGACAAAAAATATTTTATATCTTTGAAAATAAATTTATTAACATCAGAGAGCTGGAAATGTCTAAAAACGTTCACTTTCAACGAATACGAGTGTTTTTAGACATTTTCGTACTTTTCGGAATAAAACTGTATTTTTCACGACAAAAAATATTTTGTATCTCTAAAAATAAATTTATTAACGTCAGAAAGCTGGAAACGTCTTAAAACGATCACTTTCGACGAATACAAGCCTTTTTAGACATTTCCGTACTTCTCGGAATAAAACTGTATTTTTCACGACAAAAAATATTTTATATCTTTGAAAATAAGCTTATTAACGTCAGAGAGCTGGAAATGTCTAAAAACGTTCACTTTCAACGAATACGAGCGTTTTTTGGCATTTTCGTACTTCTCGGAATAAAACTGTATTTTTCGCGACAAAAAATATTTTTTATCTCTGATATTTATTCAGGTCAGAAAGCTGGAAACGTCTAAAATCGATCACTTTCGACGAATACAAGCGTTTTTAGACATTTTCGTACTTCTCGGACTAAAACTGCATTTTTCACAACAAAAAATATTTTTTATCTCTGAAAATAAATTTATTAACGACAGAGAGCTGGAAATGTCTAAAAACGTTCACTTTCAACGAATACGAGCGTTTTTAGACATTTTCGTACTTTTCGGAATAAAACTGTATTTTTCACGACAAAAAATATTTTGTATCTCTAAAAATAAATTTATTAACGTCAGAAAGCTGGAAACGTCTTAAAAGGATCACTTTCGACGAATACAAGCCTTTTTAGAGATTTTCGTACTTCTCGGAATAAAACTGTATTTTTCACGACAAAAAATATTTTATATCTTTGAAAATAAATTTATTAACATCAGAGAGCTGGAAATGTCTAAAAACGTTCACTTTCAACGAATACGAGCGTTTTTAGGCATTTTCGTACTTCTCCGAATAAAACTGTATTTTTCACGACAAAAAATATTTTTTATCTCTGAAAATCAATTTATTCAGGTCAGAAAGCTGGAAACGTCTAAAAACGACCACTTTCGACGAACACAAGCGTTTTTAGACATTTTCGTAGTTCTCGGACTAAAACTGCATTTTTCACGACAAAAAATATTTTATATCTCTGAAAATAAATTTATTAACGTCAGAGAGCTGGAAATGTCTAAAAACGTTCACTTTCAACGAATACGAGCGTTTTTAGGCATTTTCGTACTTCTCTGAATAAAACTGTATTTTTTACGAAAAAAAATATTTTATATCTCTGAAAATCAATTTATTCAGGTCAGAAAGCTGGAAACGTCTAAAAACGACCACTTTCGACGAACACAAGCGTTTTTAGATATTTTCGTACTTCTCGGACTAAAACTGCATTTTTCACGACAAAAAATATTTTATATCTCTGAAAATAAACTTATTAACGTCAGAGAGCTGGAAATGTCTAAAAACGTTCACTTTTAACGAATACGAGCGTATTTAGGCATTTTCGTACTTCTCCGAATAAAACTGTATTTTTCACGACAAAAAATATTTTTTATCTCTGAAAATCAATTTATTCAGGTCAGAAAGCTGGAAACGTCTAAAAACGACCACTTTCGACGAACACAAGCGTTTTTAGACATTTTCGTACTTCTCGGACTAAAACTGCATTTTTCACGACAAAAAATATTTTATATCTCTGAAAATAAATTTATTAACGTCAGAGAGCTGGAAATGTCTAAAAACGTTCACTTTTAACGAATACGAGCGTATTTAGGCATTTTCGTACTTCTCCGAATAAAACTGTATTTTTCACGACAAAAAATATTTTATATCTCTGGAAATAAATTTATTCTGGTCAGAAAGCTGGAAACGTCTAAAAACGATCACTTTCGACGAATACAAGCGTTTTTAGACATTTTCGTACTTCTCGGAATAAAACTGCATTTTTCACAACAACAAATATTTTTTATCTCTGAAAATAAATTTATTAACGTCAGAGAGCTGGAAATGTCTAAAAACGTTCACTTTCAACGAATACAAGCGTTTTTAGACATTTTCGTACTTCTCGGACTAAAACTGCATTTTTCACAACAACAAATATTTTTTATCTTTGAAAATAAATCTATTAACGTCAGAGAGCTGGAAATGTCTAAAAACGTTCACTTTCAACGAATACGAGCGTTTTTAGGCATTTTCGTACTTCTCCGAATAAAACTGTATTTTTCACGACAAAAAATATTTTATATCTCTGGAAATAAATTTATTCTGGTCAGAAAGCTGGAAACGTCTAAAAACGATCACTTTCGGCAAATACAAGCGTTTTTAGACATTTTCGTACTTCTCGGAATAAAACTGCATTTTTCACGACAAAAAATATTTTATATCTCTGAAAATAAATTTATTAACGTCAGAGAGCTGGAAATGTCTAAAAACGTTCACTTTCAACGAATACGAGCGTTTTTAGGCATTTTCGTACTTCTCTGAATAAAACTGTATTTTTTACGAAAAAAAATATTTTATATCTCTGAAAATCAATTTATTCAGGTCAGAAAGCTGGAAACGTCTAAAAACGACCACTTTCGACGAACACAAGCGTTTTTAGACATTTTCGTACTTCTCGGACTAAAACTGCATTTTTCACGACAAAAAATATTTTATATCTCTGAAAATAAATTTATTAACGTCAGAGAGCTGGAAATGTCTAAAAACGTTCACTTTTAACGAATACGAGCGTATTTAGGCATTTTCGTACTTCTCCGAATAAAACTGTATTTTTCACGACAAAAAATATTTTATATCTCTGGAAATAAATTTATTCTGGTCAGAAAGCTGGAAACGTCTAAAAACGATCACTTTCGACAAATACAAGCGTTTTTAGACATTTTCGTACTTCTCGGTCTAAAACTGCATTTTTCGCAACAAAAAATATTTTTTATCTCTGAAAATAAATTTATTAACGTCAGAGAGCTGGAAACGTCTAAAAACGTTCACTTTCAACGATTACGAGCGTTTTTAGACATTTTCGTACTTCTCGGACTAAAACTGCATTTTTCACAACAACAAAATTTTTTTATCTCTGAAAATAAATTTATTAACGTCACAGAGCTGGAAATGTCTAAAAACGTTCACTTTCAACGAATACGAGCGTTTTTAGGCATTTTCGTACTTCTCGGAATAAAACTGTATTTTTCACGACAAAAAATATTTTTTATCTCTGAAAATCAATTTATTCAGGTCAGAAAGCTGGAAACGTCTAAAAACGACCACTTTCGACGAATATAAGCGTTTTTAGACATTTTCGTACTTCTCGGACTAAAACTGCATTTTTCACGACAAAAAATATTTTTTATCTCTGAAAATAAATTTATTAACGTCAGAGAGCTGGAAATGTCTAAAAACGTTCACTGTCAACGAATACGAGCGTTTTTAGACATTTTCGTATTTTTCGGAATAAAACTGTATTTTTCACGACAAAAAATATTTTGTTTCTCTGAAAATAAATTTATTAACGTCAGAAAGCTGGAAACGGCTAAAAACGATCACTTTCGACGAATACAAGCGTTTTTAGACATTTTCGTACTTCTCGGACTAAAACTGCATTTTTCTCGACAAAAAATATTTTATATCTTTGAAAATAAATTTATTAACGTCAGAGAGCTGGAAATGTCTAAAAACGTTCACTTTCAACGAATACGAGCGTTTTTAGGCATTTTCGTACTTCTCCGAATAAAACTGTATTTTTCACGACAAAAAATATTTTATATCTCTGGAAATAAATTTATTCTGGGCAGAAAGCTGGAAACGTCTAAAAACGATCACTTTCGACAAATACAAGCGTTTTTAGACATTTTCGTACTTCTCGGAATAAAACTGCATTTTTCACGACAAAAAATATTTTATATCTCTGAAAATAAATTTATTAACGTCAGAGTTCTGGAAATGTCTAAAAACGTTCACTTTCAACGAATACGAGCGTTTTTTGGCATTTTCGTACTTCTCGGAATAAAACTGTATTTTTCACGACAAAAAATATTTTTTATCTCTGAAAATCAATTTATTCAGGTCATAAAGCTGGAAACGTCTAAAAACGATCACTTTCGACAAATACAAGCGTTTTTAGACATTTTCGTACTTCTCGGACTAAAACTGCATTTTTCACAAAAACAAAATTTTTTTATCTCTGAAAATAAATTTATTAACGTCAGAGAGCTGGAAATGTCTAAAAACGTTTACTTTCAACGAATACGAGCGTTTTTAGGCATTTTCGTACTTCTCGGAATAAAACTGTATTTTTCACGGCAAAAAATATTTTTTATCTCTGAAAATCAATTTATTCAGGTCAGAAAGCTGGAAACGTCTAAAAACGACCACTTTCGACGAATACAAGCGTTTTTAGACATTTTCGTACTTCTCGGACTAAAACTGCATTTTTCACGACAAAAAATATTTTTTATCTCTGAAAATAAATTTATTAACGTCAGAGAGCTGGAAATGTCTAAAAACGTTCACTTTCAACGAATACGAGCGTTTTTAGACATTTTCGTACTTTTCGGAATAAAACTGTATTTTTCACGACAAAAAATATTTTGTTTCTCTGAAAATAAATTTATTAACGTCAGAAAGCTGGAAACGGCTAAAAACGATCACTTTCGACGAATACAAGCGTTTTTAGACATTTTCGTACTTCTCGGACTAAAACTGCATTTTTCTCGACAAAAAATATTTTATATCTTTGAAAATAAATTTATTAACGTCAGAGAGCTGGAAATGTCTAAAAACGTTCACTTTCAACGAATACGAGCGTTTTTAGGCATTTTCGTACTTCTCCGAATAAAACTGTATTTTTCACGACAAAAAATATTTTATATCTCTGGAAATAAATTTATTCTGGTCAGAAAGCTGGAAACGTCTAAAAACGATCACTTTCGACAAATACAAGCGTTTTTAGACATTTTCGTACTTCTCGGAATAAAACTGCATTTTTCACGACAAAAAATATTTTATATCTCTGAAAATAAATTTATTAACGTCAGAGTTCTGGAAATGTCTAAAAACGTTCACTTTCAACGAATACGAGCGTTTTTTGGCATTTTCGTACTTCTCGGAATAAAACTGTATTTTTCACGACAAAAAATATTTTTTATCTCTGAAAATCAATTTATTCAGGTCAGAAAGCTGGAAACGTCTAAAAACGACCACTTTCGACGAATACAAGCGTTTTTAGACATTTTCGTACTTCCCGGACTAAAACTGCATTTTTCACGACAAAAATATTTTATATCTTTGAAAATAAACTTATTAACGTCAGAGAGCTGGAAATGTCTAAAAACGTTCACTTTCAACGAATCCGAGCGTTTTTAGACATTTTCGTACTTCTCCGAATAAAACTGTATTTTTCACGACAAAAAATATTTTATATCTCTGGAAATAAATTTATTCTGGTCAGAAAGCTGGAAACGTCTAAAAACGATCACTTTCGACAAATACAAGCGTTTTTAGACATTTTCGTACTTCTCGAAATAAAACTGTATTTTTCACGACAAAAAAAAATTTATATCTCTGAAAATAAATTTATTAACGTCAGAGAGCTGGAAATGTCTAAAAACGTTCACGTTCAATGAATCCGAGCGTTTTTAGGCATTTTCGTACTTCTCCGAATAAAACTGTATTTTTCACGACAAAAAATATTTTATATCTCTGGAAATAAATTTATTCTGGTCAGAAAGCTGGAAACGTCTAAAAACGATCACTTTCGACAAATACAAGCGTTTTTAGGCATTTTCGTACTTCTCCGAATAAAACTGTATTTTTCACGACAAAAAATATTTTTTATCTCTGAAAATCAATTTAATCAGGTCAGAAAGCTGGAAACATCTAAAAACGACCACTTTCGACGAATACAAGCGTTTTTAGACATTTTCGTACTTCTCGGACTAAAACTGCATTTTTCACGACAAAAAATATTTTTTATCTCTGAAAATAAATTTATTAACGTCAGAGAGCTGGAAATGTCTAAAAACGTTCACTTTCAACGAATACGAGCGTTTTTAGGCATTTTCGTACTTCTCGGAATAAAACTGTATTTTCACGACAAAAAATATTTTTTATCTCTGAAAATCAATTTATTCAGGTCAGAAAGCTGGAAACGTCTAAAAACGATCACTTTCGACAAATACAAGCGTTTTTAGACATTTTCGGACTTCTCGGACTAAAACTGCATTTTTCACAACAAAAAATATTTTTATCTCTGAAAATAAATTTATTAACGTCAGAGAGCTGGAAATGTCTAAAAACGTTCACTTTCAACGAATACGAGCGTTTTTAGACATTTTCGTACTTTTCGGAATAAAACTGTATTTTTCACGACAAAAAATATTTTGTATCTCTAAAAATAAATTTAATAACGTCAGAAAGCTGGAAACGTCTTAAAACGATCACTTTCGACGAATACAAGCGTTTTTAGACATTTTGGTACTTCTCGGAATAAAACTGTATTTTTCACGACAAAAAATATTTTATATCTTTGAAAATAAATTTATTAACGTCAGAGAGCTGGAAATGTCTAAAAACGTTCACTTTCAACGAATACGAGCGTTTTTAGGCATTTTCGTACTTCTCCGAATAAAACTGTATTTTTCACGACAAAAAATATTTTATATCTCTGGAAATAAATTTATTCTGGTCAGAAAGCTGGAAACGTCTAAAAACGATCACTTTCGACAAATACAAGCGTTTTTAGACATTTTCGGACTTCTCGGACTAAACCTGCATTTTTCACAACAAAAAATATTTTTTATCTCTGAAAATAAATTTATTAACGTCAGAGAGCTGGAAATATCTAAAAACGTTCACTTTCAACGAATACGAGCGTTTTTAGGCATTTTCGTACTTCTCGGAATAAAACTGTATTTTCACGACAAAAAATATTTTTTATCTCTGAAAATCAATTTATTCAGGTCAGAAAGCTGGAAACGTCTAAAAACGACCACTTTCGACGAATACAAGCGTTTTTAGACATTTTCGTACTTTTCGGACTAAAACTGCATTTTTCACGACAAAAAATATTTTTTATCTCTGAAAATAAATTTATTAACGTCAGAGAGCTGGAAATGTCTAAAAACGTTCACTTTCAACGAATACGAGCGTTTTTAGGCATTTTCGTACTTCTCGGAATAAAACTGTATTTTCACGACAAAAAATATTTTTTATCTCTGAAAATCAATTTATTCAGGTCAGAAAGCTGGAAACGTCTAAAAACGACCACTTTCGACGAATACAAGCGTTTTTAGACATTTTCGTACTTCCCGGATTAAAACTGCATTTTTCACGACAAAAAATATTTTATATCTTTGAAAATAAATTTATTAACGTCAGAGAGCTGGAAATGTCTAAAAACGTTCACTTTCAACGAATCCGAGCGTTTTTAGGCATTTTCGTACTTCTCCGAATAAAACTGTATTTTTCACGACAAAAAATATTTTATATCTCTGGAAATAAATTTATTCTGGTCAGAAAGCTGGAAACGTCTAAAAACGATCACTTTCGACAAATACAAGCGTTTTTAGACATTTTCGTACTTCTCGAAATAAAACTGTATTTTTCACGACAAAAAAATTTTTATATCTCTGAAAATAAATTTATTAACGTCAGAGAGCTGGAAATGTCTAAAAACGTTCACGTTCAATGAATCCGAGCGTTTTTAGGCATTTTCGTACTTCTCCGAATAAAACTGTATTTTTCACGACAAAAAATATTTTATATCTCTGGAAATAAATTTATTCTGGTCAGAAAGCTGGAAACGTCTAACAACGATCACTTTCGACAAATACAAGCGTTTTTAGGCATTTTCGTACTTCTCCGAATAAAACTGTATTTTTCACGACAAAAAATATTTTTTATCTCTGAAAATCAATTTAATCAGGTCAGAAAGCTGGAAACATCTAAAAACGACCACTTTCGACGAATACAAGCGTTTTTAGACATTTTGGTACTTCTCGGAATAAAACTGTATTTTTCACGACAAAAAATATTTTATATCTTTGAAAATAAATTTATTAACGTCAGAGAGCTGTAAATGTCTAAAAACGTTCACTTTCAACGAATACGAGCGTTTTTAGGCATTTTCGTACTTCTCGGAATAAAACTGTATTTTCACGACAAAAAATATTTTTTATCTCTGAAAATCAATTTATTCAGGTCAGAAAGCTGGAAACGTCTAAAAACGATCACTTTCGACAAATACAAGCGTTTTTAGACATTTTCGGACTTCTCGGACTAAAACTGCATTTTTCACAACAAAAAATATTTTTATCTCTGAAAATAAATTTATTAACGTCAGAGAGCTGGAAATGTCTAAAAACGTTCACTTTCAACGAATACGAGCGTTTTTAGACATTTTCGTACTTTTCGGAATAAAACTGTATTTTTCACGACAAACAATATTTTGTATCTCTAAAAATAAATTTATTAACGTCAGAAAGCTGGAAACGTCTTAAAACGATCACTTTCGACGAATACAAGCGTTTTTAGACATTTTGGTACTTCTCGGAATAAAACTGTATTTTTCACGACAAAAAATATTTTATATCTTTGAAAATAAATTTATTAACGTCAGAGAGCTGGAAATGTCTAAAAACGTTCACTTTCAACGAATACGAGCGTTTTTAGGCATTTTCGTACTTCTCCGAATAAAACTGTATTTTTCACGACAAAAAATATTTTATATCTCTGGAAATAAATTTATTCTGGTCAGAAAGCTGGAAACGTCTAAAAACGATCACTTTCGACAAATACAAGCGTTTTTAGACATTTTCGGACTTCTCGTAATAAACCTGCATTTTTCACGACAAAAAATATTTTTTATCTCTGAAAATAAATTTATTAACGTCAGAGAGCTAGAAATGTCTAAAAACGTTCACTTTCAACGAATACGATTGTTTTTAGGCATTTTCGTACTTCTCCGAATAAAACTGTATTTTTCACGACAAAAAAATATTTTATATCTCTGGAAATAAATTTATTCTGGTCAGAAAGCTGGAAACTTCTAAAAACGATCACTTTCGACGAATACAAGCGTTTTTAGACATTTTCGTACTTCTCGGAATAAGACTGCATTTTTCACGACAAAAAATATATTATATCTCTGAAAATAAATTTATTAACGTCAGAGAGCTGGAAATGTCTAAAAACGTTCACTTTCAACGAATACGAGCGTTTTTAGGCATTTTCGTACTTCTCTGAATAAAACTGTATTTTTCACGACAAAAGATATTTTATATCTCTGGAAATAAATTTATTCTGGTCAAAAGCTGGAAACGTCTAAAAACGATCACTTTCGACAAATACAAGCGTTTTTAGACATTTTCGTACTTCTCGGACTAAAACTGCATTTTTCACAACAACAAATATTTTATATCTCTGAAAATAAATTTATTAACGTCAGAGAGCTGGAAATGTCTAAAAACGTTCACATTCAACGAATACGAGCGTTTTTAGGCATTTTCGTACTTCTCGGAATGAAACTGTATTTTTCATGACAAAAAATATTTTTTATCTCTGAAAATCAATTTATTCAGGTCAGAAAGCTGGAAACGTCTAAAAACGTTCACTTTCAACGAATACGAGCGTTTTTAGGCATTTTCGTACTTCTCCGAATAAAACTGTATTTTTCACGACAAAAAATATTTTATATCTCTGGAAATAAATTTATTCTGGTCAGAAAGCTGGAAACGTCTTAAAACGATCACTTTCGACGAATACAAGCGTTTTTAGACATTTTGGTACTTCTCGGAATAAAACTGTATTTTTCACGACAAAAAATATTTTATATCTTTGAAAATAAATTTATTAACGTCAGAGAGCTGGAAATGTCTAAAAACGTTCACTTTCAACGAATACGAGCGTTTTTAGGCATTTTCGTACTTCTCGGAATAAAACTGTATTTTCACGACAAAAAATATTTTTTATCTCTGAAAATCAATTTATTCAGGTCAGAAAGCTGGAAACGTCTAAAAACGACCACTTTCGACGAATACAAGCGTTTTTAGACATTTTCGTACTTCTCGGACTAAAACTGCATTTTTCACGACAAAAAATATTTTTTATCTCTGAAAATAAATTTATTAACGTCAGAGAGCTGGAAATGTCTAAAAACGTTCACTTTCAACGAATACGAGCGTTTTTAGGCATTTTCGTACTTCTCGGAATAAAACTGTATTTTCACGACAAAAAAAAATTTTTTATCTCTGAAAATCAATTTATTCAGGTCAGAAAGCTGGAAACGTCTAAAAACGACCACTTTCGACGAATACAAGCGTTTTTAGACATTTTCGTACTTCCCGGATTAAAACTGCATTTTTCACGACAAAAAATATTTTATATCTTTGAAAATAAATTTATTAACGTCAGAGAGCTGGAAATGTCTAAAAACGTTCACTTTCAACGAATCCGAGCGTTTTTAGGCATTTTCGTACTTCTCCGAATAAAACTGTATTTTTCACGACAAAAAATATTTTATATCTCTGGAAATAAATTTATTCTGGTCAGAAAGCTGGAAACGTCTAAAAACGATCACTTTCGACAAATACAAGCGTTTTTAGACATTTTCGTACTTCTCGAAATAAAACTGTATTTTTCACGACAAAAAAATTTTTATATCTCTGAAAATAAATTTATTAACGTCAGAGAGCTGGAAATGTCTAAAAACGTTCACGTTCAATGAATCCGAGCGTTTTTAGGCATTTTCGTACTTCTCCGAATAAAACTGTATTTTTCACGACAAAAAATATTTTATATCTCTGGAAATAAATTTATTCTGGTCAGAAAGCTGGAAACGTCTAACAACGATCACTTTCGACAAATACAAGCGTTTTTAGGCATTTTCGTACTTCTCCGAATAAAACTGTATTTTTCACGACAAAAAATATTTTTTATCTCTGAAAATCAATTTAATCAGGTCAGAAAGCTGGAAACATCTAAAAACGACCACTTTCGACGAATACAAGCGTTTTTAGACATTTTGGTACTTCTCGGAATAAAACTGTATTTTTCACGACAAAAAATATTTTATATCTTTGAAAATAAATTTATTAACGTCAGAGAGCTGTAAATGTCTAAAAACGTTCACTTTCAACGAATACGAGCGTTTTTAGGCATTTTCGTACTTCTCGGAATAAAACTGTATTTTCACGACAAAAAATATTTTTTATCTCTGAAAATCAATTTATTCAGGTCAGAAAGCTGGAAACGTCTAAAAACGATCACTTTCGACAAATACAAGCGTTTTTAGACATTTTCGGACTTCTCGGACTAAAACTGCATTTTTCACAACAAAAAATATTTTTATCTCTGAAAATAAATTTATTAACGTCAGAGAGCTGGAAATGTCTAAAAACGTTCACTTTCAACGAATACGAGCGTTTTTAGACATTTTCGTACTTTTCGGAATAAAACTGTATTTTTCACGACAAACAATATTTTGTATCTCTAAAAATAAATTTATTAACGTCAGAAAGCCGGAAACGTCTTAAAACGATCACTTTCGACGAATACAAGCGTTTTTAGACATTTTGGTACTTCTCGGAATAAAACTGTATTTTTCACGACAAAAAATATTTTATATCTTTGAAAATAAATTTATTAACGTCAGAGAGCTGGAAATGTCTAAAAACGTTCACTTTCAACGAATACGAGCGTTTTTAGGCATTTTCGTACTTCTCCGAATAAAACTGTATTTTTCACGACAAAAAATATTTTATATCTCTGGAAATAAATTTATTCTGGTCAGAAAGCTGGAAACGTCTAAAAACGATCACTTTCGACAAATACAAGCGTTTTTAGACATTTTCGGACTTCTCGTAATAAACCTGCATTTTTCACGACAAAAAATATTTTTTATCTCTGAAAATAAATTTATTAACGTCAGAGAGCTAGAAATGTCTAAAAACGTTCACTTTCAACGAATACGATTGTTTTTAGGCATTTTCGTACTTCTCCGAATAAAACTGTATTTTTCACGACAAAAAAATATTTTATATCTCTGGAAATAAATTTATTCTGGTCAGAAAGCTGGAAACGTCTAAAAACGATCACTTTCGACGAATACAAGCGTTTTTAGACATTTTCGTACTTCTCGGAATAAGACTGCATTTTTCACGACAAAAAATATATTATATCTCTGAAAATAAATTTATTAACGTCAGAGAGCTGGAAATGTCTAAAAACGTTCACTTTCAACGAATACGAGCGTTTTTAGGCATTTTCGTACTTCTCTGAATAAAACTGTATTTTTCACGACAAAAGATATTTTATATCTCTGGAAATAAATTTATTCTGGTCAAAAGCTGGAAACGTCTAAAAACGATCACTTTCGACAAATACAAGCGTTTTTAGACATTTTCGTACTTCTCGGACTAAAACTGCATTTTTCACAACAACAAATATTTTATATCTCTGAAAATAAATTTATTAACGTCAGAGAGCTGGAAATGTCTAAAAACGTTCACATTCAACGAATACGAGCGTTTTTAGGCATTTTCGTACTTCTCGGAATGAAACTGTATTTTTCATGACAAAAAATATTTTTTATCTCTGAAAATCAATTTATTCAGGTCAGAAAGCTGGAAACGTCTAAAAACGTTCACTTTCAACGAATACGAGCGTTTTTAGGCATTTTCGTACTTCTCCGAATAAAACTGTATTTTTCACGACAAAAAATATTTTATATCTCTGGAAATAAATTTATTCTGGTCAGAAAGCTGGAAACGTCTAAAAACGATCACTTTCGACAAATACAAGCGTTCTTAGACATTTTCGTACTTCTCGGACTAAAACTGCATTTTTCACAATAAAAAATATTTTTTATCTCTGAAAATAAATTTATTAACGTCAGAGAGCTGGAAATATCTAAAAACGTCCACTTTCAACGAATACGAGCGTTTTTAGACATTTTCGTTCTTCTCGGAATAAAACTGTATTTTTAACGACAAAAAATATTTTTTATCTCTGAAAATAAATGTATTAACGTCAGAAAGCTGGAAATGGCTAAAAACGATCACTTTCGACAAATACAAGCGTTTTTAGACATTTTCGTACTTCTCGGACTAAAACTGCATTTTTCACGACAAAAAATAATTTTTATCTCTGAAAATAAATTTATTAACGTCAGAGAGCTGGAAATGTCTAAAAACGTTCACTTTCAACGAATACGAGCGTTTTTAGGCATTTTCGTACTTCTCGGAATAAAACTGTATTTTCACGACAAAAAATATTTTTTATCTCTGAAAATCAATTTATTCAGGTCAGAAAACTGGAAACGTCTAAAAACGATCACTTTCGACAAATACAAGCGTTTTTAGACATTTTCGGACTTCTCGGACTAAAACTGCATTTTTCACAACAAAAAATATTTTTATCTCTGAAAATAAATTTATTAACGTCAGAGAGCTGGAAATGTCTAAAAACGTTCACTTTCAACGAATACGAGCGTTTTTAGACATTTTCGTACTTCTCCGAATAAAACTGTATTTTTCACGACAAAAAATATTTTTTATCTCTGAAAATCAATTTATTCAGGTCAGAAAGCTGGAAACGTCTAAAAACGACCACTTTCGACGAATACAAGCGTTTTTAGACATTTTCGTACTTCTCCGAATAAAACTGTATTTTTCACGACAAAAAATATTTTTTATCTCTGAAAATCAATTTATTCAGGTCAGAAAGCTGGAAACGTCTAAAAACGACCACTTTCGACGAATACGAGCGTTTTTAGGCATTTTCGTACTTCTCCAAATAAAACTGCATTTTTCACGACAAAAAATATTTTATATCTCTGGAAATAAATTTATTCTGGTCAGAAAGCTTGAAACGTCTAAAAACGATCACTTTCGACAAATACAAACGTTTTTAGACATTTTCGTACTTCTCGGAATAAAACTGTATTTTTCACGACAAAAAATATTTTATATCTCTGGAAATAAATTTATTTTGTTCAGAAAGCTGGAAATGTCTAAAAACGATCACTTTCGACAAATACAAGCGTTTTTAGACATTTTCGTACTTCTCGGACTAAAACTGCATTTTTCACGACAAAAAATATTTTTTATCTCTGAAAATCAATTTATTCAGGTCAGAAAGCTGGAAACGTCTAAAAACGTTCACTTTCAACGAATACGAGCGTTTTTAGGCATTTTCGTACTTCTCCGAATAAAACTGTATTTTTCACGACAAAAAATATTTTATATCTCTGGAAATAAATTTATTCTGGTCAGAAAGCTGGAAACGTCTAAAAACGTTCACTTTCAACGAATACGAGCGTTTTTAGGCATTTTCGTACTTCTCCGAATAAAACTGTATTTTTCACGACAAAAAATATTTTATATCTCTGGAAATAAATTTATTCTGGTCAGAAAGCTGGAAACGTCTAAAAACGATCACTTTCGACAAATACAAGCGTTCTTAGACATTTTCGTACTTCTCGGACTAAAACTGCATTTTTCACAATAAAAAATATTTTTTATCTCTGAAAATAAATTTATTAACGTCAGAGAGCTGGAAATATCTAAAAACGTCCACTTTCAACGAATACGAGCGTTTTTAGACATTTTCGTTCTTCTCGGAATAAAACTGTATTTTTAACGACAAAAAATATTTTTTATCTCTGAAAATAAATGTATTAACGTCAGAAAGCTGGAAATGGCTAAAAACGATCACTTTCGACAAATACAAGCGTTTTTAGACATTTTCGTACTTCTCGGACTAAAACTGCATTTTTCACGACAAAAAATATTTTTTATCTCTGAAAATAAATTTATTAACGTCAGAGAGCTGGAAATGTCTAAAAACGTTCACTTTCAACGAATACGAGCGTTTTTAGGCATTTTCGTACTTCTCGGAATAAAACTGTATTTTCACGACAAAAAATATTTTTTATCTCTGAAAATCAATTTATTCAGGTCAGAAAACTGGAAACGTCTAAAAACGATCACTTTCGACAAATACAAGCGTTTTTAGACATTTTGGGACTTCTCGGACTAAAACTGTATTTTTCACGACAAAAAATATTTTTTATCTCTGAAAATCAATTTATTCAGGTCAGAAAGCTGGAAACGTCTAAAAACGACCACTTTCGACGAATACAAGCGTTTTTAGACATTTTCGTACTTCTCCGAATAAAACTGTATTTTTCACGACAAAAAATATTTTTTATCTCTGAAAATCAATTTATTCAGGTCAGAAAGCTGGAAACGTCTAAAAACGACCACTTTCGACGAATACGAGCGTTTTTAGGCATTTTCGTACTTCTCCAAATAAAACTGCATTTTTCACGACAAAAAATATTTTATATCTCTGGAAATAAATTTATTCTGTTCAGAAAGCTTGAAACGTCTAAAAACGATCACTTTCGACAAATACAAGCGTTTTTAGACATTTTCGTACTTCTCGGAATAAAACTGTATTTTTCACGACAAAAAATATTTTATATCTTTGAAAATAAATTTATTAACGTCAGAGAGCCGAAAATGTCTAAAAACGTTCACTTTCAACGAATACGAGCGTTTTTAGGCATTTTCGTACTTCTCCAAATAAAACTGTATTTTTCACGACAAAAAATATTTTATATATCTGGAAATAAATTTATTCTGGTCAGAAAGCTTGAAACGTCTAAAAACGATCACTTTCGACAAATACAAACGTTTTTAGACATTTTCGTACTTCTCGGAATAAAACTGTATTTTTCACGACAAAAAATATTTTATATCTCTGGAAATAAATTTATTTTGTTCAGAAAGCTGGAAATGTCTAAAAACGATCACTTTCGACAAATACAAGCGTTTTTAGACATTTTCGTACTTCTCGGACTAAAACTGCATTTTTCACGACAAAAAATATTTTTTATCTCTGAAAATCAATTTATTCAGGTCAGAAAGCTGGCAACGTCTAAAAACGACCACTTTCGACGAATACAAGCGTTTTTAGACATTTTCGTACTTCTCGGACTAAAACTGCATTTTTCACGACAAAAAATATTTTATATCTTTGAAAATAAATTTATTAACGTCAGAGAGCTGGAAATGTCTAAAAACGTTCACTTTCAACGAATACGAGCGTTTTTAGGCATTTTCGTACTTGTCGGAATAAAACTGTATTTTTCACGACAAAAAATATTTTGTATCTCTAAAAATAAATTTATTAACGTCAGAAAGCTGGAAACGTCTAAAAACGACCACTTTCGACAAATACAAGCATTTTTAGACATTTTCGTACTTCTCGGAATAAAACTGCATTTTTCACGACAAAAAATATTTTATATCTCTGAAAATAAATTTATTAACGTCAGAGAGCTGGAAATGTCTAAAAACGTTCACTTTCAACGAATACAAGCGTTTTTAGACATTTTCGTACTTCTCGGACTAAAACTGCATTTTTCACAACAAAAAATATTTTTTATCTCTGAAAATAAATTTATTAACGTCAGAGAGCTGGAAACGTCTAAAAACGATCACTTTCGACAAATACAAGCGTTTTTAGACATTTTCGTACTTCTCGGAATAAAACTGCATTTTTCACGACAAAAAATATTTTATATCTCTGAAAATAAATTTATTAACGTCAGAGAGCTGGAAATGTCTAAAAACGTTCACTTTCAACGAATACGAGCGTTTTTAGGCATTTTCGTACTTCTCCGAATAAAACTGTATTTTTCACGACAAAAAATATTTTATATATCTTGAAATAAATTTATTCTGGTCAGAAAGGTGGAAACGTCTAAAAACGATCACTTTCGACAAATACAAGCGTTTTTAGACATTTTCGTACTTCTCGGACTAAAACTGCATTTTTCACGACAAAAAATATTTTTTATCTCTGAAAATAAATTTATTAACGTCAGAGAGCTGGAAATGTCTAAAAACGTTCACTTTCAACGAATACGAGCGTTTTTAGACATTTTCGTACTTTTCGGAATAAAACTGTATTTTTCACGACAAAAAATATTTTGTATCTCTAAAAATAAATTTATTAACGTCAGAAAGATGGAAACGTCTTAAAACGATCACTTTCGACGAATACAAGCGTTTTTAGACATTTTGGTACTTCTCGGAATAAAACTGTATTTTTCACGACAAAAAATATTTTATATCTTTGAAAATAAATTTATTAACGTCAGAGAGCTGGAAATGTCTAAAAACGTTCACTTTCAACGAATACGAGCGTTTTTAGGCATTTTCGTACTTCTCCGAATAAAACTGTATTTTTCACGACAAAAAATATTTTATATCTCTGGAAATAAATTTATTCTGGTCAGAAAGCTGGAAACGTCTAAAAACGATCACTTTCGACAAATACAAGCGTTTTTAGACATTTTCGGACTTCTCGGACTAAACCTGCATTTTTCACAACAAAAAATATTTTTTATCTATGAAAATAAATTTATTAACGTCAGAGAGCTGGAAATATCAAAAAACGTTCACTTTCAACGAATACGAGCGTTTTTAGGCATTTTCGTACTTCTCGGAATAAAACTGTATTTTCACGACAAAAAATATTTTTTATCTCTGAAAATCAATTTATTCAGGTCAGAAAGCTGAAAACGTCTAAAAACGACCACTTTCGACGAATACAAGCGTTTTTAGACATTTTCGTACTTCTCGGACTAAAACTGCATTTTTCACGACAAAAAATATTTTTTATCTCTGAAAATCAATTTATTCAGGTCAGAAAGCTGAAAACGTCTAAAAACGACCACTTTCGACGAATACAAGCGTTTTTAGACATTTTCGTACTTCTCGGACTAAAACTGCATTTTTCACGACAAAAAATATTTTTTATCTCTGAAAATAAATTTATTAACGTCAGAGAGCTGGAAATGTCTAAAAACGTTCACTTTCAACGAATACGATTGTTTTTAGGCATTTTCGTACTTCTCCGAATAAAACTGTATTTTTCACGACAAAAAAATATTTTATATCTCTGGAAATAAATTTATTCTGGTCAGAAAGCTGGAAACGTCTAAAAACGATCACTTTCGACAAATACAAGCGTTTTTAGACATTTTCGTACTTCTCGGAATAAGACTGCATTTTTCACGACAAAAAATATTTTATATCTCTGAAAATAAATTTATTAACGTCAGAGAGCTGGAAATGTCTAAAAACGTTCACTTTCAACGAATACGAGCGTTTTTAGGCATTTTCGTACTTCTCTGAATAAAACTGTATTTTTCACGACAAAAGATATTTTATATCTCTGGAAATAAATTTATTCTGGTCAAAAGCTGGAAACGTCTAAAAACGATCACTTTCGACAAATACAAGCGTTTTTAGACATTTTCGTACTTCTCGGACTAAAACTGCATTTTTCACAACAAAAAATATTTTATATCTCTGAAAATAAATTTATTAACGTCAGAGAGCTGGAAATGTCTAAAAACGTTCACTTTCAACGAATACGAGCGTTTTTAGGCATTTTCGTACTTCTCGGAATGAAACTGTATTTTTCATGACAAAAAATATTTTTTATCTCTGAAAATCAATTTATTCAGGTCAGAAAGCTGGAAACGTCTAAAAACGTTCACTTTCAACGAATACGAGCGTTTTTAGGCATTTTCGTACTTCTCCGAATAAAACTGTATTTTTCACGACAAAAAATATTTTATATCTCTGGAAATAAATTTATTCTGGTCAGAAAGCTGGAAACGTCTAAAAACGATCACTTTCGACAAATACAAGCGTTCTTAGACATTTTCGTACTTCTCGGACTAAAACTGCATTTTTCACAACAAAAAATATTTTTTATCTCTGAAAATAAATTTATTAACGTCAGAGAGCTGGAAATATCTAAAAACGTCCACTTTCAACGAATACGAGCGTTTTTAGACATTTTCGTTCTTCTCGGAATAAAACTGTATTTTTAACGACAAAAAATATTTTTTATCTCTGAAAATAAATGTATTAACGTCAGAAAGCTGGAAATGGCTAAAAACGATCACTTTCGACAAATACAAGCGTTTTTAGACATTTTCGTACTTCTCGGACTAAAACTGCATTTTTCACGACAAAAAATATTTTTTATCTCTGAAAATAAATTTATTAACGTCAGAGAGCTGGAAATGTCTAAAAACGTTCACTTTCAACGAATACGAGCGTTTTTAGGCATTTTCGTACTTCTCGGAATAAAACTGTATTTTCACGACAAAAAATATTTTTTATCTCTGAAAATCAATTTATTCAGGTCAGAAAACTGGAAACGTCTAAAAACGATCACTTTCGACAAATACAAGCGTTTTTAGACATTTTCGGACTTCTCGGACTAAAACTGCATTTTTCACAACAAAAAATATTTTTATCTCTGAAAATAAATTTATTAACGTCAGAGAGCTGGAAATGTCTAAAAACGTTCACTTTCAACGAATACGAGCGTTTTTAGACATTTTCGTACTTCTCCGAATAAAACTGTATTTTTCACGACAAAAAATATTTTTTATCTCTGAAAATCAATTTATTCAGGTCAGAAAGCTGGAAACGTCTAAAAACGACCACTTTCGACGAATACGAGCGTTTTTAGGCATTTTCGTACTTCTCCAAATAAAACTGCATTTTTCACGACAAAAAATATTTTATATCTCTGGAAATAAATTTATTCTGGTCAGAAAGCTTGAAACGTCTAAAAACGATCACTTTCGACAAATACAAGCGTTTTTAGACATTTTCGTACTTCTCGGAATAAAACTGTATTTTTCACGACAAAAAATATTTTATATCTTTGAAAATAAATTTATTAACGTCAGAGAGCCGAAAATGTCTAAAAACGTTCACTTTCAACGAATACGAGCGTTTTTAGGCATTTTCGTACTTCTCCAAATAAAACTGTATTTTTCACGACAAAAAATATTTTATATATCTGGAAATAAAATTATTCTGGTCAGAAAGCTTGAAACGTCTAAAAACGATCACTTTCGACAAATACAAACGTTTTTAGACATTTTCGTACTTCTCGGAATAAAACTGTATTTTTCACGACAAAAAATATTTTATATCTCTGGAAATAAATTTATTTTGTTCAGAAAGCTGGAAATGTCTAAAAACGATCACTTTCGACAAATACAAGCGTTTTTAGACATTTTCGTACTTCTCGGACTAAAACTGCATTTTTCACGACAAAAAATATTTTTTATCTCTGAAAATCAATTTATTCAGGTCAGAAAGCTGGAAACGTCTAAAAACGACCACTTTCGACGAATACAAGCGTTTTTAGACATTTTCGTACTTCTCCGAATAAAACTGTATTTTTCACGACAAAAAATATTTTTTATCTCTGAAAATCAATTTAATCAGGTCAGAAAGCTGGAAACATCTAAAAACGACCACTTTCGACGAATACAAGCGTTTTTAGACATTTTCGTACTTCTCGGACTAAAACTGCATTTTTCACGACAAAAAATATTTTATATCTTTGAAAATAAATTTATTAACGTCAGAGAGCTGGAAATGTCTAAAAACGTTCACTTTCAACGAATACGAGCGTTTTTAGGCATTTTCGTACTTCTCCGAATAAAACTGTATTTTTCACGACAAAAAATATTTTATATCTCTGGAAATAAATTTATTCTGGTCAGAAAGCTGGAAACGTCTAAAAACGATCACTTTCGACAAATACAAGCGTTTTTAGACATTTTCGGACTTCTCGGACTAAACCTGCATTTTTCACAACAAAAAATATTTTTTATCTCTGAAAATAAATTTATTAACGTCAGAGAGCTGGAAATATCTAAAAACGTTCACTTTCAACGAATACGAGCGTTTTTAGGCATTTTCGTACTTCTCGGAATAAAACTGTATTTTCACGACAAAAAATATTTTTTATCTCTGAAAATCAATTTATTCAGGTCAGAAAGCTGGAAACGTCTAAAAACGACCACTTTCGACGAATACAAGCGTTTTTAGACATTTTCGTACTTCTCGGACTAAAACTGCTTTTTTCACGACAAAAAATATTTTTTATCTCTGAAAATAAATTTATTAACGTCAGAGAGCTGGAAATGTCTAAAAACGTTCACTTTCAACGAATACGAGCGTTTTTAGGCATTTTCGTACTTCTCGGAATAAAACTGTATTTTCACGACAAAAAATATTTTTTATCTCTGAAAATCAATTTATTCAGGTCAGAAAGCTGGAAACGTCTAAAAACGACCACTTTCGACGAATACAAGCGTTTTTAGACATTTTCGTACTTCCCGGACTAAAACTGCATTTTTCACGACAAAAAATATTTTATATCTTTGAAAATAAATTTATTAACGTCAGAGAGCTGGAAATCTCTAAAAACGTTCACTTTCAACGAATCCGAGCGTTTTTAGGCATTTTCGTACTTCTCCAAATAAAACTGTATTTTTCAGGACAAAAAATATTTTATATCTCTGGAAATAAATTTATTCTGGTCAGAAAGCTGGAAACGTCTAAAAACGATCACTTTCGACAAATACAAGCGTTTTTAGACATTTTCGTACTTCTCGAAATAAAACTGTATTTTTCACGACAAAAAAATTTTTATATCTCTGAAAATAAATTTATTAACGTCAGAGAGCTGGAAATGTCTAAAAACGTTCACGTTCAATGAATCCGAGCGTTTTTAGGCATTTTCGTACTTCTCCGAATAAAACTGTATTTTTCACGACAAAAAATATTTTATATCTCTGGAAATAAATTTATTCTGGTCAGAAAGCTGGAAACGTCTAACAACGATCACTTTCGACAAATACAAGCGTTTTTAGGCATTTTCGTACTTCTCGGAATAAAACTGTATTTTTCACGACAAAAAATATTTTATATCTTTGAAAATAAATTTATTAACGTCAGAGAGCCGAAAATGTCTAAAAACGTTCACTTTCAACGAATACGAGCGTTTTTAGGCATTTTCGTACTTCTCCAAATAAAACTGTATTTTTCACGACAAAAAATATTTTATATATCTGGAAATAAAATTATTCTGGTCAGAAAGCTTGAAACGTCTAAAAACGATCACTTTCGACAAATACAAACGTTTTTAGACATTTTCGTACTTCTCGGAATAAAACTGTATTTTTCACGACAAAAAATATTTTATATCTCTGGAAATAAATTTATTTTGTTCAGAAAGCTGGAAATGTCTAAAAACGATCACTTTCGACAAATACAAGCGTTTTTAGACATTTTCGTACTTCTCGGACTAAAACTGCATTTTTCACGACAAAAAATATTTTTTATCTCTGAAAATCAATTTATTCAGGTCAGAAAGCTGGAAACGTCTAAAAACGACCACTTTCGACGAATACAAGCGTTTTTAGACATTTTCGTACTTCTCCGAATAAAACTGTATTTTTCACGACAAAAAATATTTTTTATCTCTGAAAATCAATTTAATCAGGTCAGAAAGCTGGAAACATCTAAAAACGACCACTTTCGACGAATACAAGCGTTTTTAGACATTTTCGTACTTCTCGGACTAAAACTGCATTTTTCACGACAAAAAATATTTTTTATCTCTGAAAATAAATTTATTAACGTCAGAGAGCTGGAAATGTCTAAAAACGTTCACTTTCAACGAATACGAGCGTTTTTAGGCATTTTCGTACTTCTCGGAATAAAACTGTATTTTCACGACAAAAAATATTTTTTATCTCTGAAAATCAATTTATTCAGGTCAGAAAGCTGGAAACGTCTAAAAACGATCACTTTCGACAAATACAAGCGTTTTTAGACATTTTCGGACTTCTCGGACTAAAACTGCATTTTTCACAACAAAAAATATTTTTATCTCTGAAAATAAATTTATTAACGTCAGAGAGCTGGAAATGTCTAAAAACGTTCACTTTCAACGAATACGAGCGTTTTTAGACATTTTCGTACTTTTCGGAATAAAACTGTATTTTTCACGACATAAAATATTTTGTATCTCTAAAAATAAATTTATTAACGTCAGAAAGCTGGAAACGTCTTAAAACGATCACTTTCGACGAATACAAGCGTTTTTAGACATTTTGGTACTTCTCGGAATAAAACTGTATTTTTCACGACAAAAAATATTTTATATCTTTGAAAATAAATTTATTAACGTCAGAGAGCTGGAAATGTCTAAAAACGTTCACTTTCAACGAATACGAGCGTTTTTAGGCATTTTCGTACTTCTCTGAATAAAACTGTATTTTTCACGACAAAAGATATTTTATATCTCTGGAAATAAATTTATTCTGGTCAAAAGCTGGAAACGTCTAAAAACGATCACTTTCGACAAATACAAGCGTTTTTAGACATTTTCGTACTTCTCGGACTAAAACTGCATTTTTCACGACAAAAAATATTTTTTATCTCTGAAAATAAATTTATTAACGTCAGAGAGCTGGAAATGTCTAAAAACGTTCACTTTCAACGAATACGAGCGTTTTTAGACATTTTCGTACTTCTCGGAATAAGACTGCATTTGTCACGACAAAAAATATTTTATATCTCTGAAAATAAATTTATTAACGTCAGAGAGCTGGAAATGTCTAAAAACGTTCACTTTCAACGAATACGAGCGTTTTTAGACATTTTCGTACTTTTCGGAATAAAACTGTATTTTTCACGACATAAAATATTTTGTATCTCTAAAAATAAATTTATTAACGTCAGAAAGCTGGAAACGTCTTAAAACGATCACTTTCGACGAATACAAGCGTTTTTAGACATTTTCGTACTTCTCGGACTAAACCTGCATTTTTCACAACAAAAAATATTTTTTATCTCTGAAAATAAATTTATTAACGTCAGAGAGCTGGAAATATCTAAAAACGTTCACTTTCAACGAATACGAGCGTTTTTAGGCATTTTCGTACTTCTCGGAATAAAACTGTATTTTCACGACAAAAAATATTTTTTATCTCTGAAAATCAATTTATTCAGGTCAGAAAGCTGGAAACGTCTAAAAACGACCACTTTCGACGAATACAAGCGTTTTTAGACATTTTCGTACTTCTCGGACTAAAACTGCATTTTTCACGACAAAAAATATTTTTTATCTCTGAAAATAAATTTATTAACGTCAGAGAGCTGGAAATGTCTAAAAACGTTCACTTTCAACGAATACGAGCGTTTTTAGACATTTTCGTACTTCTCGGAATAAGACTGCATTTGTCACGACAAAAAATATTTTATATCTCTGAAAATAAATTTATTAACGTCAGAGAGCTGGAAATGTCTAAAAACGTTCACTTTCAACGAATACGAGCGTTTTTAGGCATTTTCGTACTTCTCTGAATAAAACTGTATTTTTCACGACAAAAGATATTTTATATCTCTGGAAATAAATTTATTCTGGTCAAAAGCTGGAAACGTCTAAAAACGATCACTTTCGACAAATACAAGCGTTTTTAGACATTTTCGTACTTCTCGGACTAAAACTGCATTTTTCACAACAAAAAATATTTTATATCTCTGAAAATAAATTTATTAACGTCAGAGAGCTGGAAATGTCTAAAAACGTTCACTTTCAACGAATACGAGCGTTTTTAGGCATTTTCGTACTTCTCGGAATGAAACTGTATTTTTCATGACAAAAAATATTTTTTATCTCTGAAAATCAATTTATTCAGGTCAGAAAGCTGGAAACGTCTAAAAACGTTCACTTTCAACGAATACGAGCGTTTTTAGGCATTTTCGTACTTCTCCGAATAAAACTGTATTTTTCACGACAAAAAATATTTTATATCTCTGGAAATAAATTTATTCTGGTCAGAAAGCTGGAAACGTCTAAAAACGATCACTTTCGACAAATACAAGCGTTCTTAGACATTTTCGTACTTCTCGGACTAAAACTGCATTTTTCACAATAAAAAATATTTTTTATCTCTGAAAATAAATTTATTAACGTCAGAGAGCTGGAAATATCTAAAAACGTCCACTTTCAACGAATACGAGCGTTTTTAGACATTTTCGTTCTTCTCGGAATAAAACTGTATTTTTAACGACAAAAAATATTTTTTATCTCTGAAAATAAATGTATTAACGTCAGAAAGCTGGAAATGGCTAAAAACGATCACTTTCGACAAATACAAGCGTTTTTAGACATTTTCGTACTTCTCGGACTAAAACTGCATTTTTCACGACAAAAAATATTTTTTATCTCTGAAAATAAATTTATTAACGTCAGAGAGCTGGAAATGTCTAAAAACGTTCACTTTCAACGAATACGAGCGTTTTTAGGCATTTTCGTACTTCTCGGAATAAAACTGTATTTTCACGACAAAAAATATTTTTTATCTCTGAAAATCAATTTATTCAGGTCAGAAAACTGGAAACGTCTAAAAACGATCACTTTCGACAAATACAAGCGTTTTTAGACATTTTGGGACTTCTCGGACTAAAACTGCATTTTTCACAACAAAAAATATTTTTATCTCTGAAAATAAATTTATTAACGTCAGAGAGCTGGAAATGTCTAAAAACGTTCACTTTCAACGAATACGAGCGTTTTTAGACATTTTCGTACTTCTCCGAATAAAACTGTATTTTTCACGACAAAAAATATTTTTTATCTCTGAAAATCAATTTATTCAGGTCAGAAAGCTGGAAACGTCTAAAAACGACCACTTTCGACGAATACAAGCGTTTTTAGACATTTTCGTACTTCTCCGAATAAAACTGTATTTTTCACGACAAAAAATATTTTTTATCTCTGAAAATCAATTTATTCAGGTCAGAAAGCTGGAAACGTCTAAAAACGACCACTTTCGACGAATACGAGCGTTTTTAGGCATTTTCGTACTTCTCCAAATAAAACTGCATTTTTCACGACAAAACATATTTTATATCTCTGGAAATAAATTTATTCTGTTCAGAAAGCTTGAAACGTCTAAAAACGATCACTTTCGACAAATACAAGCGTTTTTAGACATTTTCGTACTTCTCGGAATAAAACTGTATTTTTCACGACAAAAAATATTTTATATCTTTGAAAATAAATTTATTAACGTCAGAGAGCCGAAAATGACTAAAAACGTTCACTTTCAACGAATACGAGCGTTTTTAGGCATTTTCGTACTTCTCCAAATAAAACTGTATTTTTCACGACAAAAAATATTTTATATATCTGGAAATAAATTTATTCTGGTCAGAAAGCTTGAAACGTCTAAAAACGATCACTTTCGACAAATACAAACGTTTTTAGACATTTTCGTACTTCTCGGAATAAAACTGTATTTTTCACGACAAAAAATATTTTATATCTCTGGAAATAAATTTATTTTGTTCAGAAAGCTGGAAATGTCTAAAAACGATCACTTTCGACAAATACAAGCGTTTTTAGACATTTTCGTACTTCTCGGACTAAAACTGCATTTTTCACGACAAAAAATATTTTTTATCTCTGAAAATCAATTTATTCAGGTCAGAAAGCTGGCAACGTCTAAAAACGACCACTTTCGACGAATACAAGCGTTTTTAGACATTTTCGTACTTCTCGGACTAAAACTGCATTTTTCACGACAAAAAATATTTTATATCTTTGAAAATAAATTTATTAACGTCAGAGAGCTGGAAATGTCTAAAAACGTTCACTTTCAACGAATACGAGCGTTTTTAGGCATTTTCGTACTTGTCGGAATAAAACTGTATTTTTCACGACAAAAAATATTTTGTATCTCTAAAAATAAATTTATTAACGTCAGAAAGCTGGAAACGTCTAAAAACGACCACTTTCGACAAATACAAGCATTTTTAGACATTTTCGTACTTCTCGGAATAAAACTGCATTTTTCACGACAAAAAATATTTTATATCTCTGAAAATAAATTTATTAACGTCAGAGAGCTGGAAATGTCTAAAAACGTTCACTTTCAACGAATACAAGCGTTTTTAGACATTTTCGTACTTCTCGGACTAAAACTGCATTTTTCACAACAAAAAATATTTTTTATCTCTGAAAATAAATTTATTAACGTCAGAGAGCTGGAAACGTCTAAAAACGATCACTTTCGACAAATACAAGCGTTTTTAGACATTTTCGTACTTCTCGGAATAAAACTGCATTTTTCACGACAAAAAATATTTTATATCTCTGAAAATAAATTTATTAACGTCAGAGAGCTGGAAATGTCTAAAAACGTTCACTTTCAACGAATACGAGCGTTTTTAGGCATTTTCGTACTTCTCCGAATAAAACTGTATTTTTCACGACAAAAAATATTTTATATATCTTGAAATAAATTTATTCTGGTCAGAAAGGTGGAAACGTCTAAAAACGATCACTTTCGACAAATACAAGCGTTTTTAGACATTTTCGTACTTCTCGGACTAAAACTGCATTTTTCACGACAAAAAATATTTTTTATCTCTGAAAATAAATTTATTAACGTCAGAGAGCTGGAAATGTCTAAAAACGTTCACTTTCAACGAATACGAGCGTTTTTAGACATTTTCGTACTTTTCGGAATAAAACTGTATTTTTCACGACAAAAAATATTTCGTATCTCTAAAAATAAATTTATTAACGTCAGAAAGATGGAAACGTCTTAAAACGATCACTTTCGACGAATACAAGCGTTTTTAGACATTTTGGTACTTCTCGGAATAAAACTGTATTTTTCACGACAAAAAATATTTTATATCTTTGAAAATAAATTTATTAACGTCAGAGAGCTGGAAATGTCTAAAAACGTTCACTTTCAACGAATACGAGCGTTTTTAGGCATTTTCGTACTTCTCCGAATAAAACTGTATTTTTCACGACAAAAAATATTTTATATCCCTGGAAATAAATTTATTCTGGTCAGAAAGCTGGAAACGTCTAAAAACGATCACTTTCGACAAATACAAGCGTTTTTAGACATTTTCGGACTTCTCGGACTAAACCTGCATTTTTCACAACAAAAAATATTTTTTATCTATGAAAATAAATTTATTAACGTCAGAGAGCTGGAAATATCAAAAAACGTTCACTTTCAACGAATACGAGCGTTTTTAGGCATTTTCGTACTTCTCGGAATAAAACTGTATTTTCACGACAAAAAATATTTTTTATCTCTGAAAATCAATTTATTCAGGTCAGAAAGCTGAAAACGTCTAAAAACGACCACTTTCGACGAATACAAGCGTTTTTAGACATTTTCGTACTTCTCGGACTAAAACTGCATTTTTCACGACAAAAAATATTTTTTATCTCTGAAAATAAATTTATTAACGTCAGAGAGCTGGAAATGTCTAAAAACGTTCACTTTCAACGAATACGATTGTTTTTAGGCATTTTCGTACTTCTCCGAATAAAACTGTATTTTTCACGACAAAAAAATATTTTATATCTCTGGAAATAAATTTATTCTGGTCAGAAAGCTGGAAACGTCTAAAAACGATCACTTTCGACAAATACAAGCGTTTTTAGACATTTTCGTACTTCTCGGAATAAGACTGCATTTTTCACGACAAAAATTATTTTATATCTCTGAAAATAAATTTATTAACGTCAGAGAGCTGGAAATGTCTAAAAACGTTCACTTTCAACGAATACGAGCGTTTTTAGGCATTTTCGTACTTCTCTGAATAAAACTGTATTTTTCACGACAAAAGATATTTTATATCTCTGGAAATAAATTTATTCTGGTCAAAAGCTGGAAACGTCTAAAAACGATCACTTTCGACAAATACAAGCGTTTTTAGACATTTTCGTACTTCTCGGACTAAAACTGCATTTTTCACAACAACAAATATTTTATATCTCTGAAAATAAATTTATTAACGTCAGAGAGCTGGAAATGTCTAAAAACGTTCACTTTCAACGAATACGAGCGTTTTTAGGCATTTTCGTACTTCTCGGAATGAAACTGTATTTTTCATGACAAAAAATATTTTTTATCTCTGAAAATCAATTTATTCAGGTCAGAAAGCTGGAAACGTCTAAAAACGTTCACTTTCAACGAATACGAGCGTTTTTAGGCATTTTCGTACTTCTCCGAATAAAACTGTATTTTTCACGACAAAAAATATTTTATATCTCTGGAAATAAATTTATTCTGGTCAGAAAGCTGGAAACGTCTAAAAACGATCACTTTCGACAAATACAAGCGTTCTTAGACATTTTCGTACTTCTCGGACTAAAACTGCATTTTTCACAACAAAAAATATTTTTTATCTCTGAAAATAAATTTATTAACGTCAGAGAGCTGGAAATATCTAAAAACGTCCACTTTCAACGAATACGAGCGTTTTTAGACATTTTCGTTCTTCTCGGAATAAAACTGTATTTTTAACGACAAAAAATATTTTTTATCTCTGAAAATAAATGTATTAACGTCAGAAAGCTGGAAATGGCTAAAAACGATCACTTTCGACAAATACAAGCGTTTTTAGACATTTTCGTACTTCTCGGACTAAAACTGCATTTTTCACGACAAAAAATATTTTTTATCTCTGAAAATAAATTTATTAACGTCAGAGAGCTGGAAATGTCTAAAAACGTTCACTTTCAACGAATACGAGCGTTTTTAGGCATTTTCGTACTTCTCGGAATAAAACTGTATTTTCACGACAAAAAATATTTTTTATCTCTGAAAATCAATTTATTCAGGTCAGAAAACTGGAAACGTCTAAAAACGATCACTTTCGACAAATACAAGCGTTTTTAGACATTTTCGGACTTCTCGGACTAAAACTGCATTTTTCACAACAAAAAATATTTTTATCTCTGAAAATAAATTTATTAACGTCAGAGAGCTGGAAATGTCTAAAAACGTTCACTTTCAACGAATACGAGCGCTTTTAGACATTTTCGTACTTCTCCGAATAAAACTGTATTTTTCACGACAAAAAATATTTTTTATCTCTGAAAATCAATTTATTCAGGTCAGAAAGCTGGAAACGTCTAAAAACGACCACTTTCGACGAATACGAGCGTTTTTAGGCATTTTCGTACTTCTCCAAATAAAACTGCATTTTTCACGACAAAAAATATTTTATATCTCTGGAAATAAATTTATTCTGGTCAGAAAGCTTGAAACGTCTAAAAACGATCACTTTCGACAAATACAAGCGTTTTTAGACATTTTCGTACTTCTCGGAATAAAACTGTATTTTTCACGACAAAAAATATTTTATATCTTTGAAAATAAATTTATTAACGTCAGAGAGCCGAAAATGTCTAAAAACGTTCACTTTCAACGAATACGAGCGTTTTTAGGCATTTTCGTACTTCTCCAAATAAAACTGTATTTTTCACGACAAAAAATATTTTATATATCTGGAAATAAATTTATTCTGGTCAGAAAGCTTGAAACGTCTAAAAACGATCACTTTCGACAAATACAAACGTTTTTAGACATTTTCGTACTTCTCGGAATAAAACCGTATTTTTCACGACAAAAAATATTTTATATCTCTGGAAATAAATTTATTTTGTTCAGAAAGCTGGAAATGTCTAAAAACGATCACTTTCGACAAATACAAGCGTTTTTAGACATTTTCGTACTTCTCGGACTAAAACTGCATTTTTCACGACAAAAAATATTTTTTATCTCTGAAAATCAATTTATTCAGGTCAGAAAGCTGGAAACGTCTAAAAACGACCACTTTCGACGAATACAAGCGTTTTTAGACATTTTCGTACTTCTCGGACTAAAACTGCATTTTTCACGACAAAAAATATTTTTTATCTCTGAAAATCAATTTATTCAGGTCAGAAAGCTGGAAACGTCTAAAAACGACCACTTTCGACGAATACAAGCGTTTTTAGACATTTTCGTACTTCTCGGACTAAAACTGCATTTTTCACGACAAAAAATATTTTATATCTTTGAAAATAAATTTATTAACGTCAGAGAGCTGGAAACGTCTAAAAACGACCACTTTCGACAAATACAAGCATTTTTAGACATTTTCGTACTTCTCGGAATAAAACTGCATTTTTCACGACAAAAAATATTTTATATCTCTGAAAATAAATTTATTAACGTCAGAGAGCTGGAAATGTCTAAAAACGTTCACTTTCAACGAATACAAGCGTTTTTAGACATTTTCGTACTTCTCGGAATAAAACTGTATTTTTCACGACAAAAAATATTTTGTATCTCTAAAAATAAATTTATTAACGTCAGAAAGCTGGAAACGTCTAAAAACGACCACTTTCGACAAATACAAGCATTTTTAGACATTTTCGTACTTCTCGGAATAAAACTGCATTTTTCACGACAAAAAATATTTTATATCTCTGAAAATAAATTTATTAACGTCAGAGAGCTGGAAATGTCTAAAAACGTTCACTTTCAACGAATACAAGCGTTTTTAGACATTTTCGTACTTCTCGGACTAAAACTGCATTTTCACAACAAAAAATATTTTTTATCTCTGAAAATAAATTTATTAACGTCAGAGAGCTGGAAACGTCTAAAAACGATCACTTTCGACAAATACAAGCGTTTTTAGACATTTTCGTACTTCTCGGAATAAAACTGCATTTTTCACGACAAAAAATATTTTATATCTCTGAAAATAAATTTATTAACGTCAGAGAGCTGGAAACGTCTAAAAACGTTCACTTTCAACGAATACGAGCGTTTTTAGGCATTTTCGTACTTCTCCGAATAAAACTGTATTTTTCACGACAAAAAATATTTTATATATCTTGAAATAAATTTATTCTGGTCAGAAAGGTGGAAACGTCTAAAAACGATCACTTTCGACAAATACAAGCGTTTTTAGACATTTTCGTACTTCTCGGACTAAAACTGCATTTTTCACGACAAAAAATATTTTTTATCTCTGAAAATAAATTTATTAACGTCAGAGAGCTGGAAATGTCTAAAAACGTTCACTTTCAACGAATACGAGCGTTTTTAGACATTTTCGTACTTTTCGGAATAAAACTGTATTTTTCACGACAAAAAATATTTTGTATCTCTAAAAATAAATTTATTAACGTCAGAAAGATGGAAACGTCTTAAAACGATCACTTTCGACGAATACAAGCGTTTTTAGACATTTTGGTACTTCTCGGAATAAAACTGTATTTTTCACGACAAAAAATATTTTATATCTTTGAAAATAAATTTATTAACGTCAGAGAGCTGGAAATTTCTAAAAACGTTCACTTTCAACGAATACGAGCGTTTTTAGGCATTTTCGTACTTCTCCGAATAAAACTGTATTTTTCACGACAAAAAATATTTTATATCTCTGGAAATAAATTTATTCTGGTCAGAAAGCTGGAAACGTCTAAAAACGATCACTTTCGACAAATACAAGCGTTTTTAGACATTTTCGGACTTCTCGGACTAAACCTGCATTTTTCACAACAAAAAATATTTTTTATCTATGAAAATAAATTTATTAACGTCAGAGAGCTGGAAATATCAAAAAACGTTCACTTTCAACGAATACGAGCGTTTTTAGACATTTTCGTACTTCTCGGACTAAAACTGCATTTTTCACGACAAAAAATATTTTATATCTTTGAAAATAAATTTATTAACGTCAGAGAGCTGGAAATGTCTAAAAACGTTCACTTTCAACGAATACGAGCGTTTTTAGGCATTTTCGTACTTGTCGGAATAAAACTGTATTTTTCACGACAAAAAATATTTTGTATCTCTAAAAATAAATTTATTAACGTCAGAAAGCTGGAAACGTCTAAAAACGACCACTTTCGACAAATACAAGCATTTTTAGACATTTTCGTACTTCTCGGAATAAAACTGCATTTTTCACGACAAAAAATATTTTATATCTCTGAAAATAAATTTATTAACGTCAGAGAGCTGGAAATGTCTAAAAACGTTCACTTTCAACGAATACAAGCGTTTTTAGACATTTTCGTACTTCTCGGACTAAAACTGCATTTTCACAACAAAAAATATTTTTTATCTCTGAAAATAAATTTATTAACGTCAGAGAGCTGGAAACGTCTAAAAACGATCACTTTCGACAAATACAAGCGTTTTTAGACATTTTCGTACTTCTCGGAATAAAACTGCATTTTTCACGACAAAAAATATTTTATATCTCTGAAAATAAATTTATTAACGTCAGAGAGCTGGAAACGTCTAAAAACGTTCACTTTCAACGAATACGAGCGTTTTTAGGCATTTTCGTACTTCTCCGAATAAAACTGTATTTTTCACGACAAAAAATATTTTATATATCTTGAAATAAATTTATTCTGGTCAGAAAGGTGGAAACGTCTAAAAACGATCACTTTCGACAAATACAAGCGTTTTTAGACATTTTCGTACTTCTCGGACTAAAACTGCATTTTTAACGACAAAAAATATTTTTTATCTCTGAAAATAAATTTATTAACGTCAGAGAGATATATTTGTTAACGTGCTCCGCCAGAGGCACTACACGATAAACACAGCGACACGAGGTTTTCCCAAGTGGTCACCCATCCAAGTACTAACCGCGCTCGACGTTGCTTAACTTCGGTGTTCGATGGGAACCGGTGCTTTCAACGCCGATATGGTCGCTGCATATTAACGTCAGAGAGCTGGAAATGTCTAAAAACGTTCACTTTCAACGAATACGAGCGTTTTTAGACATTTTCGTACTTTTCGGAATAAAACTGTATTTTTCACGACAAAAAATATTTTGTATCTCTAAAAATAAATTTATTAACGTCAGAAAGATGGAAATGTCTTAAAACGATCACTTTCGACGAATACAAGCGTTTTTAGACATTTTGGTACTTCTCGGAATAAAACTGTATTTTTCACGACAAAAAATATTTTATATCTCTGGAAATAAATTTATTCTGGTCAGAAAGCTGGAGACGTCTAAAAACGATCACTTTCGACAAATACAAGCGTTTTTAGACATTTTCGGACTTCTCGGACTAAACCTGCATTTTTCACAACAAAAAATATTTTTTATCTATGAAAATAAATTTATTAACGTCAGAGAGCTGGAAATATCAAAAAACGTTCACTTTCAACGAATACGAGCGTTTTTAGGCATTTTCGTACTTCTCGGAATAAAACTGTATTTTCACGACAAAAAATATTTTTTATCTCTGAAAATCAATTTATTCAGGTCAGAAAGCTGAAAACGTCTAAAAACGACCACTTTCGACGAATACAAGCGTTTTTAGACATTTTCGTACTTCTCGGACTAAAGCTGCATTTTTCACGACAAAAAATATTTTTTATCTCTGAAAATAAATTTATTAACGTCAGAGAGCTGGAAATGTCTAAAAACGTTCACTTTCAACGAATACGAGCATTTTTAGACATTTTCGTACTTTTCGGAATAAAACTGTATTTTTCACGACAAAAAATATTTTGTATCTCTAAAAATAAATTTATTAGCGTCAGAAAGCTGGAAACGTCTTAAAACGATCACTTTCGACGAATACAAGCGTTTTTAGACATTTTGGTACTTCTCGGAATAAAACTGTATTTTTCACGACAAAAAATATTTTATATCTTTGAAAATAAATTTATTAACGTCAGAGAGCTGGAAATGTCTAAAAACGTTCACTTTCAACGAATACGAGCGTTTTTAGGCATTTTCGTACTTCTCCGAATAAAACTGTATTTTTCACGACAAACAATATTTTATATCTCTGGAAATAAATTTATTGTGGTCAGAAAGCTGGAAACGTCTAAAAACGATCACTTTCGACAAATACAAGCGTTTTTAGACATTTTCGTACTTCTCGGACTAAAACTGCATTTTTCACGACAAAAAATATTTTATATCTTTGAAAATAAATTTATTAACGTCAGAGAGCTGGAAATGTCTAAAAACGTTCACTTTCAACGAATACGAGCGTTTTTAGGCATTTTCGTACTTCTCGGAATAAAACTGTATTTTTCACGACAAAAAATATTTTTTATCTCTGAAAATCAATTTATTCAGGTTAGAAAGCTGGAAACGTCTAAAAACGATCACTTTCGACGAATACAAGCGTTTTTAGACATTTTCGTACTTCTCGGACTAAAACTGCATTTTTCACGACAAAAAATATTTTTTATCTCTGAAAATAAATTTATTAACGTCAGAGAGCTGGAAATGTCTAAAAACGTTCACCTTCAACGAATACGAGCGTTTTTAGACATTTTCGTACTTTTCGGAATAAAACTGTATTTTTCACGACAAAAAATATTTTGTATCTCTAAAAATAAATTTATTAACGTCAGAAAGCTGGAAACGTCTTAAAACGATCACTTTCGACGAATACAAGCGTTTTTAGACATTTTGGTACTTCTCGGAATAAAACTGTATTTTTCACGACAAAAAATATTTTATATCTTTGAAAATAAATTTATTAACGTCAGAGAGCTGGAAATGTCTAAAAACGTTCACTTTCAACGAATACGAGCGTTTTTAGGCATTTTCGTACTTCTCCGAATAAAACTGTATTTTTCAAGACAAAAAATATTTTGTATCTCTAAAAATAAATTTATTAACGTCAGAAAGCTGGAAACGTCTTAAAACGATCACTTTCGACGAATACAAGCGTTTTTAGATATTTTGGTACTTCTCGGAATAAAACTGCATTTTTCACAACAAAAAATATTTTATATCTCTGAAAATAAATTTATTAACGTCAGAGAGCTGGAAATGTCTAAAAACGTTCACTTTCAACGAATACGAGCGTTTTTAGGCATTTTCGTACTTCTCGGAATAAAACTGTATTTTCACGACAAAAAATATTTTTTATCTCTGAAAATCAATTTATTCAGGTCAGAAAGCTGGAAACGTCTAAAAACGACCACTTTCGACGAATACAAGCGTTTTTAGACATTTTCGTACTTCTCGGACTAAAACTGCATTTTTCACGACAAAAAATATTTTTTATCTCTGAAAATAAATTTATTAACGGCAGAGAGCTGGAAATGTCTAAAAACGTTCACTTTCAACGAATACGAGCGTTTTTAGACATTTTCGTACTTCTCGGAATAAGACTGCATTTGTCACGACAAAAAATATTTTATATCTCTGAAAATAAATTTATTAACGTCAGAGAGCTGGAAATGTCTAAAAACGTTCACTTTCAACGAATACGAGCGTTTTTAGGCATTTTCGTACTTCTCTGAATAAAACTGTATTTTTCACGACAAAAGATATTTTATATCTCTGGAAATAAATTTATTCTGGTCAAAAGCTGGAAACGTCTAAAAACGATCACTTTCGACAAATACAAGCGTTTTTAGACATTTTCGTACTTCTCGGACTAAAACTGCATTTTTCACAACAAAAAATATTTTATATCTCTGAAAATAAATTTATTAACGTCAGAGAGCTGGAAATGTCTAAAAACGTTCACTTTCAACGAATACGAGCGTTTTTAGGCATTTTCGTACTTCTCGGAATGAAACTGTATTTTTCATGACAAAAAATATTTTTTATCTCTGAAAATCAATTTATTCAGGTCAGAAAGCTGGAAACGTCTAAAAACGTTCACTTTCAACGAATACGAGCGTTTTTAGGCATTTTCGTACTTCTCCGAATAAAACTGTATTTTTCACGACAAAAAATATTTTATATCTCTGGAAATAAATTTATTCTGGTCAGAAAGCTGGAAACGTCTAAAAACGATCACTTTCGACAAATACAAGCGTTCTTAGACATTTTCGTACTTCTCGGACTAAAACTGCATTTTTCACAATAAAAAATATTTTTTATCTCTGAAAATAAATTTATTAACGTCAGAGAGCTGGAAATATCTAAAAACGTCCACTTTCAACGAATACGAGCGTTTTTAGACATTTTCGTTCTTCTCGGAATAAAACTGTATTTTTAACGACAAAAAATATTTTTTATCTCTGAAAATAAATGTATTAACGTCAGAAAGCTGGAAATGGCTAAAAACGATCACTTTCGACAAATACAAGCGTTTTTAGACATTTTCGTACTTCTCGGACTAAAACTGCATTTTTCACGACAAAAAATATTTTTTATCTCTGAAAATAAATTTATTAACGTCAGAGAGCTGGAAATGTCTAAAAACGTTCACTTTCAACGAATACGAGCGTTTTTAGGCATTTTCGTACTTCTCGGAATAAAACTGTATTTTCACGACAAAAAATATTTTTTATCTCTGAAAATCAATTTATTCAGGTCAGAAAACTGGAAACGTCTAAAAACGATCACTTTCGACAAATACAAGCGTTTTTAGACATTTTGGGACTTCTCGGACTAAAACTGCATTTTTCACAACAAAAAATATTTTTATCTCTGAAAATAAATTTATTAACGTCAGAGAGCTGGAAATGTCTAAAAACGTTCACTTTCAACGAATACGAGCGTTTTTAGACATTTTCGTACTTCTCCGAATAAAACTGTATTTTTCACGACAAAAAATATTTTTTATCTCTGAAAATCAATTTATTCAGGTCAGAAAGCTGGAAACGTCTAA
This sequence comes from Leptodirus hochenwartii, assembly GCA_947310635.1. Lineage (NCBI taxonomy): Eukaryota > Metazoa > Arthropoda > Insecta > Coleoptera > Leiodidae > Leptodirus > Leptodirus hochenwartii. The sequence goes on from OX371188.1 coordinate 9,298,759, forward strand.
AAACGACCACTTTCGACGAATACAAGCGTTTTTAGACATTTTCGTACTTCTCCGAATAAAACTGTATTTTTCACGACAAAAAATATTTTTTATCTCTGAAAATCAATTTATTCAGGTCAGAAAGCTGGAAACGTCTAAAAACGACCACTTTCGACGAATACGAGCGTTTTTAGGCATTTTCGTACTTCTCCAAATAAAACTGCATTTTTCACGACAAAAAATATTTTATATCTCTGGAAATAAATTTATTCTGTTCAGAAAGCTTGAAACGTCTAAAAACGATCACTTTCGACAAATACAAGCGTTTTTAGACATTTTCGTACTTCTCGGAATAAAACTGTATTTTTCACGACAAAAAATATTTTATATCTTTGAAAATAAATTTATTAACGTCAGAGAGCCGAAAATGACTAAAAACGTTCACTTTCAACGAATACGAGCGTTTTTAGGCATTTTCGTACTTCTCCAAATAAAACTGTATTTTTCACGACAAAAAATATTTTATATATCTGGAAATAAATTTATTCTGGTCAGAAAGCTTGAAACGTCTAAAAACGATCACTTTCGACAAATACAAACGTTTTTAGACATTTTCGTACTTCTCGGAATAAAACTGTATTTTTCACGACAAAAAATATTTTATATCTCTGGAAATAAATTTATTTTGTTCAGAAAGCTGGAAATGTCTAAAAACGATCACTTTCGACAAATACAAGCGTTTTTAGACATTTTCGTACTTCTCGGACTAAAACTGCATTTTTCACGACAAAAAATATTTTTTATCTCTGAAAATCAATTTATTCAGGTCAGAAAGCTGGCAACGTCTAAAAACGACCACTTTCGACGAATACAAGCGTTTTTAGACATTTTCGTACTTCTCGGACTAAAACTGCATTTTTCACGACAAAAAATATTTTATATCTTTGAAAATAAATTTATTAACGTCAGAGAGCTGGAAATGTCTAAAAACGTTCACTTTCAACGAATACGAGCGTTTTTAGGCATTTTCGTACTTGTCGGAATAAAACTGTATTTTTCACGACAAAAAATATTTTGTATCTCTAAAAATAAATTTATTAACGTCAGAAAGCTGGAAACGTCTAAAAACGACCACTTTCGACAAATACAAGCATTTTTAGACATTTTCGTACTTCTCGGAATAAAACTGCATTTTTCACGACAAAAAATATTTTATATCTCTGAAAATAAATTTATTAACGTCAGAGAGCTGGAAATGTCTAAAAACGTTCACTTTCAACGAATACAAGCGTTTTTAGACATTTTCGTACTTCTCGGACTAAAACTGCATTTTTCACAACAAAAAATATTTTTTATCTCTGAAAATAAATTTATTAACGTCAGAGAGCTGGAAACGTCTAAAAACGATCACTTTCGACAAATACAAGCGTTTTTAGACATTTTCGTACTTCTCGGAATAAAACTGCATTTTTCACGACAAAAAATATTTTATATCTCTGAAAATAAATTTATTAACGTCAGAGAGCTGGAAATGTCTAAAAACGTTCACTTTCAACGAATACGAGCGTTTTTAGGCATTTTCGTACTTCTCCGAATAAAACTGTATTTTTCACGACAAAAAATATTTTATATATCTTGAAATAAATTTATTCTGGTCAGAAAGGTGGAAACGTCTAAAAACGATCACTTTCGACAAATACAAGCGTTTTTAGACATTTTCGTACTTCTCGGACTAAAACTGCATTTTTCACGACAAAAAATATTTTTTATCTCTGAAAATAAATTTATTAACGTCAGAGAGCTGGAAATGTCTAAAAACGTTCACTTTCAACGAATACGAGCGTTTTTAGACATTTTCGTACTTTTCGGAATAAAACTGTATTTTTCACGACAAAAAATATTTCGTATCTCTAAAAATAAATTTATTAACGTCAGAAAGATGGAAACGTCTTAAAACGATCACTTTCGACGAATACAAGCGTTTTTAGACATTTTGGTACTTCTCGGAATAAAACTGTATTTTTCACGACAAAAAATATTTTATATCTTTGAAAATAAATTTATTAACGTCAGAGAGCTGGAAATGTCTAAAAACGTTCACTTTCAACGAATACGAGCGTTTTTAGGCATTTTCGTACTTCTCCGAATAAAGCTGTATTTTTCACGACAAAAAATATTTTATATCCCTGGAAATAAATTTATTCTGGTCAGAAAGCTGGAAACGTCTAAAAACGATCACTTTCGACAAATACAAGCGTTTTTAGACATTTTCGGACTTCTCGGACTAAACCTGCATTTTTCACAACAAAAAATATTTTTTATCTATGAAAATAAATTTATTAACGTCAGAGAGCTGGAAATATCAAAAAACGTTCACTTTCAACGAATACGAGCGTTTTTAGGCATTTTCGTACTTCTCGGAATAAAACTGTATTTTCACGACAAAAAATATTTTTTATCTCTGAAAATCAATTTATTCAGGTCAGAAAGCTGAAAACGTCTAAAAACGACCACTTTCGACGAATACAAGCGTTTTTAGACATTTTCGTACTTCTCGGACTAAAACTGCATTTTTCACGACAAAAAATATTTTTTATCTCTGAAAATAAATTTATTAACGTCAGAGAGCTGGAAATGTCTAAAAACGTTCACTTTCAACGAATACGATTGTTTTTAGGCATTTTCGTACTTCTCCGAATAAAACTGTATTTTTCACGACAAAAAAATATTTTATATCTCTGGAAATAAATTTATTCTGGTCAGAAAGCTGGAAACGTCTAAAAACGATCACTTTCGACAAATACAAGCGTTTTTAGACATTTTCGTACTTCTCGGAATAAGACTGCATTTTTCACGACAAAAATTATTTTATATCTCTGAAAATAAATTTATTAACGTCAGAGAGCTGGAAATGTCTAAAAACGTTCACTTTCAACGAATACGAGCGTTTTTAGGCATTTTCGTACTTCTCTGAATAAAACTGTATTTTTCACGACAAAAGATATTTTATATCTCTGGAAATAAATTTATTCTGGTCAAAAGCTGGAAACGTCTAAAAACGATCACTTTCGACAAATACAAGCGTTTTTAGACATTTTCGTACTTCTCGGACTAAAACTGCATTTTTCACAACAACAAATATTTTATATCTCTGAAAATAAATTTATTAACGTCAGAGAGCTGGAAATGTCTAAAAACGTTCACTTTCAACGAATACGAGCGTTTTTAGGCATTTTCGTACTTCTCGGAATGAAACTGTATTTTTCATGACAAAAAATATTTTTTATCTCTGAAAATCAATTTATTCAGGTCAGAAAGCTGGAAACGTCTAAAAACGTTCACTTTCAACGAATACGAGCGTTTTTAGGCATTTTCGTACTTCTCCGAATAAAACTGTATTTTTCACGACAAAAAATATTTTATATCTCTGGAAATAAATTTATTCTGGTCAGAAAGCTGGAAACGTCTAAAAACGATCACTTTCGACAAATACAAGCGTTCTTAGACATTTTCGTACTTCTCGGACTAAAACTGCATTTTTCACAACAAAAAATATTTTTTATCTCTGAAAATAAATTTATTAACGTCAGAGAGCTGGAAATATCTAAAAACGTCCACTTTCAACGAATACGAGCGTTTTTAGACATTTTCGTTCTTCTCGGAATAAAACTGTATTTTTAACGACAAAAAATATTTTTTATCTCTGAAAATAAATGTATTAACGTCAGAAAGCTGGAAATGGCTAAAAACGATCACTTTCGACAAATACAAGCGTTTTTAGACATTTTCGTACTTCTCGGACTAAAACTGCATTTTTCACGACAAAAAATATTTTTTATCTCTGAAAATAAATTTATTAACGTCAGAGAGCTGGAAATGTCTAAAAACGTTCACTTTCAACGAATACGAGCGTTTTTAGGCATTTTCGTACTTCTCGGAATAAAACTGTATTTTCACGACAAAAAATATTTTTTATCTCTGAAAATCAATTTATTCAGGTCAGAAAACTGGAAACGTCTAAAAACGATCACTTTCGACAAATACAAGCGTTTTTAGACATTTTCGGACTTCTCGGACTAAAACTGCATTTTTCACAACAAAAAATATTTTTATCTCTGAAAATAAATTTATTAACGTCAGAGAGCTGGAAATGTCTAAAAACGTTCACTTTCAACGAATACGAGCGCTTTTAGACATTTTCGTACTTCTCCGAATAAAACTGTATTTTTCACGACAAAAAATATTTTTTATCTCTGAAAATCAATTTATTCAGGTCAGAAAGCTGGAAACGTCTAAAAACGACCACTTTCGACGAATACGAGCGTTTTTAGGCATTTTCGTACTTCTCCAAATAAAACTGCATTTTTCACGACAAAAAATATTTTATATCTCTGGAAATAAATTTATTCTGGTCAGAAAGCTTGAAACGTCTAAAAACGATCACTTTCGACAAATACAAGCGTTTTTAGACATTTTCGTACTTCTCGGAATAAAACTGTATTTTTCACGACAAAAAATATTTTATATCTTTGAAAATAAATTTATTAACGTCAGAGAGCCGAAAATGTCTAAAAACGTTCACTTTCAACGAATACGAGCGTTTTTAGGCATTTTCGTACTTCTCCAAATAAAACTGTATTTTTCACGACAAAAAATATTTTATATATCTGGAAATAAATTTATTCTGGTCAGAAAGCTTGAAACGTCTAAAAACGATCACTTTCGACAAATACAAACGTTTTTAGACATTTTCGTACTTCTCGGAATAAAACCGTATTTTTCACGACAAAAAATATTTTATATCTCTGGAAATAAATTTATTTTGTTCAGAAAGCTGGAAATGTCTAAAAACGATCACTTTCGACAAATACAAGCGTTTTTAGACATTTTCGTACTTCTCGGACTAAAACTGCATTTTTCACGACAAAAAATATTTTTTATCTCTGAAAATCAATTTATTCAGGTCAGAAAGCTGGAAACGTCTAAAAACGACCACTTTCGACGAATACAAGCGTTTTTAGACATTTTCGTACTTCTCGGACTAAAACTGCATTTTTCACGACAAAAAATATTTTTTATCTCTGAAAATCAATTTATTCAGGTCAGAAAGCTGGAAACGTCTAAAAACGACCACTTTCGACGAATACAAGCGTTTTTAGACATTTTCGTACTTCTCGGACTAAAACTGCATTTTTCACGACAAAAAATATTTTATATCTTTGAAAATAAATTTATTAACGTCAGAGAGCTGGAAATGTCTAAAAACGTTCACTTTCAACGAATACGAGCGTTTTTAGGCATTTTCGTACTTGTCGGAATAAAACTGTATTTTTCACGACAAAAAATATTTTGTATCTCTAAAAATAAATTTATTAACGTCAGAAAGCTGGAAACGTCTAAAAACGACCACTTTCGACAAATACAAGCATTTTTAGACATTTTCGTACTTCTCGGAATAAAACTGCATTTTTCACGACAAAAAATATTTTATATCTCTGAAAATAAATTTATTAACGTCAGAGAGCTGGAAATGTCTAAAAACGTTCACTTTCAACGAATACAAGCGTTTTTAGACATTTTCGTACTTCTCGGACTAAAACTGCATTTTCACAACAAAAAATATTTTTTATCTCTGAAAATAAATTTATTAACGTCAGAGAGCTGGAAACGTCTAAAAACGATCACTTTCGACAAATACAAGCGTTTTTAGACATTTTCGTACTTCTCGGAATAAAACTGCATTTTTCACGACAAAAAATATTTTATATCTCTGAAAATAAATTTATTAACGTCAGAGAGCTGGAAACGTCTAAAAATGTTCACTTTCAACGAATACGAGCGTTTTTAGGCATTTTCGTACTTCTCCGAATAAAACTGTATTTTTCACGACAAAAAATATTTTATATCTTTGAAAATAAATTTATTAACGTCAGAGAGCTGGAAATGTCTAAAAACGTTCACTTTCAACGAATACGAGCGTTTTTAGGCATTTTCGTACTTCTCCGAATAAAACTGTATTTTTCACGACAAACAATATTTTATATCTCTGGAAATAAATTTATTGTGGTCAGAAAGCTGGAAACGTCTAAAAACGATCACTTTCGACAAATACAAGCGTTTTTAGACATTTTCGTACTTCTCGGACTAAAACTGCATTTTTCACGACAAAAAATATTTTATATCTTTGAAAATAAATTTATTAACGTCAGAGAGCTGGAAATGTCTAAAAACGTTCACTTTCAACGAATACGAGCGTTTTTAGGCATTTTCGTACTTCTCGGAATAAAACTGTATTTTTCACGACAAAAAATATTTTTTATCTCTGAAAATCAATTTATTCAGGTTAGAAAGCTGGAAACGTCTAAAAACGATCACTTTCGACGAATACAAGCGTTTTTAGACATTTTCGTACTTCTCGGACTAAAACTGCATTTTTCACGACAAAAAATATTTTTTATCTCTGAAAATAAATTTATTAACGTCAGAGAGCTGGAAATGTCTAAAAACGTTCACCTTCAACGAATACGAGCGTTTTTAGACATTTTCGTACTTTTCGGAATAAAACTGTATTTTTCACGACAAAAAATATTTTGTATCTCTAAAAATAAATTTATTAACGTCAGAAAGCTGGAAACGTCTTAAAACGATCACTTTCGACGAATACAAGCGTTTTTAGACATTTTGGTACTTCTCGGAATAAAACTGTATTTTTCACGACAAAAAATATTTTATATCTTTGAAAATAAATTTATTAACGTCAGAGAGCTGGAAATGTCTAAAAACGTTCACTTTCAACGAATACGAGCGTTTTTAGGCATTTTCGTACTTCTCCGAATAAAACTGTATTTTTCAAGACAAAAAATATTTTGTATCTCTAAAAATAAATTTATTAACGTCAGAAAGCTGGAAACGTCTTAAAACGATCACTTTCGACGAATACAAGCGTTTTTAGATATTTTGGTACTTCTCGGAATAAAACTGCATTTTTCACAACAAAAAATATTTTATATCTCTGAAAATAAATTTATTAACGTCAGAGAGCTGGAAATGTCTAAAAACGTTCACTTTCAACGAATACGAGCGTTTTTAGGCATTTTCGTACTTCTCGGAATAAAACTGTATTTTCACGACAAAAAATATTTTTTATCTCTGAAAATCAATTTATTCAGGTCAGAAAGCTGGAAACGTCTAAAAACGACCACTTTCGACGAATACAAGCGTTTTTAGACATTTTCGTACTTCTCGGACTAAAACTGCATTTTTCACGACAAAAAATATTTTTTATCTCTGAAAATAAATTTATTAACGGCAGAGAGCTGGAAATGTCTAAAAACGTTCACTTTCAACGAATACGAGCGTTTTTAGACATTTTCGTACTTCTCGGAATAAGACTGCATTTGTCACGACAAAAAATATTTTATATCTCTGAAAATAAATTTATTAACGTCAGAGAGCTGGAAATGTCTAAAAACGTTCACTTTCAACGAATACGAGCGTTTTTAGGCATTTTCGTACTTCTCTGAATAAAACTGTATTTTTCACGACAAAAGATATTTTATATCTCTGGAAATAAATTTATTCTGGTCAAAAGCTGGAAACGTCTAAAAACGATCACTTTCGACAAATACAAGCGTTTTTAGACATTTTCGTACTTCTCGGACTAAAACTGCATTTTTCACAACAAAAAATATTTTATATCTCTGAAAATAAATTTATTAACGTCAGAGAGCTGGAAATGTCTAAAAACGTTCACTTTCAACGAATACGAGCGTTTTTAGGCATTTTCGTACTTCTCGGAATGAAACTGTATTTTTCATGACAAAAAATATTTTTTATCTCTGAAAATCAATTTATTCAGGTCAGAAAGCTGGAAACGTCTAAAAACGTTCACTTTCAACGAATACGAGCGTTTTTAGGCATTTTCGTACTTCTCCGAATAAAACTGTATTTTTCACGACAAAAAATATTTTATATCTCTGGAAATAAATTTATTCTGGTCAGAAAGCTGGAAACGTCTAAAAACGATCACTTTCGACAAATACAAGCGTTCTTAGACATTTTCGTACTTCTCGGACTAAAACTGCATTTTTCACAATAAAAAATATTTTTTATCTCTGAAAATAAATTTATTAACGTCAGAGAGCTGGAAATATCTAAAAACGTCCACTTTCAACGAATACGAGCGTTTTTAGACATTTTCGTTCTTCTCGGAATAAAACTGTATTTTTAACGACAAAAAATATTTTTTATCTCTGAAAATAAATGTATTAACGTCAGAAAGCTGGAAATGGCTAAAAACGATCACTTTCGACAAATACAAGCGTTTTTAGACATTTTCGTACTTCTCGGACTAAAACTGCATTTTTCACGACAAAAAATATTTTTTATCTCTGAAAATAAATTTATTAACGTCAGAGAGCTGGAAATGTCTAAAAACGTTCACTTTCAACGAATACGAGCGTTTTTAGGCATTTTCGTACTTCTCGGAATAAAACTGTATTTTCACGACAAAAAATATTTTTTATCTCTGAAAATCAATTTATTCAGGTCAGAAAACTGGAAACGTCTAAAAACGATCACTTTCGACAAATACAAGCGTTTTTAGACATTTTGGGACTTCTCGGACTAAAACTGCATTTTTCACAACAAAAAATATTTTTATCTCTGAAAATAAATTTATTAACGTCAGAGAGCTGGAAATGTCTAAAAACGTTCACTTTCAACGAATACGAGCGTTTTTAGACATTTTCGTACTTCTCCGAATAAAACTGTATTTTTCACGACAAAAAATATTTTTTATCTCTGAAAATCAATTTATTCAGGTCAGAAAGCTGGAAACGTCTAAAAACGACCACTTTCGACGAATACAAGCGTTTTTAGACATTTTCGTACTTCTCCGAATAAAACTGTATTTTTCACGACAAAAAATATTTTTTATCTCTGAAAATCAATTTATTCAGGTCAGAAAGCTGGAAACGTCTAAAAACGACCACTTTCGACGAATACGAGCGTTTTTAGGCATTTTCGTACTTCTCCAAATAAAACTGCATTTTTCACGACAAAAAATATTTTATATCTCTGGAAATAAATTTATTCTGTTCAGAAAGCTTGAAACGTCTAAAAACGATCACTTTCGACAAATACAAGCGTTTTTAGACATTTTCGTACTTCTCGGAATAAAACTGTATTTTTCACGACAAAAAATATTTTATATCTTTGAAAATAAATTTATTAACGTCAGAGAGCCGAAAATGACTAAAAACGTTCACTTTCAACGAATACGAGCGTTTTTAGGCATTTTCGTACTTCTCCAAATAAAACTGTATTTTTCACGACAAAAAATATTTTATATATCTGGAAATAAATTTATTCTGGTCAGAAAGCTTGAAACGTCTAAAAACGATCACTTTCGACAAATACAAACGTTTTTAGACATTTTCGTACTTCTCGGAATAAAACTGTATTTTTCACGACAAAAAATATTTTATATCTCTGGAAATAAATTTATTTTGTTCAGAAAGCTGGAAATGTCTAAAAACGATCACTTTCGACAAATACAAGCGTTTTTAGACATTTTCGTACTTCTCGGACTAAAACTGCATTTTTCACGACAAAAAATATTTTTTATCTCTGAAAATCAATTTATTCAGGTCAGAAAGCTGGCAACGTCTAAAAACGACCACTTTCGACGAATACAAGCGTTTTTAGACATTTTCGTACTTCTCGGACTAAAACTGCATTTTTCACGACAAAAAATATTTTATATCTTTGAAAATAAATTTATTAACGTCAGAGAGCTGGAAATGTCTAAAAACGTTCACTTTCAACGAATACGAGCGTTTTTAGGCATTTTCGTACTTGTCGGAATAAAACTGTATTTTTCACGACAAAAAATATTTTGTATCTCTAAAAATAAATTTATTAACGTCAGAAAGCTGGAAACGTCTAAAAACGACCACTTTCGACAAATACAAGCATTTTTAGACATTTTCGTACTTCTCGGAATAAAACTGCATTTTTCACGACAAAAAATATTTTATATCTCTGAAAATAAATTTATTAACGTCAGAGAGCTGGAAATGTCTAAAAACGTTCACTTTCAACGAATACAAGCGTTTTTAGACATTTTCGTACTTCTCGGACTAAAACTGCATTTTTCACAACAAAAAATATTTTTTATCTCTGAAAATAAATTTATTAACGTCAGAGAGCTGGAAACGTCTAAAAACGATCACTTTCGACAAATACAAGCGTTTTTAGACATTTTCGTACTTCTCGGAATAAAACTGCATTTTTCACGACAAAAAATATTTTATATCTCTGAAAATAAATTTATTAACGTCAGAGAGCTGGAAATGTCTAAAAACGTTCACTTTCAACGAATACGAGCGTTTTTAGGCATTTTCGTACTTCTCCGAATAAAACTGTATTTTTCACGACAAAAAATATTTTATATATCTTGAAATAAATTTATTCTGGTCAGAAAGGTGGAAACGTCTAAAAACGATCACTTTCGACAAATACAAGCGTTTTTAGACATTTTCGTACTTCTCGGACTAAAACTGCATTTTTCACGACAAAAAATATTTTTTATCTCTGAAAATAAATTTATTAACGTCAGAGAGCTGGAAATGTCTAAAAACGTTCACTTTCAACGAATACGAGCGTTTTTAGACATTTTCGTACTTTTCGGAATAAAACTGTATTTTTCACGACAAAAAATATTTCGTATCTCTAAAAATAAATTTATTAACGTCAGAAAGATGGAAACGTCTTAAAACGATCACTTTCGACGAATACAAGCGTTTTTAGACATTTTGGTACTTCTCGGAATAAAACTGTATTTTTCACGACAAAAAATATTTTATATCTTTGAAAATAAATTTATTAACGTCAGAGAGCTGGAAATGTCTAAAAACGTTCACTTTCAACGAATACGAGCGTTTTTAGGCATTTTCGTACTTCTCCGAATAAAGCTGTATTTTTCACGACAAAAAATATTTTATATCCCTGGAAATAAATTTATTCTGGTCAGAAAGCTGGAAACGTCTAAAAACGATCACTTTCGACAAATACAAGCGTTTTTAGACATTTTCGGACTTCTCGGACTAAACCTGCATTTTTCACAACAAAAAATATTTTTTATCTATGAAAATAAATTTATTAACGTCAGAGAGCTGGAAATATCAAAAAACGTTCACTTTCAACGAATACGAGCGTTTTTAGGCATTTTCGTACTTCTCGGAATAAAACTGTATTTTCACGACAAAAAATATTTTTTATCTCTGAAAATCAATTTATTCAGGTCAGAAAGCTGAAAACGTCTAAAAACGACCACTTTCGACGAATACAAGCGTTTTTAGACATTTTCGTACTTCTCGGACTAAAACTGCATTTTTCACGACAAAAAATATTTTTTATCTCTGAAAATAAATTTATTAACGTCAGAGAGCTGGAAATGTCTAAAAACGTTCACTTTCAACGAATACGATTGTTTTTAGGCATTTTCGTACTTCTCCGAATAAAACTGTATTTTTCACGACAAAAAAATATTTTATATCTCTGGAAATAAATTTATTCTGGTCAGAAAGCTGGAAACGTCTAAAAACGATCACTTTCGACAAATACAAGCGTTTTTAGACATTTTCGTACTTCTCGGAATAAGACTGCATTTTTCACGACAAAAATTATTTTATATCTCTGAAAATAAATTTATTAACGTCAGAGAGCTGGAAATGTCTAAAAACGTTCACTTTCAACGAATACGAGCGTTTTTAGGCATTTTCGTACTTCTCTGAATAAAACTGTATTTTTCACGACAAAAGATATTTTATATCTCTGGAAATAAATTTATTCTGGTCAAAAGCTGGAAACGTCTAAAAACGATCACTTTCGACAAATACAAGCGTTTTTAGACATTTTCGTACTTCTCGGACTAAAACTGCATTTTTCACAACAACAAATATTTTATATCTCTGAAAATAAATTTATTAACGTCAGAGAGCTGGAAATGTCTAAAAACGTTCACTTTCAACGAATACGAGCGTTTTTAGGCATTTTCGTACTTCTCGGAATGAAACTGTATTTTTCATGACAAAAAATATTTTTTATCTCTGAAAATCAATTTATTCAGGTCAGAAAGCTGGAAACGTCTAAAAACGTTCACTTTCAACGAATACGAGCGTTTTTAGGCATTTTCGTACTTCTCCGAATAAAACTGTATTTTTCACGACAAAAAATATTTTATATCTCTGGAAATAAATTTATTCTGGTCAGAAAGCTGGAAACGTCTAAAAACGATCACTTTCGACAAATACAAGCGTTCTTAGACATTTTCGTACTTCTCGGACTAAAACTGCATTTTTCACAACAAAAAATATTTTTTATCTCTGAAAATAAATTTATTAACGTCAGAGAGCTGGAAATATCTAAAAACGTCCACTTTCAACGAATACGAGCGTTTTTAGACATTTTCGTTCTTCTCGGAATAAAACTGTATTTTTAACGACAAAAAATATTTTTTATCTCTGAAAATAAATGTATTAACGTCAGAAAGCTGGAAATGGCTAAAAACGATCACTTTCGACAAATACAAGCGTTTTTAGACATTTTCGTACTTCTCGGACTAAAACTGCATTTTTCACGACAAAAAATATTTTTTATCTCTGAAAATAAATTTATTAACGTCAGAGAGCTGGAAATGTCTAAAAACGTTCACTTTCAACGAATACGAGCGTTTTTAGGCATTTTCGTACTTCTCGGAATAAAACTGTATTTTCACGACAAAAAATATTTTTTATCTCTGAAAATCAATTTATTCAGGTCAGAAAACTGGAAACGTCTAAAAACGATCACTTTCGACAAATACAAGCGTTTTTAGACATTTTCGGACTTCTCGGACTAAAACTGCATTTTTCACAACAAAAAATATTTTTATCTCTGAAAATAAATTTATTAACGTCAGAGAGCTGGAAATGTCTAAAAACGTTCACTTTCAACGAATACGAGCGCTTTTAGACATTTTCGTACTTCTCCGAATAAAACTGTATTTTTCACGACAAAAAATATTTTTTATCTCTGAAAATCAATTTATTCAGGTCAGAAAGCTGGAAACGTCTAAAAACGACCACTTTCGACGAATACGAGCGTTTTTAGGCATTTTCGTACTTCTCCAAATAAAACTGCATTTTTCACGACAAAAAATATTTTATATCTCTGGAAATAAATTTATTCTGGTCAGAAAGCTTGAAACGTCTAAAAACGATCACTTTCGACAAATACAAGCGTTTTTAGACATTTTCGTACTTCTCGGAATAAAACTGTATTTTTCACGACAAAAAATATTTTATATCTTTGAAAATAAATTTATTAACGTCAGAGAGCCGAAAATGTCTAAAAACGTTCACTTTCAACGAATACGAGCGTTTTTAGGCATTTTCGTACTTCTCCAAATAAAACTGTATTTTTCACGACAAAAAATATTTTATATATCTGGAAATAAATTTATTCTGGTCAGAAAGCTTGAAACGTCTAAAAACGATCACTTTCGACAAATACAAACGTTTTTAGACATTTTCGTACTTCTCGGAATAAAACCGTATTTTTCACGACAAAAAATATTTTATATCTCTGGAAATAAATTTATTTTGTTCAGAAAGCTGGAAATGTCTAAAAACGATCACTTTCGACAAATACAAGCGTTTTTAGACATTTTCGTACTTCTCGGACTAAAACTGCATTTTTCACGACAAAAAATATTTTTTATCTCTGAAAATCAATTTATTCAGGTCAGAAAGCTGGAAACGTCTAAAAACGACCACTTTCGACGAATACAAGCGTTTTTAGACATTTTCGTACTTCTCGGACTAAAACTGCATTTTTCACGACAAAAAATATTTTTTATCTCTGAAAATCAATTTATTCAGGTCAGAAAGCTGGAAACGTCTAAAAACGACCACTTTCGACGAATACAAGCGTTTTTAGACATTTTCGTACTTCTCGGACTAAAACTGCATTTTTCACGACAAAAAATATTTTATATCTTTGAAAATAAATTTATTAACGTCAGAGAGCTGGAAATGTCTAAAAACGTTCACTTTCAACGAATACGAGCGTTTTTAGGCATTTTCGTACTTGTCGGAATAAAACTGTATTTTTCACGACAAAAAATATTTTGTATCTCTAAAAATAAATTTATTAACGTCAGAAAGCTGGAAACGTCTAAAAACGACCACTTTCGACAAATACAAGCATTTTTAGACATTTTCGTACTTCTCGGAATAAAACTGCATTTTTCACGACAAAAAATATTTTATATCTCTGAAAATAAATTTATTAACGTCAGAGAGCTGGAAATGTCTAAAAACGTTCACTTTCAACGAATACAAGCGTTTTTAGACATTTTCGTACTTCTCGGACTAAAACTGCATTTTCACAACAAAAAATATTTTTTATCTCTGAAAATAAATTTATTAACGTCAGAGAGCTGGAAACGTCTAAAAACGATCACTTTCGACAAATACAAGCGTTTTTAGACATTTTCGTACTTCTCGGAATAAAACTGCATTTTTCACGACAAAAAATATTTTATATCTCTGAAAATAAATTTATTAACGTCAGAGAGCTGGAAACGTCTAAAAATGTTCACTTTCAACGAATACGAGCGTTTTTAGGCATTTTCGTACTTCTCCGAATAAAACTGTATTTTTCACGACAAAAAATATTTTATATATCTTGAAATAAATTTATTCTGGTCAGAAAGGTGGAAACGTCTAAAAACGATCACTTTCGACAAATACAAGCGTTTTTAGACATTTTCGTACTTCTCGGACTAAAACTGCATTTTTCACGACAAAAAATATTTTTTATCTCTGAAAATAAATTTATTAACGTCAGAGAGCTGGAAATGTCTAAAAACGTTCACTTTCAACGAATACGAGCGTTTTTAGACATTTTCGTACTTTTCGGAATAAAACTGTATTTTTCACGACAAAAAATATTTTGTATCTCTAAAAATAAATTTATTAACGTCAGAAAGATGGAAACGTCTTAAAACGATCACTTTCGACGAATACAAGCGTTTTTAGACATTTTGGTACTTCTCGGAATAAAACTGTATTTTTCACGACAAAAAATATTTTATATCTTTGAAAATAAATTTATTAACGTCAGAGAGCTGGAAATTTCTAAAAACGTTCACTTTCAACGAATACGAGCGTTTTTAGGCATTTTCGTACTTCTCCGAATAAAACTGTATTTTTCACGACAAAAAATATTTTATATCTCTGGAAATAAATTTATTCTGGTCAGAAAGCTGGAAACGTCTAAAAACGATCACTTTCGACAAATACAAGCGTTTTTAGACATTTTCGGACTTCTCGGACTAAACCTGCATTTTTCACAACAAAAAATATTTTTTATCTATGAAAATAAATTTATTAACGTCAGAGAGCTGGAAATATCAAAAAACGTTCACTTTCAACGAATACGAGCGTTTTTAGACATTTTCGTACTTCTCGGACTAAAACTGCATTTTTCACGACAAAAAATATTTTATATCTTTGAAAATAAATTTATTAACGTCAGAGAGCTGGAAATGTCTAAAAACGTTCACTTTCAACGAATACGAGCGTTTTTAGGCATTTTCGTACTTGTCGGAATAAAACTGTATTTTTCACGACAAAAAATATTTTGTATCTCTAAAAATAAATTTATTAACGTCAGAAAGCTGGAAACGTCTAAAAACGACCACTTTCGACAAATACAAGCATTTTTAGACATTTTCGTACTTCTCGGAATAAAACTGCATTTTTCACGACAAAAAATATTTTATATCTCTGAAAATAAATTTATTAACGTCAGAGAGCTGGAAATGTCTAAAAACGTTCACTTTCAACGAATACAAGCGTTTTTAGACATTTTCGTACTTCTCGGACTAAAACTGCATTTTCACAACAAAAAATATTTTTTATCTCTGAAAATAAATTTATTAACGTCAGAGAGCTGGAAACGTCTAAAAACGATCACTTTCGACAAATACAAGCGTTTTTAGACATTTTCGTACTTCTCGGAATAAAACTGCATTTTTCACGACAAAAAATATTTTATATCTCTGAAAATAAATTTATTAACGTCAGAGAGCTGGAAACGTCTAAAAACGTTCACTTTCAACGAATACGAGCGTTTTTAGGCATTTTCGTACTTCTCCGAATAAAACTGTATTTTTCACGACAAAAAATATTTTATATATCTTGAAATAAATTTATTCTGGTCAGAAAGGTGGAAACGTCTAAAAACGATCACTTTCGACAAATACAAGCGTTTTTAGACATTTTCGTACTTCTCGGACTAAAACTGCATTTTTAACGACAAAAAATATTTTTTATCTCTGAAAATAAATTTATTAACGTCAGAGAGCTGGAAATGTCTAAAAACGTTCACTTTCAACGAATACGAGCGTTTTTAGACATTTTCCTACTTTTCGGAATAAAACTGTATTTTTCACGACAAAAAATATTTTGTATCTCTAAAAATAAATTTATTAACGTCAGAAAGATGGAAATGTCTTAAAACGATCACTTTCGACGAATACAAGCGTTTTTAGACATTTTGGTACTTCTCGGAATAAAACTGTATTTTTCACGACAAAAAATATTTTATATCTCTGAAAATAAATTTATTAACGTCAGAAAGCTGGAAACGTCTAAAAACGACCACTTTCGACGAATACAAGCGTTTTTAGACATTTTCGTACTTCTCGGACTAAAACTGCATTTTTCACGACAAAAAATATTTTTTATCTCTGAAAATCAATTTATTCAGGTCAGAAAGCTGGAAACGTCTAAAAACGACCACTTTCGACGAATACAAGCGTTTTTAGACATTTTCGTACTTCTCGGACTAAAACTGCATTTTTCACGACAAAAAATATTTTATATCTTTGAAAATAAATTTATTAACGTCAGAGAGCTGGAAATGTCTAAAAACGTTCACTTTCAACGAATACGAGCGTTTTTAGGCATTTTCGTACTTGTCGGAATAAAACTGTATTTTTCACGACAAAAAATATTTTGTATCTCTAAAAATAAATTTATTAACGTCAGAAAGCTGGAAACGTCTAAAAACGACCACTTTCGACAAATACAAGCATTTTTAGACATTTTCGTACTTCTCGGAATAAAACTGCATTTTTCACGACAAAAAATATTTTATATCTCTGAAAATAAATTTATTAACGTCAGAGAGCTGGAAATGTCTAAAAACGTTCACTTTCAACGAATACAAGCGTTTTTAGACATTTTCGTACTTCTCGGACTAAAACTGCATTTTCACAACAAAAAATATTTTTTATCTCTGAAAATAAATTTATTAACGTCAGAGAGCTGGAAACGTCTAAAAACGATCACTTTCGACAAATACAAGCGTTTTTAGACATTTTCGTACTTCTCGGAATAAAACTGCATTTTTCACGACAAAAAATATTTTATATCTCTGAAAATAAATTTATTAACGTCAGAGAGCTGGAAACGTCTAAAAATGTTCACTTTCAACGAATACGAGCGTTTTTAGGCATTTTCGTACTTCTCCGAATAAAACTGTATTTTTCACGACAAAAAATATTTTATATATCTTGAAATAAATTTATTCTGGTCAGAAAGGTGGAAACGTCTAAAAACGATCACTTTCGACAAATACAAGCGTTTTTAGACATTTTCGTACTTCTCGGACTAAAACTGCATTTTTCACGACAAAAAATATTTTTTATCTCTGAAAATAAATTTATTAACGTCAGAGAGCTGGAAATGTCTAAAAACGTTCACTTTCAACGAATACGAGCGTTTTTAGACATTTTCGTACTTTTCGGAATAAAACTGTATTTTTCACGACAAAAAATATTTTGTATCTCTAAAAATAAATTTATTAACGTCAGAAAGATGGAAACGTCTTAAAACGATCACTTTCGACGAATACAAGCGTTTTTAGACATTTTGGTACTTCTCGGAATAAAACTGTATTTTTCACGACAAAAAATATTTTATATCTTTGAAAATAAATTTATTAACGTCAGAGAGCTGGAAATTTCTAAAAACGTTCACTTTCAACGAATACGAGCGTTTTTAGGCATTTTCGTACTTCTCCGAATAAAACTGTATTTTTCACGACAAAAAATATTTTATATCTCTGGAAATAAATTTATTCTGGTCAGAAAGCTGGAAACGTCTAAAAACGATCACTTTCGACAAATACAAGCGTTTTTAGACATTTTCGGACTTCTCGGACTAAACCTGCATTTTTCACAACAAAAAATATTTTTTATCTATGAAAATAAATTTATTAACGTCAGAGAGCTGGAAATATCAAAAAACGTTCACTTTCAACGAATACGAGCGTTTTTAGACATTTTCGTACTTCTCGGACTAAAACTGCATTTTTCACGACAAAAAATATTTTATATCTTTGAAAATAAATTTATTAACGTCAGAGAGCTGGAAATGTCTAAAAACGTTCACTTTCAACGAATACGAGCGTTTTTAGGCATTTTCGTACTTGTCGGAATAAAACTGTATTTTTCACGACAAAAAATATTTTGTATCTCTAAAAATAAATTTATTAACGTCAGAAAGCTGGAAACGTCTAAAAACGACCACTTTCGACAAATACAAGCATTTTTAGACATTTTCGTACTTCTCGGAATAAAACTGCATTTTTCACGACAAAAAATATTTTATATCTCTGAAAATAAATTTATTAACGTCAGAGAGCTGGAAATGTCTAAAAACGTTCACTTTCAACGAATACAAGCGTTTTTAGACATTTTCGTACTTCTCGGACTAAAACTGCATTTTCACAACAAAAAATATTTTTTATCTCTGAAAATAAATTTATTAACGTCAGAGAGCTGGAAACGTCTAAAAACGATCACTTTCGACAAATACAAGCGTTTTTAGACATTTTCGTACTTCTCGGAATAAAACTGCATTTTTCACGACAAAAAATATTTTATATCTCTGAAAATAAATTTATTAACGTCAGAGAGCTGGAAACGTCTAAAAACGTTCACTTTCAACGAATACGAGCGTTTTTAGGCATTTTCGTACTTCTCCGAATAAAACTGTATTTTTCACGACAAAAAATATTTTATATATCTTGAAATAAATTTATTCTGGTCAGAAAGGTGGAAACGTCTAAAAACGATCACTTTCGACAAATACAAGCGTTTTTAGACATTTTCGTACTTCTCGGACTAAAACTGCATTTTTAACGACAAAAAATATTTTTTATCTCTGAAAATAAATTTATTAACGTCAGAGAGCTGGAAATGTCTAAAAACGTTCACTTTCAACGAATACGAGCGTTTTTAGACATTTTCGTACTTTTCGGAATAAAACTGTATTTTTCACGACAAAAAATATTTTGTATCTCTAAAAATAAATTTATTAACGTCAGAAAGATGGAAATGTCTTAAAACGATCACTTTCGACGAATACAAGCGTTTTTAGACATTTTGGTACTTCTCGGAATAAAACTGTATTTTTCACGACAAAAAATATTTTATATCTCTGGAAATAAATTTATTCTGGTCAGAAAGCTGGAGACGTCTAAAAACGATCACTTTCGACAAATACAAGCGTTTTTAGACATTTTCGGACTTCTCGGACTAAACCTGCATTTTTCACAACAAAAAATATTTTTTATCTATGAAAATAAATTTATTAACGTCAGAGAGCTGGAAATATCAAAAAACGTTCACTTTCAACGAATACGAGCGTTTTTAGGCATTTTCGTACTTCTCGGAATAAAACTGTATTTTCACGACAAAAAATATTTTTTATCTCTGAAAATCAATTTATTCAGGTCAGAAAGCTGAAAACGTCTAAAAACGACCACTTTCGACGAATACAAGCGTTTTTAGACATTTTCGTACTTCTCGGACTAAAGCTGCATTTTTCACGACAAAAAATATTTTTTATCTCTGAAAATAAATTTATTAACGTCAGAGAGCTGGAAATGTCTAAAAACGTTCACTTTCAACGAATACGAGCATTTTTAGACATTTTCGTACTTTTCGGAATAAAACTGTATTTTTCACGACAAAAAATATTTTGTATCTCTAAAAATAAATTTATTAGCGTCAGAAAGCTGGAAACGTCTTAAAACGATCACTTTCGACGAATACAAGCGTTTTTAGACATTTTGGTACTTCTCGGAATAAAACTGTATTTTTCACGACAAAAAATATTTTATATCTTTGAAAATAAATTTATTAACGTCAGAGAGCTGGAAATGTCTAAAAACGTTCACTTTCAACGAATACGAGCGTTTTTAGGCATTTTCGTACTTCTCCGAATAAAACTGTATTTTTCACGACAAACAATATTTTATATCTCTGGAAATAAATTTATTGTGGTCAGAAAGCTGGAAACGTCTAAAAACGATCACTTTCGACAAATACAAGCGTTTTTAGACATTTTCGTACTTCTCGGACTAAAACTGCATTTTTCACGACAAAAAATATTTTATATCTTTGAAAATAAATTTATTAACGTCAGAGAGCTGGAAATGTCTAAAAACGTTCACTTTCAACGAATACGAGCGTTTTTAGGCATTTTCGTACTTCTCGGAATAAAACTGTATTTTTCACGACAAAAAATATTTTTTATCTCTGAAAATCAATTTATTCAGGTTAGAAAGCTGGAAACGTCTAAAAACGATCACTTTCGACGAATACGAGCGTTTTTAGACATTTTGGTACTTCTCGGAATAAAACTGTATTTTTCACGACAAAAAATATTTTATATCTTTGAAAATAAATTTATTAACGTCAGAGAGCTGGAAATGTCTAAAAACGTTCACTTTCAACGAATACGAGCGTTTTTAGGCATTTTCGTACTTCTCCGAATAAAACTGTATTTTTCAAGACAAAAAATATTTTGTATCTCTAAAAATAAATTTATTAACGTCAGAAAGCTGGAAACGTCTTAAAACGATCACTTTCGACGAATACAAGCGTTTTTAGATATTTTGGTACTTCTCGGAATAAAACTGTATTTTTCAAGACAAAAAATATTTTATATCTTTGAAAATAAATTTATTAACGTCAGAGAGCTGGAAATGTCTAAAAACGTTCACTTTCAACGAATACGAGCGTTTTTAGGCATTTTCGTACTTCTCCGAATAAAATTGTATTTTTCACGACAAAAAATATTTTTTATCTCTGAAAATCAATTTATTCAGGTCAGAAAGCTGGAAACGTCTAAAAACGACCACTTTCGACGAATACGAGCGTTTTTAGGCATTTTCGTACTTCTCCAAATAAAACTGCATTTTTCACGACAAAAAATATTTTATATCTCTGGAAATAAATTTATTCTGGTCAGAAAGCTTGAAACGTCTAAAAACGATCACTTTCGACAAATACAAACGTTTTTAGACATTTTCGTACTTCTCGGAATAAAACTGTATTTTTCACGACAAAAAATATTTTATATCTTTGAAAATAAATTTATTAACGTCAGAGAGCCGAAAATGTCTAAAAACGTTCACTTTCAACGAATACGAGCGTTTTTAGGCATTTTCGTACTTCTCCAAATAAAACTGTATTTTTCACGACAAAAAATATTTTATATATCTGGAAATAAATTTATTCTGGTCAGAAAGCTTGAAACGTCTAAAAACGATCACTTTCGACAAATACAAACGTTTTTAGACATTTTCGTACTTCTCGGACTAAAACTGCATTTTTCACGACAAAAAATATTTTTTATCTCTGAAAATCAATTTATTCAGGTCAGAAAGTTGGAAAAGTCTAAAAACGACCACTTTCGACGAATACAAGCGTTTTTAGACATTTTCGTACTTCTCGGACTAAAACTGCATTTTTCACGACAAAAAATATTTTTTAGCTCTGAAAATCAATTTATTCAGGTCAGAAAGCTGGAAACGTCTAAAAACGACCACTTTCGACGAATACAAGCGTTTTTACACATTTTCGTACTTCTCGGACTAAAACTGCATTTTTCACGACAAAAAATATTTTATATCTTTGAAAATAAATTTATTAACGTCAGAGAGCTGGAAATGTCTAAAAACGTTCACTTTCAACGAATACGAGCGTTTTTAGGCATTTTCGTACTTGTCGGAATAAAACTGTATTTTTCACGACAAAAAATATTTTATATCTCTGGAAATAAATTTATTTTGTTCAGAAAGCTGGAAATGTCTAAAAATGATCACTTTCGACAAATACAAGCGTTTTTAGACATTTTCGTACTTCTCGGACTAAAACTGCATTTTTCACGACAAAAAATATTTTTTATCTCTGAAAATCAATTTATTCAGGTCAGAAAGTTGGAAAAGTCTAAAAACGACCACTTTCGACGAATACAAGCGTTTTTAGACATTTTCGTACTTCTCGGACTAAAACTGCATTTTTCACGACAAAAAATATTTTTTAGCTCTGAAAATCAATTTATTCAGGTCAGAAAGCTGGAAACGTCTAAAAACGACCACTTTCGACGAATACAAGCGTTTTTACACATTTTCGTACTTCTCGGACTAAAACTGCATTTTTCACGACAAAAAATATTTTATATCTTTGAAAATAAATTTATTAACGTCAGAGAGCTGGAAATGTCTAAAAACGTTCACTTTCAACGAATACGAGCGTTTTTAGGCATTTTCGTACTTGTCGGAATAAAACTGTATTTTTCACGACAAAAAATATTTTGTATCTCTAAAAATAAATTTATTAACGTCAGAAAGCTGGAAACGTCTAAAAACGACCACTTTCGACAAATACAAGCATTTTTAGACATTTTCGTACTTCTCGGAATAAAACTGCATTTTTCACGACAAAAAATATTTTATATCTCTGAAAATAAATTTATTAACGTCAGAGAGCTGGAAATGTCTAAAAACGTTCACTTTCAACGAATACAAGCGTTTTTAGACATTTTCGTACTTCTCGGACTAAAACTGCATTTTTCACAACAAAAAATATTTTTTATCTCTGAAAATAAATTTATTAACGTCAGAGAGCTGGAAACGTCTAAAAACGATCACTTTCGACAAATACAAGCGTTTTTAGACATTTTCGTACTTCTCGGAATAAAACTGCATTTTTCACGACAAAAAATATTTTATATCTCTGAAAATAAATTTATTAACGTCAGAGAGCTGGAAATGTCTAAAAACGTTCACTTTCAACGAATACGAGCGTTTTTAGGCATTTTCGTACTTCTCCGAATAAAACTGTATTTTTCACGACAAAAAATATTTTATATATCTTGAAATAAATTTATTCTGGTCAGAAAGCTGGAAACGTCTAAAAACGATCACTTTCGACAAATACAAGCGTTTTTAGACATTTTCGTACTTCTCGGACTAAAACTGCATTTTTCACGACAAAAAATATTTTTTATCTCTGAAAATAAATTTATTAACGTCAGAGAGCTGGAAATGTCTAAAAACGTTCACTTTCAACGAATACGAGCGTTTTTAGACATTTTCGTACTTTTCGGAATAAAACTGTATTTTTCACGACAAAAAATATTTTGTATCTTAAAAATAAATTTATTAACGTCAGAAAGCTGGAAACGTCTTAAAACGACCACTTTCGACGAATACAATCGTTTTTAGACATTTTCGTACTTCTCGGAATAAAACTGTATTTTTCACGACAAAAAATATTTTATATCTTTGAAAATAAATTTATTAACGTCAGAGAGCTGGAAATGTCTAAAAACGTTCACGTTCAATGAATCCGAGCGTTTTTAGGCATTTTCGTACTTCTCCGAATAAAACTGTATTTTTCACGACAAAAAATATTTTATATCTCTGGAAATCAATTTATTCAGGTCAGAAAGCTGGAAACGTCTAAAAACGACCACTTTCGACGAATACAAGCGTTTTTAGACATTTTCGTACTTCTCGGACTAAAACTGCATTTTTCACGACAAAAAATATTTTTTAGCTCTGAAAATCAATTTATTCAGGTCAGAAAGCTGGAAACGTCTAAAAACGACCACATTCGACGAATACAAGCGTTTTTAGACATTTTCGTACTTCTCGGACTAAAACTGCATTTTTCACGACAAAAAATATTTTATATCTTTGAAAATAAATTTATTAACGTCAGAGAGCTGGAAATGTCTAAAAACGTTCACTTTCAACGAATACGAGCGTTTTTAGGCATTTTCGTACTTGTCGGAATAAAACTGTATTTTTCACGACAAAAAAAATTTGTATCTCTAAAAATAAATTTATTAACGTCAGAAAGCTGGAAACGTCTAAAAACGACCACTTTCGACAAATACAAGCATTTTTAGACATTTTCGTACTTCTCGGAATAAAACTGCATTTTTCACGACAAAAAATATTTTATATCTCTGAAAATAAATTTATTAACGTCAGAGAGCCCTGAAATGTCTATAAACGTTCACTTTCAACGAATACAAGCGTTTATAGACATTTTCGTACTTCTCGGAATAAAACTGCATTTTTCACAACAAAAAATATTTTTTATCTCTGAAAATAAATTTATTAACGTCAGAGAGCTGGAAACGTCTAAAAACGATCACTTTCGACAAATACAATCGTTTTTAGACATTTTCGTACTTCTCGGAATAAAACTGTATTTTTCACGACAAAAAATATTTTATATCTTTGAAAATAAATTTATTAACGTCAGAGAGCTGGAAATGTCTAAAAACGTTCACGTTCAATGAATCCGAGCGTTTTTAGGCATTTTCGTACTTCTCCGAATAAAACTGTATTTTTCACGACAAAAAATATTTTATATCTCTGGAAATCAATTTATTCAGGTCAGAAAGCTGGAAACGTATAAAAACGACCACTTTCGACGAATACAAGCGTTTTTAGACATTTTCGTACTTCTCGGACTAAAACTGCATTTTTCACGACAAAAAATATTTTTTAGCTCTGAAAATCAATTTATTCAGGTCAGAAAGCTGGAAACGTCTAAAAACGACCACTTTCGACGAATACAAGCGTTTTTAGACATTTTCGTACTTCTCGGACTAAAACTGCATTTTTCACGACAAAAAATATTTTATATCTTTGAAAATAAATTTATTAACGTCAGAGAGCTGGAAATGTCTAAAAACGTTCACTTTCAACGAATACGAGCGTTTTTAGGCATTTTCGTACTTGTCGGAATAAAACTGTATTTTTCACGACAAAAAATATTTTGTATCTCTAAAAATAAATTTATTAACGTCAGAAAGCTGGAAACGTCTAAAAACGACCACTTTCGACAAATACAAGCATTTTTAGACATTTTCGTACTTCTCGGAATAAAACTGCATTTTTCACGACAAAAAATATTTTATATCTCTGAAAATAAATTTATTAACGTCATAGAGCCCTGAAATGTCCAAAAACGTTCACTTTCAACGAATACAAGCGTTTTTAGACATTTTCGTACTTCTCGGACTAAAACTGCATTTTTCACAACAAAAAATATTTTTTATCTCTGAAAATAAATTTATTAACGTCAGAGAGCTGGAAACGTCTAGAAACGATCACTTTCGACAAATACAAGCGTTTTTAGACATTTTCGTACTTCTCGGAATAAAACTGCATTTTTCACGACAAAAAATATTTTATATCTCTGAAAATAAATTTATTAACGTCAGAGAGCTGGAAATGTCTAAAAACGTTCACTTTCAACGAATACGAGCGTTTTTAGGCATTTTCGTACTTCTCCGAATAAAACTGTATTTTTCACGACAAAAAATATTTTATATCTTTGAAAATAAATTTATTAACGTCAGAGAGCTGGAAATGTCTAAAAACGTTCACGTTCAATGAATCCGAGCGTTTTTAGGCATTTTCGTACTTCTCCGAATAAAACTGTATTTTTCACGACAAAAAATATTTTATATCTCTGGAAATCAATTTATTCAGGTCAGAAAGCTGGAAACGTCTAAAAACGACCACTTTCGACGAATACAAGCGTTTTTAGACATTTTCGTACTTCTCGGACTAAAACTGCATTTTTCACGACAAAAAATATTTTTTAGCTCTGAAAATCAATTTATTCAGGTCAGAAAGCTGGAAACGTCTAAAAACGACCACATTCGACGAATACAAGCGTTTTTAGACATTTTCGTACTTCTCGGACTAAAACTGCATTTTTCACGACAAAAAATATTTTATATCTTTGAAAATAAATTTATTAACGTCAGAGAGCTGGAAATGTCTAAAAACGTTCACTTTCAACGAATACGAGCGTTTTTAGGCATTTTCGTACTTGTCGGAATAAAACTGTATTTTTCACGACAAAAAATATTTTGTATCTCTAAAAATAAATTTATTAACGTCAGAAAGCTGGAAACGTCTAAAAACGACCACTTTCGACAAATACAAGCATTTTTAGACATTTTCGTACTTCTCGGAATAAAACTGCATTTTTCACGACAAAAAATATTTTATATCTCTGAAAATAAATTTATTAACGTCAGAGAGCCCTGAAATGTCTAAAAACGTTCACTTTCAACGAATACAAGCGTTTATAGACATTTTCGTACTTCTCGGAATAAAACTGCATTTTTCACAACAAAAAATATTTTTTATCTCTGAAAATAAATTTATTAACGTCAGAGAGCTGGAAACGTCTAAAAACGATCACTTTCGGCAAATACAATCGTTTTTAGACATTTTCGTACTTCTCGGAATAAAACTGTATTTTTCACGACAAAAAATATTTTATATCTTTGAAAATAAATTTATTAACGTCAGAGAGCTGGAAATGTCTAAAAACGTTCACGTTCAATGAATCCGAGCGTTTTTAGGCATTTTCGTACTTCTCCGAATAAAACTGTATTTTTCACGACAAAAAATATTTTATATCTCTGGAAATCAATTTATTCAGGTCAGAAAGCTGGAAACGTCTAAAAACGACCACTTTCGACGAATACAAGCGTTTTTAGACATTTTCGTACTTCTCGGACTAAAACTGCATTTTTCACGACAAAAAATATTTTTTAGCTCTGAAAATCAATTTATTCAGGTCAGAAAGCTGGAAACGTCTAAAAACGACCACTTTCGACGAATACAAGCGTTTTTAGACATTTTCGTACTTCTCGGACTAAAACTGCATTTTTCACGACAAAAAATATTTTATATCTTTGAAAATAAATTTATTAACGTCAGAGAGCTGGAAATGTCTAAAAACGTTCACTTTCAACGAATACGAGCGTTTTTAGGCATTTTCGTACTTGTCGGAATAAAACTGTATTTTTCACGACAAAAAATATTTTGTATCTCTAAAAATAAATTTATTAACGTCAGAAAGCTGGAAACGTCTAAAAACGACCACTTTCGACAAATACAAGCATTTTTAGACATTTTCGTACTTCTCGGAATAAAACTGCATTTTTCACGACAAAAAATATTTTATATCTCTGAAAATAAATTTATTAACGTCATAGAGCCCTGAAATGTCCAAAAACGTTCACTTTCAACGAATACAAGCGTTTTTAGACATTTTCGTACTTCTCGGACTAAAACTGCATTTTTCACAACAAAAAATATTTTTTATCTCTGAAAATAAATTTATTAACGTCAGAGAGCTGGAAACGTCTAGAAACGATCACTTTCGACAAATACAAGCGTTTTTAGACATTTTCGTACTTCTCGGAATAAAACTGCATTTTTCACGACAAAAAATATTTTATATCTCTGAAAATAAATTTATTAACGTCAGAGAGCTGGAAATGTCTAAAAACGTTCACTTTCAACGAATACGAGCGTTTTTAGGCATTTTCGTACTTCTCCGAATAAAACTGTATTTTTCACGACAAAAAATATTTTATATATCTTGAAATAAATTTATTCTGGTCAGAAAGCTGGAAACGTCTTAAAACGACCACTTTCGACGAATACAAGCGTTTTTAGGCATTTTCGTACTTCTCCGAATAAAACTGTATTTTTCACGACAAAAAATATTTTATATCTCTGGAAATAAATTTATTAACGTCAGAAAGCTAGAAATGGCTAAAAACGATCACTTTCGACAAATACAAGCGTTTTCAGACATTTTCGTACTTCTCGGACTAAAACTGCATTTTTCACAACAAAAAATATTTTTTATCTCTGAAAATCAATTTATTATCGTCAGAGAGCTGGAAATGTCTAAAAACGTTCACTTTCAATGAATACGAGCGTTTTTAGTCATTTTTGTACTTCTCGGAATAAAACTGTATTTTTCACGACAAAAAAAATTTTTATCTCTGAAAATCAATTTAATCAGGTCAGAAAGCTGGAAACATCTAAAAACGACCACTTTCGACGAATACAAGCGTTTTTAGACATTTTCGTACTTCTCGGACTAAAACTGCATTTTTCACGACAAAAAATATTTTTTATCTCTGAAAATAAATTTATTAACGTCAGAGAGCTGGAAATGTCTAAAAACGTTCACTTTCAACGAATACGAGCGTTTTTAGGCATTTTCGTACTTCTCGGAATAAAACTGTATTTTCACGACAAAAAATATTTTTTATCTCTGAAAATCAATTTATTCAGGTCAGAAAACTGGAAACGTCTAAAAACGATCACTTTCGACAAATACAAGCGTTTTTAGACATTTTCGGACTTCTCGGACTAAAACTGCATTTTTCACAACAAAAAATATTTTTATCTCTGAAAATAAATTTATTAACGTCAGAGAGCTGGAAATGTCTAAAAACGTTCACTTTCAACGAATACGAGCGTTTTTAGACATTTTCGTACTTTTCGGAATAAAACTGTATTTTTCACGACAAAAAATATTTTGTATCTTAAAAATAAATTTATTAACGTCAGAAAGCTGGAAACGTCTTAAAACGACCACTTTCGACGAATTCAATCGTTTTTAGACATTTTCGTACTTCTCGGAATAAAACTGTATTTTTCACGACAAAAAATATTTTATATCTTTGAAAATAAATTTATTAACGTCAGAGAGCTGGAAATGTCTAAAAACGTTCACGTTCAATGAATCCGAGCGTTTTTAGGCATTTTCGTACTTCTCCGAATAAAACTGTATTTTTCACGACAAAAAATATTTTATATCTCTGGAAATAAATTTATTCTGGTCAGAAAGCTGGAAACGTCTAAAAACGATCACTTTCGACAAATACAAGCGTTTTTAGGCATTTTCGTACTTCTCCGAATAAAACTGTATTTTTCACGACAAAAAATATTTTATATCTCTGGAAATAAATTTATTAACGTCAGAAAGCTAGAAATGGCTAAAAACGATCACTTTCGACAAATACAAGCGTTTTTAGACATTTTCGTACTTCTCGGACTAAAACTGCATTTTTCACAACAAAAAATATTTTTTATCTCTGAAAATCAATTTATTATCGTCAGAGAGCTGGAAATGTCTAAAAACGTTCACTTTCAATGAATACGAGCGTTTTTAGTCATTTTTGTACTTCTCGGAATAAAACTGTATTTTTCACGACAAAAAATATTTTTTATCTCTGAAAAACAATTTAATCAGGTCAGAAAGCTGGAAACATCTAAAAACGACCACTTTCGACGAATACAAGCGTTTTTAGACATTTTCGTACTTCTCGGACTAAAACTGCATTTTTCACGACAAAAAATATTTTTTATCTCTGAAAATAAATTTGTTAACGTCAGAGAGCTGGAAATGTCTAAAAACGTTCACTTTCAACGAATACGAGCGTTTTTAGGCATTTTCGTACTTCTCGGAATAAAACTGTATTTTCACGACAAAAAATATTTTTTATCTCTGAAAATCAATTTATTCAGGTCAGAAAACTGGAAACGTCTAAAAACGATCACTTTCGACAAATACAAGCGTTTTTAGACATTTTCGGACTTCTCGGACTAAAACTGCATTTTTCACAACAAAAAATATTTTTATCTCTGAAAATAAATTAATTAACGTCAGAGAGCTGGAAATGTCTAAAAACGTTCACTTTCAACGAATACGAGCGTTTTTAGACATTTTCGTACTTTTCGGAATAAAACTGTATTTTTCACGACAAAAAATATTTTGTATCTCTAAAAATAAATTTATTAACGTCAGAAAGCTGGAAACGTCTTAAAACGATCACTTTCGACGAATACAAGCGTTTTTAGACATTTTGGTACTTCTCGGAATAAAACTGTATTTTTCACGACAAAAAAATATTTTATATCTTTGAAAATAAATTTATTAACGTCAGAGAGCTGGAAATGTCTAAAAACGTTCACTTTCAACGAATACGAGCGTTTTTAGGCATTTTCGTACTTCTCCGAATAAAACTGTATTTTCACGACAAAAAATATTTTTTATCTCTGAAAATCAATTTATTCAGGTCAGAAAACTGGAAACGTCTAAAAACGATCACTTTCGACAAATACAAGCGTTTTTAGACATTTTCGGACTTCTCGGACTAAAACTGCATTTTTCACAACAAAAAATATTTTTATCTCTGAAAATAAATTAATTAACGTCAGAGAGCTGGAAATGTCTAAAAACGTTCACTTTCAACGAATACGAGCGTTTTTAGACATTTTCGTACTTTTCGGAATAAAACTGTATTTTTCACGACAAAAAATATTTTGTATCTCTAAAAATAAATTTATTAACGTCAGAAAGCTGGAAACGTCTTAAAACGATCACTTTCGACGAATACAAGCGTTTTTAGACATTTTGGTACTTCTCGGAATAAAACTGTATTTTTCACGACAAAAAAATATTTTATATCTTTGAAAATAAATTT
Source organism: Leptodirus hochenwartii (assembly GCA_947310635.1). Lineage (NCBI taxonomy): Eukaryota > Metazoa > Arthropoda > Insecta > Coleoptera > Leiodidae > Leptodirus > Leptodirus hochenwartii. The sequence goes on from OX371188.1 coordinate 9,329,484, forward strand.
ATTAACGTCAGAGAGCTGGAAATGTCTAAAAACGTTCACTTTCAACGAATACGAGCGTTTTTAGGCATTTTCGTACTTCTCCGAATAAAACTGTATTTTTCACGACAAAAAATATTTTATATCTCTGGAAATAAATTTATTCTGGTCAGAAAGCTGGAAACGTCTAAAAACGATCACTTTCGACAAATACAAGCGTTTTTAGACATTTTCGGACTTCTCGGACTAAACCTGCATTTTTCACAACAAAAAATATTTTTTATCTATGAAAATAAATTTATTAACGTCAGAGAGCTGGAAATATCAAAAAACGTTCACTTTCAACGAATACGAGCGTTTTTAGGCATTTTCGTACTTCTCGGAATAAAACTGTATTTTCACGACAAAAAATATTTTTTATCTCTGAAAATCAATTTATTCAGGTCAGAAAGCTGAAAACGTCTAAAAACGACCACTTTCGACGAATACAAGCGTTTTTAGACATTTTCGTACTTCTCGGACTAAAACTGCATTTTTCACGACAAAAAATATTTTTTATCTCTGAAAATAAATTTATTAACGTCAGAGAGCTGGAAATGTCTAAAAACGTTCACTTTCAACGAATACGAGCGTTTTTAGACATTTTCGTACTTTTCGGAATAAAACTGTATTTTTCACGACAAAAAATATTTTGTATCTCTAAAAATAAATTTATTAGCGTCAGAAAGCTGGAAACGTCTTAAAACGATCACTTTCGACGAATACAAGCGTTTTTAGACATTTTGGTACTTCTCGGAATAAAACTGTATTTTTCACGACAAAAAATATTTTATATCTTTGAAAATAAATTTATTAACGTCAGAGAGCTGGAAATGTCTAAAAACGTTCACTTTCAACGAATACGAGCGTTTTTAGGCATTTTCGTACTTCTCGGAATAAAACTGTATTTTTCACGACAAAAAATATTTTTTATCTCTGAAAATCAATTTATTCAGGTCAGAAAGCTGGAAACGTCTAAAAACGATCACTTTCGACGAATACAAGCGTTTTTAGACATTTTCGTACTTCTCGGACTAAAACTGCATTTTTCACGACAAAAAATATTTTTTATCTCTGAAAATAAATTTATTAACGTCAGAGAGCTGGAAATGTCTAAAAACGTTCACCTTCAACGAATACGAGCGTTTTTAGACATTTTCGTACTTTTCGGAATAAAACTGTATTTTTCACGACAAAAAATATTTTGTATCTCTAAAAATAAATTTATTAACGTCAGAAAGCTGGAAACGTCTTAAAACGATCACTTTCGACGAATACAAGCGTTTTTAGATATTTTGGTACTTCTCGGAATAAAACTGTATTTTTCACGACAAAAAAATATTTTATATCTTTGAAAATAAATTTATTAACGTCAGAGAGCTGGAAATGTCTAAAAACGTTCACTTTCAACGAATACGAGCGTTTTTAGGCATTTTCGTACTTCTCCGAATAAAACTGTATTTTTCACGACAAAAAATATTTTTTATCTCTGAAAATCAATTTATTCAGGTCAGAAAGCTGGAAACGTCTAAAAACGACCACTTTCGACGAATACGAGCGTTTTTAGGCATTTTCGTACTTCTCCAAATAAAACTGCATTTTTCACGACAAAAAATATTTTATATCTCTGGAAATAAATTTATTCTGGTCAGAAAGCTTGAAACGTCTAAAAACGATCACTTGCGACAAATACAAGCGTTTTTAGACATTTTCGTACTTCTCGGACTAAAACTGCATTTTTCACGACAAAAAATATTTTTTATCTCTGAAAATCAATTTATTCAGGTCAGAAAGCTGGAAACGTCTAAAAACGACCACTTTCGACGAATACAAGCGTTTTTAGACATTTTCGTACTTCTCGGACTAAAACTGCATTTTTCACGACAAAAAATATTTTTTATCTCTGAAAATAAATGTATTAACGTCAGAAAGCTGGAAATGGCTAAAAACGATCACTTTCGACGAATACAAGCGTTTTTAGGCATTTTCGTAGTTCTCCGAATAAAACTGTATTTTTCACGACAAAAAATATTTTTTATCTCTGAAAATCAATTTATTCAGGTCAGAAAGCTGGAAACGTCTAAAAACGACCACTTTCGACGAATACAAGCGTTTTTAGACATTTTCGTACTTCTCGGACTAAAACTGCATTTTTCACGACAAAAAATATTTATTATCTCTGAAAATAAATGTATTAACGTCAGAGACCTGGAAATGTCTAAAAACGTTCACTTTCAACGAATACGAGCGTTTTTAGGCATTTTCGTACTTCTCTGAATAAAACTGTATTTTTCACGACAAAAAATATTTTTTATCTCTGAAAATCAATTTATTCAGGTCAGAAAGCTGGAAACGTCTAAAAATGACAACTTTCGACGAATACAAGCGTTTTTAGACATTTTCGTACTTCTCGGACTAAAACTGCATTTTTCACGACAAAAAATATTTTTTATCTCTGAAAATAAATTTATTAACGTCAGAGAGCTGGAAATGTCTGCAAACGTTCACTTTCAACGAATACGATCGTTTTTAGGCATTTTCGTACTTCTCCGAATAAAACTGTATTTTTCACGACAAAAAAATATTTTATATCTCTGGAAATAAATTTATTCTGGTCAGAAAGCTGGAAACGTCTAAAAACGATCACTTTCGACAAATACAAGCGTTTTTAGACATTTTCGTACTTCTCGGAATAAGACTGCATTTTTCACGACAAAAAATATTTTATATCTCTGAAAATAAATTTATTAACGTCAGAGAGCTGGAAATGTCTAAAAACGTTCACTTTGAACGAATACGAGCGTTTTTAGGCATTTTCGTAGTTCTCCGAATAAAACTGTATTTTTCACGACAAAAAATATTTTTTATCTCTGAAAATCAATTTATTCAGGTCAGAAAGCTGGAAACGTCTAAAAACGACCACTTTCGATGAATACAAGCGTTTTTAGACATTTTCGTACTTCTCGGAGTAAAACTGCATTTTTCACGACAAAAAATATTTTTTATCTGTGAAAATAAATGTATTAACGTCAGAGAGCTGGAAATGTCTAAAAACGTTCACTTTCAACGAATACGAGCGTTTTTAGGCATTTTCGTACTTCTCTGAATAAAACTGTATTTTTCACGACAAAAAATATTTTATATCTCTGGAAATAAATTTATTCTGGTCAAAAGCTGGAAACGTCTAAAAACGATCACTTTCGACAAATACAAGCGTTTTTAGACATTTTCGTACTTCTCGGACTAAAACTGCATTTTTCACAACAAAAAATATTTTTTATCTCTGAAAATAAATTTATTAACGTCAGAGAGCTGGAAACATCTAAAAACGATCACTTTCGACAAATACAAGCGTTTTTAGACATTTTCGTACTTCTCGGAATAAAACTGCATTTTTCACGACAAAAAATATTTTATATCTCTGAAAATAAATTTATTAACGTCAGAGAGCTGGAAATGTCTAAAAACGTTCACTTTCAACGAATACGAGCGTTTTTAGGCATTTTCGTACTTCTCCGAATAAAACTGTATTTTTCACGACAAAAAATATTTTATATATCTTGAAATAAATTTATTCTGGTCAGAAAGCTGGAAACGTCTAAAAACGATCACTTTCGACAAATACAAGCGTTTTTAGACATTTTCGTACTTCTCGGACTAAAACTGCATTTTTCACGACAAAAAATATTTTTTATCTCTGAAAATAAATTTATTAACGTCAGAGAGCTGGAAATGTCTAAAAACGTTCACTTTCAACGAATACGAGCGTTTTTAGACATTTTCGTACTTTTCGGAATAAAACTGTATTTTTCACGACAAAAAATATTTTGTATCTTAAAAATAAATTTATTAACGTCAGAAAGCTCGAAACGTCTTAAAACGACCACTTTCGACAAATACAATCGTTTTTAGACATTTTCGTACTTCTCGGAATAAAACTGTATTTTTCACGACAAAAAATATTTTATATCTTTTAAAATAAATTTATTAACGTCAGAGAGCTGGAAATGTCTAAAAACGTTCACTTTCAACGAATACGAGCGTTTTTAGGCATTTTCGTACTTCTCCGAATAAAACTGTATTTTTCACGACAAAAAATATTTTTTATCGCCGAAAATCAATTTATTAACGTCAGAGAGCTGGAAATGTCTAAAAACGTTCACTTTCAACGAATACGAGCGTTTTTAGGCATTTTCGTACTTCTCCGAATAAAACTGTATTTTTCACGATAAAAAATATTTTATATCTCTGGAAATAAATTTATTCTGGTCAGAAAGCTGGAAATGTCTAAAAACGATCACTTTCGACAAATACAAGCGTTTTTGGACATTTTCGTACTTCTCGGACTAAAACTGCATTTTTCACGACAAAAAATATTTTTTATCTCTGAAAATAAATTTATTAACGTCAGAGAGCTGGAAATGTCTAAAAACGTTCACTTTCAACGAATACGAGCGTTTTTATACATATTCGTTCTTCTCGGAATAAAACAGTATGTTTCACGACAAAAAATATTTTATATCTCTGAAAATAAATTTATTAACGTCAAAGTTCTGGAAATGTCTAAAACCGTTCACTTTCAACGAATACGAGCGTTTTTAGGCATTTTCGTACTTCTCGGAATAAAACTGTATTTTTCACGACAAAAAATATTTTTTATCTCTGAAAATCAATTTATTCAGGTCAGAAAGCTGGAAACGTCTAAAAACGACCACTTTCGAGGAATACAAGCGTTTTTAGACATTTTCGTACTTCTCGGACTAAAACTGCATTTTTCACGACAAAAAAATATTTTATATCTTTGAAAATAAATTTATTAACGTCAGAGAGCTGGAAATGTCTAAAAACGTACACTTTCAACGAATACGAGCGTTTTTAGGCATTTTCGTACTTCTCTGAATAAAACTGTATTTTTCACGACAAAAAATATTTTTTATCTCTGAAAATCAATTTATTCAGGTCAGAAAGCTGGAAACGTCTAAAAATGACCACTTTCGACGAATACAAGCGTTTTTAGACATTTTCGTACTTCTCGGACTAAAACTGCATTTTTCACAACAACAAATATTTTTTATCTCTGAAAATAAATTTATTAACGTCAGAGAGCTGGAAATGTCTAAAAACGTTCACTTTCAACGAATACGAGCGTTTTTATACATATTCGTTCTTCTCGGAATAAAACAGTATGTTTCACGACAAAAAATATTTTATATCTCTGAAAATAAATTTATTAACGTCAGAGTTCTGGAAATGTCTAAAAACGTTCACTTTCAACGAATACGAGCGTTTTTTGGCATTTTCGTACTTCTCGGAATAAAACTGTATTTTTCACGACAAAAAATATTTTTTATCTCTGAAAATCAATTTATTCAGGTCAGAAAGCTGGAAACGTCTAAAAACGACCACTTTCGAGGAATACAAGCGTTTTTAGACATTTTCGTACTTCTCGGACTAAAACTGCATTTTTCACGACAAAAAATATTTTATATCTTTGAAAATAAATTTATTAACGTCAGAGAGCTGGAAATGTCTAAAAACGTTCACTTTCAACGAATACGAGCGTTTTTAGGCATTTTCGTACTTCTCTGAATAAAACTGTATTTTTCACGACAAAAAATATTTTTTATCTCTGAAAATCAATTTATTCAGGTCAGAAAGCTGGAAACGTCTAAAAATGACCACTTTCGACGAATACAAGCGTTTTTAGACATTTTCGTACTTCTCGGACTAAAACTGCATTTTTCACGACAAAAAACATTTTTTATCTCTGAAAATAAATTTATTAACGTCAGAGAGCTGGAAATGTCTAAAAACGTTCACTTTCAACGAATACGAGCGTTTTTAGGCATTTTCGTACTTCTCCGAATAAAACTGTATTTTTCACGACAAAAAATATTTTTTATCTCTGAAAATCAATTTATTCAGGTCAGAAAGCTGGAAACGTCTAAAAACGACCACTTTCGACGAATACAAGCGTTTTTAGACATTTTCGTACTTCTCGGACTAAAACTGCATTTTTCACGACAAAAAATATTTTATATCTTTGAAAATAAATTTATTAACGTCAGAGAGCTGGAAATGTCTAAAAACGTTCACTTTCAACGAATACGAGCGTTTTTAGGCTTTTTCGTACCACTCCGAATAAAACTGTATTTTTCACGACAAAAAATATTTTATATCTCTGGAAATAAAATTATTCTGGTCAGAAAGCTGGAAACGTCTAAAAACGATCACTTTCGACAAATACAAGCGTTTTTAGACATTTTCGTACTTCTCGGACTAAAACTGCATTTTTCACGACAAAAAATATTTTATATCTTTGAAAATAAATTTATTAACGTCAGAGAGCTGGAAATGTCTAAAAACGTTCACTTTCAACGAATACGAGCGTTTTTAGGCATTTTCGTACTTCTCCGAATAAAACTGTATTTTTCACGACAAAAAATATTTTATATCTCTGGAAATAAATTTATTCTGGTCAGAAAGCTGGAAACGTCTAAAAACGACCACTTTCGACGAATACAAGCGTTTTTAGACATTTTTGTACTTCTCGGACTAAAACTGCATTTTTCACGACAAAAAATATTTTATATCTTTGAAAATAAATTTATTAACGTCAGAGTGCTGGAAATGTCTAAAAACGTTCACTTTCAACGAATACGAGCGTTTTTAGGCATTTTCGTACTTCTGCGAATAAAACTGTATTTTTCACGATAAAAAATATTTTATATCTCTGGAAATAAATTTATTCTGGTCAGAAAGCTGGAAACGTCTAAACACGATCACTTTCGACAAATACAAGCGTTTTTAGACATTTTCGCACTTCTCGGAATAAAACTGCATTTTTCACGACAAAAAATATTTTATATCTCTGGAAATAAATTTATTCTGGTCAGAAAGCTGGAAACGTCTAAAAACGATCACTTTAGACAAATACAAGCGTTTTTAGACATTTTCTTACTTCTCGGACTAAAACTGCATTTTTCACAACAAAAAATATTTTTTATCTCTGAAAATCAATTTATTATCGTCAGAGAGCTAGAAATGTCTAAAAACGTTCACTTTCAACGAATACAAGCGTTTTTAGACATTTTCGTACTTCTCGGACTAAAACTGCATTTTTCACAACAACAAATATTTTTTATCTCTGAAAATAAATTTATTAACGTCAGAGAGCTGGAAATGTCTAAAAACGTTCACTTTCAACGAATACGAGCGTTTTTATACATATGCGTTCTTCTCGGAATAAAAATGTATGTTTCACGATAAAAAATATTTTATATCTTTGAAAATAAATTTATTAACGTCAGAGAGCTGGAAATGTCTAAAAACGTTCACTTTCAACGAATACGAGCGTTTTTAGGCATTTTCGTACTTCTCCGAATAAAACTGTATTTTTCACGACAAAAAATATTTTTTACCTCTGAAAATCAATTTATTAACGTCAGAGAGCTGGAAATGTCTAAAAACGATCACTTTCGACAAATACAAGCGTTTTTAGACATTTTCGTACTTCTCGGACTAAAACTGCATTTTTCACGACAAAAAATATTTTATATCTTTGAAAATAAATTTATTAACGTCAGAGAGCTGGAAATGTCTAAAAACTTTCACTTTCAACGAATACGAGCGTTTTTAGGCATTTTCGTACTTCTCGGACTAAAACTGCATTTTTCACGACAAAAAATATTTTTTATCTCTGAAAATAAATGTATTAACGTCAGAGACCTGGAAATGTCTAAAAACGTTCACTTTCAACGAATACGAGCGTTTTTAGGCATTTTCGTACTTCTCTGAATAAAACTGTATTTTTCACGACAAAAAATATTTTTTATCTCTGAAAATCAATTTATTCAGGTCAGAAAGCTGGAAACGTCTAAAAATGACCACTTTCGACGAATACAAGCGTTTTTAGACATTTTCGTACTTCTCGGACTAAAACTGCATTTTTCACAACAACAAATATTTTTTATCTCTGAAAATAAATTTATTAACGTCAGAGAGCTGGAAATGTCTAAAAACGTTCACTTTCAACGAATACGAGCGTTTTTATACATATTCGTTCTTCTCGGAATAAAACAGTATGTTTCACGACAAAAAATATTTTATATCTCTGAAAATAAATTTATTAACGTCAGAGTTCTGGAAATGTCTAAAAACGTTCACTTTCAACGAATACGAGCGTTTTTTGGCATTTTCGTACTTCTCGGAATAAAACTGTATTTTTCACGACAAAAAATATTTTTTATCTCTGAAAATCAATTTATTCAGGTCAGAAAGCTGGAAACGTCTAAAAACGACCACCTTCGAGGAATACAAGCGTTTTTAGACATTTTCGTACTTCTCGGACTAAAACTGCATTTTTCACGACAAAAAATATTTTATATCTTTGAAAATAAATTTATTAACGTCAGAGAGCTGGAAATGTCTAAAAACGTTCACTTTCAACGAATACGAGCGTTTTTAGGCATTTTCGTACTTCTCCGAATAAAACTGTATTTTTCACGACAAAAAATATTTTTTATCTCTGAAAATCAATTTATTCAGGTCAGAAAGCTGGAAACGTCTAAAAACGACCACTTTCGACGAATACAAGCGTTTTTAGACATTTTCGTACTTCTCGGACTAAAACTGCATTTTTCACGACAAAAAATATTTTATATCTTTGAAAATAAATTTATTAACGTCAGAGAGCTGGAAATGTCTAAAAACGTTCACTTTCAACGAATACGAGCGTTTTTAGGCTTTTTCGTACCACTCCGAATAAAACTGTATTTTTCACGACAAAAAATATTTTATATCTCTGGAAATAAAATTATTCTGGTCAGAAAGCTGGAAACGTCTAAAAACGATCACTTTCGACAAATACAAGCGTTTTTAGACATTTTCGTACTTCTCGGACTAAAACTGCATTTTTCACGACAAAAAATATTTTATATCTTTGAAAATAAATTTATTAACGTCAGAGAGCTGGAAATGTCTAAAAACGTTCACTTTCAACGAATACGAGCGTTTTTAGGCATTTTCGTACTTCTCCGAATAAAACTGTATTTTTCACGACAAAAAATATTTTATATCTCTGGAAATAAATTTATTCTGGTCAGAAAGCTGGAAACGTCTAAAAACGACCACTTTCGACGAATACAAGCGTTTTTAGACATTTTTGTACTTCTCGGACTAAAACTGCATTTTTCACGACAAAAAATATTTTATATCTTTGAAAATAAATTTATTAACGTCAGAGTGCTGGAAATGTCTAAAAACGTTCACTTTCAACGAATACGAGCGTTTTTAGGCATTTTCGTACTTCTGCGAATAAAACTGTATTTTTCACGATAAAAAATATTTTATATCTCTGGAAATAAATTTATTCTGGTCAGAAAGCTGGAAACGTCTAAACACGATCACTTTCGACAAATACAAGCGTTTTTAGACATTTTCGCACTTCTCGGAATAAAACTGCATTTTTCACGACAAAAAATATTTTATATCTCTGGAAATAAATTTATTCTGGTCAGAAAGCTGGAAACGTCTAAAAACGATCACTTTAGACAAATACAAGCGTTTTTAGACATTTTCTTACTTCTCGGACTAAAACTGCATTTTTCACAACAAAAAATATTTTTTATCTCTGAAAATCAATTTATTATCGTCAGAGAGCTAGAAATGTCTAAAAACGTTCACTTTCAACGAATACAAGCGTTTTTAGACATTTTCGTACTTCTCGGACTAAAACTGCATTTTTCACAACAACAAATATTTTTTATCTCTGAAAATAAATTTATTAACGTCAGAGAGCTGGAAATGTCTAAAAACGTTCACTTTCAACGAATACGAGCGTTTTTATACATATGCGTTCTTCTCGGAATAAAAATGTATGTTTCACGATAAAAAATATTTTATATCTTTGAAAATAAATTTATTAACGTCAGAGAGCTGGAAATGTCTAAAAACGTTCACTTTCAACGAATACGAGCGTTTTTAGGCATTTTCGTACTTCTCCGAATAAAACTGTATTTTTCACGACAAAAAATATTTTTTACCTCTGAAAATCAATTTATTAACGTCAGAGAGCTGGAAATGTCTAAAAACGATCACTTTCGACAAATACAAGCGTTTTTAGACATTTTCGTACTTCTCGGACTAAAACTGCATTTTTCACGACAAAAAATATTTTATATCTTTGAAAATAAATTTATTAACGTCAGAGAGCTGGAAATGTCTAAAAACTTTCACTTTCAACGAATACGAGCGTTTTTAGGCATTTTCGTACTTCTCGGACTAAAACTGCATTTTTCACGACAAAAAATATTTTTTATCTCTGAAAATAAATGTATTAACGTCAGAGACCTGGAAATGTCTAAAAACGTTCACTTTCAACGAATACGAGCGTTTTTAGGCATTTTCGTACTTCTCTGAATAAAACTGTATTTTTCACGACAAAAAATATTTTTTATCTCTGAAAATCAATTTATTCAGGTCAGAAAGCTGGAAACGTCTAAAAATGACCACTTTCGACGAATACAAGCGTTTTTAGACATTTTCGTACTTCTCGGACTAAAACTGCATTTTTCACAACAACAAATATTTTTTATCTCTGAAAATAAATTTATTAACGTCAGAGAGCTGGAAATGTCTAAAAACGTTCACTTTCAACGAATACGAGCGTTTTTATACATATTCGTTCTTCTCGGAATAAAACAGTATGTTTCACGACAAAAAATATTTTATATCTCTGAAAATAAATTTATTAACGTCAGAGTTCTGGAAATGTCTAAAAACGTTCACTTTCAACGAATACGAGCGTTTTTTGGCATTTTCGTACTTCTCGGAATAAAACTGTATTTTTCACGACAAAAAATATTTTTTATCTCTGAAAATCAATTTATTCAGGTCAGAAAGCTGGAAACGTCTAAAAACGACCACCTTCGAGGAATACAAGCGTTTTTAGACATTTTCGTACTTCTCGGACTAAAACTGCATTTTTCACGACAAAAAATATTTTATATCTTTGAAAATAAATTTATTAACGTCAGAGAGCTGGAAATGTCTAAAAACGTTCACTTTCAACGAATACGAGCGTTTTTAGGCATTTTCGTACTTCTCCGAATAAAACTGTATTTTTCACGACAAAAAATATTTTTTATCTCTGAAAATCAATTTATTCAGGTCAGAAAGCTGGAAACGTCTAAAAACGACCACTTTCGACGAATACAAGCGTTTTTAGACATTTTCGTACTTCTCGGACTAAAACTGCATTTTTCACGACAAAAAATATTTTATATCTTTGAAAATAAATTTATTAACGTCAGAGAGCTGGAAATGTCTAAAAACGTTCACTTTCAACGAATACGAGCGTTTTTAGGCTTTTTCGTACCACTCCGAATAAAACTGTATTTTTCACGACAAAAAATATTTTATATCTCTGGAAATAAAATTATTCTGGTCAGAAAGCTGGAAACGTCTAAAAACGATCACTTTCGACAAATACAAGCGTTTTTAGACATTTTTGTACTTCTCGGACTAAAACTGCATTTTTCACGACAAAAAATATTTTATATCTTTGAAAATAAATTTATTAACGTCAGAGTGCTGGAAATGTCTAAAAACGTTCACTTTCAACGAATACGAGCGTTTTTAGGCATTTTCGTACTTCTGCGAATAAAACTGTATTTTTCACGATAAAAAATATTTTATATCTCTGGAAATAAATTTATTCTGGTCAGAAAGCTGGAAACGTCTAAACACGATCACTTTCGACAAATACAAGCGTTTTTAGACATTTTCGCACTTCTCGGAATAAAACTGCATTTTTCACGACAAAAAATATTTTATATCTCTGGAAATAAATTTATTCTGGTCAGAAAGCTGGAAACGTCTAAAAACGATCACTTTAGACAAATACAAGCGTTTTTAGACATTTTCTTACTTCTCGGACTAAAATTGCATTTTTCACAACAAAAAATATTTTTTATCTCTGAAAATCAATTTATTATCGTCAGAGAGCTAGAAATGTCTAAAAACGTTCACTTTCAACGAATACAAGCGTTTTTAGACATTTTCGTACTTCTCGGACTAAAACTGCATTTTTCACAACAACAAATATTTTTTATCTCTGAAAATAAATTTATTAACGTCAGAGAGCTGGAAATGTCTAAAAACGTTCACTTTCAACGAATACGAGCGTTTTTATACATATGCGTTCTTCTCGGAATAAAAATGTATGTTTCACGATAAAAAATATTTTTTATCTCTGAAAATAAATGTATTAACGTCAGAAAGCTGGAAATGGCTAAAAACGATCACTTTCGACGAATACAAGCGTTTTTAGGCATTTTCGTAGTTCTCCGAATAAAACTGTATTTTTCACGACAAAAAATATTTTTTATCTCTGAAAATCAATTTATTCAGGTCAGAAAGCTGGAAACGTCTAAAAACGACCACTTTCGACGAATACAAGCGTTTTTAGACATTTTCGTACTTCTCGGACTAAAACTGCATTTTTCACGACAAAAAATATTTTTTATCTCTGAAAATAAATGTATTAACGTCAGAGACCTGGAAATGTCTAAAAACGTTCACTTTCAACGAATACGAGCGTTTTTAGGCATTTTCGTACTTCTCTGAATAAAACTGTATTTTTCACGACAAAAAATATTTTTTATCTCTGAAAATCAATTTATTCAGGTCAGAAAGCTGGAAACGTCTAAAAATGACCACTTTCGACGAATACAAGCGTTTTTAGACATTTTCGTACTTCTCGGACTAAAACTGCATTTTTCACGACAAAAAATATTTTTTATCTCTGAAAATAAATTTATTAACGTCAGAGAGCTGGAAATGTCTGAAAACGTTCACTTTCAACGAATACGATCGTTTTTAGGCATTTTCGTACTTCTCCGAATAAAACTGTATTTTTCACGACAAAAAAATATTTTATATCTCTGGAAATAAATTTATTCTGGTCAGAAAGCTGGAAACGTCTAAAAACGATCACTTTCGACAAATACAAGCGTTTTTAGACATTTTCGTACTTCTCGGAATAAGACTGCATTTTTCACGACAAAAAATATTTTATATCTCTGAAAATAAATTTATTAACGTCAGAGAGCTGGAAATGTCTAAAAACGTTCACTTTGAACGAATACGAGCGTTTTTAGGCATTTTCGTAGTTCTCCGAATAAAACTATATTTTTCACGACAAAAAATATTTTTTATCTCTGAAAATCAATTTATTCAGGTCAGAAAGCTGGAAACGTCTAAAAACGACCACTTTCGACGAATACAAGCGTTTTTAGACATTTTCGTACTTCTCGGACTAAAACTGCATTTTTCACGACAAAAAATATTTTTTATCTGTGAAAATAAATGTATTAACGTCAGAGAGCTGGAAATGTCTAAAAACGTTCACTTTCAACGAATACGAGCGTTTTTAGGCATTTTCGTACTTCTCTGAATAAAACTGTATTTTTCACGACAAAAAATATTTTATATCTCTGGAAATAAATTTATTCTGGTCAAAAGCTGGAAACGTCTAAAAACGATCACTTTCGACAAATACAAGCGTTTTTAGACATTTTCGTACTTCTCGGACTAAAACTGCATTTTTCACAACAAAAAATATTTTTTATCTCTGAAAATAAATTTATTAACGTCAGAGAGCTGGAAACGTCTAAAAACGATCACTTTCGACAAATACAAGCGTTTTTAGACATTTTCGTACTTCTCGGAATAAAACTGCATTTTTCACGACAAAAAATATTTTATATCTCTGAAAATAAATTTATTAACGTCAGAGAGCTGGAAATGTCTAAAAACGTTCACTTTCAACGAATACGAGCGTTTTTAGGCATTTTCGTACTTCTCCGAATAAAACTGTATTTTTCACGACAAAAAATATTTTATATATCTTGAAATAAATTTATTCTGGTCAGAAAGCTGGAAACGTCTAAAAACGATCACTTTCGACAAATACAAGCGTTTTTAGACATTTTCGTACTTCTCGGACTAAAACTGCATTTTTCACGACAAAAAATATTTTTTATCTCTGAAAATAAATTTATTAACGTCAGAGAGCTGGAAATGTCTAAAAACGTTCACTTTCAACGAATACGAGCGTTTTTAGACATTTTCGTACTTTTCGGAATAAAACTGTATTTTTCACGACAAAAAATATTTTGTATCTTAAAAATAAATTTATTAACGTCAGAAAGCTCGAAACGTCTTAAAACGACCACTTTCGACGAATACAATCGTTTTTAGACATTTTCGTACTTCTCGGAATAAAACTGTATTTTTCACGACAAAAAATATTTTATATCTTTTAAAATAAATTTATTAACGTCAGAGAGCTGGAAATGTCTAAAAACGTTCACTTTCAACGAATACGAGCGTTTTTAGGCATTTTCGTACTTCTGCGAATAAAACTGTATTTTTCACGATAAAAAATATTTTATATCTTTGAAAATAAATTTATTAACGTCAGAGAGCTGGAAATGTCTAAAAACGTTCACTTTCAACGAATACGAGCGTTTTTAGGCTTTTTCGTACCACTCCGAATAAAACTGTATTTTTCACGACAAAAAATATTTTATATCTCTGGAAATAAAATTATTCTGGTCAGAAAGCTGGAAACGTCTAAAAACGATCACTTTCGACAAATACAAGCGTTTTTAGACATTTTCGTACTTCTCGGACTAAAACTGCATTTTTCACGACAAAAAATATTTTATATCTTTGAAAATAAATTTATTAACGTCAGAGAGCTGGAAATGTCTAAAAACGTTCACTTTCAACGAATACGAGCGTTTTTAGGCATTTTCGTTCTTCTCCGAATAAAACTGTATTTTTCACGACAAAAAATATTTTATATCTCTGGAAATAAATTTATTCTGGTCAGAAAGCTGGAAACGTCTAAAAACGATCACTTTCGACAAATACAAGCGTTTTTAGACATTTTCGTACTTCTCGGAATAAAACTGCATTTTTCACGACAAAAAATATTTTATATCTTTGAAAATAAATTTATTAACGTCAGAGTGCTGGAAATGTCTAAAAACGTTCACTTTCAACGAATACGAGCGTTTTTAGGCATTTTCGTACTTCTGCGAATAAAACTGTATTTTTCACGATAAAAAATATTTTATATCTCTGGAAATAAATTTATTCTGGTCAGAAAGCTGGAAACGTCGAAACACGATCACTTTCGACAAATACAAGCGTTTTTAGACATTTTCGCACTTCTCGGAATAAAACTGCATTTTTCACGACAAAAAATATTTTATATCTCTGGAAATAAATTTATTCTGGTCAGAAAGCTGGAAACGTCTAAAAACGATCACTTTAGACAAATACAAGCGTTTTTAGACATTTTCTTACTTCTCGGACTAAAATTGCATTTTTCACAACAAAAAATATTTTTTATCTCTGAAAATCAATTTATTATCGTCAGAGAGCTAGAAATGTCTAAAAACGTTCACTTTCAACGAATACAAGCGTTTTTAGACATTTTCGTACTTCTCGGACTAAAACTGCATTTTTCACAACAACAAATATTTTTTATCTCTGAAAATAAATTTATTAACGTCAGAGAGCTGGAAATGTCTAAAAACGTTCACTTTCAACGAATACGAGCGTTTTTATACATATGCGTTCTTCTCGGAATAAAAATGTATGTTTCACGATAAAAAATATTTTTTATCTCTGAAAATAAATGTATTAACGTCAGAAAGCTGGAAATGGCTAAAAACGATCACTTTCGACGAATACAAGCGTTTTTAGGCATTTTCGTAGTTCTCCGAATAAAACTGTATTTTTCACGACAAAAAATATTTTTTATCTCTGAAAATCAATTTATTCAGGTCAGAAAGCTGGAAACGTCTAAAAACGACCACTTTCGACGAATACAAGCGTTTTTAGACATTTTCGTACTTCTCGGACTAAAACTGCATTTTTCACGACAAAAAATATTTTTTATCTCTGAAAATAAATGTATTAACGTCAGAGACCTGGAAATGTCTAAAAACGTTCACTTTCAACGAATACGAGCGTTTTTAGGCATTTTCGTACTTCTCTGAATAAAACTGTATTTTTCACGACAAAAAATATTTTTTATCTCTGAAAATCAATTTATTCAGGTCAGAAAGCTGGAAACGTCTAAAAATGACCACTTTCGACGAATACAAGCGTTTTTAGACATTTTCGTACTTCTCGGAATAAAACTGCATTTTTCACGACAAAAAATATTTTATATCTCTGAAAATAAATTTATTAACGTCAGAGAGCTGGAAATGTCTAAAAACGTTCACTTTCAACGAATACGAGCGTTTTTAGGCATTTTCGTACTTCTCCGAATAAAACTGTATTTTTCACGACAAAAAATATTTTATATATCTTGAAATAAATTTATTCTGGTCAGAAAGCTGGAAACGTCTAAAAACGATCACTTTCGACAAATACAAGCGTTTTTAGACATTTTCGTACTTCTCGGACTAAAACTGCATTTTTCACGACAAAAAATATTTTTTATCTCTGAAAATAAATTTATTAACGTCAGAGAGCTGGAAATGTCTAAAAACGTTCACTTTCAACGAATACGAGCGTTTTTAGACATTTTCGTACTTTTCGGAATAAAACTGTATTTTTCACGACAAAAAATATTTTGTATCTTAAAAATAAATTTATTAACGTCAGAAAGCTCGAAACGTCTTAAAACGACCACTTTCGACGA
This sequence comes from Leptodirus hochenwartii, assembly GCA_947310635.1. NCBI lineage: Eukaryota > Metazoa > Arthropoda > Insecta > Coleoptera > Leiodidae > Leptodirus > Leptodirus hochenwartii. The sequence goes on from OX371188.1 coordinate 9,346,228, forward strand.
ATACAATCGTTTTTAGACATTTTCGTACTTCTCGGAATAAAACTGTATTTTTCACGACAAAAAATATTTTATATCTTTTAAAATAAATTTATTAACGTCAGAGAGCTGGAAATGTCTAAAAACGTTCACTTTCAACGAATACGAGCGTTTTTCGGCATTTTCGTACTTCTCCGAATAAAACTGTATTTTTCACGACAAAAAATATTTTTTATCGCCGAAAATCAATTTATTAACGTCAGAGAGCTGGAAATGTCTAAAAACGTTCACTTTCAACGAATACGAGCGTTTTTAGGCATTTTCGTACTTCTCCGAATAAAACTGTATTTTTCACGATAAAAAATATTTTATATCTCTGGAAATAAATTTATTCTGGTCAGAAAGCTGGAAATGTCTAAAAACGATCACTTTCGACAAATACAAGCGTTTTTGGACATTTTCGTACTTCTCGGACTAAAACTGCATTTTTCACGACAAAAAATATTTTTTATCTCTGAAAATAAATTTATTAACGTCAGAGAGCTGGAAATGTCTAAAAACGTTCACTTTCAACGAATACGAGCGTTTTTATACATATTCGTTCTTCTCGGAATAAAACTGTATTTTTCACGACAAAAAAATATTTTATATCTCTGAAAATAAATTTATTAACGTCAAAGTTCTGGAAATGTCTAAAACCGTTCACTTTCAACGAATACGAGCGTTTTTTGGCATTTTCGTACTTCTCGGAATAAAACTGTATTTTTCACGACAAAAAATATTTTTTATCTCTGAAAATCAATTTATTCAGGTCAGAAAGCTGGAAACGTCTAAAAACGACCACTTTCGAGGAATACAAGCGTTTTTAGACATTTTCGTACTTCTCGGACTAAAACTGCATTTTTCACGACAAAAAATATTTTATATCTTTGAAAATAAATTTATTAACGTCAGAGAGCTGGAAATGTCTAAAAACGTTCACTTTCAACGAATACGAGCGTTTTTAGGCATTTTCGTACTTCTCTGAATAAAACTGTATTTTTCACGACAAAAAATATTTTTTATCTCTGAAAATCAATTTATTCAGGTCAGAAAGCTGGAAACGTCTAAAAATGACCACTTTCGACGAATACAAGCGTTTTTAGACATTTTCGTACTTCTCGGACTAAAACTGCATTTTTCACAACAACAAATATTTTTTATCTCTGAAAATAAATTTATTAACGTCAGAGAGCTGGAAATGTCTAAAAACGTTCACTTTCAACGAATACGAGCGTTTTTATACATATTCGTTCTTCTCGGAATAAAACAGTATGTTTCACGACAAAAAATATTTTATATCTCTGAAAATAAATTTATTAACGTCAGAGTTCTGGAAATGTCTAAAAACGTTCACTTTCAACGAATACGAGCGTTTTTTGGCATTTTCGTACTTCTCGGAATAAAACTGTATTTTTCACGACAAAAAATATTTTTTATCTCTGAAAATCAATTTATTCAGGTCAGAAAGCTGGAAACGTCTAAAAACGACCACTTTCGAGGAATACAAGCGTTTTTAGACATTTTCGTACTTCTCGGACTAAAACTGCATTTTTCACGACAAAAAATATTTTATATCTTTGAAAATAAATTTATTAACGTCAGAGAGCTGGAAATGTCTAAAAACGTTCACTTTCAACGAATACGAGCGTTTTTAGGCATTTTCGTACTTCTCTGAATAAAACTGTATTTTTCACGACAAAAAATATTTTTTATCTCTGAAAATCAATTTATTCAGGTCAGAAAGCTGGAAACGTCTAAAAATGACCACTTTCGACGAATACAAGCGTTTTTAGACATTTTCGTACTTCTCGGACTAAAACTGCATTTTTCACGACAAAAAACATTTTTTATCTCTGAAAATAAATTTATTAACGTCAGAGAGCTGGAAATGTCTAAAAACGTTCACTTTCAACGAATACGAGCGTTTTTAGGCATTTTCGTACTTCTCCGAATAAAACTGTATTTTTCACGACAAAAAATATTTTTTATCTCTGAAAATCAATTTATTCAGGTCAGAAAGCTGGAAACGTCTAAAAACGACCACTTTCGACGAATACAAGCGTTTTTAGACATTTTCGTACTTCTCGGACTAAAACTGCATTTTTCACGACAAAAAATATTTTATATCTTTGAAAATAAATTTATTAACGTCAGAGAGCTGGAAATGTCTAAAAACGTTCACTTTCAACGAATACGAGCGTTTTTAGGCATTTTCGTACTTCTCCGAATAAAACTGTATTTTTCACGACAAAAAATATTTTATATCTCTGGAAATAAATTTATTCTGGTCAGAAAGCTGGAAACGTCTAAAAACGATAACTTTCGACAAATACAAGCGTTTTTAGACATTTTCGTACTTCTCGGACTAAAACTGCATTTTTCACGACAAAAAATATTTTATATCTTTGAAAATAAATTTATTAACGTCAGAGAGCTGGAAATGTCTAAAAACGTTCACTTTCAACGAATACGAGCGTTTTTAGGCATTTTCGTACTTCTCCGAATAAAACTGTATTTTTCACGACAAAAAATATTTTATATCTCTGGAAATAAATTTATTCTGGTCAGAAAGCTGGAAACGTCTAAAAACGACCACTTTCGACGAATACAAGCGTTTTTAGACATTTTTGTACTTCTCGGACTAAAACTGCATTTTTCACGACAAAAAATATTTTATATCTTTGAAAATAAATTTATTAACGTCAGAGTGCTGGAAATGTCTAAAAACGTTCACTTTCAACGAATACGAGCGTTTTTAGGCATTTTCGTACTTCTGCGAATAAAACTGTATTTTTCACGATAAAAAATATTTTATATCTCTGGAAATAAATTTATTCTGGCAGAAAGCTGGAAACGTCTAAACACGATCACTTTCCACAAATACAAGCGTTTTTAGACATTTTCGCACTTCTCGGAATAAAACTGCATTTTTCACGACAAAAAATATTTTATATCTCTGGAAATAAATTTATTCTGGTCAGAAAGCTGGAAACGTCTAAAAACGATCACTTTAGACAAATACAAGCGTTTTTAGACATTTTCGTACTTCTCGGACTAAAATTGCATTTTTCACAACAAAAAATATTTTTTATCTCTGAAAATCAATTTATTATCGTCAGAGAGCTAGAAATGTCTAAAAACGTTCACTTTCAACGAATACAAGCGTTTTTAGACATTTTCGTACTTCTCGGACTAAAACTGCATTTTTCACAACAACAAATATTTTTTATCTCTGAAAATAAATTTATTAACGTCAGAGAGCTGGAAATGTCTAAAAACGTTCACTTTCAACGAATACGAGCGTTTTTATACATATGCGTTCTTCTCGGAATAAAACTGTATGTTTCACGATAAAAAATATTTTATATCTCTGAAAATAAATTTATTAACGTCAGAGTTCTGGAAATGTCTAAAAACGTTCACTTTCAACGAATACTAGCGTTTTTTGGCATTTTCGTACTTCTCGGAATAAAACTGTATTTTTCACGACAAAAAATATTTTTTATCTCTGAAAATCAATTTATTCAGGTCAGAAAGCTGGAAACGTCTAAAAACGACCACTTTCGAGGAATACAAGCGTTTTTAGACATTTTCGTACTTCTCGGACTAAAACTGCATTTTTCACGACAAAAAATATTTTATATCTTTGAAAATAAATTTATTAACGTCAGAGAGCTGGAAATGTCTAAAAACGTTCACTTTCAACGAATACGAGCGTTTTTAGGCATTTTCGTACTTCTCTGAATAAAACTGTATTTTTCACGGCAAAAAATATTTTATATCTCTGGAAATAAATTTATTCTGTTCAGAAAGCTGGAAACGTCTAAAAACGATCACTTTCGATAAATACAAGCGTTTTTAGACATTTTCGTACTTCTCGGACTAAAACTGCATTTTTCACGACAAAAAATATTTTTTATCTCTGAAAATAAATTTATTAACGTCAGAGAGCTGGAAATGTCTAAAAACGTTCACGTTCAACGAATACGAGCGTTTTTAGACATTTTCGTACTTTTCGGAATAAAACTGTATTTTTCACGACAAAAAATATTTTGTATCTTAAAAATAAATTTATTAACGTCAGAAAGCTGGAAACGTCTTAAAACGATCACTTTCGACGAATACAATCGTTTTTAGACATTTTCGTACTTCTCGGAATAAAACTGTATTTTTAACGACAAAAAATATTTTATATCTTTGATAATAAATTTATTAACGTCAGAGAGCTGGAAATGTCTAAAAACGTTCACTTTCAACGAATACGAGCGTTTTTAGGCATTTTCGTACTTCTCCGAATAAAACTGTATTTTTCACGACAAAAAATATTTTTTACCTCTGAAAATCAATTTATTAACGTCAGAGAGCTGGAAATGTCTAAAAACGATCACTTTCGACAAATACAAGCGTTTTTAGACATTTTCGTACTTCTCGGACTAAAACTGCATTTTTCACGACAAAAAATATTTTATATCTTTGAAAATAAATTTATTAACGTCAGAGAGCTGGAAATGTCTAAAAACTTTCACTTTCAACGAATACGAGCGTTTTTAGGCATTTTCGTACTTCTCCGAATAAAACTGTATTTTTCACGACAAAAAATATTTTATATCTCTGGAAATAAATTTATTCTGGTCAGAAAGCTGGAAACGTCTAAAAACGACCACTTTCGACGAATACAAGCGTTTTTAGACATTTTTGTACTTCTCGGACTAAAACTGCATTTTTCACGACAAAAAATATTTTATATCTTTGAAAATAAATTTATTAACGTCAGAGTGCTGGAAATGTCTAAAAACGTTCACTTTCAACGAATACGAGCGTCTTTAGGCATTTTCGTACTTCTCCGAATAAAACCGTATTTTTCACGACAAAAAATATTTTTTACCTCTGAAAATCAATTTATTAACGTCAGAGAGCTGAAAATGTCTAAAAACGTTCACTTTCAACGAATACGAGCGTTCTTAGGCATTTTCGTACTTCTCCGAATAAAACTGTATTTTTCACGATGAAAAACATTTTATATCTCTGGAAATAAATTTATTCTGGTCAGAAAGCTGGAAACGTCTAAAAACGATCACTTTCGACAAATACAAGCGTTTTTAGACATTTTCGTACTTCTCGGACTAAAACTGCATTTTTCACGACAAAAAATATTTTTCATCTCTGAAAATAAATTTATTAACGTCAGAGAGCTGGAAATGTCTAAAAACGTTCACTTTCAACGAATACGAGCGTTTTTAGACATTTTCGTACTTTTCGGAATAAAACTGTATTTTTCACGACAAAAAATATTTTGTATCTCTAAAAATAAATTTATTAACGTCAGAAAGCTGGAAACTTCTTAAAACGATCACTTTCGACGAACACAAGCGTTTTTAGACATTTTCGTACTTCTCGGAATAAAACTGTATTTTTCACGACAAAAAATATTTTATATCTTTGAAAATAAATTTATTAACGTCAGAGAGCTGGAAATGTCTAAAAGCGTTCACTTTCAAAGAATACGAGCGGTTTTAGGCATTTTCGTACTTCTCCGAATAAAACTGTATTTATCACGACAAAAAATATTTTTTATCTCTGAAAATCAATTTATTCAGGTCAGAAAGCTGGAAACGTCTAAAAAACGACCACTTTCGACGAATACAAGCGTTTTTAGACATTTTCGTACTTCTCGGACTAAAACTGCATTTTTCACGACAAAAAATATTTTATATCTTTGAAAATAAATTTATTAACGTCAGAGAGCTGGAAATGTCTAAAAACGTTCACTTTCAACGAATACGAGCGTTTTTAGGCATTTTCGTACTTCTCCGAATAAAACTGTATTTTTCACGACAAAAAATATTTTATATCTCTGGAAATAAATTTATTGTGGTCAGAAAGCTGGAAACGTCTAAAAACGATCACTTTCGACAAATACAAGCGTTTTTAGACATTTTCGTACTTCTCGGACTAAAACTGCATTTTTCACGACAAAAAATATTTTTTATCTCTGAAAATAAATTTATTAACGTCAGAGAGCTGGAAACGTCTAAAAACGATCACTTTCGACAAATACAAGCGTTTTTAGACATTTTCGTACTTCTCGGACTAAAACTGCATTTTTCACGACAAAAAATATTTTATATCTTTGAAAATAAATTTATTAACGTCAGAGAGCTGGAAATGTCTAAAAACGTTCACTTTCAACGAATACGAGCGTTTTTAGGCATTTTCGTACTTCTCCGAATAAAACTGTATTTTTCACGACAAAAAATATTTTATATCTCTGGAAATAAATTTATTCTGGTCAGAAAGCTGGAAACGTCTAAAAACGATCACTTTCGACAAATACAAGCGTTTTTAGGCATTTTCGTACTTCTCGGAATAAAACTGCATTTTTCACGACAAAAAATATTTTATATCTCTGAAAATAAATTTATTAACGTCAGACAGCTGGAAATGTCTAAAAACGTTCACTTTCAACGAATACGAGCGTTTCTAGGCATTTTCGTACTTCTCCGAATAAAACTGTATTTTTCACGACAAAAAATATTTTATATCTCTGGAAATAAATTTATTCTGGTCAGAAAGCTGGAAACGTCTAAAAACGATCACTTTCGACAAATACAAGCGTTTTTAGACATTTTCGTACTTCTCGGACTAAAATTGCATTTTTCACAACAAAAAATATTTTTTATCTCTGAAAATCAATTTATTATCGTCAGAGAGCTGGAAATGTCTAAAAACGTTCACTTTCAACGAATACGAGCGTTTTTAGACATTTTCGTACTTCTCTGAATAAAACTGTATTTTTCACGACAAAAAATATTTTTTATCTCTGAAAATCAATTTATTCAGGTCAGAAAGCTGGAAACGTCTAAAAATGACCACTTTCGACGAATGCAAGCGTTTTTAGACATTTTCGTACTTCTCGGACTAAAACTGCATTTTTCACGACAAAAAATATTTTTTATCTCTGAAAATAAATTTATTAACGTCAGAGAGCTAGAAATGTCTAAAAACGTTCACTTTCAACGAATACGAGCGTTTTTAGGCATTTTCGTACTTCTCCGAATAAAACTGTATTTTTCACGACAAAAAATATTTTTTATCTCTGAAAATCAATTTATTCAGGTCAGAAAGCTGGAAACGTTTAAAAACGACCACTTTCGACGAATACAAGCGTTTTTAGACATTTTCGTACTTCTCGGACTAAAACTGCATTTTTCACGACAAAAAATATTTTATATCTTTGAAAATAAATTTATTAACGTCAGAGAGCTGGAAATGTCTAAAAACGTTCACTTTCAACGAATACGAGCGTTTTTAGGCATTTTCATACTTCTCTGAATAAAACTGTATTTTTCACGGCAAAAAATATTTTATATCTCTGGAAATAAATTTATTCTGGTCAGAAAGCTGGAAACGTCTCAAAACGACCACTTTCGACGAATACAAGCGTTTTTTGACATTTTCGTACTTCTCGGACTAAAACTGCATTTTTCACGACAAAAAATATTTTATATCTTTGAAAATAAATTTATTAACGTCAGAGAGCTGGAAATGTCTAAAAACGTTCACTTTCAACGAATACGAGCGTTTTTAGGCATTTTCGTACTTCTCTGAATAAAACTGTATTTTTCACGACAAAAAATATTTTTTATCTCTGAAAATCAATTTATTCAGGTCAGAAAGCTGGAAACGTCTAAAAACGACCACTTTCGACGAATACAAGCGTTTTTAGACATTTTCGTACTTCTCGGACTAAAACTGCATTTTTCACGACAAAAAATATTTTATATCTTTGAAAATAAATTTATTAACGTCAGAGAGCTGGAAATGTCTAAAAACGTTCACTGTCAACGAATACGAGCGTTTTTAGGCATTTTCGTACTTCTCTGAATAAAACTGTATTTTTCACGGCAAAAAATATTTTATATCTCTGGAAATAAATTTATTCTGGTCAGAAAGCTGGAAACGTCTAAAAACGATCACTTTCGGCAAATACAAGCGTTTTTAGACATTTTCGAACTTCTCGGACTAAAACTGCATTTTTCACGACAAAAAATATTTTTCATCTCTGAAAATAAATTTATTAACGTCAGAGAGCTGGAAATGTCTAAAAACGTTCACTTTCAACGAATACGAGCGTTTTTAGACATTTTCGTACTTTTCGGAATAAAACTGTATTTTTCACGACAAAAAATATTTTGTATCTCTAAAAATAAATTTATTAACGTCAGAAAGCTGGAAACGTCTTAAAACGATCACCTTCAACGAATACGAGCGTTTTTAGGCATTTTCGTACTTCTCCGAATAAAACTGAATTTTTCACGATAAAAAATATTTTATATCTCTGGAAATAAATTTATTCTGGTCAGAAAGCTGGAAACGTCTAAAAACGATCACTTTCGACAAATACAAGCGTTTTTAGATATTTTCGTACTTCTCCGAATAAAACTGTATTTTTCACGACAAAAAATATTTTTTATCTCTGAAAATCAATTTATTCAGGTCAGAAAGCTGGAAACGTCTCAAAACGACCACTTTCGACGAATACAAGCGTTTTTTGACATTTTCGTACTTCTCGGACTAAAACTGCATTTTTCACGACAAAAAATATTTTATATCTTTGAAAATAAATTTATTAACGTCAGAGAGCTGGAAATGTCTAAAAACGTTCACTTTCAACGAATACGAGCGTTTCTAGGCATTTGCGTACTTCTCCGAATAAAACGGTATTTTTCACGACAAAAAATATTTTATATCTCTGGAAATAAATTTATTCTGGTCAGAAAGCTGGAAACGTCTAAAAACGATCACTTTCGACAAATACAAGCGTTTTTAGACATTTTCGTACTTCTCGGACTAAAATTGCATTTTTCAAAACAAAAAATATTTTTTATCTCTGAAAATCAATTTATTATCGTCAGAGAGCTGGAAATGTCTAAAAACGTTCACTTTCAACGAATACGAGCGTTTTTAGACATTTTCGTACTTTTCGGAATAAAACTGTATTTTTCACGACAAAAAATATTTTGTATCTCTAAAAATAAATTTATTAACGTCAGAAAGCTGGAAACGTCTTAAAACGATCACTTTCGACGAACACAAGCGTTTTTAGACATTTTCGTACTTCTCGGAATAAAACTGTATTTTTCACGACAAAAAATATTTTATATCTTTGAAAATAAATTTATTAAGGTCAGAGAGCTGGAAATGTCTAAAAACGTTCACTTTCAACGAATACGAGCGTTTTTAGGCATTTTCGTACTTCTCTGAATAAAACTGTATTTTTCACGACAAAAAATATTTTTTATCTCTGAAAATCAATTTATTCAGGTCAGAAAGCTGGAAACGTCTAAAAACGATCACTTTCGACAAATACAAGCGTTTTTAGACATTTTCGTACTTCTCGGACTAAAACTGCATTTTTCACGACAAAAAATATTTTATATCTTTGAAAATAAATTTATTAACGTCAGAGAGCTGGAAATGTCTAAAAACGTTCATTTTCAACGAATACGAGCCTTTTTAGGCATTTTCGTACTTCTCCGAATAAAACTGTATTTTTCACGACAAAAAATATTTTATATCTCTGGAAATAAATTTATTCTGATCAGAAAGCTGGAAACGTCTAAAAACGACCACTTTCGACGAATACAAGCGTTTTTAGACATTTTCGTACTTCTCGGACTAAAACTGCATTTTTCACGACAAAAAATATTTTATATCTTTGAAAATAAATTTATTAACGTCAGAGTGCTGAATATGTCTAAAAACGTTCACTTTCAACGAATACGAGCGGTGTTAGGCATTTTCGTACTTCTGCGAATAAAACTGTATTTTTCACGACAAAAAATATTTTATATCTCTGGAAATAAATTTATTCTGGTCAGAAAGCTGGAAACGTCTAAAAACGATCACTTTCGACAAATACAAGCGTTTTTAGACATTTTCGTACTTCTCGGAATAAAACTGCATTTTTCACGACAAAAAATATTTTATATCTCTGAAAATAAATTTATTAACGTCAGACAGCTGGAAATGTCTAAAAACGTTCACTTTCAACGAATACGAGCGTTTTTAAGCATTTTCGTACTTCTCCGAATAAAACTGTATTTTTCACGACAAAAAATATTTTATATCTCTGGAAATAAATTTATTGTGGTCAGAAAGCTGGAAACGTCTAAAAACGATCACTTTCGACAAATACAAGCGTTTTTAGACATTTTCGTACTTCTCGGACTAAAATTGCATTTTTCACAACAAAAAATATTTTTTATCTCTGAAAATCAATTTATTATCGTCAGAGAGCTGGAAATGTCTAAAAACGTTCACTTTCAACGAATACGAGCGTTTTTAGACATTTTCGTACTTTTCGGAATAAAACTGTATTTTTCACGACAAAAAATATTTTGTATCTCTAAAAATAAATTTATTAACGTCAGAAAGCTGGAAACGTCTTAAAACGATCACTTTCGACGAACACAAGCGTTTTTAGACATTTTCGTACTTCTCGGAATAAAACTGTATTTTTCACGACAAAAAATATTTTATATCTTTGAAAATAAATTTATTAAGGTCAGAGAGCTGGAAATGTCTAAAAACGTTCACTTTCAACGAATACGAGCGTTTTTAGGCATTTTCGTACTTCTCTGAATAAAACTGTATTTTTCACGACAAAAAATATTTTTTATCTCTGAAAATCAATTTATTCAGGTCAGAAAGCTGGAAACGTCTAAAAATGACCACTTTCGACGAATACAAGCGTTTCTAGACATTTTCGTACTTCTCGGTCTAAAACTGCATTTTTCACGACAAAAAATATTTTTTATCTCTGAAAATAAATTTATTAACGTCAGAGAGCTGGAAATGTCTAAAAACGTTCACTTTCAACGAATACGAGCGTTTTTAGGCATTTTCGTACTTCTCCGAATAAAACTGTATTTTTCACGACAAAAAATATTTTTTATCTCTGAAAATCAATTTATTCAGGTCAGAAAGCTGGAAACGTCTAAAAACGACCACTTTCGACGAATACAAGCGTTTTTAGACATTTTCGTACTTCTCGGACTAAAACTGCATTTTTCACGACAAAAAATATTTTATATCTTTGAAAATAAATTTATTAACGTCAGAGAGCTGGAAATGTCTAAAAACGTTCACTTTCAACGAATACGAGCGTTTTTAGGCATTTTCGTACTTCTCCGAATAAAACTGTATTTTTCACGACAAAAAATATTTTATATCTCTGGAAATAAATTTATTCTGGTCAGAAGGCTGGAAACGTCTAAAAACGATCACTTTCGACAAATACAAGCGTTTTTAGACATTTTCGTACTTCTCGGACTAAAACTGCATTTTTCACGACAAAAAATATTTTATATCTTTAAAAATAAATTTATTAACGTCAGAGAGCTGGAAATGTCTAAAAACGTTCACTTTCAACGAATACGAGCGTTTTTAGGCATTTTCGTACTTCTCCGAATAAAACTGTATTTTTCACGACAAAAAATATTTTATATCTCTGGAAATAAATTTATTCTGGTCAGAAAGCTGGAAACGTCTAAAAACGATCACTTTCGACAAATACAAGCGTTTTTAGACATTTTCGTACTTCTCGGACTAAAACTGCATTTTTCACGACAAAAAATATTTTATATCTTTGAAAATAAATTTATTAACGTCAGAGTGCTGAAAATGTCTAAAAACGTTCACTTTCAACGAATACGAGCGGTTTTAGGCATTTTCGTACTTCTGCGAATAAAACTGTATTTTTCACGACAAAAAATATTTTATATCTCTGGAAATAAATTTATTAACGTCAGAGAGCTGGAAACGTCTAAAAACGATCACTTTCGACAAATACAAGCGTTTTTAGACATTTTCGTACTTCTCGGAATAAAACTGCATTTTTGACGACAAAAAATATTTTATATCTCTGAAAATAAATTTATTAACGTCAGACAGCTGGAAATGTCTAAAAACGTTCACTTTCAACGAATACGAGCGGTTTTAGGCATTTTTGTACTTCTCCGAATAAAACTGTATTTATCACGACAAAAAATATTTTTTATCTCTGAAAATCAATTTATTCAGGTCAGATAGCTGGAAACGTCTAAAAAACGACCACTTTCGGCGAATACAAGCGTTTTTAGACATTTTCGTACTTCTCGGACTAAAACTGCATTTTTCACGACAAAAAATATTTTATATCTTTGAAAATAAATTTATTAACGTCAGAGAGCTGGAAATGTCTAAAAACGTTCACTTTCAACGAATACGAGCGTTTTTAAGCATTTTCGTACTTCTCCGAATAAAACTGTATTTTTCACGACAAAAAATATTTTATATCTCTGAAAATAAATTTATTGTGGTCAGAAAGCTGGAAACGTCTAAAAACGATCACTTTCGACAAATACAAGCGTTTTTAGACATTTTCGTACTTCTCGGACTAAAACTGCATTTTTCACGACAAAAAATATTTTTTATCTCTGAAAATAAATTTATTATCGTCAGAGAGCTGGAAATGTCTAAAAACGTTCACTTTCAACGAATACGAGCGTTTTTAGACATTTTCGTACTTTTCGGAATAAAACTGTATTTTTCACGACAAAAAATATTTTGTATCTTAAAAATAAATTTATTAACGTCAGAGAGATGGAAATGTCTAAAAACGTTCACTTTCAACGAATACGAGCGTTTTTAGGCATTTTCGTACTTCTCCGAATAAAACTGTATTTTTCACGACAAAAAATATTTTTTATCTCTGAAAATCAATTTATTCAGGTCAGAAAGCTGGAAACGTCTAAAAATGACCACTTTCGACGAATACCAGCGTTTTTAGACATTTTCGTACTTCTCGGACTAAAACTGCATTTTTCGCGACAAAAAATATTTTTTATCTCTGAAAATAAATTTATTAACGTCAGAGAGCTGGAAATGTCTAAAAACGTTCACTTTCAACGAATACGAGCGTTTTTAGGCATTTTCGTACTTCTCCGAATAAAACTGTATTTTTCACGACAAACAATATTTTTTATCTCTGAAAATCAATTTATTCAGGTCAGAAAGCTGGAAACGTCTAAAAACGACCACTTTCGACGAATACAAGCGTTTTTAGACATTTTCGTACTTCTCGGACTAAAACTGCATTTTTCACGACAAAAAATATTTTATATCTTTGAAAATAAATTTATTAACGTCAGAGAGGTGGAAATGTCTAAAAACGTTCACTTTCAACGAATACGAGCGTTTTTAGGCATTTTCGTACTTCTCCGAATAAAACTGTATTTTTCACGACAAAAAATATTTTATATCTCTGGAAATAAATTTATTCTGTTCAGAAAGCTGGAAACGTCTAAAAACGATCACTTTCGACAAATACAAGCGTTTTTAGACATTTTCGTACTTCTCGGACTAAAACTGCATTTTTCACGACAAAAAATATTTTATATCTTTGAAAATAAATTTATTAACGTCAGAGAGCTGGAAATGTCTAAAAACGTTCACTTTCAACGAATACGAGCGTTTTTAGGCATTTTCGTACTTCTCCGAATAAAACTGTATTTTTCACGACAAAAAATATTTTATATCTCTGGAAATAAATTTATTCTGGTCAGAAAGCTGGAAACGTCTAAAAACGACCACTTTCGACGAATACAAGCGTTTTTAGACATTTTCGTACTTCTCGGACTAAAACTGCATTTTTCACGACAAAAAATATTTTATATCTTTGAAAATAAATTTATTAACGTGAGAGTGCTGGAAATGTCTAAAAACGTTCACTTTCAACGAATACGAGCGTTTTTAGGCATTTTCGTACTTCTGCGAATAAAACTGTATTTTTCACGACAAAAAATATTTTATATCTCTGGGAATAAATTTATTCTGGTCAGAAAGCTGGAAACGTCTAAAAACGATCACTTTCGACAAATACAAGCGTTTTTAGACATTTTCGTACTTCTCGGAATAAAACTGCATTTTTCACGACAAAAAATATTTTATATCTCTGAAAATAAATTTATTAACGTCAGACAGCTTGAAATGTCTAAAAACGTTCACTTTCAACGAATACGAGCGTTTCTAGGCATTTTCGTACTTCTCCGAATAAAACTGTATTTTTCACGACAAAAAATATTTTATATCTCTGGAAATAAATTTATTCTGGTCAGAAAGCTGGAAACGTCTGAAAACGATCACTTTAGACAAATACAAGCGTTTTTAGACATTTTCGTACTTCTCGGACTAAAACTGCATTTTTCACGACAAAAAATATTTTTCATCTCTGAAAATAAATTTATTAACGTCAGAGAGCTGGAAATGTCTAAAAACGTTCACTTTCAACGAATACGAGCGTTTTTAGACATTTGCGTACTTTTCGGAATAAAACTGTATTTTTCACGACAAAAAATATTTTGTATCTCTAAAAATAAATTTATTAACGTCAGAAAGCTGGAAACGTCTTAAAACGATCACTTTCAACGAATACGAGCGTTTTTAGGCATTTTCGTACTTCTCCGAATAAAACTGAATTTTTCACGATAAAAAATATTTTATATCTCTGGAAATAAATTTATTCTGGTCAGAAAGCTGGAAACGTCTAAAAACGATCACTTTCGACAAATACAAGCGTTTTTAGACATTTTCGTACTTCTCCGAATAAAACTGTATTTTTCACGACAAAAAATATTTTTTATCTCTGAAAATCAATTTATTCAGGTCAGAAAGCTGGAAACGTCTCAAAACGACCACTTTCGACGAATACAAGCGTTTTTTGACATATTCGTACTTCTCGGACTAAAACTGCATTTTTCACGACAAAAAATATTTTATATCTTTGAAAATAAATTTATTAACGTCAGAGATCTGGAAATGTCTAAAAACGTTCACTTTCAACGAATACGAGCGTTTTTAGGCATTTTCGTACTTCTCCGAATAAAACTGTATTTTTCACGACAAAAAATATTTTATATCTCTGGAAATAAATTTATTCTGGTCAGAAAGCTGGAAACGTCTAAAAACCATCACTTTCGACAAATACAAGCGTTTTTAGGCATTTTCGTACTTCTCGGAATAAAACTGCATTTTTCAAGACAAAAAATATTTTATATCTCTGAAAATAAATTTATTAACGTCAGACAGCTGGAAATGTCTAAAAACGTTCACTTTCAACGAATACGAGCGTTTCTAGGCATTTTCGTACTTCTCCGAATAAAACTGTATTTTTCACGACAAAAAATATTTTATATCTCTGGAAATAAATTTATTCTGGTCAGAAAGCTGGAAACGTCTAAAAACGATCACTTTCGACAAATACAAGCGTTTTTAGACATTTTCGTACTTCTCGGACTAAAATTGCATTTTTCACAACAAAAAATTTTTTTTATCTCTGAAAATCAATTTATTATCGTCAGAGAGCTGGAAATGTCTAAAAACGTTCACTTTCAACGAATACGAGCGTTTTTAGACATTTTCGTACTTTTCGGAATAAAACTGTATTTTTCACGACAAAAAATATTTTGTATCTCTAAAAATAAATTTATTAACGTCAGAAAGCTGGAAACGTCTTAAAACGATCACTTTCGACGAACACAAGCGTTTTTAGACATTTTCGTACTTCTCGGAATAAAACTGTATTTTTCACGACAAAAAATATTTTATATCTTTGAAAATAAATTTATTAAGGTCAGAGAGCTGGAAATGTCTAAAAACGTTCACTTTCAACGAATACAAGCGGTTTTAGGCATTTTCGTACTTCTCCGAATAAAACTGTATTTATCACGACAAAAAATATTTTTTATCTCTGAAAATCAATTTATTCAGGTCAGAAAGCTGGAAACGTCTAAAAACGACCACTTTCGACGAATACAAGCGTTTTTAGACATTTTCGTACTTCTCGGACTAAAACTGCATTTTTCACGAGAAAAGATATTTTATATCTTTGAAAATAAATTTATTAACGTCAGAGAGCTGGAAATGTCTAAAAACGTTCACTTTCAACGAATACGAGCGTTTTTATGCATTTTCGTACTTCTCTGAATAAAACTGTATTTTTCACGACAAAAAATATTTTTTATCTCTGAAAATCAATTTATTCAGGTCAGAAAGCTGGAAACGTCTAAAAATGACCACTTTCGACGAATACAAGCGTTTTTAGACATTTTCGTACTTCTCGGACTAAAACTGCATTTTTCACGACAAAAAATATTTTTTATCTCTGAAAATAAATTTATTAACGTCAGAGAGCTAGAAATATCTAAAAACGTTCACTTTCAACGAATACGAGCGTTTTTAGACATTTTCGTACTTCTCCGAATAAAACTGTATTTTTCACGACAAAAAATATTTTTTATCTCTGAAAATCAATTTATTCAGGTCAGAAAGCTGGAAACGTCTCAAAACGACCACTTTCGACGAATACAAGCGTTTTTTGACATTTTCGTACTTCTCGGACTAAAACTGCATTTTTCACGACAAAAACTATTTTATATCTTTGAAAATAAATTTATTAACGTCAGAGATCTGGAAATGTCTAAAAACGTTCACTTTCAACGAATACGAGCGTTTTTAGGCATTTTCGTACTTCTCCGAATAAAACTGTATTTTTCACGACAAAAAATATTTTATATCTCTGGAAATAAATTTATTCTGGTCAGAAAGCTGGAAACGTCTAAAAACGATCACTTTCGACAAATACAAGCGTTTTTAGGCATTTTCGTACTTCTCGGAATAAAACTGCATTTTCACGACAAAAAATATTTTATATCTCTGAAAATAAATTTATTAACGTCAGACAGCTGGAAATGTCTAAAAACGTTCACTTTCAACGAATACGAGCGTTTTTAGACATTTTCGTACTTCTCGGACTAAAATTGCATTTTTCACAACAAAAAATATTTTTTATCTCTGAAAATCAATTTATTATCGTCAGAGAGCTGGAAATGTCTAAAAACGTTCACTTTCAACGAATACGAGCGTTTTTAGACATTTTCGTACTTTTCGGAATAAAACTGTATTTTTCACGACAAAAAATATTTTGTATCTCTAAAAATAAATTTATTAACGTCAGAAAGCTGGAAACGTCTTAAAACGATCACTTTCGACGAACACAAGCGTTTTTAGACATTTTCGTACTTCTCGGAATAAAACTGTATTTTTCACGACAAAAAATATTTTATATCTTTGAAAATAAATTTATTAAGGTCAGAGAGCTGTTTATATGTTTGGAGTGTAGCACTGTACGGGTGTGAGGCGTGGACTATAGGAAAGGAAGAGAAGCGTAGATTAGAAGCACTTGAAATGTGGTGTTATAGGAGGATGATGAGGATTGGTTGGGAAGATAAAGTAACAAATGAAGCTGTACTAGAGTTAGTAGGGGAGAGGAGAAGTATCTGGAGAGTGTTACAGCGTAGGAGAGACAGATTAGTAGGGCATATCCTTAGACATGGGGGGATTATGCAATTGATCATAGAAGGTAGAGTGGAGGGAAAGAGAGGGGTAGGTAGGCCTAGATTGGAGTATGTGAGTCAGATAGTTGAAGACGTTGAGATGAATAGCTATAGGGAGATGAAGGGATTAGCTCAGGATAGATCGGCATGGCGTGCTGTTTCCAACCAATCTTTAGGATTGCGGACTCTTTAACTAACAGAGAGCTGGAAATGTCTAAAAACGTTCACTTTCAACGAATACAAGCGGTTTTAGGCATTTTCGTACTTCTCCGAATAAAACTGTATTTATCACGACAAAAAATATTTTTTATCTCTGAAAATCAATTTATTCAGGTCAGAAAGCTGGAAACGTCTAAAAACGACCACTTTCGACGAATACAAGCGTTTTTAGACATTTTCGTACTTCTCGGACTAAAACTGCATTTTTCACGAGAAAAAATATTTTATATCTTTGAAAATAAATTTATTAACGTCAGAGAGCTGGAAATGTCTAAAAACGTTCACTTTCAACGAATACGAGCGTTTTTAGGCATTTTCGTACTTCTCTGAATAAAACTGTATTTTTCACGACAAAAAAATATTTTTTATCTCTGAAAATCAATTTATTCAGGTCAGAAAGCTGGAAACGTCTAAAAATGACCACTTTCGACGAATACAAGCGTTTTTAGACATTTTCGTACTTCTCGGAGTAAAACTGCATTTTTCACGACAAAAAATATTTTTTATCTCTGAAAATAAATTTATTAACGTCAGAGAGCTAGAAATGTCTAAAAACGTTCACTTTCAACGAATACGAGCGTTTTTAGGCATTTTCGTACTTCTCCGAATAAAACTGAATTTTTCACGATAAAAAATATTTTATATCTCTGGAAATAAATTTATTCTGGTCAGAAAGCTGGAAACGTCTAAAAACGATCACTTTCGACAAATACAAGCGTTTTTAGACATTTTCGTACTTCTCCGAATAAAAATGTATTTTTCACGACAAAAAATATTTTTTATCTCTGAAAATCAATTTATTCAGGTCAGAAAGCTGGAAACGTCTCAAAACGACCACTTTCGACGAATACAAGCGTTTTTTGACATTTTCGTACTTCTCGGACTAAAACTGCATTTTTCACGACAAAAAATATTTTATATCTTTGAAAATAAATTTATTAACGTCAGAGAGCTGGAAATGTCTAAAAACGTTCACTTTCAACGAATACGGGCGTTTTTAGGCATTTTCGTACTTCTCCGAATAAAACTGTATTTTTCACGACAAAAAATATTTTATATCTCTGGAAATAAATTTATTGTGGTCAGAAAGCTGGAAACGTCTAAAAACGATCACTTTCGAAAAATACAAGCGTTTTTAGACATTTTCGTACTTCTCGGACTAAAACTGCATTTTTCACGACAAAAAATATTTTACATCTTTGAAAATAAATTTATTAACGTCAGAGAGCTGGAAATGTCTAAAAACGTTCACTTTCAACGAATACGAGCGTTTTTAGGCATTTTCGTACTTCTCCGAATAAAACTGTATTTTTCACGACAAAAAATATTTTATATCTCTGGAAATAAATTTATTCTGGTCAGAAAGCTGGAAACGTCTAAAAACGATCACTTTCGACAAATACAAGCGTTTTTAGGCATTTTCGTACTTCTCGGAATAAAACTGCATTTTTCACGACAAAAAATATTTTATATCTCTGAAAATAAATTTATTAACGTCAGACAGCTGAAAATGTCTAAAAACGTTCACTTTCAACGAATACGAGCGTTTCTAGGCATTTGCGTACTTCTCCGAATAAAACTGTATTTTTCACGACAAAAAATATTTTATATCTCTGGAAATAAATTTATTCTGGTCAGAAAGCTGGAAACGTCTAAAAACGATCACTTTCGACAAATACAAGCGTTTTTAGACATTTTCGTACTTCTCGGACTAAAATTGCATTTTTCACAACAAAAAATATTTTTTATCTCTGAAAATCAATTTATTATCGTCAGAGAGCTGGAAATGTCTAAAAACGTTCACTTTCAACGAATACGAGCGTTTTTAGACATTTTCGTACTTTTCGGAATAAAAATGTATTTTTCACGACAAAAAATATTTTGTATCTCTAAAAATAAATTTATTAACGTCAGAAAGCTGGAAACGTCTTAAAACGACCACTTTCGACGAACACAAGCGTTTTTAGACATTTTCGTACTTCTCGGAATAAAACTGTATTTTTCACGACAAAAAATATTTTATATCTTTGAAAATAAATTTATTAAGGTCAGAGAGCTGGAAATGTCTAAAAACGTTCACTTTCAACGAATACGAGCGTTTTTAGGCATTTTCGTACTTCTCTGAATAAAACTGTATTTTTCACGACAAAAAATATTTTTTATCTCTGAAAATCAATTTATTCAGGTCAGAAAGCTGGAAACGTCTAAAAATGACCACTTTCGACGAATACAAGCGTTTCTAGACATTTTCGTACTTCTCGGTCTAAAACTGCATTTTTCACGACAAAAAATATTTTTTATCTCTGAAAATAAATTTATTAACGTCAGAGAGCTGGAAATGTCTAAAAACGTTCACTTTCAACGAATACGAGCGTTTTTAGGCATTTTCGTACTTCTCCGAATAAATCTGTATTTTTCACGACAAAAAATATTTTTTATCTCTGAAAATCAATTTATTCAGGTCAGAAAGCTGGAAACGTCTAAAAACGACCACTTTCGACGAATACAAGCGTTTTTAGACATTTTCGTACTTCTCGGACTAAAACTGCATTTTTCACGACAAAAAATATTTTATATCTTTGAAAATAAATTTATTCTGGTCAGAAAGCTGGAAACGTCTAAAAACGATCACTTTCGACAAATACAAGCGTTTTTAGACATTTTCGTACTTCTCGGACTAAAACTGCATTTTTCACGACAAAAAATATTTTATATCTTTGAAAATAAATTTATTAACGTCAGAGAGCTGGAAATGTCTAAAAACGTTCACTTTCAACGAATACGAGCGTTTTTAGGCATTTTCGTACTTCTCCGAATAAAACTGTATTTTTCACGACAAAAAATATTTTATATCTCTGGAAATAAATTTATTCTGGTCAGAAAGCTGGAAACGTCTAAAAACGACCACTTTCGACGAATACAAGCGTTTTTAGACATTTTCGTACTTCTCGGACTAAAACTGCATTTTTCACGACAAAAAATATTTTATATCTTTGAAAATAAATTTATTAACGTCAGAGTGCTGGAGATGTCTAAAAACGTTCACTTTCAACGAATACGAGCGTTTCTAGGCATTTTCGTACTTCTCCGAATAAAACTGTATTTTTCACGACAAAAAATATTTTATATCTCTGGGAATAAATTTATTCTGGTCAGAAAGCTGGAAACGTCTAAAAACGATCACTTTCGACAAATACAAGCGTTTTTAGACATTTTCGTACTTCTCGGAATAAAACTGCATTTTTCACGACAAAAAATATTTTATATCTCTGAAAATAAATTTATTAACGTCAGACAGCTGGAAATGTCTAAAAACGTTCACTTTCAACGAATACGAGCGTTTCTAGGCATTTTCGTACTTCTCCGAATAAAACTGTATTTTTCACGACAAAAAATATTTTATATCTCTGGAAATAAATTTATTCTGGTCAGAAAGCTGGAAACGTCTGAAAACGATCACTTTAGACAAATACAAGCGTTTTTAGACATTTTCGTACTTCTCGGACTAAAATTGCATTTTTCACAACAAAAAATATTTTTTATCTCTGAAAATCAATTTATTATCGTCAGAGAGCTAGAAATATCTAAAACCGTTCACTTTCAACGAATACAAGCGTTTTTAGACATTTTCGTACTTCTCGGACTAAAACTGCATTTTTCACAACAACAAACATTTTTTATCTCTGAAAATAAATTTATTAACGTCAGAGTTCTGGAAATGTCTAAAAACATTCACTTTCAACGAATACGAGCGTTTTTAGACATTTTCGTACTTCTCCGAATAAAACTGTATTTTTCACGACAAAAAATATTTTATATCTCTGGAAATAAATTTATTCAGGTCAGAAAGCTGGAAACGTCTAAAAATGACCACTTTCGACGAATACAAGCGTTTTTAGACATTTTCGTACTTCTCGGACTAAAACTGCATTTTTCACAACAAAAAATATTTTTTATCTCTGAAAATAAATTTATTAACGTCAGAGAGCTGGAAATGTCTAAAAACGTTCACTTTCAACGAATACGAGCGTTTTTAGGCATTTTCGTACTTCTCCGAATAAAACTGAATTTTTCACGATAAAAAATATTTTATATCTCTGGAAATAAATTTATTCTGGTCAGAAAGCTGGAAACGCCTAAAAACGATCACTTTCGACAAATACAAGCGTTTTTAGACATTTTCGTACTTCTCCGAATAAAAATGTATTTTTCACGACAAAAAATATTTTTTATCTCTGAAAATCAATTTATTCAGGTCAGAAAGCTGGAAACGTCTCAAAACGACCACTTTCGACGAATACAAGCGTTTTTTGACATTTTCGTACTTCTCGGACTAAAACTGCATTTTTCACGACAAAAAATATTTTATATCTTTGAAAATAAATTTATTAACGTCAGAGAGCTGGAAATGTCTAAAAACGTTCACTTTCAACGAATACGGGCGTTTTTAGGCATTTTCGTACTTCTCCGAATAAAACTGTATTTTTCACGACAAAAAATATTTTATATCTCTGGAAATAAATTTATTGTGGTCAGAAAGCTGGAAACGTCTAAAAACGATCACTTTCGAAAAATACAAGCGTTTTTAGACATTTTCGTACTTCTCGGACTAAAACTGCATTTTTCACGACAAAAAATATTTTACATCTTTGAAAATAAATTTATTAACGTCAGAGAGCTGGAAATGTCTAAAAACGTTCACTTTCAACGAATACGAGCGTTTTTAGGCATTTTCGTACTTCTCCGAATAAAACTGTATTTTTCACGACAAAAAATATTTTATATCTCTGGAAATAAATTTATTCTGGTCAGAAAGCTGGAAACGTCTAAAAACGATCACTTTCGACAAATACAAGCGTTTTTAGACATTTTCGTACTTCTCGGACTAAAATTGCATTTTTCACAACAAAAAATATTTTTTATCTCTGAAAATCAATTTATTATCGTCAGAGAGCTGGAAATGTCTAAAAACGTTCACTTTCAACGAATACGAGCGTTTTTAGACATTTTCGTACTTTTCGGAATAAAAATGTATTTTTCACGACAAAAAATATTTTGTATCTCTAAAAATAAATTTATTAACGTCAGAAAGCTGGAAACGTCTAAAAACGATCACTTTCGACAAATACAAGCGTTTTTAGACATTTTCGTACTTCTCCGAATAAAAATGTATTTTTCACGACAAAAAATATTTTTTATCTCTGAAAATCAATTTATTCAGGTCAGAAAGCTGGAAACGTCTCAAAACGACCACTTTCGACGAATACAAGCGTTTTTTGACATTTTCGTACTTCTCGGACTAAAACTGCATTTTTCACGACAAAAAATATTTTATATCTTTGAAAATAAATTTATTAACGTCAGAGAGCTGGAAATGTCTAAAAACGTTCACTTTCAACGAATACCGGCGTTTTTAGGCATTTTCGTACTTCTCCGAATAAAACTGTATTTTTCACGACAAAAAATATTTTATATCTCTGGAAATAAATTTATTGTGGTCAGAAAGCTGGAAACGTCTAAAAACGATCACTTTCGAAAAATACAAGCGTTTTTAGACATTTTCGTACTTCTCGGACTAAAACTGCATTTTTCACGACAAAAAATATTTTACATCTTTGAAAATAAATTTATTAACGTCAGAGAGCTGGAAATGTCTAAAAACGTTCACTTTCAACGAATACGAGCGTTTTTAGGCATTTTCGTACTTCTCCGAATAAAACTGTATTTTTCACGACAAAAAATATTTTATATCTCTGGAAATAAATTTATTCTGGTCAGAAAGCTGGAAACGTCTAAAAACGATCACTTTCGACAAATACAAGCGTTTTTAGGCATTTTCGTACTTCTCGGAATAAAACTGCATTTTTCACGACAAAAAATATTTTATATCTCTGAAAATAAATTTATTAACGTCAGACAGCTGAAAATGTCTAAAAACGTTCACTTTCAACGAATACGAGCGTTTCTAGGCATTTGAGTACTTCTCCGAATAAAACTGTATTTTTCACGACAAAAAATATTTTATATCTCTGGAAATAAATTTATTCTGGTCAGAAAGCTGGAAACGTCTAAAAACGATCACTTTCGACAAATACAAGCGTTTTTAGACATTTTCGTACTTCTCGGACTAAAATTGCATTTTTCACAACAACAAATATTTTTTATCTCTGAAAATCAATTTATTATCGTCAGAGAGCTGGAAATGTCTAAAAACGTTCACTTTCAACGAATACGAGCGTTTTTAGACATTTTCGTACTTTTCGGAATAAAAATGTATTTTTCACGACAAAAAATATTTTGTATCTCTAAAAATAAATTTATTAACGTCAGAAAGCTGGAAACGTCTAAAAACGATCACTTTCGACAAATACAAGCGTTTTTAGACATTTTCGTACTTCTCCGAATAAAAATGTATTTTTCACGACAAAAAATATTTTTTATCTCTGAAAATCAATTTATTCAGGTCAGAAAGCTGGAAACGTCTCAAAACGACCACTTTCGACGAATACAAGCGTTTTTTGACATTTTCGTACTTCTCGGACTAAAACTGCATTTTTCACGACAAAAAATATTTTATATCTTTGAAAATAAATTTATTAACGTCAGAGAGCTGGAAATGTCTAAAAACGTTCACTTTCAACGAATACGGGCGTTTTTAGGCATTTTCGTACTTCTCCGAATAAAACTGTATTTTTCACGACAAAAAATATTTTATATCTCTGGAAATAAATTTATTGTGGTCAGAAAGCTGGAAACGTCTAAAAACGATCACTTTCGAAAAATACAAGCGTTTTTAGACATTTTCGTACTTCTCGGACTAAAACTGCATTTTTCACGACAAAAAATATTTTACATCTTTGAAAATAAATTTATTAACGTCAGAGAGCTGGAAATGTCTAAAAACGTTCACTTTCAACGAATACGAGCGTTTTTAGGCATTTTCGTACTTCTCCGAATAAAACTGTATTTTTCACGACAAAAAATATTTTATATCTCTGGAAATAAATTTATTCTGGTCAGAAAGCTGGAAACGTCTAAAAACGATCACTTTCGACAAATACAAGCGTTTTTAGGCATTTTCGTACTTCTCGGAATAAAACTGCATTTTTCACGACAAAAAATATTTTATATCTCTGAAAATAAATTTATTAACGTCAGACAGCTGAAAATGTCTAAAAACGTTCACTTTCAACGAATACGAGCGTTTCTAGGCATTTGAGTACTTCTCCGAATAAAACTGTATTTTTCACGACAAAAAATATTTTATATCTCTGGAAATAAATTTATTCTGGTCAGAAAGCTGGAAACGTCTAAAAACGATCACTTTCGACAAATACAAGCGTTTTTAGACATTTTCGTACTTCTCGGACTAAAATTGCATTTTTCACAACAACAAATATTTTTTATCTCTGAAAATCAATTTATTATCGTCAGAGAGCTGGAAATGTCTAAAAACGTTCACTTTCAACGAATACGAGCGTTTTTAGACATTTTCGTACTTTTCGGAATAAAAATGTATTTTTCACGACAAAAAATATTTTGTATCTCTAAAAATAAATTTATTAACGTCAGAAAGCTGGAAACGTCTTAAAACGACCACTTTCGACGAACACAAGCGTTTTTAGACATTTTCGTACTTCTCGGAATAAAACTGTATTTTTCACGACAAAAAATATTTTATATCTTTGAAAATAAATTTATTAAGGTCAGAGAGCTGGAAATGTCTAAAAACGTTCACTTTCAACGAATACGAGCGTTTTTAGGCATTTTCGTACTTCTCTGAATAAAACTGTATTTTTCACGACAAAAAATATTTTTTATCTCTGAAAATCAATTTATTCAGGTCAGAAAGCTGGAAACGTCTAAAAATGACCACTTTCGACGAATACAAGCGTTTCTAGACATTTTCGTACTTCTCGGTCTAAAACTGCATTTTTCACGACAAAAAATATTTTTTATCTCTGAAAATAAATTTATTAACGTCAGAGAGCTGGAAATGTCTAAAAACGTTCACTTTCAACGAATACGAGCGTTTTTAGGCATTTTCGTACTTCTCCGAATAAATCTGTATTTTTCACGACAAAAAATATTTTTTATCTCTGAAAATCAATTTATTCAGGTCAGAAAGCTGGAAACGTCTAAAAACGACCACTTTCGACGAATACAAGCGTTTTTAGACATTTTCGTACTTCTCGGACTAAAACTGCATTTTTCACGACAAAAAATATTTTATATCTTTGAAAATAAATTTATTCTGGTCAGAAAGCTGGAAACGTCTAAAAACGATCACTTTCGACAAATACAAGCGTTTTTAGACATTTTCGTACTTCTCGGACTAAAACTGCATTTTTCACGACAAAAAATATTTTATATCTTTGAAAATAAATTTATTAACGTCAGAGAGCTGGAAATGTCTAAAAACGTTCACTTTCAACGAATACGAGCGTTTTTAGGCATTTTCGTACTTCTCCGAATAAAACTGTATTTTTCACGACAAAAAATATTTTATATCTCTGGAAATAAATTTATTCTGGTCAGAAAGCTGGAAACGTCTAAAAACGACCACTTTCGACGAATACAAGCGTTTTTAGACATTTTCGTACTTCTCGGACTAAAACTGCATTTTTCACGACAAAAAATATTTTATATCTTTGAAAATAAATTTATTAACGTCAGAGTGCTGGAGATGTCTAAAAACGTTCACTTTCAACGAATACGAGCGTTTCTAGGCATTTTCGTACTTCTCCGAATAAAACTGTATTTTTCACGACAAAAAATATTTTATATCTCTGGGAATAAATTTATTCTGGTCAGAAAGCTGGAAACGTCTAAAAACGATCACTTTCGACAAATACAAGCGTTTTTAGACATTTTCGTACTTCTCGGAATAAAACTGCATTTTTCACGACAAAAAATATTTTATATCTCTGAAAATAAATTTATTAACGTCAGACAGCTGGAAATGTCTAAAAACGTTCACTTTCAACGAATACGAGCGTTTCTAGGCATTTTCGTACTTCTCCGAATAAAACTGTATTTTTCACGACAAAAAATATTTTATATCTCTGGAAATAAATTTATTCTGGTCAGAAAGCTGGAAACGTCTGAAAACGATCACTTTAGACAAATACAAGCGTTTTTAGACATTTTCGTACTTCTCGGACTAAAATTGCATTTTTCACAACAACAAATATTTTTTATCTCTGAAAATCAATTTATTATCGTCAGAGAGCTAGAAATATCTAAAACCGTTCACTTTCAACGAATACAAGCGTTTTTAGACATTTTCGTACTTCTCGGACTAAAACTGCATTTTTCACAACAACAAACATTTTTTATCTCTGAAAATAAATTTATTAACGTCAGAGTTCTGGAAATGTCTAAAAACATTCACTTTCAACGAATACGAGCGTTTTTAGACATTTTCGTACTTCTCCGAATAAAACTGTATTTTTCACGACAAAAAATATTTTATATCTCTGGAAATAAATTTATTCTGGTCAGAAAGCTGGAAACGTCTAAAAACGATCACTTTCGACAAATACAAGCGTTTTTAGATATTTTCGTACTTCTCGGAATAAAACTGCATTTTTTACGACAAAAAATATTTGATATCTCTGAAAATAAATTTATTAACGTCAGACAGCTGGAAATGTCTAAAAACGTTTACTTTCAACAAATACGAGCGGTTTTAGGCATTTTCGTACTTCTCCGAATAAAACTGTATTTATCACGACAAAAAATATTTTTTATCTCTGAAAATCAATTTATTCAGGTCAGAAAGCTGGAAACGTCTAAAAAACGACCACTTTCGACGAATACAAGCGTTTTTAGACATTTTCGTACTTCTCGGACTAAAACTGCATTTTTCACAACAAAAAATATTTTTTATCTCTGAAAATAAATTTATTAACGTCAGAGAGCTGGAAATGTCTAAAAACGTTCACTTTCAACGAATACGAGCGTTTTTAGGCATTTTCGTACTTCTCTGAATAAAACTGTATTTTTCACGGCAAAAAATATTTTATATCTCTGGAAATAAATTTATTCTGGTCAGAAAGCTGGAAACGTCTAAAAACGATCACTTTCGACAAATACAAGCGTTTTTAGATATTTTCGTACTTCTCGGAATAAAACTGCATTTTTTACGACAAAAAATATTTGATATCTCTGAAAATAAATTTATTAACGTCAGACAGCTGGAAATGTCTAAAAACGTTTACTTTCAACAAATACGAGCGGTTTTAGGCATTTTCGTACTTCTCCGAATAAAACTGTATTTATCACGACAAAAAATATTTTTTATCTCTGAAAATCAATTTATTCAGGTCAGAAAGCTGGAAACGTCTAAAAAACGACCACTTTCGACGAATACAAGCGTTTTTAGACATTTTCGTACTTCTCGGACTAAAACTGCATTTTTCACGACAAAAAATATTTTATATCTTTGAAAATAAATTTATTAACGTCAGAGAGCTGGAAATGTCTAAAAACGTTCACTTTCAACGAATACGAGCGTTTTTAGGCATTTTCGTACTTCTCCGAATAAAACTGTATTTTTCACGACAAAAAATATTTTATATCTCTGGAAATAAATTTATTGTGGTCAGAAAGCTGGAAACGTCTAAAAACGATCACTTTCGACAAATACAAGCGTTTTTAGATATTTTCGTACTTCTCGGAATAAAACTGCATTTTTTACGACAAAAAATATTTGATATCTCTGAAAATAAATTTATTAACGTCAGACAGCTGGAAATGTCTAAAAACGTTTACTTTCAACAAATACGAGCGGTTTTAGGCATTTTCGTACTTCTCCGAATAAAACTGTATTTATCACGACAAAAAATATTTTTTATCTCTGAAAATCAATTTATTCAGGTCAGAAAGCTGGAAACGTCTAAAAAACGACCACTTTCGACGAATACAAGCGTTTTTAGACATTTTCGTACTTCTCGGACTAAAACTGCATTTTTCACGACAAAAAATATTTTATATCTTTGAAAATAAATTTATTAACGTCAGAGAGCTGGAAATGTCTAAAAACGTTCACTTTCAACGAATACGAGCGTTTTTAGGCATTTTCGTACTTCTCCGAATAAAACTGTATTTTTCACGACAAAAAATATTTTATATCTCTGGAAATAAATTTATTCTGGTCAGAAAGCTGGAAACGTCTAAAAACGATCACTTTCGACAAATACAAGCGTTTTTAGATATTTTCGTACTTCTCGGAATAAAACTGCATTTTTTACGACAAAAAATATTTGATATCTCTGAAAATAAATTTATTAACGTCAGACAGCTGGAAATGTCTAAAAACGTTTACTTTCAACAAATACGAGCGGTTTTAGGCATTTTCGTACTTCTCCGAATAAAACTGTATTTATCACGACAAAAAATATTTTTTATCTCTGAAAATCAATTTATTCAGGTCAGAAAGCTGGAAACGTCTAAAAAACGACCACTTTCGACGAATACAAGCGTTTTTAGACATTTTCGTATTTCTCGGACTAAAACTGCATTTTTCACGACAAAAAATATTTTTTATCTCTGAAAATAAATTTATTAACGTCAGAGAGCTGGAAATGTCTAAAAACGTTCACCTTCAACGAATACGAGCGTTTTTAGGCATTTTCCTACTTCTCTGAATAAAACTGTATTTTTCACGGCAAAAAATATTTTATATCTCTGGAAATAAATTTATTCTGGTCAGAAAGCTGGAAACGTCTAAAAACGATCACTTTCGACAAATACGAGCGTTTTTAGACATTTTCGTACTTTTCGGAATAAAACTGTATTTTTCACGACAAAAAATATTTTGTATCTTAAAAATAAATTTATTAACGTCAGAGAGCTGGAAATGTCTAAAAACGTTCACTTTCAACGAATACGAGCGTTTTTAGGCATTTTCGTACTTCTCCGAATAAAACTGTATTTTTCACGACAAAAAAATATTTTTTATCTCTGAAAATCAATTTATTCAGGTCAGAAAGCTGGAAACGTCTAAAAATGACCACTTTCGACGAATACCAGCGTTTTTAGACATTTTCGTACTTCTCGGACTAAAACTGCATTTTTCACGACAAAAAATATTTTTTATCTCTGAAAATAAATTTATTAACGTCAGAGAGCTGGAAATGTCTAAAAACGTTCACTTTCAACGAATACGAGCGTTTTTAGGCATTTTCGTACTTCTCCGAATAAAACTGTATTTTTCACGACAAAAAATATTTTATATCTCTGGAAATAAATTTATTCTGGTCAGAAAGCTGGAAACGTCTAAAAACGACCACTTTCGACGAATACAAGCGTTTTTAGACATTTTCGTACTTCTCGGACTAAAACTGCATTTTTCACGACAAAAAATATTTTATATCTTTGAAAATAAATTTATTAACGTCAGAGTGCTGGAGATGTCTAAAAACGTTCACTTTCAACGAATACGAGCGTTTCTAGGCATTTTCGTACTTCTCCGAATAAAACTGTATTTTTCACGACAAAAAATATTTTATATCTCTGGGAATAAATTTATTCTGGTCAGAAAGCTGGAAACGTCTAAAAACGATCACTTTCGACAAATACAAGCGTTTTTAGACATTTTCGTATTTCTCGGAATAAAACTGCATTTTTCACGACAAAAAATATTTTATATCTCTGAAAATAAATTTATTAACGTCAGACAGCTGGAAATGTCTAAAAACGTTCACTTTCAACGAATACGAGCGTTTCTAGGCATTTTCGTACTTCTCCGAATAAAACTGTATTTTTCACGACAAAAAATATTTTATATCTCTGGAAATAAATTTATTCTGGTCAGAAAGCTGGAAACGTCTGAAAACGATCACTTTAGACAAATACAAGCGTTTTTAGACATTTTCGTACTTCTCGGACTAAAATTGCATTTTTCACAACAAAAAATATTTTTTATCTCTGAAAATCAATTTATTATCGTCAGAGAGCTAGAAATATCTAAAACCGTTCACTTTCAACGAATACAAGCGTTTTTAGACATTTTCGTACTTCTCGGACTAAAACTGCATTTTTCACAACAACAAACATTTTTTATCTCTGAAAATAAATTTATTAACGTCAGAGTTCTGGAAATGTCTAAAAACATTCACTTTCAACGAATACGAGCGTTTTTAGACATTTTCGTACTTCTCCGAATAAAACTGTATTTTTCACGACAAAAAATATTTTATATCTCTGGAAATAAATTTATTCTGGTCAGAAAGCTGGAAACGTCTAAAAACGATCACTTTCGACAAATACAAGCGTTTTTAGACATTTTCGTACTTCTCGGACTAAAACTGCATTTTTCACAACAAAAAATATTTTTTATCTCTGAAAATAAATTTATTAACGTCAGAGAGCTGGAAATGTCTAAAAACGTTCACTTTCAACGAATACGAGCGTTTTTAGGCATTTTCGTACTTCTCTGAATAAAACTGTATTTTTCACGGCAAAAAATATTTTATATCTCTGGAAATAAATTTATTCTGGTCAGAAAGCTGGAAACGTCTAAAAACGATCACTTTCGACAAATACAAGCGTTTTTAGATATTTTCGTACTTCTCGGAATAAAACTGCATTTTTTACGACAAAAAATATTTGATATCTCTGAAAATAAATTTATTAACGTCAGACAGCTGGAAATGTCTAAAAACGTTTACTTTCAACGAATACGAGCGGTTTTAGGCATTTTCGTACTTCTCCGAATAAAACTGTATTTATCACGACAAAAAATATTTTTTATCTCTGAAAATCAATTTATTCAGGTCAGAAAGCTGGAAACGTCTAAAAATGACCACTTTCGACGAATACCAGCGTTTTTAGACATTTTCGTACTTCTCGGACTAAAACTGCATTTTTCACGACAAAAAATATTTTATATCTTTGAAAATAAATTTATTAACGTCAGAGAGCTGGAAATGTCTAAAAACGTTCACTTTCAACGAATACGAGCGTTTTTAGGCATTTTCGTACTTCTCCGAATAAAACTGTATTTTTCACGACAAAAAAATATTTTTTATCTCTGAAAATCAATTTATTCAGGTCAGAAAGCTGGAAACGTCTAAAAATGACCACTTTCGACGAATACCAGCGTTTTTAGACATTTTCGTACTTCTCGGACTAAAACTGCATTTTTCACGACAAAAAATATTTTTTATCTCTGAAAATAAATTTATTAACGTCAGAGAGCTGGAAACGTCTAAAAACGTTCACTTTCAACGAATACGAGCGTTTTTAGGCATTTTCGTACTTCTCCGAATAAAACTGTATTTTTCACGACAAAAAATATTTTATATCTCTGGAAATAAATTTATTCTGGTCAGAAAGCTGGAAACGTCTAAAAACGACCACTTTCGACGAATACAAGCGTTTTTAGACATTTTCGTACTTCTCGGACTAAAACTGCATTTTTCACGACAAAAAATATTTTATATCTTTGAAAATAAATTTATTAACGTCAGAGTGCTGGAGATGTCTAAAAACGTTCACTTTCAACGAATACGAGCGTTTCTAGGCATTTTCGTACTTCTCCGAATAAAACTGTATTTTTCACGACAAAAAATATTTTATATCTCTGGGAATAAATTTATTCTGGTCAGAAAGCTGGAAACGTCTAAAAACGATCACTTTCGACAAATACAAGCGTTTTTAGACATTTTCGTACTTCTCGGAATAAAACTGCATTTTTCACGACAAAAAATATTTTATATCTCTGGAAATAAATTTATTCTGGTCAGAAAGCTGGAAACGTCTAAAAACGATCACTTTCGACAAATACAAGCGTTTTTAGACATTTTCGTACTTCTCGGACTAAAACTGCATTTTTCACGACAAAAAATATTTTTCATCTCTGAAAATAAATTTATTAACGTCAGAGAGCTGGAAATGTCTAAAAACGTTCACCTTCAACGAATACGAGCGTTTTTAGACATTTTCGTACTTTTCGGAATAAAACTGTATTTTTCACGACAAAAAATATTTTATATCTCTGGAAATAAATTTATTCTGGTCAGAAAGCTGGAAACGTCTAAAAACGATCACTTTCGACAAATACAAGCGTTTTTAGACATTTTTGTACTTCTCGGACTAAAACTGCATTTTTCACAACAAAAAATATTTTTTATCTCTGAAAATAAATTTATTAACGTCAGAGAGCTGGAAATGTCTAAAAACGTTCACTTTCAACGAATACGAGCGTTTTTAGGCATTTTCGTACTTCTCCGAATAAAACTGTATATTTCACGATAAAAAATATTTTATATCTCTGGAAATAAATTTATTCTGGTCAGAAAGCTGGAAACGTCTAAAAACGTTCACTTTCAACGAATACGAGCGTTTTTAGACATTTTCGTACTTTTCGGAATAAAACTGTATTTTTCACGACAAAAAATATTTTGTATCTCTAAAAATAAATTTATTAACGTCAGAAAGCTGGAAACTTCTTCAAACGATCACTTTCGACGAACACAAGCGTTTTTAGACATTTTCGTACTTCTCGGACTAAAACTGCATTTTTCACGACAAAAAATATTTTATATCTTTGAAAATAAATTTATTAACGTCAGAGAGCTGGAAATGTCTAAAAACGTTCACTTTCAACGAATACGAGCGTTTTTAGACATTTTCGTACTTCTCCGAATAAAACTGTATTTTTCACGAGAAAAAATATTGTATATATCTGGAAATAAATTTATTGTGGTCAGAAAGCTGGAAACGTCTAAAAACGATCACTTTCGACAAATACAAGCGTTTTTAGACATTTTCGTACTTCTCGGACTAAAACTGCATTTTTCACGACAAAAAATATTTTTTATCTCTGAAAATAAATTTATTAACGTCAGAGAGCTGGAAATGTCTAAAAACGTTCACTTTCAACGAATACGAGCGTTTTTAGACATTTTCGTACTTCTCGGACTAAAACTGCATTTTTCACGACAAAAAATATTTTTTATCTCTGAAAATAAATTTATTAACGTCAGAGAGCTGGAAATGTCTAAAAACGTTCACTTTCAACGAATACGAGCGTTTTTAGGCATTTTCGTACTTCTCTGAATAAAACTGTATTTTTCACGGCAAAAAATATTTTATATCTCTGGAAATAAATTTATTCTGGTCAGAAAGCTGGAAACGTCTAAAAACGATCACTTTCGACAAATACAAGCGTTTTTAGACATTTTCGTACTTCTCGGACTAAAACTGCATTTTTCACGACAAAAAATATTTTATATCTTTGAAAATAAATTGATTAACGTCAGAGAGCTGGAAATGTCTAAAAACATTCACTTTCAACGAATACGAGCGTTTTTAGGCATTTTCGTACTTCTCCGAATAAAACTGTATTTTTCACGACAAAAAATATTTTATATCTCTGGAAATAAATTTATTCTGGTCAGAAAGCTGGAAACGTCTAAAAACGATCACTTTCGACAAATACAAGCGTTTTTAGGCATTTTCGTACTTCTCGGAATAAAACTGCATTTTTCACGACAAAAAATATTTTATATCTCTGAAAATAAATTTATTAACGTCAGACAGCTGGAAATGTCTAAAAACGTTCACTTTCAACGAATACGAGCGTTTCTAGGCATTTTCGTACTTCTCCGAATAAAACTGTATTTTTCACGACAAAAAATATTTTATATCTCTGGAAATAAATTTATTCTGGTCAGAAAGCTGGAAACGTCTAAAAACGATCACTTTCGACAAATACAAGCGTTTTTAGACATTTTCGTACTTCTCGGACTAAAATTGCATTTTCACAACAAAAAATATTTTTTATCTCTGAAAATCAATTTATTATCGTCAGAGAGCTGGAAACGTCTAAAAACGTTCACTTTCAACGAATACGAGCGTTTTTAGACATTTTCGTACTTTTCGGAATAAAACTGTATTTTTCACGACAAAAAATATTTTGTATCTCTAAAAATAAATTTATTAACGTCAGAAAGCTGGAAACGTCTAAAAACGTTCACTTTCAACGAATACGAGCGTTTTTAGACATTTTCGTACTTCTCGGACTAAAACTGCATTTTTCACGACAAAAAATATTTTATATCTCTGGAAATAAATTTATTCTGGTCAGAAAGCTGGAAACGTCTAAAAACGACCACTTTCGACGAATACAAGCGTTTTTAGACATTTTCGTACTTCTCGGACTAAAACTGCATTTTTCACGACAAAAAATATTTTTTATCTCTGAAAATAAATTTATTAACGT
Source organism: Leptodirus hochenwartii (assembly GCA_947310635.1). NCBI lineage: Eukaryota > Metazoa > Arthropoda > Insecta > Coleoptera > Leiodidae > Leptodirus > Leptodirus hochenwartii. The sequence goes on from OX371188.1 coordinate 9,381,133, forward strand.
CAGAGAGCTGGAAATGTCTAAAAACGTTCACTTTCAACGAATACGAGCGTTTTTAGACATTTTCGTACTTCTCGGACTAAAACTGCATTTTTCACGACAAAAAATATTTTTTATCTCTGAAAATAAATTTATTAACGTCAGAGAGCTGGAAATGTCTAAAAACGTTCACTTTCAACGAATACGAGCGTTTTTAGGCATTTTCGTACTTCTCTGAATAAAACTGTATTTTTCACGGCAAAAAATATTTTATATCTCTGGAAATAAATTTATTCTGGTCAGAAAGCTGGAAACGTCTAAAAACGATCACTTTCGACAAATACAAGCGTTTTTAGACATTTTCGTACTTCTCGGACTAAAACTGCATTTTTCACGACAAAAAATATTTTATATCTTTGAAAATAAATTGATTAACGTCAGAGAGCTGGAAATGTCTAAAAACATTCACTTTCAACGAATACGAGCGTTTTTAGGCATTTTCGTACTTCTCCGAATAAAACTGTATTTTTCACGACAAAAAATATTTTATATCTCTGGAAATAAATTTATTCTGGTCAGAAAGCTGGAAACGTCTAAAAACGATCACTTTCGACAAATACAAGCGTTTTTAGGCATTTTCGTACTTCTCGGAATAAAACTGCATTTTTCACGACAAAAAATATTTTATATCTCTGAAAATAAATTTATTAACGTCAGACAGCTGGAAATGTCTAAAAACGTTCACTTTCAACGAATACGAGCGTTTCTAGGCATTTTCGTACTTCTCCGAATAAAACTGTATTTTTCACGACAAAAAATATTTTATATCTCTGGAAATAAATTTATTCTGGTCAGAAAGCTGGAAACGTCTAAAAACGATCACTTTCGACAAATACAAGCGTTTTTAGACATTTTCGTACTTCTCGGACTAAAATTGCATTTTCACAACAAAAAATATTTTTTATCTCTGAAAATCAATTTATTATCGTCAGAGAGCTGGAAACGTCTAAAAACGTTCACTTTCAACGAATACGAGCGTTTTTAGACATTTTCGTACTTTTCGGAATAAAACTGTATTTTTCACGACAAAAAATATTTTGTATCTCTAAAAATAAATTTATTAACGTCAGAAAGCTGGAAACGTCTAAAAACGTTCACTTTCAACGAATACGAGCGTTTTTAGACATTTTCGTACTTCTCGGACTAAAACTGCATTTTTCACGACAAAAAATATTTTATATCTCTGGAAATAAATTAATTCTGGTCAGAAAGCTGGAAACGTCTAAAAACGACCACTTTCGACGAATACAAGCGTTTTTAGACATTTTTGTACTTCTCGGACTAAAACTGCATTTTTCACGACAAAAAATATTTTATATCTTTGAAAATAAATTTATTAACGTCAGAGAGCTGGAAATGTCTAAAAACGTTCACTTTCAACGAATACGAGCGTTTTTAGACATTTTCGTACTTTTCGGAATAAAACTGTATTTTTCACGACAAAAAATATTTTGTATCTTAAAAATAAATTTATTAACGTCAGAAAGCTGGAAACGTCTTAAAACGATCACTTTCGACGAATACAATCGTTTTTAGACATTTTCGTACTTCTCCGAATAAAACTGTATTTTTCACGATAAAAAATATTTTATATCTCTGGAAATAAATTTATTCTGGTCAGAAAGCTGGAAACGTCTAAAAACGATCACTTTCGACAAATACAAGCGTTTTTAGACATTTTCGTACTTCTCCGAATAAAACTGTATTTTTCACGACAAAAAATATTTTTTATCTCTGAAAATCAATTTATTCAGGTCAGAAAGCTGGAAACGTCTCAAAACGACCACTTTCGACGAATACAAGCGTTTTTTGACATTTTCGTACTTCTCGGACTAAAACTGCATTTTTCACGACAAAAAATATTTTATATCTCTGGAAATAAATTTATTGTGGTCAGAAAGCTGGAAACGTCTAAAAACGATCACTTTCGACAAATACAAGCGTTTTTAGACATTTTCGTACTTCTCGGACTAAAACTGCATTTTTCACGACAAAAAATATTTTATATCTTTGAAAATAAATTTATTAACGTCAGAGAGCTGGAAATGTCTAAAAACGTTCACTTTCAACGAATACGAGCGTTTTTAGGCATTTTCGTACTTCTCCGAATAAAACTGTATTTTTCACGACAAAAAATATTTTTTATCTCTGAAAATCAATTTATTCAGGTCAGAAAGCTGGAAACGTCTAAAAATGACCACTTTCGACGAATACCAGCGTTTTTAGACATTTTCGTACTTCTCGAACTAAAACTGCATTTTTCACGACAAAAAATATTTTTTATCTCTGAAAATAAATTTATTAACGTCAGAGAGCTGGAAATGTCTAAAAACGTTCACTTTCAACGAATACGAGCGTTTTTAGGCATTTTCGTACTTCTCCGAATAAAACTGTATTTTTCACGACAAAAAATATTTTTTATCTCTGAAAATCAATTTATGCAGGTCAGAAAGCTGGAAACCTCTAAAAACGACCACTTTCGACGAATACAAGCGTTTTTAGACATTTTCGTACTTCTCGGACTAAAACTGCATTTTTCACGACAAAAAATATTTTATATCTTTGAAAATAAATTTATTAACGTCAGAGAGCTGGAAATGTCTAAGAACGTTCACTTTCAACGAATACGAGCGTTTTTAGGCATTTTCGTACTTCTCCGAATAAAACTGTATTTTTCACGACAAAAAATATTTTATATCTCTGGAAATAAATTTATTCTGGTCAGAAAGCTGGAAACGTCTGAAAACGATCACTTTAGACAAATACAAGCGTTTTTAGACATTTTCGTACTTCTCGGACGAAAATTGCATTTTTCACAACAAAAAATATTTTTTATCTCTGAAAATCAATTTATTATCGTCAGAGAGCTAGAAATATCTAAAACCGTTCACTTTCAACGAATACAAGCGTTTTTAGACATTTTCGTACTTCTCGGACTAAAACTGCATTTTTCACAACAACAAATATTTTTTATCTCTGAAAATAAATTTATTAACGTCAGAGAGCTGGAAATGTCTAAAAACGTTCACTTTCAACGAATACGAGCGTTTTTATACATATTCGTTCTTCTCGGAATAAAACTGTATTTTTCACGACAAAAAATATTTTATATCTCTGAAAATAAATTTATTAACGTCAGAGTTCTGGAAATGTCTAAAAACGTTCACTTTCAACTAATACGAGCGTTTTTTGGCTTTTTCGTACTTCTCGGAATAAAACTGTATTTTTCACGACAAAAAATATTTTTTATCTCTGAAAATCAATTTATTCAGGTCAGAAAGCTGGAAACGTCTAAAAACGACCACTTTCGAGGAATACAAGCGTTTTTAGACATTTTCGTACTTCTCGGACTAAAACTGCATTTTTCACGAGAAAAAATATTTTATATCTTTGAAAATAAATTTATTAACGTCAGAGAGCTGGAAATGTCTAAAAACGTTCACTTTCAACGAATACGAGCGTTTTTAGACATTTTCGTACTTCTCCGAATAAAACTGTATTTTTCACGACAAAAAATATTTTATATCTCTGGAAATAAATTTATTCTGGTCAGAAAGCTGGAAACGTCTAAAAACGACCACTTTCGACGAATACAAGCGTTTTTAGACATTTTCGTACTTCTCGGACTAAAACTGCATTTTTCACGACAAAAAATATTTTTTATCTCTGAAAATAAATTTATTAACGTCAGAGAGCTGGAAATGTCTAAAAACGTTCACTTTCAACGAATACGAGCGTTTTTAGACATTTTCGTACTTCTCGGACTAAAACTGCATTTTTCACGACAAAAAATATTTTTTATCTCTGAAAATAAATTTATTAACGTCAGAGAGCTGGAAATGTCTAAAAACGTTCACTTTCAACGAATACGAGCGTTTTTAGGCATTTTCGTACTTCTCTGAATAAAACTGTATTTTTCACGGCAAAAAATATTTTATATCTCTGGAAATAAATTTATTCTGGTCAGAAAGCTGGAAACGTCTAAAAACGATCACTTTCGACAAATACAAGCGTTTTTAGACATTTTCGTACTTCTCGGACTAAAACTGCATTTTTCACGACAAAAAATATTTTATATCTTTGAAAATAAATTGATTAACGTCAGAGAGCTGGAAATGTCTAAAAACATTCACTTTCAACGAATACGAGCGTTTTTAGGCATTTTCGTACTTCTCCGAATAAAACTGTATTTTTCACGACAAAAAATATTTTATATCTCTGGAAATAAATTTATTCTGGTCAGAAAGCTGGAAACGTCTAAAAACGATCACTTTCGACAAATACAAGCGTTTTTAGGCATTTTCGTACTTCTCGGAATAAAACTGCATTTTTCACGACAAAAAATATTTTATATCTCTGAAAATAAATTTATTAACGTCAGACAGCTGGAAATGTCTAAAAACGTTCACTTTCAACGAATACGAGCGTTTCTAGGCATTTTCGTACTTCTCCGAATAAAACTGTATTTTTCACGACAAAAAATATTTTATATCTCTGGAAATAAATTTATTCTGGTCAGAAAGCTGGAAACGTCTAAAAACGATCACTTTCGACAAATACAAGCGTTTTTAGACATTTTCGTACTTCTCGGACTAAAATTGCATTTTCACAACAAAAAATATTTTTTATCTCTGAAAATCAATTTATTATCGTCAGAGAGCTGGAAACGTCTAAAAACGTTCACTTTCAACGAATACGAGCGTTTTTAGACATTTTCGTACTTTTCGGAATAAAACTGTATTTTTCACGACAAAAAATATTTTGTATCTCTAAAAATAAATTTATTAACGTCAGAAAGCTGGAAACGTCTAAAAACGTTCACTTTCAACGAATACGAGCGTTTTTAGACATTTTCGTACTTCTCGGACTAAAACTGCATTTTTCACGACAAAAAATATTTTATATCTCTGGAAATAAATTAATTCTGGTCAGAAAGCTGGAAACGTCTAAAAACGACCACTTTCGACGAATACAAGCGTTTTTAGACATTTTTGTACTTCTCGGACTAAAACTGCATTTTTCACGACAAAAAATATTTTATATCTTTGAAAATAAATTTATTAACGTCAGAGAGCTGGAAATGTCTAAAAACGTTCACTTTCAACGAATACGAGCGTTTTTAGACATTTTCGTACTTTTCGGAATAAAACTGTATTTTTCACGACAAAAAATATTTTGTATCTTAAAAATAAATTTATTAACGTCAGAAAGCTGGAAACGTCTTAAAACGATCACTTTCGACGAATACAATCGTTTTTAGACATTTTCGTACTTCTCCGAATAAAACTGTATTTTTCACGATAAAAAATATTTTATATCTCTGGAAATAAATTTATTCTGGTCAGAAAGCTGGAAACGTCTAAAAACGATCACTTTCGACAAATACAAGCGTTTTTAGACATTTTCGTACTTCTCCGAATAAAACTGTATTTTTCACGACAAAAAATATTTTTTATCTCTGAAAATCAATTTATTCAGGTCAGAAAGCTGGAAACGTCTCAAAACGACCACTTTCGACGAATACAAGCGTTTTTTGACATTTTCGTACTTCTCGGACTAAAACTGCATTTTTCACGACAAAAAATATTTTATATCTCTGGAAATAAATTTATTGTGGTCAGAAAGCTGGAAACGTCTAAAAACGATCACTTTCGACAAATACAAGCGTTTTTAGACATTTTCGTACTTCTCGGACTAAAACTGCATTTTTCACGACAAAAAATATTTTATATCTTTGAAAATAAATTTATTAACGTCAGAGAGCTGGAAATGTCTAAAAACGTTCACTTTCAACGAATACGAGCGTTTTTAGGCATTTTCGTACTTCTCCGAATAAAACTGTATTTTTCACGACAAAAAATATTTTTTATCTCTGAAAATCAATTTATTCAGGTCAGAAAGCTGGAAACGTCTAAAAATGACCACTTTCGACGAATACCAGCGTTTTTAGACATTTTCGTACTTCTCGAACTAAAACTGCATTTTTCACGACAAAAAATATTTTTTATCTCTGAAAATAAATTTATTAACGTCAGAGAGCTGGAAATGTCTAAAAACGTTCACTTTCAACGAATACGAGCGTTTTTAGGCATTTTCGTACTTCTCCGAATAAAACTGTATTTTTCACGACAAAAAATATTTTTTATCTCTGAAAATCAATTTATGCAGGTCAGAAAGCTGGAAACCTCTAAAAACGACCACTTTCGACGAATACAAGCGTTTTTAGACATTTTCGTACTTCTCGGACTAAAACTGCATTTTTCACGACAAAAAATATTTTATATCTTTGAAAATAAATTTATTAACGTCAGAGAGCTGGAAATGTCTAAGAACGTTCACTTTCAACGAATACGAGCGTTTTTAGGCATTTTCGTACTTCTCCGAATAAAACTGTATTTTTCACGACAAAAAATATTTTATATCTCTGGAAATAAATTTATTCTGGTCAGAAAGCTGGAAACGTCTGAAAACGATCACTTTAGACAAATACAAGCGTTTTTAGACATTTTCGTACTTCTCGGACGAAAATTGCATTTTTCACAACAAAAAATATTTTTTATCTCTGAAAATCAATTTATTATCGTCAGAGAGCTAGAAATATCTAAAACCGTTCACTTTCAACGAATACAAGCGTTTTTAGACATTTTCGTACTTCTCGGACTAAAACTGCATTTTTCACAACAACAAATATTTTTTATCTCTGAAAATAAATTTATTAACGTCAGAGAGCTGGAAATGTCTAAAAACGTTCACTTTCAACGAATACGAGCGTTTTTATACATATTCGTTCTTCTCGGAATAAAACTGTATTTTTCACGACAAAAAATATTTTATATCTCTGAAAATAAATTTATTAACGTCAGAGTTCTGGAAATGTCTAAAAACGTTCACTTTCAACTAATACGAGCGTTTTTTGGCTTTTTCGTACTTCTCGGAATAAAACTGTATTTTTCACGACAAAAAATATTTTTTATCTCTGAAAATCAATTTATTCAGGTCAGAAAGCTGGAAACGTCTAAAAACGACCACTTTCGAGGAATACAAGCGTTTTTAGACATTTTCGTACTTCTCGGACTAAAACTGCATTTTTCACGAGAAAAAATATTTTATATCTTTGAAAATAAATTTATTAACGTCAGAGAGCTGGAAATGTCTAAAAACGTTCACTTTCAACGAATACGAGCGTTTTTAGACATTTTCGTACTTCTCCGAATAAAACTGTATTTTTCACGACAAAAAATATTTTATATCTCTGGAAATAAATTTATTCTGGTCAGAAAGCTGGAAACGTCTAAAAACGATCACTTTCGACAAATACAAGCGTTTTTAGACATTTTCGTACTTCTCGGACTAAAACTGCATTTTTCACGACAAAAAATATTTTTTATCTCTGAAAATAAATTTATTAACGTCAGAGAGCTGGAAATGTCTAAAAACGTTCACTTTCAACGAATACGAGCGTTTTTAGACATTTTCGTACTTTTCGGAATAAAACTGTATTTTTCACGACAAAAAATATTTTGTATCTTAAAAATAAATCTATTAACGTCAGAAAGCTGGAAACATCTTAAAACGATCACTTTCGACGAATGCAATCGTTTTTAGAAATTTTCGTACTTCTCGGAATAAAACTGTATTTTTCACGACAAAAAATATTTTATATCTTTGAAAATAAATTTATTAACGTCAGAGAGCTGGAAATGTCTAAAAACGTTCACTTTCAACGAATACGAGCGTTTTTAGGCATTTTCGTACTTCTCCGAATAAAACTGTATTTTTCAAGACAAAAAATATTTTTTACCTCTGAAAATCAATTTATTAACGTCAGAGAGCTGGAAATGTCTAAAAACGTTCACTTTCAACGAATACGAGCGTTTTTAGGCATTTTCGTACTTCTCCGAATAAAACTGTATATTTCACGATAAAAAATATTTTATATCTCTGGAAATAAATTTATTCTGGTCAGAAAGCTGGAAACGTCTAAAAATCATTACTTTCGACAAATACAAGCGTTTTTAGACATTTTCGTACTTCTCGGACTAAAACTGCATTTTTCACGACAAAAAATATTTTTCATCTCTGAAAATAAATTTATTAACGTCAGAGAGCTGGAAATGTCTAAAAACGTTCACTTTCAACGAATACGAGCGTTTTTAGACATTTTCGTACTTTTCGGAATAAAACTGTATTTTTCACGACAAAAAATATTTTGTATCTCTAAAAATAAATTTATTAACGTCAGAAAGCTGGAAACTTCTTAAAACGATCACTTTCGACGAACACAAGCGTTTTTAGACATTTTCGTACTTCTCGGACTAAAACTGCATTTTTCATGACAAAAAATATTTTATATCTTTGAAAATAAATTTATTAACGTCAGAGAGCTGGAAATGTCTAAAAACGTTCACTTTCAACGAATACGAGCGTTTTTAGACATTTTCGTACTTCTCGGACTAAAACTGCATTTTTCACGACAAAAAATATTTTTTATCTCTGAAAATAAATTTATTAACGTCAGAGAGCTGGAAATGTCTAAAAACGTTCACTTTCAACGAATACGAGCGTTTTTAGACATTTTCGTACTTCTCGGACTAAAACTGCATTTTTCACGACAAAAAATATTTTTTATCTCTGAAAATAAATTTATTAACGTCAGAGAGCTGGAAATGTCTAAAAACGTTCACTTTCAACGAATACGAGCGTTTTTAGGCATTTTCGTACTTCTCTGAATAAAACTGTATTTTTCACGGCAAAAAATATTTTATATCTCTGGAAATAAATTTATTCTGGTCAGAAAGCTGGAAACGTCTAAAAACGATCACTTTCGACAAATACAAGCGTTTTTAGACATTTTCGTACTTCTCGGACTAAAACTGCATTTTTCACGACAAAAAATATTTTATATCTTTGAAAATAAATTGATTAACGTCAGAGAGCTGGAAATGTCTAAAAACATTCACTTTCAACGAATACGTGCGTTTTTAGGCATTTTCGTACTTCTCCGAATAAAACTGTATTTTTCACGACAAAAAATATTTTATATCTCTGGAAATAAATTTATTCTGGTCAGAAAGCTGGAAACGTCTAAAAACGATCACTTTCTACAAATACAAGCGTTTTTAGGCATTTTCGTACTTCTCGGAATAAAACTGCATTTTTCACGACAAAAAATATTTTATATCTCTGAAAATAAATTTATTAACGTCAGACAGCTGGAAATGTCTAAAAACGTTCACTTTCAACGAATACGAGCGTTTCTAGGCATTTTCGTACTTCTCCGAATAAAACTGTATTTTTCACGACAAAAAATATTTTATATCTCTGGAAATAAATTTATTCTGGTCAGAAAGCTGGAAACGTCTAAAAACGATCACTTTCGACAAATACAAGCGTTTTTAGACATTTTCGTACTTCTCGGACTAAAATTGCATTTTCACAACAAAAAATATTTTATATCTCTGAAAATAAATTTATTAACGTCAGAGAGCTGGAAACGTCTAAAAACGTTCACTTTCAACGAATACGAGCGTTTTTAGACATTTTCGTACTTTTCGGAATAAAACTGTATTTTTCACGACAAAAAATATTTTGTATCTCTAAAAATAAATTTATTAACGTCAGAAAGCTGGAAACGTCTAAAAACGTTCACTTTCAACGAATACGAGCGTTTTTAGACATTTTCGTACTTCTCGGACTAAAACTGCATTTTTCACGACAAAAAATATTTTATATCTCTGGAAATAAATTTATTTTGGTCAGAAAGCTGGAAACGTCTAAAAACGACCACTTTCGACGAATACAAGCGTTTTTAGACATTTTTGTACTTCTCGGACTAAAACTGCATTTTTCACGACAAAAAATATTTTATATCTTTGAAAATAAATTTATTAACGTCAGAGAGCTGGAAATGTCTAAAAACGTTCACTTTCAACGAATACGAGCGTTTTTAGACATTTTCGTACTTTTCGGAATAAAACTGTATTTTTCACGACAAAAAATATTTTGTATCTTAAAAATAAATTTATTAACGTCAGAAAGCTGGAAACGTCTTAAAACGATCACTTTCGACGAATACAATCGTTTTTAGACATTTTCGTACTTCTCCGAATAAAACTGTATTTTTCACGATAAAAAATATTTTATATCTCTGGAAATAAATTTATTCTGGTCAGAAAGCTGGAAACGTCTAAAAACGATCACTTTCGACAAATACAAGCGTTTTTAGACATTTTCGTACTTCTCCGAATAAAACTGTATTTTTCACGACAAAAAATATTTTTTATCTCTGAAAATCAATTTATTCAGGTCAGAAAGCTGGAAACGTCTCAAAACGACCACTTTCGACGAATACAAGCGTTTTTTGACATTTTCGTACTTCTCGGACTAAAACTGCATTTTTCACGACAAAAAATATTTTATATCTCTGGAAATAAATTTATTGTGGTCAGAAAGCTGGAAACGTCTAAAAACGATCACTTTCGACAAATACAAGCGTTTTTAGACATTTTCGTACTTCTCGGACTAAAACTGCATTTTTCACGACAAAAAATATTTTATATCTTTGAAAATAAATTTATTAACGTCAGAGAGCTGGAAATGTCTAAAAACGTTCACTTTCAACGAATACGAGCGTTTTTAGGCATTTTCGTACTTCTCCGAATAAAACTGTATTTTTCACGACAAAAAATATTTTTTATCTCTGAAAATCAATTTATTCAGGTCAGAAAGCTGGAAACGTCTAAAAATGACCACTTTCGACGAATACCAGCGTTTTTAGACATTTTCGTACTTCTCGGACTAAAACTGCATTTTTCACGACAAAAAATATTTTTTATCTCTGAAAATAAATTTATTAACGTCAGAGAGCTGGAAATGTCTAAAAACGTTCACTTTCAACGAATACGAGCGTTTTTAGGCATTTTCGTACTTCTCCGAATAAAACTGTATTTTTCACGACAAAAAATATTTTTTATCTCTGAAAATCAATTTATTCAGGTCAGAAAGCTGGAAACGTCTAAAAATGACCACTTTTGACGAATACCAGCGTTTTTAGACATTTTCGTACTTTTCGGAATAAAACTGTATTTTTCACGACAAAAAATATTTTGTATCTTAAAAATAAATTTATTAACGTCAGAAAGCTGGAAACGTCTTAAAACGATCACTTTCGACGAATACAATCGTTTTTAGACATTTTCGTACTTCTCCGAATAAAACTGTATTTTTCACGATAAAAAATATTTTATATCTCTGGAAATAAATTTATTCTGGTCAGAAAGCTGGAAACGTCTAAAAACGACCACTTTCGACAAATACAAGCGTTTTTAGAAATTTTCGTACTTCTCGGACTAAAACTGCATTTTTCACGACAAAAAATATTTTATATCTTTGAAAATAAATTTATTAACGTCAGAGAGCTGGAAATGTCTAAAAACGTTCACTTTCAACGAATACGAGCGTTTTTAGGCATTTTCGTACTTCTCCGAATAAAACTGTATTTTTCACGACAAAAAATATTTTATATCTCTGGAAATAAATTTATTCTGGTCAGAAAGCTGGAAACGTCTGAAAACGATCACTTTAGACAAATACAAGCGTTTTTAGACATTTTCGTACTTCTCGGACTAAAATTGCATTTTTCACAACAAAAAATATTTTTTATCTCTGAAAATCAATTTATTATCGTCAGAGAGCTAGAAATATCTAAAACCGTTCACTTTCAACGAATACAAGCGTTTTTAAACATTTTCGTACTTCTCGGACTAAAACTGCATTTTTCACAACAACAAATATTTTTTATCTCTGAAAATAAATTTATTAACGTCAGAGAGCTGGAAATGTCTAAAAACGTTCACTTTCAACGAATACGAGCGTTTTTATACATATTCGTTCTTCTCGGAATAAAACTGTATTTTTCACGACAAAAAATATTTTATATCTCTGAAAATAAATTTATTAACGTCAGAGTTCTGGAAATGTCTAAAAACGTTCACTTTCAACTAATACGAGCGTTTTTTGGCTTTTTCGTACTTCTCGGAATAAAACTGTATTTTTCACGACAAAAAATATTTTTTATCTCTGAAAATCAATTTATTCAGGTCAGAAAGCTGGAAACGTCTAAAAACGACCACTTTCGAGGAATACAAGCGTTTTTAGACATTTTCGTACTTCTCGGACTAAAACTGCATTTTTCACGAGAAAAAATATTTTATATCTTTGAAAATAAATTTATTAACGTCAGAGAGCTGGAAATGTCTAAAAACGTTCACTTTCAACGAATACGAGCGTTTTTAGACATTTTCGTACTTCTCCGAATAAAACTGTATTTTTCACGACAAAAAATATTTTATATCTCTGGAAATAAATTTATTCTGGTCAGAAAGCTGGAAACGTCTAAAAACGATCACTTTCAACGAATACGAGCGTTTTTAGACATTTTCGTACTTTTCGGAATAAAACTGTATTTTTCACGACAAAAAATATTTTGTATCTTAAAAATAAATTTATTAACGTCAGAAAGCTGGAAACATCTTAAAACGATCACTTTCGACGAATGCAATCGTTTTTAGAAATTTTCGTACTTCTCGGAATAAAACTGTATTTTTCACGACAAAAAATATTTTATATCTTTGAAAATAAATTTATTAACGTCAGAGAGCTGGAAATGTCTAAAAACGTTCACTTTCAACGAATACGAGCGTTTTTAGGCATTTTCGTACTTCTCCGAATAAAACTGTATTTTTCAAGACAAAAAATATTTTTTACCTCTGAAAATCAATTTATTAACGTCAGAGAGCTGGAAATGTCTAAAAACGTTCACTTTCAACGAATACGAGCGTTTTTAGGCATTTTCGTACTTCTCCGAATAAAACTGTATTTTTCACGACAAAAAATATTTTATATATCTGGAAATAAATTTATTGTGGTCAGAAAGCTGGAAACGTCTAAAAACGATCACTTTCGACAAATACAAGCGTTTTTAGACATTTTCGTACTTCTCGGACTAAAACTGCATTTTTCACGACAAAAAATATTTTTTATCTCTGAAAATAAATTTATTAACGTCAGAGAGCTGGAAATGTCTAAAAACGTTCACTTTCAACGAATACGAGCGTTTTTAGACATTTTCGTACTTCTCGGACTAAAACTGCATTTTTCACGACAAAAAATATTTTTTATCTCTGAAAATAAATTTATTAACGTCAGAGAGCTGGAAATGTCTAAAAACGTTCACTTTCAACGAATACGAGCGTTTTTAGGCATTTTCGTACTTCTCTGAATAAAACTGTATTTTTCACGGCAAAAAATATTTTATATCTCTGGAAATAAATTTATTCTGGTCAGAAAGCTGGAAACGTCTAAAAACGATCACTTTCGACAAATACAAGCGTTTTTAGACATTTTCGTACTTCTCGGACTAAAACTGCATTTTGCACGACAAAAAATATTTTATATCTTTGAAAATAAATTTATTAACGTCAGAGAGCTGGAAATGTCTAAAAACGTTCACTTTCAACGAATACGAGCGTTTTTAGGCATTTTCGTACTTCTCGGAATAAAACTGTATATTTCACGATAAAAAATATTTTATATCTCTGGAAATAAATTTATTCTGGTCAGAAAGCTGGAAACGTCTAAAAACGATCACTTTCGACAAATACAAGCGTTTTTAGACATTTTCGTACTTCTCGGACTAAAACTGCATTTTGCACGACAAAAAATATTTTATATCTTTGAAAATAAATTTATTAACGTCAGAGAGCTGGAAATGTCTAAAAACGTTCACTTTCAACGAATACGAGCGTTTTTAGACATTTTCGTACTTTTCGGAATAAAACTGTATTTTTCACGACAAAAAATATTTTGTATCTCTAAAAATAAATTTATTAACGTCAGAAAGCTGGAAACTTCTTAAAACGATCACTTTCGACGAACACAAGCGTTTTTAGACATTTTCGTACTTCTCGGACTAAAACTGCATTTTTCACGACAAAAAATATTTTATATCTTTGAAAACAAATTTATTAACGTCAGAGAGCTGGAAATGTCTAAAAACGTTCACTTTCAACGAATACGAGCGTTTTTAGGCATTTTCGTACTTCTCCGAATAAAACTGTATTTTTCACGACAAAAAATATTTTATATATCTGGAAATAAATTTATTGTGGTCAGAAAGCTGGAAACGTCTAAAAACGATCACTTTCGACAAATACAAGCGTTTTTAGACATTTTCGTACTTCTCGGACTAAAACTGCATTTTTCACGACAAAAAATATTTTTTATCTCTGAAAATAAATTTATTAACGTCAGAGAGCTGGAAATGTCTAAAAACGTTCACTTTCAACGAATACGAGCGTTTTTAGACATTTTCGTACTTCTCGGACTAAAACTGCATTTTTCACGACAAAAAATATTTTTTATCTCTGAAAATAAATTTATTAACGTCAGAGAGCTGGAAATGTCTAAAAACGTTCACTTTCAACGAATACGAGCGTTTTTAGGCATTTTCGTACTTCTCTGAATAAAACTGTATTTTTCACGGCAAAAAATATTTTATATCTCTGGAAATAAATTTATTCTGGTCAGAAAGCTGGAAACGTCTAAAAACGATCACTTTCGACAAATACAAGCGTTTTTAGACATTTTCGTACTTCTCGGACTAAAACTGCATTTTTCACGACAAAAAAATTTAATATCTTTGAAAATAAATTTATTAACGTCAGAGAGCTGGAAATGTCTAAAAACGTACACTTTCAACGAATACGAGCGTTTTTAGGCATTTTCGTACTTCTCGGAATAAAACTGTATTTTTCACGACAAAAAATATTTTATATCTCAGGGAATAAATTTATTCTGGTCAGAAAGCTGGAAACGTCTAAAAACGACCACTTTCGACAAATACAAGCGTTTTTAGACATTTTCGTACTTCTCGGAATAAAACTGCATTTTTCACGACAAAAAATATTTTATATCTCTGAAAATAAATTTATTAACGTCAGACAGCTGGAAATGTCTAAAAACGTTCACTTTCAACGAATACGAGCGTTTCTAGGCATTTTCGTACTTCTCCGAATAAAACTGTATTTTTCACGACAAAAAATATTTTATATCTCTGGAAATAAATTTATTCTGGTCAGAAAGCTGGAAACGTCTGAAAACGATCACTTTAGACAAATACAAGCGTTTTTAGACATTTTCGTACTTCTCGGACTAAAATTGCATTTTTCACAACAAAAAATATTTTTTATCTCTGAAAATCAATTTATTATCGTCAGAGAGCTAGAAATATCTAAAACCGTTCACTTTCAACGAATACAAGCGTTTTTAGACATTTTCGTACTTCTCGGACTAAAACTGCATTTTTCACAACAACAAATATTTTTTATCTCTGAAAATAAATTTATTAACGTCAGAGAGCTGGAAATGTCTAAAAACGTTCACTTTCAACGAATACGAGCGTTTTTATACATATTCGTTCTTCTCGGAATAAAACTGTATTTTTCACGACAAAAAATATTTTATATCTCTGAAAATAAATTTATTAACGTCAGAGAGCTGGAAATGTCTAAAAACGTTCACTTTCAACGAATACGAGCGTTTTTAGACATTTTCGTACTTCTCGGACTAAAACTGCATTTTTTCACAACAAAAAATATTTTTTATCTCTGAAAATAAATTTATTAACGTCAGAGAGCTGGAAATGTCTAAAAACGTTCACTTTCAACGAATACGAGCGTTTTTAGACATTTTCGTACTTCTCGGACTAAAACTGCATTTTTCACGACAAAAAATATTTTTTATCTCTGAAAATAAATTTATTAACGTCAGAGAGCTGGAAATGTCTAAAAACGTTCACTTTCAACGAATACGAGCGTTTTTAGGCATTTTCGTACTTCTCTGAATAAAACTGTATTTTTCACGGCAAAAAATATTTTATATCTCTGGAAATAAATTTATTCTGGTCAGAAAGCTGGAAACGTCTAAAAACGATCACTTTCGACAAATACAAGCGTTTTTAGACATTTTCGTACTTCTCGGACTAAAACTGCATTTTTCACGACAAAAAATATTTTATATCTTTGAAAATAAATTTATTAACGTCAGAGAGCTGGAAATGTCTAAAAACGTTCACTTTCAACGCATACGAGCGTTTTTAGGCATTTTCGTACTTCTCGGAATAAAACTGTATTTTTCACGACAAAAAATATTTTATATCTCTGGAAATAAATTTATTCTGGTCAGAAAGCTGGAAACGTCTAAAAACGACCACTTTCGACGAATACAAGCGTTTTTAGACATTTTCGTACTTCTCGGACTAAAACTGCATTTTTCACGACAAAAAATATTTTATATCTTTGAAAATAAATTTATTAACGTCAGAGTGCTGGAAATGTCTAAAAACGTTCACTTTCAACGAATACGAGCGTTTTTAGGCATTTTCGTACTTCTGCGAATAAAACTGTATTTTTCACGACAAAAAATATTTTATATCTCTGGGAATAAATTTATTCTGGTCAGAAAGCTGGAAACGTCTAAAAACGATCACTTTCGACAAATACAAGCGTTTTTAGACATTTTCGTACTTCTCGGAATAAAACTGCATTTTTCACGACAAAAAATATTTTATATCTCTGAAAATAAATTTATTAACGTCAGACAGCTGGAAATGTCTAAAAACGTTCACTTTCAACGAATACGAGCGTTTCTAGGCATTTTCGTACTTCTCCGAATAAAACTGTATTTTTCACGACAAAAAATATTTTATATCTCTGGAAATAAATTTATTCTGGTCAGAAAGCTGGAAACGTCTGAAAACGATCACTTTAGACAAATACAAGCGTTTTTAGACATTTTCGTACTTCTCGGACTAAAATTGCATTTTTCACAACAAAAAATATTTTTTATCTCTGAAAATCAATTTATTATCGTCAGAGAGCTAGAAATATCTAAAACCGTTCACTTTCAACGAATACAAGCGTTTTTAGACATTTTCGTACTTCTCGGACTAAAACTGCATTTTTCACAACAACAAATATTTTTTATCTCTGAAAATAAATTTATTAACGTCAGAGAGCTGGAAATGTCTAAAAACGTTCACTTTCAACGAATACGAGCGTTTTTATACATATTCGTTCTTCTCGGAATAAAACTGTATTTTTCACGACAAAAAATATTTTATATCTCTGAAAATAAATTTATTAACGTCAGAGAGCTGGAAATGTCTAAAAACGTTCACTTTCAACGAATACGAGCGTTTTTAGACATTTTCGTACTTCTCGGACTAAAACTGCATTTTTCACAACAAAAAATATTTTTTATCTCTGAAAATAAATTTATTAACGTCAGAGAGCTGGAAATGTCTAAAAACGTTCACTTTCAACGAATACGAGCGTTTTTAGGCATTTTCGTACTTCTCTGAATAAAACTGTATTTTTCACGGCAAAAAATATTTTATATCTCTGGAAATAAATTTATTAACGTCAGAAAGCTGGAAACTTCTTAAAACGATCACTTTCGACAAATACAAGCGTTTTTAGACATTTTCGTACTTCTCGGACTAAAACTGCATTTTTCACGACAAAAAATATTTTTTATCTCTGAAAATAAATTTATTAACGTCAGAGAGCTGGAAATGTCTAAAAACGTTCACTTTCAACGAATACGAGCGTTTTTAGACATTTTCGTACTTCTCGGACTAAAACTGCATTTTTCACGACAAAAAATATTTTTTATCTCTGAAAATAAATTTATTAACGTCAGAGAGCTGGAAATGTCTAAAAACGTTCACTTTCAACGAATACGAGCGTTTTTAGGCATTTTCGTACTTCTCTGAATAAAACTGTATTTTTCACGGCAAAAAATATTTTATATCTCTGGAAATAAATTTATTCTGGTCAGAAAGCTGGAAACGTCTAAAAACGATCACTTTCGACAAATACAAGCGTTTTTAGACATTTTCGTACTTCTCGGACTAAAACTGCATTTTTCACGACAAAAAATATTTTATATCTTTGAAAATAAATTTATTAACGTCAGAGAGCTGGAAATGTCTAAAAACGTTCACTTTCAACGAATACGAGCGTTTTTAGGCATTTTCGTACTTCTCCGAATAAAACTGTATTTTTCACGACAAAAAATATTTTATATCTCTGGAAATAAATTTATTCTGGTCAGAAAGCTGGAAACGTCTAAAAACGACCACTTTCGACGAATACAAGCGTTTTTAGACATTTTCGTACTTCTCGGACTAAAACTGCATTTTTCACGACAAAAAATATTTTATATCTTTGAAAATAAATTTATTAACGTCAGAGTGCTGGAAATGTCTAAAAACGTTCACTTTCAACGAATACGAGCGTTTTTAGGCATTTTCGTACTTCTGCGAATAAAACTGTATTTTTCACGACAAAAAATATTTTATATCTCTGGGAATAAATTTATTCTGGTCAGAAAGCTGGAAACGTCTAAAAACGATCACTTTCTACAAATACAAGCGTTTTTAGACATTTTCGTACTTCTCGGAATAAAACTGCATTTTTCACGACAAAAAATATTTTATATCTCTGAAAATAAATTTATTAACGTCAGACAGCTGGAAATGTCTAAAAACGTTCACTTTCAACGAATACGAGCGTTTCTAGGCATTTTCGTACTTCTCCGAATAAAACTGTATTTTTCACGACAAAAAATATTTTATATCTCTGGAAATAAATTTATTCTGGTCAGAAAGCTGGAAACGTCTGAAAACGATCACTTTAGACAAATACAAGCGTTTTTAGACATTTTCGTACTTCTCGGACTAAAATTGCATTTTTCACAACAAAAAATATTTTTTATCTCTGAAAATCAATTTATTATCGTCAGAGAGCTAGAAATATCTAAAACCGTTCACTTTCAACGAATACAAGCGTTTTTAGACATTTTCGTACTTCTCGGACTAAAACTGCATTTTTCACAACAACAAATATTTTTTATCTCTGAAAATAAATTTATTAACGTCAGAGAGCTGGAAATGTCTAAAACGTTCACTTTCAACGAATACGAGCGTTTTTAGACATTTTCGTACTTCTCCGAATAAAACTGTATTTTTCACGACAAAAAATATTTTATATCTCTGGAAATAAATTTATTCTGGTCAGAAAGCTGGAAACGTCTAAAAACGATCACTTTCGACAAATACAAGCGTTTTTAGACATTTTCGTACTTCTCGGGCTAAAACTGCATTTTTCACAACAAAAAATATTTTTTATCTCTGAAAATAAATTTATTAACGTCAGAGAGCTGGAAATGTCTAAAAACGTTCACTTTCAACGAATACGAGCGTTTTTAGGCATTTTCGTACTTCTCTGAATAAAACTGTATTTTTCACGGCAAAAAATATTTTATATCTCTGGAAATAAATTTATTCTGGTCAGAAAGCTGGAAACGTCTAAAAACGATCACTTTCGACAAATACAAGCGTTTTTAGACATTTTCGTACTTCTCGGACTAAAACTGCATTTTTCACGACAAAAAATATTTTATATCTCTGGAAATAAATTTATTCTGGTCAGAAAGCTGGAAACGTCTAAAAACGATCACTTTCGACAAATACAAGCGTTTTTAGACATTTTCGTACTTCTCGGACTAAAACTGCATTTTGCACGACAAAAAATATTTTATATCTTTGAAAATAAATTTATTAACGTCAGAGAGCTGGAAATGTCTAAAAACGTTCACTTTCAACGAATACGAGCGTTTTTAGACATTTTCGTACTTTTCGGAATAAAACTGTATTTTTCACGACAAAAAATATTTTGTATCTCTAAAAATAAATTTATTAACGTCAGAAAGCTGGAAACTTCTTAAAACGATCACTTTCGACGAACACAAGCGTTTTTAGACATTTTCGTACTTCTCGGACTAAAACTGCATTTTTCACGACAAAAAATATTTTATATCTTTGAAAACAAATTTATTAACGTCAGAGAGCTGGAAATGTCTAAAAACGTTCACTTTCAACGAATACGAGCGTTTTTAGGCATTTTCGTACTTCTCCGAATAAAACTGTATTTTTCACGACAAAAAATATTTTATATATCTGGAAATAAATTTATTGTGGTCAGAAAGCTGGAAACGTCTAAAAACGATCACTTTCGACAAATACAAGCGTTTTTAGACATTTTCGTACTTCTCGGACTAAAACTGCATTTTTCACGACAAAAAATATTTTTTATCTCTGAAAATAAATTTATTAACGTCAGAGAGCTGGAAATGTCTAAAAACGTTCACTTTCAACGAATACGAGCGTTTTTAGACATTTTCGTACTTCTCGGACTAAAACTGCATTTTTCACGACAAAAAATATTTTTTATCTCTGAAAATAAATTTATTAACGTCAGAGAGCTGGAAATGTCTAAAAACGTTCACTTTCAACGAATACGAGCGTTTTTAGGCATTTTCGTACTTCTCTGAATAAAACTGTATTTTTCACGGCAAAAAATATTTTATATCTCTGGAAATAAATTTATTCTGGTCAGAAAGCTGGAAACGTCTAAAAACGATCACTTTCGACAAATACAAGCGTTTTTAGACATTTTCGTACTTCTCGGACTAAAACTGCATTTTTCACGACAAAAAAATTTAATATCTTTGAAAATAAATTTATTAACGTCAGAGAGCTGGAAATGTCTAAAAACGTACACTTTCAACGAATACGAGCGTTTTTAGGCATTTTCGTACTTCTCGGAATAAAACTGTATTTTTCACGACAAAAAATATTTTATATCTCAGGGAATAAATTTATTCTGGTCAGAAAGCTGGAAACGTCTAAAAACGACCACTTTCGACAAATACAAGCGTTTTTAGACATTTTCGTACTTCTCGGAATAAAACTGCATTTTTCACGACAAAAAATATTTTATATCTCTGAAAATAAATTTATTAACGTCAGACAGCTGGAAATGTCTAAAAACGTTCACTTTCAACGAATACGAGCGTTTCTAGGCATTTTCGTACTTCTCCGAATAAAACTGTATTTTTCACGACAAAAAATATTTTATATCTCTGGAAATAAATTTATTCTGGTCAGAAAGCTGGAAACGTCTGAAAACGATCACTTTAGACAAATACAAGCGTTTTTAGACATTTTCGTACTTCTCGGACTAAAATTGCATTTTTCACAACAAAAAATATTTTTTATCTCTGAAAATCAATTTATTATCGTCAGAGAGCTAGAAATATCTAAAACCGTTCACTTTCAACGAATACAAGCGTTTTTAGACATTTTCGTACTTCTCGGACTAAAACTGCATTTTTCACAACAACAAATATTTTTTATCTCTGAAAATAAATTTATTAACGTCAGAGAGCTGGAAATGTCTAAAAACGTTCACTTTCAACGAATACGAGCGTTTTTATACATATTCGTTCTTCTCGGAATAAAACTGTATTTTTCACGACAAAAAATATTTTATATCTCTGAAAATAAATTTATTAACGTCAGAGAGCTGGAAATGTCTAAAAACGTTCACTTTCAACGAATACGAGCGTTTTTAGACATTTTCGTACTTCTCGGACTAAAACTGCATTTTTTCACAACAAAAAATATTTTTTATCTCTGAAAATAAATTTATTAACGTCAGAGAGCTGGAAATGTCTAAAAACGTTCACTTTCAACGAATACGAGCGTTTTTAGACATTTTCGTACTTCTCGGACTAAAACTGCATTTTTCACGACAAAAAATATTTTTTATCTCTGAAAATAAATTTATTAACGTCAGAGAGCTGGAAATGTCTAAAAACGTTCACTTTCAACGAATACGAGCGTTTTTAGGCATTTTCGTACTTCTCTGAATAAAACTGTATTTTTCACGGCAAAAAATATTTTATATCTCTGGAAATAAATTTATTCTGGTCAGAAAGCTGGAAACGTCTAAAAACGATCACTTTCGACAAATACAAGCGTTTTTAGACATTTTCGTACTTCTCGGACTAAAACTGCATTTTTCACGACAAAAAATATTTTATATCTTTGAAAATAAATTTATTAACGTCAGAGAGCTGGAAATGTCTAAAAACGTTCACTTTCAACGCATACGAGCGTTTTTAGGCATTTTCGTACTTCTCGGAATAAAACTGTATTTTTCACGACAAAAAATATTTTATATCTCTGGAAATAAATTTATTCTGGTCAGAAAGCTGGAAACGTCTAAAAACGACCACTTTCGACGAATACAAGCGTTTTTAGACATTTTCGTACTTCTCGGACTAAAACTGCATTTTTCACGACAAAAAATATTTTATATCTTTGAAAATAAATTTATTAACGTCAGAGTGCTGGAAATGTCTAAAAACGTTCACTTTCAACGAATACGAGCGTTTTTAGGCATTTTCGTACTTCTGCGAATAAAACTGTATTTTTCACGACAAAAAATATTTTATATCTCTGGGAATAAATTTATTCTGGTCAGAAAGCTGGAAACGTCTAAAAACGATCACTTTCGACAAATACAAGCGTTTTTAGACATTTTCGTACTTCTCGGAATAAAACTGCATTTTTCACGACAAAAAATATTTTATATCTCTGAAAATAAATTTATTAACGTCAGACAGCTGGAAATGTCTAAAAACGTTCACTTTCAACGAATACGAGCGTTTCTAGGCATTTTCGTACTTCTCCGAATAAAACTGTATTTTTCACGACAAAAAATATTTTATATCTCTGGAAATAAATTTATTCTGGTCAGAAAGCTGGAAACGTCTGAAAACGATCACTTTAGACAAATACAAGCGTTTTTAGACATTTTCGTACTTCTCGGACTAAAATTGCATTTTTCACAACAAAAAATATTTTTTATCTCTGAAAATCAATTTATTATCGTCAGAGAGCTAGAAATATCTAAAACCGTTCACTTTCAACGAATACAAGCGTTTTTAGACATTTTCGTACTTCTCGGACTAAAACTGCATTTTTCACAACAACAAATATTTTTTATCTCTGAAAATAAATTTATTAACGTCAGAGAGCTGGAAATGTCTAAAAACGTTCACTTTCAACGAATACGAGCGTTTTTATACATATTCGTTCTTCTCGGAATAAAACTGTATTTTTCACGACAAAAAATATTTTATATCTCTGAAAATCAATTTATTCAGGTCAGAAAGCTGGAAAAGTCTAAAAACGACCACTTTCGACGAATACAAGCGTTTTTAGACATTTTCGTACTTCTCGGACTAAAACTGCATTTTTCACGACAAAAAATATTTTATATCTTTGAAAATAAATTTATTAACGTCAGAGAGCTGGAAATGTCTAAAAATGTTCACTTTCAACGAATACGATCGTTTTTAGGCATTTTTGTACTTCTCGGAATAAAACTGTATTTTTCACGACAAAAAATATTTTTTATCTCTGAAAATCAATTTATTCAGGTCAGAAAGCTGGAAACGTCTAAAAACGACCACTTTCGACGAATACAAGCGTTTTTAGACATTTTCGTACTTCTCGGACTAAAACTGCATTTTTCACGACAAAAAATATTTTATATCTTTGAAAATAAATTTATTAACGTCAGAGAGCTGGAAATGTCTAAAAACGTTCACTTTCAACGAATACGAGCGTTTTTAGGCATTTTCGTACTTCTCCGAATAAAACTGTATTTTTCACGACAAAAAATATTTTATATCTCTGGAAATAAATTTATTCTGGTCAGAAAGCTGGAAACGTCTAAAAACGACCACTTTCGACGAATACAAGCGTTTTTAGACATTTTCGTACTTCTCCGAATAAAACTGTATTTTTCACGACAAAAAATATTTTATATCTCTGGAAATAAATTTATTCAGGTCAGAAAGCTGGAAACGTCTAAAAACGATCACTTTCGACAAATACAAGCGTTTTTAGACATTTTCGTACTTCTCGGAATAAGACTGTATTTTTCACGACAAAAAAATATTTTATATCTCTGAAAATAAATTTATTAACGTCAGAGAGCTGGAAATGTCTAAAAACGTTCACTTTCAACGAATACGAGCGTTTTTAGGCATTTTTGTACTTCTCGGAATAAAACTGTATTTTTCACGACCAAAAATATTATTTATCTCTGAAAATCAATTTATTCAGGTCAGAAAGCTGGAAACGTCTAAAAACGACCACTTTCGACGAATACAAGCGTTTTTAGACATTTTCGTACTTCTCGGACTAAAACTGCATTTTTCACGACAAAAAATATTTTATATCTTTGAAAATAAATTTATTAACGTCAGAGAGCTGGAAATGTCTAAAAACGTTCACTTTCAACGAATACGAGCGTTTTTAGGCATTTTCGTACTTCTCCGAATAAAACTGTATTTTTCACGACAAAAAATATTTTATATCTCTGGAAATAAATTTATTCTGGTCAGAAAGCTGGAAACGTCTAAAAACGACCACTTTCGACGAATACAAGCGTTTTTAGACATTTTCGTACTTCTCGGACTAAAACTGCATTTTTCACGACAAAAAATATTTTATATCTTTGAAAATAAATTTATTAACGTCAGAGAGCTGGAAATGTCTAAAAACGTTCACTTTCAACGAATACGATCGTTTTTAGGCATTTTCGTACTTCTCCGAATAAAACTGTATTTTTCACGACAAAAAATATTTTATATCTCTGGAAATAAATTTATTCTGGTCAGAAAGCTGGAAACGTCTAAAAACGACCACTTTCGACGAATACAAGCGTTTTTAGACATTTTCGTACTTCTCGGACTAAAACTGCATTTTTCACGACAAAAAATATTTTATATCTTTGAAAATAAATTTATTAACGTCAGAGAGCTGGAAATGTCCAAAAACGTTCACTTTCAACGAATAGGATCGTTTTTAGGCATTTTCGTACTTCTCCGAATAAAACTGTATTTTTCACGACAAAAAAATATTTTTTATCTCTGAAAATCAATTTATTCAGGTCAGAAAGCTGGAAAAGTCTAAAAACGACCACTTTCGACGAATACAAGCGTTTTTAGACATTTTCGTACTTCTCGGAATAAGACTGCATTTTTCACGACAAAAAAATATTTTATATCTCTGAAAATAAATTTATTAACGTCAGAGAGCTGGAAATGTCTAAAAACGTTCACTTTCAACGAATACGAGCGTTTTTAGGCATTTTTGTACTTCTCGGAATAAAACTGTATTTTTCACGACAAAAAATATTTTTTATCTCTGAAAATCAATTTATTCAGGTCAGAAAGCTGGAAACGTCTAAAAACGACCACTTTCGACGAATTCAAGCGTTTTTAGACATTTTCGTACTTCTCGGACTAAAACTGCATTTTTCACGACAAAAAATATTTTATATCTTTGAAAATAAATTTATTAACGTCAGAGAGCTGGAAATGTCTAAAAACGTTCACTTTCAACGAATACGATCGTTTTTAGGCATTTTCGTACTTCTCCGAATAAAACTGTATTTTTCACGACAAAATATATTTTATATCTCTGGAAATAAATTTATTCTGGTCAGAAAGCTGGAAACGTCTAAAAACGATCACTTTCGACAAATACAAGCGTTTTTAGACATTTTCGTACTTCTCGGAATAAGACTGCATTTTTCACGACAAAAAAATATTTTATATCTCTGAAAATAAATTTATTAACGTCAGAGAGCTGGAAATGTCTAAAAACGTTCACTTTCAACGAATACGAGCGTTTTTAGGCATTTTTGTACTTCTCGGAATAAAACTGTATTTTTCACGACAAAAAATATTTTTTATCTCTGAAAATCAATTTATTCAGGTCAGAAAGCTGGAAACGTCTAAAAACGACCACTTTCGACGAATTCAAGCGTTTTTAGACATTTTCGTACTTCTCGGACTAAAACTGCATTTTTCACGACAAAAAATATTTTATATCTTTGAAAATAAATTTATTAACGTCAGAGAGCTGGAAATGTCTAAAACGTTCACTTTCAACGAATACGATCGTTTTTAGGCATTTTCGTACTTCTCCGAATAAAACTGTATTTTTCACGACAAAAAATATTTTATATCTCTGGAAATAAATTTATTCTGGTCAGAAAGCTGGAAACGTCTAAAAACGACCACTTTCGACGAATACAAGCGTTTTTAGACATTTTCGTACTTCTCGGACTAAAACTGCATTTTTCACGACAAAAAATATTTTATATCTTTGAAAATAAATTTATTAACGTCAGAGAGCTGGAAATGTCTAAAAACGTTCACTTTCAACGAATACGATCGTTTTTAGGCATTTTCGTACTTCTCCGAATAAAACTGTATTTTTCACGACAAAAAATATTTTATATCTCTGGAAATAAATTTATTCTGGTCAGAAAGCTGGAAACGTCTAAAAACGATCACTTTCGACAAATACAAGCGTTTTTAGACATTTTCGTACTTCTCGGAATAAGACTGCATTTTTCACGACAAAAAAATATTTTATATCTCTGAAAATAAATTTATTAACGTCAGAGAGCTGGAAATGTCTAAAAACGTTCACTTTCAACGAATACGAGCGTTTTTAGGCATTTTTGTACTTCTCGGAATAAAACTGCATTTTTCACGACAAAAAATATTTTTTATCTCTGAAAATAAATTTATTAACGTCAGAGAGCTGGAAATGTCTAAAAACGTTCACTTTCAACGAATACGAGCGTTTTTAGGCATTTTTGTACTTCTCGGAATAAAACTGTATTTTTCACGACAAAAAATATTTTTTATCTCTGAAAATAAATTTATTCAGGTCAGAAAGCTGGAAACGTCTAAAAGCGACCTCTTTCGACGAATACAAGCGTTTTTAGACATTTTCGTACTTCTCGGACTAAAACTGCATTTTTCACGACAAAAAATATTTTATATCTCTGGAAATAAATTTATTAACGTCAGAGAGCTGGAAATGTCTAAAAACGTTCACTTTCAACGAATACGAGCGTTTTTAGGCATTTTTGTACTTCTCGGAATAAAACTGCATTTTTCACGACAAAAATTATTTTTTATCTCTGAAAATAAATTTATTAACGTCAGAGAGCTGGAAATGTCTAAAAACGTTCACTTTCAACGAATACGAGCGTTTTTAGGCATTTTCGTACTTCTCCGAATAAAACTGTATTTTTCACGACAAAAAATATTTTATATCTCTGGAAATAAATTTATTCTGGTCAGAAAGCTGGAAACGTCTAAAAACGATCACTTTCGACAAATACAAGCGTTTTTAGACATTTTCGTACTTCTCGGAATAAGACTGCATTTTTTGACGACAAAAAATATTTTATACCTCTGAAAATAAATTTATTAACGTCAGAGAGCTGGAAATGTCTAAAAACGTTCACTTTCAACGAATACGATCGTTTTTAGGCATTTTCGTACTTCTCTGAATAAAACTGTATTTTTCACGACAAAAAATATTTTTTATCTCTGAAAATCAATTTATTCAGGTCAGAAAGCTGGAAACGTCTAAAAACGACCACTTTCGACGAATACAAGCGTTTTTAGACATTTTCGTACTTCTCGGACTAAAACTGCATTTTTCACGACAAAAAATATTTTATATCTTTGAAAATAAATTTATTAACGTCAGAGTGCTGGAAATGTCTAAAAACGTTCACTTTCAACGAATACGAGCGTTTTTAGGCATTTTCGTACTTCTGCGAATAAAACTGTATTTTTCACGACAAAAAATATTTTATATCTCTGGGAATAAATTTATTCTGGTCAGAAAGCTGGAAACGTCTAAAAACGATCACTTTCTACAAATACAAGCGTTTTTAGACATTTTCGTACTTCTCGGAATAAAACTGCATTTTTCACGACAAAAAATATTTTATATCTCTGAAAATAAATTTATTAACGTCAGACAGCTGGAAATGTCTAAAAACGTTCACTTTCAACGAATACGAGCGTTTCTAGGCATTTTCGTACTTCTCCGAATAAAACTGTATTTTTCACGACAAAAAATATTTTATATCTCTGGAAATAAATTTATTCTGGTCAGAAAGCTGGAAACGTCTGAAAACGATCACTTTAGACAAATACAAGCGTTTTTAGACATTTTCGTACTTCTCGGACTAAAATTGCATTTTTCACAACAAAAAATATTTTTTATCTCTGAAAATCAATTTATTATCGTCAGAGAGCTAGAAATATCTAAAACCGTTCACTTTCAACGAATACAAGCGTTTTTAGACATTTTCGTACTTCTCGGACTAAAACTGCATTTTTCACAACAACAAATATTTTTTATCTCTGAAAATAAATTTATTAACGTCAGAGAGCTGGAAATGTCTAAAACGTTCACTTTCAACGAATACGAGCGTTTTTAGACATTTTCGTACTTCTCCGAATAAAACTGTATTTTTCACGACAAAAAATATTTTATATCTCTGGAAATAAATTTATTCTGGTCAGAAAGCTGGAAACGTCTAAAAACGATCACTTTCGACAAATACAAGCGTTTTTAGACATTTTCGTACTTCTCGGGCTAAAACTGCATTTTTCACAACAAAAAATATTTTTTATCTCTGAAAATAAATTTATTAACGTCAGAGAGCTGGAAATGTCTAAAAACGTTCACTTTCAACGAATACGAGCGTTTTTAGACATTTTCGTACTTTTCGGAATAAAACTGTATTTTTCACGACAAAAAATATTTTGTATCTTAAAAATAAATTTATTAACGTCAGAAAGCTGGAAACATCTTAAAACGATCACTTTCGACGAATACAATCGTTTTTAGACATTTTCGTGCTTCTCGGAATAAAACTGTATTTTTCACGACAAAAAATATTTTATATCTTTGAAAATAAATTTATTAACGTCAGAGAGCTGGAAATGTCTAAAAACGTTCACTTTCAACGAATACGAGCGTTTTTAGGCATTTTCGTACTTCTCCGAATAAAACTGTATATTTCACGATAAAAAATATTTTATATCACTGGAAATAAAATTATTCTGGTCAGAAAGCTGGAAACGTCTAAAAACGATCACTTTCGACAAATACAAGCGTTTTTAGACATTTTCGTACTTCTCGGACTAAAACTGCATTTTTCACGACAAAAAATATTTTTCATCTCTGAAAATAAATTTATTAACGTCAGAGAGCTGGAAATGTCTAAAAACGTTCACTTTCAACGAATACGAGCGTTTTTAGACATTTTCGTACTTTTTGGAATAAAACTGTATTTTTCACGACAAAAAATATTTTGTATCTCTAAAAATAAATTTATTAACGTCAGAAAGCTGGAAACTTCTTAAAACGATCACTTTCGACGAACACAAGCGTTTTTAGACATTTTCGTACTTCTCGGACTAAAACTGCATTTTTCACGACAAAAAATATTTTTTATCTCTGAAAATAAATTTATTAACGTCAGAGAGCTGGAAATGTCTAAAAACGTTCACTTTCAACGAATACGAGCGTTTTTAGACATTTTCGTACTTCTCGGACTAAAACTGCATTTTTCACGACAAAAAATATTTTTTATCTCTGAAAATAAATTTATTAACGTCAGAGAGCTGGAAATGTCTAAAAACGTTCACTTTCAACGAATACGAGCGTTTTTAGGCATTTTCGTACTTCTCTGAATAAAACTGTATTTTTCACGGCAAAAAATATTTTATATCTCTGGAAATAAATTTATTCTGGTCAGAAAGCTGGAAACGTCTAAAAACGATCACTTTCGACAAATACAAGCGGTTTTAGACATTTTCGTACTTCTCGGACTAAAACTGCATTTTTCACGACAAAAAATATTTTATATCTTTGAAAATAAATTGATTAACGTCAGAGAGCTGGAAATGTCTAAAAACATTCACTTTCAACGAATACGAGCGTTTTTAGGCATTTTCGTACTTCTCCGAATAAAACTGTATTTTTCACGACAAAAAATATTTTATATCTCTGGAAATAAATTTATTCTGGTCAGAAAGCTGGAAACGTCTAAAAACGATCACTTTCGACAAATACAAGCGTTTTTAGGCATTTTCGTACTTCTCGGAATAAAACTGCATTTTTCACGACAAAAAATATTTTATATCTCTGAAAATAAATTTATTAACGACAGACAGCTGGAAATGTCTAAAAACGTTCACTTTCAACGAATACGAGCGTTTCTAGGCATTTTCGTACTTCTCCGAATAAAACTGTATTTTTCACGACAAAAAATATTTTATATCTCTGGAACTAATTTTATTCTGGTCAGAAAGCTGGAAACGTCTAAAAACGATCACTTTCGACAAATACAAGCGTTTTTAGACATTTTCGTACTTCTCGGACTAAAATTCCATTTTCACAACAAAAAATATTTTTTATCTCTGAAAATCAATTTATTATCGTCAGAGAGCTGGAAACGTCTAAAAACGTTCACTTTCAACGAATACGAGCGTTTTTAGACATTTTCGTACTTTTCGGAATAAAGCTGTATTTTTCACGACAAAAAATATTTTGTATCTCTAAAAATAAATTTATTAACGTCAGAGAGCTGGAAATGTCTAAAAACGTTCACTTTCAACGAATACGAGCGTTTTTAGACATTTTCGTACTTCTCGGACTAAAACTGCATTTTTCACGACAAAAAATATTTTATATCTCTGGAAATAAATTTATTCTGGTCAGAAAGCTGGAAACGTCTAAAAACGACCACTTTCGACGAATACAAGCGTTTTTAGACATTTTCGTACTTCTCGGACTAAAACTGCATTTTTCACGACAAAAAATATTTTATATCTTTGAAAATAAATTTATTAACGTCAGAGAGCTGGAAATGTCTAAAAACGTTCACTTTCAACGAATACGAGCGTTTTTAGGCATTTTCGTACTTCTCTGAATAAAACTGTATTTTTCACGACAAAAAATATTTTATATCTCTGGAAATAAATTTATTCTGGTCAGAAAGCTGGAAACGTCTAAAAACGATCACTTTCGACAAATACAAGCGTTTTTAGACATTTTCGTACTTCTCGGACTAAAACTGCATTTTTCACGACAAAAAATATTTTATATCTTTGAAAATAAATTGATTAACGTCAGAGAGCTGGAAATGTCTAAAAACATTCACTTTCAACGAATACGAGCGTTTTTAGGCATTTTCGTACTTCTCCGAATAAAACTGTATTTTTCACGACAAAAAATATTTTATATCTCTGGAAATAAATTTATTCTGGTCAGAAAGCTGGAAACGTCTAAAAACGATCACTTTCGACAAATACAAGCGTTTTTAGGCATTTTCGTACTTCTCGGAATAAAACTGCATTTTTCACGACAGAAAATATTTTATATCTCTGAAAATAAATTTATTAACGACAGACAGCTGGAAATGTCTAAAAACGTTCACTTTCAACGAATACGAGCGTTTCTAGGCATTTTCGTACTTCTCCGAATAAAACTGTATTTTTCACGACAAAAAATATTTTATATCTCTGGAAATAAATTTATTCTGGTCAGAAAGCTGGAAACGTCTAAAAACGACCACTTTCGACGAATACAAGCGTTTTTAGACATTTTCGTACTTCTCGGACTAAAACTGCATTTTTCACGACAAAAAATATTTTATATCTTTGAAAATAAATTTATTAACGTCAGAGAGCTGGAAATGTCTAAAAACGTTCACTTTCAACGAATACGAGCGTTTTTAGGCATTTTCGTACTTCTCTGAATAAAACTGTATTTTTCACGACAAAAAATATTTTATATCTCTGGAAATAAATTTATTCTGGTCAGAAAGCTGGAAACGTCTAAAAACGATCACTTTCGACAAATACAAGCGTTTTTAGGCATTTTCGTACTTCTCGGAATAAAACTGCATTTTTCACGACGAAAAATATTTTATATCTCTGAAAATAAATTTATTAACGTCAGACAGCTGGAAATGTCTAAAAACGTTCACTTTCAACGAATACGAGCATTTCTAGGCATTTTCGTACTTCTCGGACTAAAACTGCATTTTTCACGACAAAAAATATTTTATATCTCTGGAAATAAATTTATTAACGTCAGAGAGCTGGAAATGTCTAAAAACGTTCACTTTCAACGAATACGAGCGTTTTTAGGCATTTTCGTACTTCTCGGAATAAAACTGCATTTTTCACGACAAAAAATATTTTATATCTCTGGAAATAAATTTATTAACGTCAGAGAGCTGGAAATGTCTAAAAACGTTCACTTTCAACGAATACGAGCGTTTTTAGGCATTTTCGTACTTCTCGGAATAAAACTGCATTTTTCACGACGAAAAATATTTTATATCTCTGAAAATAAATTTATTAACGTCAGAGAGCTGGAAATGTCTAAAAACGTTCACTTTCAACGAATACGAGCGTTTTTAGACATTTTCGTACTTCTCGGACTAAAACTGCATTTTTCACGACAAAAAATATTTTATATCTCTGGAAATAAATTTATTAACGTCAGAGAGCTGGAAATGTCTAAAAACGTTCACTTTCAACGAATACGAGCGTTTTTAGGCATTTTCGTACTTCTCGGAATAAAACTGCATTTTTCACGACGAAAAATATTTTATATCTCTGAAAATAAATTTATTAACGTCAGACAGCTGGAAATGTCTAAAAACGTTCACTTTCAACGAATACGAGCATTTCTAGGCATTTTCGTACTTCTCCGAATAAAACTGTATTTTTCACGACAAAAAATATTTTATATCTCTGGAAATAAATTTATTGTGGTCAGAAAGCTGGAAACGTCTAAAAACGATCACTTTCGACAAATACAAGCGTTTTTAGACATTTTCGTACTACTCGGACTAAAACTGCATTTTTCACAACAAAAAATATTTTTTATCTCTGAAAATAAATTTATTAACGTCAGAGAGCTGGAAATGTCTAAAAACGTTCACTTTCAACGAATACGAGCGTTTTTATACATTTTCGTACTTCTCGGACTAAAACTGCATTTTTCACGACAAAAAATATTTTATATCTCTGGAAATAAATTTATTCTGGTCAGAAAGCTGGAAACGTCTAAAAACGACCACTTTCGACGAATACAAGCGTTTTTAGACATTTTCGTACTTCTCGGACTAAAACTGCATTTTTCACGACAAAAAATATTTTATATCTTTGAAAATAAATTTATTAACGTCAGAGAGCTGGAAATGTCTAAAAACGTTCACTTTCAACGAATACGAGCGTTTTTAGGCATTTTCGTACTTCTCTGAATAAAACTGTATTTTTCACCATAAAAAATATTTTATATCTCCGGAAATAAATTTATTGTGGTCAGATAGCTGGAAACGTCCAAAAACGATCACTTTCGATAAATACAAGCGTTTTTAGACATTTTCGTACTACTCGGACTAAAACTGCATTTTTCACAACAAAAAATATTTTTTATCTCTGAAAATCAATTTATTATCGTCAGAGAGCTGGAAACGTCTAAAAACGTTCACTTTCAACGAATACTCGCGTTTTTAGGCATTTTCGTACTTCTCCGAATAAAACTGTATTTTTCACGACAAAAAATATTTTATATCTCTGGAAATAAATTTATTGTGGTCAGAAAGCTGGAAACGTCTAAAAACGATCACTTTCGACAAATACAAGCGTTTTTAGACATTTTCGTACTACTCGGACTAAAACTGCATTTTTCACAACAAAAAATATTTTTTATCTCTGAAAATAAATTTATTAACGTCAGAGAGCTGGAAATATCTAAAAACGTTCACTTTCAACGAATACGAGCGTTTTTATACATTTTCATACTTCTCGGACTAAAACTGCATTTTTCACGACAAAAAATATTTTATATCTCTGGAAATAAATTTATTCTGGTCAGAAAGCTGGAAACGTCTAAAAACGACCACTTTCGACGAATACAAGCGTTTTTAGACATTTTCGTACTTCTCGGACTAAAACTGCATTTTTCACGACAAAAAATATTTTATATCTTTGAAAATAAATTTATTAACGTCAGAGAGCTGGAAATGTCTAAAAACGTTCACTTTCAACGAATACGAGCGTTTTTAGGCATTTTCGTACTTCTCTGAATAAAACTATATTTTTCACGATAAAAAATATTTTATATCTCCGGAAATAAATTTATTGTGGTCAGATAGCTGGAAACGTCCAAAAACGATCACTTTCGATAAATACAAGCGTTTTTAGACATTTTCGTACTACTCGGACTAAAACTGCATTTTTTACAACAAAAAATATTTTTTATCTCTGAAAATCAATTTATTATCGTCAGAGAACTGGAAACGTCTAAAAACGTTCACTTTCAACGAATACGAGCGTTTTTAGACATTTTCGTACTTTTCGGAATAAAACTGTATTTTTCACGACAAAAAATATTTTGTATCTCTAAAAACAAATTTATTAACGTCAGAGAGCTGGAAATGTCTAAAAACGTTCACTTTCAACGAATACGAGAGTTTTTAGGCATTTTCGTACTTCTCCGAATAAAACTGTATTTTCCACGACAAAAAATATTTTATATATCTGGAAATAAATTTATTGTGGTCAGAAAGCTGGAAACGTCTAAAAACGATCACTTTCAACAAATACAAGCGTTTTTAGACATTTTCGTACTTCTCGGACTAAAACTGCATTTTTCACGACAAAAAATATTTTTTATCTCTGAAAATAAATTTATTAACGTCAGAGAGCTGGAAATGTCTAAAAACGTTCACTTTCAACGAATACGAGCGTTTTTAGACATTTTCGGACTTCTCGGACTAAAACTGCATTTTTCACGACAAAAAATATTTTTTATCTCTGAAAAT
The DNA here is from genome assembly GCA_947310635.1 of Leptodirus hochenwartii. NCBI lineage: Eukaryota > Metazoa > Arthropoda > Insecta > Coleoptera > Leiodidae > Leptodirus > Leptodirus hochenwartii. The sequence goes on from OX371188.1 coordinate 9,415,887, forward strand.
AAATTTATTAACGTCAGAGAGCTGGAAATGTCTAAAAACGTTCACTTTCAACGAATACGAGCGTTTTTAGGCATTTTCGTACTTCTCTGAATAAAACTGTATTTTTCACGGCAAAAAATATTTTATATCTCTGGAAATAAATTTATTCTGGTCAGAAAGCTGGAAACGTCTAAAAACGATCACTTTCGACAAATACAAGCGTTTTTAGACATTTTCGTACTTCTCGGACTAAAACTGCATTTTTCACGACAAAAAATATTTTATATCTTTGAAAATAAATTGATTAACGTCAGAGAGCTGGAAATGTCTAAAAACATTCACTTTCAACGAATACGAGCGTTTTTAGGCATTTTCGTACTTCTCCGAATAAAACTGTATTTTTCACGACAAAAAATATTTTATATCTCTGGAAATAAATTTATTCTGGTCAGAATGCTGGAAACGTCTAAAAACGATCACTTTCGACAAATACAAGCGTTTTTAGGCATTTTCGTACTTCTCGGAATAAAACTGCATTTTTCACGACAAAAAATATTTTATATCTCTGAAAATAAATTTATTAACGACAGACAGCTGGAAATGTCTAAAAACGTTCACTTTCAACGAATACGAGCGTTTCTAGGCATTTTCGTACTTCTCCGAATAAAACTGTATTTTTCACGACAAAAAATATTTTATATCTCTGGAACTAATTTTATTCTGGTCAGAAAGCTGGAAACGTCTAAAAACGATCACTTTCGACAAATACAAGCGTTTTTAGACATTTTCGTACTTCTCGGACTAAAATTGCATTTTCACAACAAAAAATATTTTTTATCTCTGAAAATCAATTTATTATCGTCAGAGAGCTGGAAACGTCTAAAAACGTTCACTTTCAACGAATACGAGCGTTTTTAGACATTTTCGTACTTTTCGGAATAAAACTGTATTTTTCACGACAAAAAATATTTTGTATCTCTAAAAATAAATTTATTAACGTCAGAGAGCTGGAAATGTCTAAAAACGTTCACTTTCAACGAATACGAGCGTTTTTAGACATTTTCGTACTTCTCGGACTAAAACTGCATTTTTCACGACAAAAAATATTTTATATCTCTGGAAATAAATTTATTCTGGTCAGAAAGCTGGAAACGTCTAAAAACGACCACTTTCGACGAATACAAGCGTTTTTAGACATTTTCGTACTTCTCGGACTAAAACTGCATTTTCACGACAAAAAATATTTTATATCTTTGAAAATAAATTTATTAACGTCAGAGAGCTGGAAATGTCAAAAAACGTTCACTTTCAACGAATACGAGCGTTTTTAGGCATTTTCGTACTTCTCTGAATAAAACTGTATTTTTCACGACAAACAATATTTTATATCTCTGGAAATAAATTTATTCTGGTCAGAAAGCTGGAAACGTCTAAAAACGATCACTTTCGACAAATACAAGCGTTTTTAGGCATTTTCGTACTTCTCGGAATAAAACTGCATTTTTCACGACGAAAAATATTTTATATCTCTGAAAATAAATTTATTAACGTCAGACAGCTGGAAATGTCTAAAAACGTTCACTTTCAACGAATACGAGCATTTCTAGGCATTTTCGTACTTCTCCGAATAAAACTGTATTTTTCACGACAAAAAATATTTTATATCTCTGGAAATAAATTTATTCTGGTCAGAAAGCTGGAAACGTCTAAAAACGATCACTTTCGACAAATACAAGCGTTTTTAGACATTTTCGTACTTCTCTGAATAAAACTGTATTTTTCACGACAAAAAATATTTTGTATCTCTAAAAATAAATTTATTAACGTCAGAAAGCTGGAAACGTCTAAAAACGTTCACTTTCAACGAATACGAGCGTTTTTAGACATTTTCGTACTTCTCGGACTAAAACTGCATTTTTCACGACAAAAAATATTTTATATCTCTGGAAATAAATTTATTAACGTCAGAAAGCTGGAAACGTCTAAAAACGATCACTTTCGACAAATACAAGCGTTTTTAGACATTTTCGTACTACTCGGACTAAAACTGCATTTTTCACAACAAAAATATTTTTTATCTCTGAAAATAAATTTATTAACGTCAGAGAGCTGGAAATGTCTAAAAACGTTCACTTTCAACGAATACGAGCGTTTTTATACATTTTCGTACTTCTCGGACTAAAACTGCATTTTTCACGACAAAAAATATTTTATATCTCTAGAAATAAATTTATTCTGGTCAGAAAGCTGGAAACGTCTAAAAACGATCACTTTCGACAAATACAAGCGTTTTTAGACATTTTCGTACTTCTCGGACTAAAACTGCATTTTTCACGACAAAAAATATTTTATATCTTTGAAAATAAATTGATTAACGTCAGAGAGCTGGAAATGTCTAAAAACATTCACTTTCAACGAATACGAGCGTTTTTAGGCATTTTCGTACTTCTCCGAATAAAACTGTATTTTTCACGACAAAAAATATTTTATATCTCTGGAAATAAATTTATTCTGGTCAGAAAGCTGGAAACGTCTAAAAACGATCACTTTCGACAAATACAAGCGTTTTTAGGCATTTTCGTACTTCTCGGAATAAAACTGCATTTTTCACGACAAAAAATATTTTATATCTCTGAAAATAAATTTATTAACGACAGACAGCTGGAAATGTCTAAAAACGTTCACTTTCAACGAATACGAGCGTTTCTAGGCATTTTCGTACTTCTCCGAATAAAACTGTATTTTTCACGACAAAAAATATTTTATATCTCTGGAACTAATTTTATTCTGGTCAGAAAGCTGGAAACGTCTAAAAACGATCACTTTCGACAAATACAAGCGTTTTTAGACATTTTCGTACTTCTCGGACTAAAATTGCATTTTCACAACAAAAAATATTTTTTATCTCTGAAAATCAATTTATTATCGTCAGAGAGCTGGAAACGTCTAAAAACGTTCACTTTCAACGAATACGAGCGTTTTTAGACATTTTCGTACTTTTCGGAATAAAACTGTATTTTTCACGACAAAAAATATTTTGTATCTCTAAAAATAAATTTATTAACGTCAGAGAGCTGGAAATGTCTAAAAACGTTCACTTTCAACGAATACGAGCGTTTTTACACATTTTCGTACTTCTCGGACTAAAACTGCATTTTTCACGACAAAAAATATTTTATATCTCTGGAAATAAATTTATTCTGGTCAGAAAGCTGGAAACGTCTAAAAACGACCACTTTCGACGAATACAAGCGTTTTTAGACATTTTCGTACTTCTCGGACTAAAACTGCATTTTCACGACAAAAAATATTTTATATCTTTGAAAATAAATTTATTAACGTCAGAGAGCTGGAAATGTCAAAAAACGTTCACTTTCAACGAATACGAGCGTTTTTAGGCATTTTCGTACTTCTCTGAATAAAACTGTATTTTTCACGACAAACAATATTTTATATCTCTGGAAATAAATTTATTCTGGTCAGAAAGCTGGAAACGTCTAAAAACGATCACTTTCGACAAATACAAGCGTTTTTAGGCATTTTCGTACTTCTCGGAATAAAACTGCATTTTTCACGACGAAAAATATTTTATATCTCTGAAAATAAATTTATTAACGTCAGACAGCTGGAAATGTCTAAAAACGTTCACTTTCAACGAATACGAGCATTTCTAGGCATTTTCGTACTTCTCCGAATAAAACTGTATTTTTCACGACAAAAAATATTTTATATCTCTGGAAATAAATTTATTCTGGTCAGAAAGCTGGAAACGTCTAAAAACGATCACTTTCGACAAATACAAGCGTTTTTAGACATTTTCGTACTTTTCGGAATAAAACTGTATTTTTCACGACAAAAAATATTTTGTATCTCTAAAAATAAATTTATTAACGTCAGAAAGCTGGAAACGTCTAAAAACGTTCACTTTCAACGAATACGAGCGTTTTTAGACATTTTCGTACTTCTCGGACTAAAACTGCATTTTTCACGACAAAAAATATTTTATATCTCTGGAAATAAATTTATTAACGTCAGAGAGCTGGAAATGTCTAAAAACGTTCACTTTCAACGAATACGAGCGTTTTTAGGCATTTTCGTACTTCTCGGAATAAAACTGAATTTTTCACGACGAAAAATATTTTATATCTCTGAAAATAAATTTATTAACGTCAGAAAGCTGGAAACGTCTAAAAACGTTCACTTTCAACGAATACGAGCATTTCTAGGCATTTTCGTACTTCTCCGAATAAAACTGTATTTTTCACGACAAAAAATATTTTATATCTCTGGAAATAAATTTATTCTGGTCAGAAAGCTGGAAACGTCTAAAAACGATCACTTTCGACAAATACAAGCGTTTTTAGACATTTTCGTACTTTTCGGAATAAAACTGTATTTTTCACGACAAAAAATATTTTGTATCTCTAAAAATAAATTTATTAACGTCAGAAAGCTGGAAACGTCTAAAAACGTTCACTTTCAACGAATACGAGCGTTTTTAGACATTTTCGGACTTCTCGGACTAAAACTGCATTTTTCACGACAAAAAATATTTTTTATCTCTGAAAATAAATTTATTAACGTCAGAGAGCTGGAAATGTCTAAAAACGTTCACTTTCAACGAATACGAGCGTTTTTAGGCATTTTCGTACTTCTCTGAATAAAACTGTATTTTTCACGGCAAAAAATATTTTATATCTCTGGAAATAAATTTATTCTGGTCAGAAAGCTGGAAACGTCTAAAAACGATCACTTTCGACAAATACAAGCGTTTTTAGACATTTTCGTACTTCTCGGACTAAAACTGCATTTTTCACGACAAAAAATATTTTATATCTTTGAAAATAAATTGATTAACGTCAGAGAGCTGGAAATGTCTAAAAACATTCACTTTCAACGAATACGAGCGTTTTTAGGCATTTTCGTACTTCTCCGAATAAAACTGTATTTTTCACGACAAAAAATATTTTATATCTCTGGAAATAAATTTATTCTGGTCAGAAAGCTGGAAACGTCTAAAAACGATCACTTTCGACAAATACAAGCGTTTTTAGGCATTTTCGTACTTCTCGGAATAAAACTGCATTTTTCACGACAAAAAATATTTTATATCTCTGAAAATAAATTTATTAACGACAGACAGCTGGAAATGTCTAAAAACGTTCACTTTCAACGAATACGAGCGTTTCTAGGCATTTTCGTACTTCTCCGAATAAAACTGTATTTTTCACGACAAAAAATATTTTATATCTCTGGAAATAAATTTATTGTGGTCAGAAAGCTGGAAACGTCTAAAAACGATCACTTTCGACAAATACAAGCGTTTTTAGACATTTTCGTACTACTCGGACTAAAACTGCATTTTTCACAACAAAAATATTTTTTATCTCTGAAAATAAATTTATTAACGTCAGAGAGCTGGAAATGTCTAAAAACGTTCACTTTCAACGAATACGAGCGTTTTTAGGCATTTTCGTACTTCTCTGAATAAAACTGTATTTTTCACGATAAAAAATATTTTATATCTCCGGAAATAAATTTATTGTGGTCAGATAGCTGGAAACGTCCAAAAACGATCACTTTCGATAAATACAAGCGTTTTTAGACATTTTCGTACTACTCGGACTAAAACTGCATTTTTCACAACAAAAAATATTTTTTATCTCTGAAAATCAATTTATTATCGTCAGAGAGCTGGAAACGTCTAAAAACATTCACTTTCAACGAATACGAGCGTTTTTAGACATTTTCGTACTTTTCGGAATAAAACTGTATTTTTCACGACAAAAAATATTTTGTATCTCTAAAAATAAATTTATTAACGTCAGAGAGCTGGAAATGTCTAAAAACGTTCACTTTCAACGAATACGAGCGTTTTTAGACATTTTCGTACTTCTCGGACTAAAACTGCATTTTTCACGACAAAAAATATTTTATATCTCTGGAAATAAATTTATTCTGGTCAGAAAGCTGGAAACGTCTAAAAACGACCACTTTCGACGAATACAAGCGTTTTTAGACATTTTTGTACTTCTCGGACTAAAACTGCATTTTTCACGACAAAAAATATTTTATATCTTTGAAAATAAATTTATTAACGTCAGAGAGCTGGAAATGTCTAAAAACGTTCACTTTCAACGAATACGAGCGTTTTTAGGCATTTTCGTACTTCTCTGAATAAAACTGTATTTTTCACGATAAAAAATATTTTATATCTGGAAATAAATTTATTGTGGTCAGAAAGCTGGAAACGTCTAAAAACGATCACTTTCGATAAATACAAGCGTTTTTAGACATTTTCGTACTACTCGGACTAAAACTGCATTTTTCACAACAAAAAATATTTTTTATCTCTGAAAATAAATTTATTAACGTCAGAGAGCTGGAAATGTCTAAAAACGTTCACTTTCAACGAATACGAGCGTTTTTAGGCATTTTCGTACTTCTCTGAATAAAACTGTATTTTTCACGACAAAAAATATTTTATATCTCTGGAAATAAATTTATTCTGGTCAGAAAGCTTGAAACGTCTAAAAACGATCACTTTCGACAACTACAAACGTTTTTAGACATTTTTGTACTTCTCGGAATAAAACTGTATTTTTCACGACAAAAAATATTTTATATCTCTGGAAATAAATTTATTCTGTTCAGAAAGCTAGAAATGTCTAAAAACGATCACTTTCGACAAATACAAGCATTTTTAGACATTTTCGTACTTCTCGGACTAAAACTGCATTTTTCACAACAAAAAATATTTTTTATCTTTGAAAGTCAATTTATTATCGTCAGAGAGATATATTTGTTAACGTGCTCCGCCAGAGGCACTACACGATAAAGCAGCAGCGACACGAGGTTTTCCCAAGTGGTCACCCATCCAAGTACTAACCGCGCTCGACGTTGCTTAACTTCGGTGTTCGATGGGAACCGGTGCTTTAAACGCCGATATGGTCGCTGCCATTATCGTCAGAGAGCTGGAAATGTCTAAAAACGTTCACTTTCAACGAATATGAGCGTTTTTAGACATTTTCGTTCTTCTCGGAATAAAACTGTATTTTTAACGACAAAAAATATTTTTTAACTCTGAAAATAAATTTATTAACGTCAGAAAGCTGGAAACGGCTAAAAACGATCACTTTCGACGAATACAAGCGTTTTTAGATATTTTCGTACTTCTCGGAATAAAACTGCATTTTTCACGACAAAAAATATTTTATATCTCTGGAAATAAATTTATTCTGGTCAGAAAGCTGGAAATGTCTAAAAACGATCACTTTCGACAAATACAAGCGTTTTTGGACATTTTCGTACTTCTCGGACTAAAACTGCATTTTTCACGACAAAAAATATTTTTTATCTCTGAAAATAAATTTATTAACGTCAGAGAGCTGGAAATGTCTAAAAACGTTCACTTTCAACGAATACGAGCGTTTTTAGACATTTTCGTACTTTTCGGAATAAAACTGTATTTTTCACGACAAAAAATATTTTGTATCTCTAAAAATAAATTTATTATCGTCAGAAAGCTGGAAATGTCTAAAAACGTTCACTTTCAACGAATACGAGCGTTTTTAGGCATTTTCGTACTTCTCTGAATAAAACTGTATTTTTCACGACAAAAAAACATTTTTTATCTCTGAAAATCAATTTATTCAGGTCAGAAAGCTGGAAACGTCTAAAAATGACCACTTTCGACGAATACAAGCGTTTTTAGACATTTTCGTACTTCTCGGACTAAAACTGCATTTTCACGACAAAAAATATTTTATATCTTTGAAAATAAATTTATTAACGTCAGAGTGCTGGAAATGTCTAAAAACGTTCACTTTCAACGAATACGAGCGTTTTTAGGCATTTTCGTACTTCTGCGAATAAAACTGTATTTTTCACGACAAAAAATATTTTATATCTCTGGGAATAAATTTATTCTGGTCAGAAAGCTGGAAACGTCTAAAAACGATCACTTTCGACAAATACAAGCGTTTTTAGACATTTTCGTACTTCTCGGAATAAAACTGCATTTTTCACGACAAAAAATATTTTATATCTCTGAAAATAAATTTATTAACGTCAGACAGCTGGAAATGTCTAAAAACGTTCACTTTCAACGAATACGAGCGTTTCTAGGCATTTTCGTACTTCTCCGAATAAAACTGTATTTTTCACGACAAAAAATATTTTATATCTCTGGAAATAAATTTATTCTGGTCAGAAAGCTGGAAACGTCTGAAAACGATCACTTTAGACAAATACAAGCGTTTTTAGACATTTTCGTACTTCTCGGACTAAAATTGCATTTTTCACAACAAAAAATATTTTTTATCTCTGAAAATCAATTTATTATCGTCAGAGAGCTAGAAATATCTAAAACCGTTCACTTTCAACGAATACAAGCGTTTTTAGACATTTTCGTACTTCTCGGACTAAAACTGCATTTTTCACAACAACAAATATTTTTTATCTCTGAAAATAAATTTATTAACGTCAGAGAGCTGGAAATGTCTAAAAACGTTCACTTTCAACGAATACGAGCGTTTTTATACATATTCGTTCTTCTCGGAATAAAACTGTATTTTTCACGACAAAAAATATTTTATATCTCTGAAAATAAATTTATTAACGTCAGAGAGCTGGAAATGTCTAAAAACGTTCACTTTCAACGAATACGAGCGTTTTTAGACATTTTCGTACTTCTCGGACTAAAACTGCATTTTTCACAACAAAAAATATTTTTTATCTCTGAAAATAAATTTATTAACGTCAGAGAGCTGGAAATGTCTAAAAACGTTCACTTTCAACGAATACGAGCGTTTTTAGGCATTTTCGTACTTCTCTGAATAAAACTGTATTTTTCACGGCAAAAAATATTTTATATCTCTGGAAATAAATTTATTAACGTCAGAAAGCTGGAAACTTCTTAAAACGATCACTTTCGACAAATACAAGCGTTTTTAGACATTTTCGTACTTCTCGGACTAAAACTGCATTTTTCACGACAAAAAATATTTTTTATCTCTGAAAATAAATTTATTAACGTCAGAGAGCTGGAAATGTCTAAAAACGTTCACTTTCAACGAATACGAGCGTTTTTAGACATTTTCGTACTTCTCGGACTAAAACTGCATTTTTCACGACAAAAAATATTTTTTATCTCTGAAAATAAATTTATTAACGTCAGAGAGCTGGAAATGTCTAAAAACGTTCACTTTCAACGAATACGAGCGTTTTTAGGCATTTTCGTACTTCTCTGAATAAAACTGTATTTTTCACGGCAAAAAATATTTTATATCTCTGGAAATAAATTTATTCTGGTCAGAAAGCTGGAAACGTCTAAAAACGATCACTTTCGACAAATACAAGCGTTTTTAGACATTTTCGTACTTCTCGGACTAAAACTGCATTTTTCACGACAAAAAATATTTTATATCTTTGAAAATAAATTTATTAACGTCAGAGAGCTGGAAATGTCTAAAAACGTTCACTTTCAACGAATACGAGCGTTTTTAGGCATTTTCGTACTTCTCCGAATAAAACTGTATTTTTCACGACAAAAAATATTTTATATCTCTGGAAATAAATTTATTCTGGTCAGAAAGCTGGAAACGTCTAAAAACGACCACTTTCGACGAATACAAGCGTTTTTAGACATTTTCGTACTTCTCGGACTAAAACTGCATTTTTCACGACAAAAAATATTTTATATCTTTGAAAATAAATTTATTAACGTCAGAGTGCTGGAAATGTCTAAAAACGTTCACTTTCAACGAATACGAGCGTTTTTAGGCATTTTCGTACTTCTGCGAATAAAACTGTATTTTTCACGACAAAAAATATTTTATATCTCTGGGAATAAATTTATTCTGGTCAGAAAGCTGGAAACGTCTAAAAACGATCACTTTCTACAAATACAAGCGTTTTTAGACATTTTCGTACTTCTCGGAATAAAACTGCATTTTTCACGACAAAAAATATTTTATATCTCTGAAAATAAATTTATTAACGTCAGACAGCTGGAAATGTCTAAAAACGTTCACTTTCAACGAATACGAGCGTTTCTAGGCATTTTCGTACTTCTCCGAATAAAACTGTATTTTTCACGACAAAAAATATTTTATATCTCTGGAAATAAATTTATTCTGGTCAGAAAGCTGGAAACGTCTGAAAACGATCACTTTAGACAAATACAAGCGTTTTTAGACATTTTCGTACTTCTCGGACTAAAATTGCATTTTTCACAACAAAAAATATTTTTTATCTCTGAAAATCAATTTATTATCGTCAGAGAGCTAGAAATATCTAAAACCGTTCACTTTCAACGAATACAAGCGTTTTTAGACATTTTCGTACTTCTCGGACTAAAACTGCATTTTTCACAACAACAAATATTTTTTATCTCTGAAAATAAATTTATTAACGTCAGAGAGCTGGAAATGTCTAAAACGTTCACTTTCAACGAATACGAGCGTTTTTAGACATTTTCGTACTTCTCCGAATAAAACTGTATTTTTCACGACAAAAAATATTTTATATCTCTGGAAATAAATTTATTCTGGTCAGAAAGCTGGAAACGTCTAAAAACGATCACTTTCGACAAATACAAGCGTTTTTAGACATTTTCGTACTTCTCGGGCTAAAACTGCATTTTTCACAACAAAAAATATTTTTTATCTCTGAAAATAAATTTATTAACGTCAGAGAGCTGGAAATGTCTAAAAACGTTCACTTTCAACGAATACGAGCGTTTTTAGGCATTTTCGTACTTCTCTGAATAAAACTGTATTTTTCACGGCAAAAAATATTTTATATCTCTGGAAATAAATTTATTCTGGTCAGAAAGCTGGAAACGTCTAAAAACGATCACTTTCGACAAATACAAGCGTTTTTAGACATTTTCGTACTTCTCGGACTAAAACTGCATTTTTCACGACAAAAAATATTTTTTATCTCTGAAAATAAATTTATTAACGTCAGAGAGCTGGAAATGTCTAAAAACGTTCACTTTCAACGAATACGAGCGTTTTTAGACATTTTCGTACTTTTCGGAATAAAACTGTATTTTTCACGACAAAAAATATTTTGTATCTTAAAAATAAATTTATTAACGTCAGAAAGCTGGAAACATCTTAAAACGATCACTTTCGACGAATACAATCGTTTTTAGACATTTTCGTGCTTCTCGGAATAAAACTGTATTTTTCACGACAAAAAATATTTTATATCTTTGAAAATAAATTTATTAACGTCAGAGAGCTGGAAATGTCTAAAAACGTTCACTTTCAACGAATACGAGCGTTTTTAGGCATTTTCGTACTTCTCCGAATAAAACTGTATATTTCACGATAAAAAATATTTTATATCTCTGGAAATAAAATTATTCTGGTCAGAAAGCTGGAAACGTCTAAAAACGATCACTTTCGACAAATACAAGCGTTTTTAGACATTTTCGTACTTCTCGGACTAAAACTGCATTTTTCACGACAAAAAATATTTTTCATCTCTGAAAATAAATTTATTAACGTCAGAGAGCTGGAAATGTCTAAAAACGTTCACTTTCAACGAATACGAGCGTTTTTAGACATTTTCGTACTTTTTGGAATAAAACTGTATTTTTCACGACAAAAAATATTTTGTATCTCTAAAAATAAATTTATTAACGTCAGAAAGCTGGAAACTTCTTAAAACGATCACTTTCGACGAACACAAGCGTTTTTAGACATTTTCGTACTTCTCGGACTAAAACTGCATTTTTCACGACAAAAAATATTTTTTATCTCTGAAAATAAATTTATTAACGTCAGAGAGCTGGAAATGTCTAAAAACGTTCACTTTCAACGAATACGAGCGTTTTTAGACATTTTCGTACTTCTCGGACTAAAACTGCATTTTTCACGACAAAAAATATTTTTTATCTCTGAAAATAAATTTATTAACGTCAGAGAGCTGGAAATGTCTAAAAACGTTCACTTTCAACGAATACGAGCGTTTTTAGGCATTTTCGTACTTCTCTGAATAAAACTGTATTTTTCACGGCAAAAAATATTTTATATCTCTGGAAATAAATTTATTCTGGTCAGAAAGCTGGAAACGTCTAAAAACGATCACTTTCGACAAATACAAGCGGTTTTAGACATTTTCGTACTTCTCGGACTAAAACTGCATTTTTCACGACAAAAAATATTTTATATCTTTGAAAATAAATTGATTAACGTCAGAGAGCTGGAAATGTCTAAAAACATTCACTTTCAACGAATACGAGCGTTTTTAGGCATTTTCGTACTTCTCCGAATAAAACTGTATTTTTCACGACAAAAAATATTTTATATCTCTGGAAATAAATTTATTCTGGTCAGAAAGCTGGAAACGTCTAAAAACGATCACTTTCGACAAATACAAGCGTTTTTAGGCATTTTCGTACTTCTCGGAATAAAACTGCATTTTTCACGACAAAAAATATTTTATATCTCTGAAAATAAATTTATTAACGACAGACAGCTGGAAATGTCTAAAAACGTTCACTTTCAACGAATACGAGCGTTTCTAGGCATTTTCGTACTTCTCCGAATAAAACTGTATTTTTCACGACAAAAAATATTTTATATCTCTGGAACTAATTTTATTCTGGTCAGAAAGCTGGAAACGTCTAAAAACGATCACTTTCGACAAATACAAGCGTTTTTAGACATTTTCGTACTTCTCGGACTAAAATTCCATTTTCACAACAAAAAATATTTTTTATCTCTGAAAATCAATTTATTATCGTCAGAGAGCTGGAAACGTCTAAAAACGTTCACTTTCAACGAATACGAGCGTTTTTAGACATTTTCGTACTTTTCGGAATAAAGCTGTATTTTTCACGACAAAAAATATTTTGTATCTCTAAAAATAAATTTATTAACGTCAGAGAGCTGGAAATGTCTAAAAACGTTCACTTTCAACGAATACGAGCGTTTTTAGACATTTTCGTACTTCTCGGACTAAAACTGCATTTTTCACGACAAAAAATATTTTATATCTCTGGAAATAAATTTATTCTGGTCAGAAAGCTGGAAACGTCTAAAAACGATCACTTTCGACAAATACAAGCGTTTTTAGGCATTTTCGTACTTCTCGGGATAAAACTGCATTTTTCACGACAAAAAATATTTTATATCTCTGGAAATAAATTTATTCTGGTCAGAAAGCTGGAAACGTCTGAAAACGATCACTTTAGACAAATACAAGCGTTTTTAGACATTTTCGTACTTCTCGGACTAAAATTGCATTTTTCACAACAAAAAATATTTTTTATCTCTGAAAATCAATTTATTATCGTCAGAGAGCTAGAAATATCTAAAACCGTTCACTTTCAACGAATACAAGCGTTTTTAGACATTTTCGTACTTCTCGGACTAAAACTGCATTTTTCACAACAACAAATATTTTTTATCTCTGAAAATAAATTTATTAACGTCAGAGAGCTGGAAATGTCTAAAAACGTTCACTTTCAACGAATACGAGCGTTTTTAGACATTTTCGTACTTCTCCGAATAAAACTGTATTTTTCACGACAAAAAATATTTTATATCTCTGGAAATAAATTTATTCTGGTCAGAAAGCTGGAAACGTCTAAAAACGATCACTTTCGACAAATACAAGCGTTTTTAGACATTTTCGTACTTTTCGGAATAAAACTGTATTTTTCACGACAAAAAATATTTTGTATCTCTAAAAATAAATTTATTAACGTCAGAAAGCTGGAAACGTCTAAAAACGATCACTTTCTACAAATACAAGCGTTTTTAGACATTTTCGTACTTCTCCGAATAAAACTGTATTTTTCACGACAAAAAATATTTTATATCTCTGGAAATAAATTTATTCTGGTCAGAAAGCTGGAAACGTCTAAAAACGATCACTTTAGACAAATACAAGCGTTTTTAGACATTTTCGTACTTCTCGGACTAAAATTGCATTTTTCACAACAAAAAATATTTTTTATCTCTGAAAATCAATTTATTATCGTCAGAGAGCTAGAAATATCTAAAACCGTTCACTTTCAACGAATACAAGCGTTTTTAGACATTTTCGTACTTCTCGGACTAAAACTGCATTTTTCACAACAACAAATATTTTTTATCTCTGAAAATAAATTTATTAACGTCAGAGAGCTGGAAATGTCTAAAACGTTCACTTTCAACGAATACGAGCGTTTTTAGACATTTTCGTACTTCTCCGAATAAAACTGTATTTTTCACGACAAAAAATATTTTATATCTCTGGAAATAAATTTATTCTGGTCAGAAAGCTGGAAACGTCTAAAAACGATCACTTTCGACAAATACAAGCGTTTTTAGACATTTTCGTACTTCTCGGGCTAAAACTGCATTTTTCACAACAAAAAATATTTTTTATCTCTGAAAATAAATTTATTAACGTCAGAGAGCTGGAAATGTCTAAAAACGTTCACTTTCAACGAATACGAGCGTTTTTAGGCATTTTCGTACTTCTCTGAATAAAACTGTATTTTTCACGGCAAAAAATATTTTATATCTCTGGAAATAAATTTATTCTGGTCAGAAAGCTGGAAACGTCTAAAAACGATCACTTTCGACAAATACAAGCGTTTTTAGACATTTTCGTACTTCTCGGACTAAAACTGCATTTTTCACGACAAAAAATATTTTTTATCTCTGAAAATAAATTTATTAACGTCAGAGAGCTGGAAATGTCTAAAAACGTTCACTTTCAACGAATACGAGCGTTTTTAGACATTTTCGTACTTTTCGGAATAAAACTGTATTTTTCACGACAAAAAATATTTTGTATCTTAAAAATAAATTTATTAACGTCAGAAAGCTGGAAACATCTTAAAACGATCACTTTCGACGAATACAATCGTTTTTAGACATTTTCGTGCTTCTCGGAATAAAACTGTATTTTTCACGACAAAAAATATTTTATATCTTTGAAAATAAATTTATTAACGTCAGAGAGCTGGAAATGTCTAAAAACGTTCACTTTCAACGAATACGAGCGTTTTTAGGCATTTTCGTACTTCTCCGAATGAAACTGTATATTTCACGATAAAAAATATTTTATATCTCTGGAAATAAAATTATTCTGGTCAGAAAGCTGGAAACGTCTAAAAACGATCACTTTCGACAAATACAAGCGTTTTTAGACATTTTCGTACTTCTCGGACTAAAACTGCATTTTTCACGACAAAAAATATTTTTCATCTCTGAAAATAAATTTATTAACGTCAGAGAGCTGGAAATGTCTAAAAACGTTCACTTTCAACGAATACGAGCGTTTTTAGACATTTTCGTACTTTTTGGAATAAAACTGTATTTTTCACGACAAAAAATATTTTGTATCTCTAAAAATAAATTTATTAACGTCAGAAAGCTGGAAACTTCTTAAAACGATCACTTTGGACGAACACAAGCGTTTTTAGACATTTTCGTACTTCTCGGACTAAAACTGCATTTTTCACGACAAAAAATATTTTATATCTTTGAAAATAAATTTATTAACGTCAGAGAGCTGGAAATGTCTAAAAACGTTCACTTTCAACGAATACGAGCGTTTTTAGGCATTTTCGTACTTCTCCGAATAAAACTGTATTTTCCACGACAAAAAATATTTTATATATCTGGAAATAAATTTATTGTGGTCAGAAAGCTGGAAACGTCTAAAAACGATCACTTTCAACAAATACAAGCGTTTTTAGACATTTTCGTACTTCTCGGACTAAAACTGCATTTTTCACGACAAAAAATATTTTTTATCTCTGAAAATAAATTTATTAACGTCAGAGAGCTGGAAATGTCTAAAAACGTTCACTTTCAACGAATACGAGCGTTTTTAGACATTTTCGTACTTCTCGGACTAAAACTGCATTTTTCACGACAAAAAAATATTTTTTATCTCTGAAAATAAATTTATTAACGTCAGAGAGCTGGAAATGTCTAAAAACGTTCACTTTCAACGAATACGAGCGTTTTTAGGCATTTTCGTACTTCTCTGAATAAAACTGTATTTTTCACGGCAAAAAATATTTTATATCTCTGGAAATAAATTTATTCTGGTCAGAAAGCTGGAAACGTCTAAAAACGATCACTTTCGACAAATACAAGCGTTTTTAGACATTTTCGTACTTCTCGGACTAAAACTGCATTTTTCACGACAAAAAATATTTTATATCTTTGAAAATAAATTGATTAACGTCAGAGAGCTGGAAATGTCTAAAAACATTCACTTTCAACGAATACGAGCGTTTTTAGGCATTTTCGTACTTCTCCGAATAAAACTGTATTTTTCACGACAAAAAATATTTTATATCTCTGGAAATAAATTTATTCTGGTCAGAAAGCTGGAAACGTCTAAAAACGATCACTTTCGACAAATACAAGCGTTTTTAGGCATTTTCGTACTTCTCGGAATAAAACTGCATTTTTCACGACAAAAAATATTTTATATCTCTGAAAATAAATTTATTAACGACAGACAGCTGGAAATGTCTAAAAACGTTCACTTTCAACGAATACGAGCGTTTCTAGGCATTTTCGTACTTCTCCGAATAAAACTGTATTTTTCACGACAAAAAATATTTTATATCTCTGGAACTAATTTTATTCTGGTCAGAAAGCTGGAAACGTCTAAAAACGATCACTTTCGACAAATACAAGCGTTTTTAGACATTTTCGTACTTCTCGGACTAAAATTCCATTTTCACAACAAAAAATATTTTTTATCTCTGAAAATCAATTTATTATCGTCAGAGAGCTGGAAACGTCTAAAAACGTTCACTTTCAACGAATACGAGCGTTTTTAGACATTTTCGTACTTTTCGGAATAAAGCTGTATTTTTCACGACAAAAAATATTTTGTATCTCTAAAAATAAATTTATTAACGTCAGAGAGCTGGAAATGTCTAAAAACGTTCACTTTCAACGAATACGAGCGTTTTTAGACATTTTCGTACTTCTCGGACTAAAACTGCATTTTTCACGACAAAAAATATTTTATATCTCTGGAAATAAATTTATTCTGGTCAGAAAGCTGGAAACGTCTAAAAACGACCACTTTCGACGAATACAAGCGTTTTTAGACATTTTCGTACTTCTCGGACTAAAACTGCATTTTTCACGACAAAAAATATTTTATATCTTTGAAAATAAATTTATTAACGTCAGAGAGCTGGAAATGTCTAAAAACGTTCACTTTCAACGAATACGAGCGTTTTTAGGCATTTTCGTACTTCTCTGAATAAAACTGTATTTTTCACGACAAAAAATATTTTATATCTCTGGAAATAAATTTATTCTGGTCAGAAAGCTGGAAACGTCTAAAAACGATCACTTTCGACAAATACAAGCGTTTTTAGGCATTTTCGTACTTCTCGGAATAAAACTGCATTTTTCACGACGAAAAATATTTTATATCTCTGAAAATAAATTTATTAACGTCAGACAGCTGGAAATGTCTAAAAACGTTCACTTTCAACGAATACGAGCATTTCTAGGCATTTTCGTACTTCTCCGAATAAAACTGTATTTTTCACGACAAAAAATATTTTATATCTCTGGAAATAAATTTATTCTGGTCAGAAAGCTGGAAACGTCTAAAAACGATCACTTTCGACAAATACAAGCGTTTTTAGACATTTTCGTACTTTTCGGAATAAAACTGTATTTTTCACGACAAAAAATATTTTGTATCTCTAAAAATAAATTTATTAACGTCAGAGAGCTGGAAATGTCTAAAAACGTTCACTTTCAACGAATACGAGCGTTTTTAGGCATTTTCGTACTTCTCTGAATAAAACTGTATTTTTCACGACAAAAAATATTTTATATCTCTGGAAATAAATTTATTAACGTCAGAGAGCTGGAAATGTCTAAAAACGTTCACTTTCAACGAATACGAGCGTTTTTAGGCATTTTCGTACTTCTCGGAATAAAACTGCATTTTTCACGACGAAAAATATTTTATATCTCTGAAAATAAATTTATTAACGTCAGACAGCTGGAAATGTCTAAAAACGTTCACTTTCAACGAATACGAGCATTTCTAGGCATTTTCGTACTTCTCCGAATAAAACTGTATTTTTCACGACAAAAAATATTTTATATCTCTGGAAATAAATTTATTGTGGTCAGAAAGCTGGAAACGTCTAAAAACGATCACTTTCGACAAATACAAGCGTTTTTAGACATTTTCGTACTACTCGGACTAAAACTGCATTTTTCACAACAAAAAATATTTTTTATCTCTGAAAATAAATTTATTAACGTCAGAGAGCTGGAAATGTCTAAAAACGTTCACTTTCAACGAATACGAGCGTTTTTATACATTTTCGTACTTCTCGGACTAAAACTACATTTTTCACGACAAAAAACATTTTATATCTTTGAAAATAAATTTATTAACGTCAGAGAGCTGGAAATGTCTAAAAACGTTCACTTTCAACGAATACGAGCGTTTTTAGGCATTTTCGTACTTCTCTGAATAAAACTGTATTTTTCACGATAAAAAATATTTTATATCTCCGGAAATAAATTTATTGTGGTCAGATAGCTGGAAACGTCCAAAAACGATCACTTTCGATAAATACAAGCGTTTTTAGACATTTTCGTACTACTTGGACTAAAACTGCATTTTTCACAACAAAAAATATTTTTTATCTCTGAAAATCAATTTATTATCGTCAGAGAGCTGGAAACGTCTAAAAACGTTCACTTTCAACGAATACGAGCGTTTTTAGACATTTTCGTACTTTTCGGAATAAAACTGTATTTTTCACGACAAAAAATATTTTGTATCTCTAAAAATAAATTTATTAACGTCAGAGAGCTGGAAATGTCTAAAAACGTTCACTTTCAACGAATACGAGCGTTTTTAGGCATTTTCGTACTTCTCCGAATAAAACTGTATTTTCCACGACAAAAAATATTTTATATATCTGGAAATAAATTTATTGTGGTCAGAAAGCTGGAAACGTCTAAAAACGATCACTTTCAACAAATACAAGCGTTTTTAGACATTTTCGTACTTCTCGGACTAAAACTGCATTTTTCACGACAAAAAATATTTTTTATCTCTGAAAATAAATTTATTAACGTCAGAGAGCTGGAAATGTCTAAAAACGTTCACTTTCAACGAATACGAGCGTTTTTAGACATTTTCGTACTTCTCGGACTAAAACTGCATTTTTCACGACAAAAAATATTTTTTATCTCTGAAAATAAATTTATTAACGTCAGAGAGCTGGAAATGTCTAAAAACGTTCACTTTCAACGAATACGAGCGTTTTTAGGCATTTTCGTACTTCTCTGAATAAAACTGTATTTTTCACGGCAAAAAATATTTTATATCTCTGGAAATAAATTTATTCTGGTCAGAAAGCTGGAAACGTCTAAAAACGATCACTTTCGACAAATACAAGCGTTTTTAGACATTTTCGTACTTCTCGGACTAAAACTGCATTTTTCACGACAAAAAATATTTTATATCTTTGAAAATAAATTGATTAACGTCAGAGAGCTGGAAATGTCTAAAAACATTCACTTTCAACGAATACGAGCGTTTTTAGGCATTTTCGTACTTCTCCGAATAAAACTGTATTTTTCACGACAAAAAATATTTTATATCTCTGGAAATAAATTTATTCTGGTCAGAAAGCTGGAAACGTCTAAAAACGATCACTTTCGACAAATACAAGCGTTTTTAGGCATTTTCGTACTTCTCGGAATAAAACTGCATTTTTCACGACAGAAAATATTTTATATCTCTGAAAATAAATTTATTAACGACAGACAGCTGGAAATGTCTAAAAACGTTCACTTTCAACGAATACGAGCGTTTCTAGGCATTTTCGTACTTCTCCGAATAAAACTGTATTTTTCACGACAAAAAATATTTTATATCTCTGGAAATAAATTTATTCTGGTCAGAAAGCTGGAAACGTCTAAAAACGACCACTTTCGATGAATACAAGCGTTTTTAGACATTTTCGTACTTCTCGGACTAAAACTGCATTTTTCACGACAAAAAATATTTTATATCTTTGAAAATAAATTTATTAACGTCAGAGAGCTGGAAATGTCTAAAAACGTTCACTTTCAACGAATACGAGCGTTTTTAGGCATTTTCGTACTTCTCTGAATAAAACTGTATTTTTCACGACAAAAAATATTTTATATCTCTGGAAATAAATTTATTCTGGTCAGAAAGCTGGAAACGTCTAAAAACGATCACTTTCGACAAATACAAGCGTTTTTAGGCATTTTCGTACTTCTCGGAATAAAACTGCATTTTTCACGACGAAAAATATTTTATATCTCTGAAAATAAATTTATTAACGTCAGACAGCTGGAAATGTCTAAAAACGTTCACTTTCAACGAATACGAGCATTTCTAGGCATTTTCGTACTTCTCGGACTAAAACTGCATTTTTCACGACAAAAAATATTTTATATCTCTGGAAATAAATTTATTAACGTCAGAGAGCTGGAAATGTCTAAAAACGTTCACTTTCAACGAATACGAGCGTTTTTAGGCATTTTCGTACTTCTCGGAATAAAACTGCATTTTTCACGACAAAAAATATTTTATATCTCTGGAAATAAATTTATTAACGTCAGAGAGCTGGAAATGTCTAAAAACGTTCACTTTCAACGAATACGAGCGTTTTTAGGCATTTTCGTACTTCTCGGAATAAAACTGCATTTTTCACGACGAAAAATATTTTATATCTCTGAAAATAAATTTATTAACGTCAGAGAGCTGGAAATGTCTAAAAACGTTCACTTTCAACGAATACGAGCGTTTTTAGACATTTTCGTACTTCTCGGACTAAAACTGCATTTTTCACGACAAAAAATATTTTATATCTCTGGAAATAAATTTATTAACGTCAGAGAGCTGGAAATGTCTAAAAACGTTCACTTTCAACGAATACGAGCGTTTTTAGGCATTTTCGTACTTCTCGGAATAAAACTGCATTTTTCACGACGAAAAATATTTTATATCTCTGAAAATAAATTTATTAACGTCAGACAGCTGGAAATGTCTAAAAACGTTCACTTTCAACGAATACGAGCATTTCTAGGCATTTTCGTACTTCTCCGAATAAAACTGTATTTTTCACGACAAAAAATATTTTATATCTCTGGAAATAAATTTATTGTGGTCAGAAAGCTGGAAACGTCTAAAAACGATCACTTTCGACAAATACAAGCGTTTTTAGACATTTTCGTACTACTCGGACTAAAACTGCATTTTTCACAACAAAAAATATTTTTTATCTCTGAAAATAAATTTATTAACGTCAGAGAGCTGGAAATGTCTAAAAACGTTCACTTTCAACGAATACGAGCGTTTTTATACATTTTCGTACTTCTCGGACTAAAACTGCATTTTTCACGACAAAAAATATTTTATATCTCTGGAAATAAATTTATTCTGGTCAGAAAGCTGGAAACGTCTAAAAACGACCACTTTCGACGAATACAAGCGTTTTTAGACATTTTCGTACTTCTCGGACTAAAACTGCATTTTTCACGACAAAAAATATTTTATATCTTTGAAAATAAATTTATTAACGTCAGAGAGCTGGAAATGTCTAAAAACGTTCACTTTCAACGAATACGAGCGTTTTTAGGCATTTTCGTACTTCTCTGAATAAAACTGTATTTTTCACCATAAAAAATATTTTATATCTCCGGAAATAAATTTATTGTGGTCAGATAGCTGGAAACGTCCAAAAACGATCACTTTCGATAAATACAAGCGTTTTTAGACATTTTCGTACTACTCGGACTAAAACTGCATTTTTCACAACAAAAAATATTTTTTATCTCTGAAAATCAATTTATTATCGTCAGAGAGCTGGAAACGTCTAAAAACGTTCACTTTCAACGAATACTCGCGTTTTTAGGCATTTTCGTACTTCTCCGAATAAAACTGTATTTTTCACGACAAAAAATATTTTATATCTCTGGAAATAAATTTATTGTGGTCAGAAAGCTGGAAACGTCTAAAAACGATCACTTTCGACAAATACAAGCGTTTTTAGACATTTTCGTACTACTCGGACTAAAACTGCATTTTTCACAACAAAAAATATTTTTTATCTCTGAAAATAAATTTATTAACGTCAGAGAGCTGGAAATATCTAAAAACGTTCACTTTCAACGAATACGAGCGTTTTTATACATTTTCATACTTCTCGGACTAAAACTGCATTTTTCACGACAAAAAATATTTTATATCTCTGGAAATAAATTTATTCTGGTCAGAAAGCTGGAAACGTCTAAAAACGACCACTTTCGACGAATACAAGCGTTTTTAGACATTTTCGTACTTCTCGGACTAAAACTGCATTTTTCACGACAAAAAATATTTTATATCTTTGAAAATAAATTTATTAACGTCAGAGAGCTGGAAATGTCTAAAAACGTTCACTTTCAACGAATACGAGCGTTTTTAGGCATTTTCGTACTTCTCTGAATAAAACTATATTTTTCACGATAAAAAATATTTTATATCTCCGGAAATAAATTTATTGTGGTCAGATAGCTGGAAACGTCCAAAAACGATCACTTTCGATAAATACAAGCGTTTTTAGACATTTTCGTACTACTCGGACTAAAACTGCATTTTTCACAACAAAAAATATTTTTTATCTCTGAAAATCAATTTATTATCGTCAGAGAACTGGAAACGTCTAAAAACGTTCACTTTCAACGAATACGAGCGTTTTTAGACATTTTCGTACTTTTCGGAATAAAACTGTATTTTTCACGACAAAAAATATTTTGTATCTCTAAAAACAAATTTATTAACGTCAGAGAGCTGGAAATGTCTAAAAACGTTCACTTTCAACGAATACGAGAGTTTTTAGGCATTTTCGTACTTCTCCGAATAAAACTGTATTTTCCACGACAAAAAATATTTTATATATCTGGAAATAAATTTATTGTGGTCAGAAAGCTGGAAACGTCTAAAAACGATCACTTTCAACAAATACAAGCGTTTTTAGACATTTTCGTACTTCTCGGACTAAAACTGCATTTTTCACGACAAAAAATATTTTTTATCTCTGAAAATAAATTTATTAACGTCAGAGAGCTGGAAATGTCTAAAAACGTTCACTTTCAACGAATACGAGCGTTTTTAGACATTTTCGGACTTCTCGGACTAAAACTGCATTTTTCACGACAAAAAATATTTTTTATCTCTGAAAATAAATTTATTAACGTCAGAGAGCTGGAAATGTCTAAAAACGTTCACTTTCAACGAATACGAGCGTTTTTAGGCATTTTCGTACTTCTCTGAATAAAACTGTATTTTTCACGGCAAAAAATATTTTATATCTCTGGAAATAAATTTATTCTGGTCAGAAAGCTGGAAACGTCTAAAAACGATCACTTTCGACAAATACAAGCGTTTTTAGACATTTTCGTACTTCTCGGACTAAAACTGCATTTTTCACGACAAAAAATATTTTATATCTTTGAAAATAAATTGATTAACGTCAGAGAGCTGGAAATGTCTAAAAACATTCACTTTCAACGAATACGAGCGTTTTTAGGCATTTTCGTACTTCTCCGAATAAAACTGTATTTTTCACGACAAAAAATATTTTATATCTCTGGAAATAAATTTATTCTGGTCAGAAAGCTGGAAACGTCTAAAAACGATCACTTTCGACAAATACAAGCGTTTTTAGGCATTTTCGTACTTCTCGGAATAAAACTGCATTTTTCACGACAAAAAATATTTTATATCTCTGAAAATAAATTTATTAACGACAGACAGCTGGAAATGTCTAAAAACGTTCACTTTCAACGAATACGAGCGTTTCTAGGCATTTTCGTACTTCTCCGAATAAAACTGTATTTTTCACGACAAAAAATATTTTATATCTCTGGAACTAATTTTATTCTGGTCAGAAAGCTGGAAACGTCTAAAAACGATCACTTTCGACAAATACAAGCGTTTTTAGACATTTTCGTACTTCTCGGACTAAAATTGCATTTTCACAACAAAAAATATTTTTTATCTCTGAAAATCAATTTATTATCGTCAGAGAGCTGGAAACGTCTAAAAACGTTCACTTTCAACGAATACGAGCGTTTTTAGACATTTTCGTACTTTTCGGAATAAAACTGTATTTTTCACGACAAAAAATATTTTGTATCTCTAAAAATAAATTTATTAACGTCAGAGAGCTGGAAATGTCTAAAAACGTTCACTTTCAACGAATACGAGCGTTTTTAGACATTTTCGTACTTCTCGGACTAAAACTGCATTTTTCACGACAAAAAATATTTTATATCTCTGGAAATAAATTTATTCTGGTCAGAAAGCTGGAAACGTCTAAAAACGACCACTTTCGACGAATACAAGCGTTTTTAGACATTTTCGTACTTCTCGGACTAAAACTGCATTTTCACGACAAAAAATATTTTATATCTTTGAAAATAAATTTATTAACGTCAGAGAGCTGGAAATGTCAAAAAACGTTCACTTTCAACGAATACGAGCGTTTTTAGGCATTTTCGTACTTCTCTGAATAAAACTGTATTTTTCACGACAAACAATATTTTATATCTCTGGAAATAAATTTATTCTGGTCAGAAAGCTGGAAACGTCTAAAAACGATCACTTTCGACAAATACAAGCGTTTTTAGGCATTTTCGTACTTCTCGGAATAAAACTGCATTTTTCACGACGAAAAATATTTTATATCTCTGAAAATAAATTTATTAACGTCAGACAGCTGGAAATGTCTAAAAACGTTCACTTTCAACGAATACGAGCATTTCTAGGCATTTTCGTACTTCTCCGAATAAAACTGTATTTTTCACGACAAAAAATATTTTATATCTCTGGAAATAAATTTATTCTGGTCAGAAAGCTGGAAACGTCTAAAAACGATCACTTTCGACAAATACAAGCGTTTTTAGACATTTTCGTACTTCTCTGAATAAAACTGTATTTTTCACGACAAAAAATATTTTGTATCTCTAAAAATAAATTTATTAACGTCAGAAAGCTGGAAACGTCTAAAAACGTTCACTTTCAACGAATACGAGCGTTTTTAGACATTTTCGTACTTCTCGGACTAAAACTGCATTTTTCACGACAAAAAATATTTTATATCTCTGGAAATAAATTTATTAACGTCAGAAAGCTGGAAACGTCTAAAAACGATCACTTTCGACAAATACAAGCGTTTTTAGACATTTTCGTACTACTCGGACTAAAACTGCATTTTTCACAACAAAAATATTTTTTATCTCTGAAAATAAATTTATTAACGTCAGAGAGCTGGAAATGTCTAAAAACGTTCACTTTCAACGAATACGAGCGTTTTTATACATTTTCGTACTTCTCGGACTAAAACTGCATTTTTCACGACAAAAAATATTTTATATCTCTAGAAATAAATTTATTCTGGTCAGAAAGCTGGAAACGTCTAAAAACGATCACTTTCGACAAATACAAGCGTTTTTAGACATTTTCGTACTTCTCGGACTAAAACTGCATTTTTCACGACAAAAAATATTTTATATCTTTGAAAATAAATTGATTAACGTCAGAGAGCTGGAAATGTCTAAAAACATTCACTTTCAACGAATACGAGCGTTTTTAGGCATTTTCGTACTTCTCCGAATAAAACTGTATTTTTCACGACAAAAAATATTTTATATCTCTGGAAATAAATTTATTCTGGTCAGAAAGCTGGAAACGTCTAAAAACGATCACTTTCGACAAATACAAGCGTTTTTAGGCATTTTCGTACTTCTCGGAATAAAACTGCATTTTTCACGACAAAAAATATTTTATATCTCTGAAAATAAATTTATTAACGACAGACAGCTGGAAATGTCTAAAAACGTTCACTTTCAACGAATACGAGCGTTTCTAGGCATTTTCGTACTTCTCCGAATAAAACTGTATTTTTCACGACAAAAAATATTTTATATCTCTGGAACTAATTTTATTCTGGTCAGAAAGCTGGAAACGTCTAAAAACGATCACTTTCGACAAATACAAGCGTTTTTAGACATTTTCGTACTTCTCGGACTAAAATTGCATTTTCACAACAAAAAATATTTTTTATCTCTGAAAATCAATTTATTATCGTCAGAGAGCTGGAAACGTCTAAAAACGTTCACTTTCAACGAATACGAGCGTTTTTAGACATTTTCGTACTTTTCGGAATAAAACTGTATTTTTCACGACAAAAAATATTTTGTATCTCTAAAAATAAATTTATTAACGTCAGAGAGCTGGAAATGTCTAAAAACGTTCACTTTCAACGAATACGAGCGTTTTTAGACATTTTCGTACTTCTCGGACTAAAACTGCATTTTTCACGACAAAAAATATTTTATATCTCTGGAAATAAATTTATTCTGGTCAGAAAGCTGGAAACGTCTAAAAACGACCACTTTCGACGAATACAAGCGTTTTTAGACATTTTCGTACTTCTCGGACTAAAACTGCATTTTCACGACAAAAAATATTTTATATCTTTGAAAATAAATTTATTAACGTCAGAGAGCTGGAAATGTCAAAAAACGTTCACTTTCAACGAATACGAGCGTTTTTAGGCATTTTCGTACTTCTCTGAATAAAACTGTATTTTTCACGACAAACAATATTTTATATCTCTGGAAATAAATTTATTCTGGTCAGAAAGCTGGAAACGTCTAAAAACGATCACTTTCGACAAATACAAGCGTTTTTAGGCATTTTCGTACTTCTCGGAATAAAACTGCATTTTTCACGACGAAAAATATTTTATATCTCTGAAAATAAATTTATTAACGTCAGACAGCTGGAAATGTCTAAAAACGTTCACTTTCAACGAATACGAGCATTTCTAGGCATTTTCGTACTTCTCCGAATAAAACTGTATTTTTCACGACAAAAAATATTTTATATCTCTGGAAATAAATTTATTCTGGTCAGAAAGCTGGAAACGTCTAAAAACGATCACTTTCGACAAATACAAGCGTTTTTAGACATTTTCGTACTTTTCGGAATAAAACTGTATTTTTCACGACAAAAAATATTTTGTATCTCTAAAAATAAATTTATTAACGTCAGAAAGCTGGAAACGTCTAAAAACGTTCACTTTCAACGAATACGAGCGTTTTTAGACATTTTCGTACTTCTCGGACTAAAACTGCATTTTTCACGACAAAAAATATTTTATATCTCTGGAAATAAATTTATTAACGTCAGAGAGCTGGAAATGTCTAAAAACGTTCACTTTCAACGAATACGAGCGTTTTTAGGCATTTTCGTACTTCTCGGAATAAAACTGAATTTTTCACGACGAAAAATATTTTATATCTCTGAAAATAAATTTATTAACGTCAGACAGCTGGAAATGTCTAAAAACGTTCACTTTCAACGAATACGAGTATTTCTAGGCATTTTCGTACTTCTCCGAATAAAACTGTATTTTTCACGACAAAAAATATTTTATATCTCTGGAAATAAATTTATTGTGGTCAGAAAGCTGGAAACGTCTAAAAACGATCACTTTCGACAAATACAAGCGTTTTTAGACATTTTCGTACTACTCGGACTAAAACTGCATTTTTCACAACAAAAATATTTTTTATCTCTGAAAATAAATTTATTAACGTCAGAGAGCTGGAAATGTCTAAAAACGTTCACTTTCAACGAATACGAGCGTTTTTATACATTTTCGTACTTCTCGGACTAAAACTGCATTTTTCACGACAAAAAATATTTTATATCTCTAGAAATAAATTTATTCTGGTCAGAAAGCTGGAAACGTCTAAAAACGACCACTTTCGACGAATACAAGCGTTTTTAGACATTTTCGTACTTCTCGGACTAAAACTGCATTTTTCACGACAAAAAATATTTTATATCTTTGAAAATAAATTTATTAACGTCAGAGAGCTGGAAATGTCTAAAAACGTTCACTTTCAACGAATACGAGCGTTTTTAGGCATTTTCGTACTTCTCTGAATAAAACTGTATTTTTCACGATAAAAAATATTTTATATCTCCGGAAATAAATTTATTGTGGTCAGATAGCTGGAAACGTCCAAAAACGATCACTTTCGATAAATACAAGCGTTTTTAGACATTTTCGTACTACTCGGACTAAAACTGCATTTTTCACAACAAAAAATATTTTTTATCTCTGAAAATCAATTTATTATCGTCAGAGAGCTGGAAACGTCTAAAAACGTTCACTTTCAACGAATACGAGCGTTTTTAGACATTTTCGTACTTTTCGGAATAAAACTGTATTTTTCACGACAAAAAATATTTTGTATCTCTAAAAATAAATTTATTAACGTCAGAGAGCTGGAAATGTCTAAAAACGTTCACTTTCAACGAATACGAGCGTTTTTAGACATTTTCGTACTTCTCGGACTAAAACTGCATTTTTCACGACAAAAAATATTTTATATCTCTGGAAATAAATTTATTCTGGTCAGAAAGCTGGAAACGTCTAAAAACGACCACTTTCGACGAATACAAGCGTTTTTAGACATTTTTGTACTTCTCGGACTAAAACTGCATTTTTCACGACAAAAAATATTTTATATCTTTGAAAATAAATTTATTAACGTCAGAGAGCTGGAAATGTCTAAAAACGTTCACTTTCAACGAATACGAGCGTTTTTAGGCATTTTCGTACTTCTCTGAATAAAACTGTATTTTTCACGATAAAAAATATTTTATATCTGGAAATAAATTTATTGTGGTCAGAAAGCTGGAAACGTCTAAAAACGATCACTTTCGATAAATACAAGCGTTTTTAGACATTTTCGTACTACTCGGACTAAAACTGCATTTTTCACAACAAAAAATATTTTTTATCTCTGAAAATAAATTTATTAACGTCAGAGAGCTGGAAATGTCTAAAAACGTTCACTTTCAACGAATACGAGCGTTTTTAGGCATTTTCGTACTTCTCTGAATAAAACTGTATTTTTCACGACAAAAAATATTTTATATCTCTGGAAATAAATTTATTCTGGTCAGAAAGCTTGAAACGTCTAAAAACGATCACTTTCGACAACTACAAACGTTTTTAGACATTTTTGTACTTCTCGGAATAAAACTGTATTTTTCACGACAAAAAATATTTTATATCTCTGGAAATAAATTTATTCTGTTCAGAAAGCTAGAAATGTCTAAAAACGATCACTTTCGACAAATACAAGCATTTTTAGACATTTTCGTACTTCTCGGACTAAAACTGCATTTTTCACAACAAAAAATATTTTTTATCTTTGAAAGTCAATTTATTATCGTCAGAGAGATATATTTGTTAACGTGCTCCGCCAGAGGCACTACACGATAAAGCAGCAGCGACACGAGGTTTTCCCAAGTGGTCACCCATCCAAGTACTAACCGCGCTCGACGTTGCTTAACTTCGGTGTTCGATGGGAACCGGTGCTTTAAACGCCGATATGGTCGCTGCCATTATCGTCAGAGAGCTGGAAATGTCTAAAAACGTTCACTTTCAACGAATACGAGCGTTTTTAGGCATTTTCGTACTTGTCGGAATAAAACTGTATTTTTCACGACAAAAAATATTTTGTATCTCTAAAAATAAATTTATTAACGTCAGAAAGCTGGAAACGTCTAAAAACGATCACTTTCAACGAATACAAGCGTTTTTAGACATTTTCTTACTTCTCGGAATAAAACTGCATTTTTCACGACAAAAAATATTTTATATCTCTGAAAATAAATTTATTAACGTCAGAGAGCTGGAAATGTCTAAAAACGTTCACTTTCAACGAATACAAGCGTTTTTAGACATTTTCTTACTTCTCGGACTAAAACTGCATTTTTCACAACAACAAATATTTTTTATCTCTGAAAATAAATTTATTAACGTCAGAGAGCTGGAAATGTCTAAAAACGTTCACTTTCAACGAATATGAGCGTTTTTAGACATTTTCGTTCTTCTCGGAATAAAACTGTATTTTTAACGACAAAAAATATTTTTTAACTCTGAAAATAAATTTATTAACGTCAGAAAGCTGGAAACGGCTAAAAACGATCACTTTCGACGAATACAAGCGTTTTTAGATATTTTCGTACTTCTCGGAATAAAACTGCATTTTTCACGACAAAAAATATTTTATATCTCTGGAAATAAATTTATTCTGGTCAGAAAGCTGGAAATGTCTAAAAACGATCACTTTCGACAAATACAAGCGTTTTTGGACATTTTCGTACTTCTCGGACTAAAACTGCATTTTTCACGACAAAAAATATTTTTTATCTCTGAAAATAAATTTATTAACGTCAGAGAGCTGGAAATGTCTAAAAACGTTCACTTTCAACGAATACGAGCGTTTTTAGACATTTTCGTACTTTTCGGAATAAAACTGTATTTTTCACGACAAAAAATATTTTGTATCTCTAAAAATAAATTTATTATCGTCAGAAAGCTGGAAATGTCTAAAAACGTTCACTTTCAACGAATACGAGCGTTTTTAGGCATTTTCGTACTTCTCTGAATAAAACTGTATTTTTCACGACAAAAAACATTTTTTATCTCTGAAAATCAATTTATTCAGGTCAGAAAGCTGGAAACGTCTAAAAATGACCACTTTCGACGAATACAAGCGTTTTTAGACATTTTCGTACTTCTCGGACTAAAACTGCATTTTTCACGACAAAAAATATTTTTTATCTCTGAAAATAAATTTATTAACGTCAGAGAGCTGGAAATGTCTAAAAACGTTCACTTTCAACGAATACGAGCGTTTTTAGGCATTTTCGTACTTCTCCGAATAAAACTGTATTTTTCACGACGAAAAATATTTTTTATCTCTGAAAATCAATTTATTCAGGTCAGAAAGCTGGAAACGTCTAAAAACGACCACTTTCGACGAATACAAGCGTTTTTAGACATTTTCGTACTTCTCGGACTAAAACTGCATTTTTCACGACAAAAAATATTTTATATCTTTGAAAATAAATTTATTAACGCCAGAGAGCTGGAAATGTCTAAAAACGTTCACTTTCAACGAATACGAGCGTTTTTAGGCATTTTCGTACTTCTCCGAATAAAACTGTATTTTTCACGACAAAAAATATTTTATATCTCTGGAAATAAATTTATTCTGGTCAGAAAGCTGGAAACGTCTAAAAACGATCACTTTCGACAAATACAACCGTTTTTAGACATCTTCGTACTTCTCGGACTAAAACTACATTTTTCACGACAAAAAATATTTTATATCTTTGAAAATAAATTTATTAACGTCAGAGAGCTGGAAATGTCTAAAAACGTTCACTTTCAACGAATACGAGCGTTTTTAGGCATTTTCGTACTTGTCCGAATAAAACTGTATTTTTCACGACAAAAAATATTTTATATCTCTGGAAATAAATTTATTCTGGTCAGAAAGCTGGAAACGTCTAAAAACAACCACTTTCGACGAATACAAGCGTTTTTAGACATTTTTGTACTTCTCGGACTAAAACTGCATTTTTCACGACAAAAAATATTTTATATCTTTGAAAATAAATTTATTAACGTCAGAGTGCTGGAAATGTCTAAAAACGTTCACTTTCAACGAATACGAGCGTTTTTAGGCATTTTCGTACCTCTGCGAATAAAACTGTATTTTTCACGACAAAAATATTTTATATCTCTGGAAATAAATTTATTCTGGTCAGAAAGCTGGAAACGTCTAAAAACGATCACTTTCGACAAATACAAGCGTTTTTAGACATTTTCGTACTTCTCGGACTAAAATTGCATTTTTCACAACAAAAAATATTTTTTAGCTCTGAAAATAAATTTATTAACGTCAGAGAGCTGGAAATGTCTAAAAACGTTCACTTTCAACGAAAACGAGCGTTTTTTGGCATTTTCGTACTTCTCGGAATAAAACTGTATTTTTCACGACAAAAAATATTTTGTATCTCTAAAAATAAATTTATTAACGTCAGAAAGCTGGAAACGTCTAAAAACGATCACTTTCAACGAATACAAGCGTTTTTAGACATTTTCTTACTTCTCGGAATAAAACTGCATTTTTCACGACAAAAAATATTTTATATCTCTGAAAATAAATTTATTAACGTCAGAGAGCTGGAAATGTCTAAAAACGTTCACTTTCAACGAATACAAGCGTTTTTAGACATTTTCTTACTTCTCGGACTAAAACTGCATTTTTCACAACAACAAATATTTTTTATCTCTGAAAATAAATTTATTAACGTCAGAGAGCTGGAAATGTCTAAAAACGTTCACTTTCAACGAATATGAGCGTTTTTAGACATTTTCGTTCTTCTCGGAATAAAACTGTATTTTTAACGACAAAAAATATTTTTTAACTCTGAAAATAAATTTATTAACGTCAGAAAGCTGGAAACGGCTAAAAACGATCACTTTCGACGAATACAAGCGTTTTTAGATATTTTCGTACTTCTCGGAATAAAACTGCATTTTTCACGACAAAAAATATTTTATATCTCTGGAAATAAATTTATTCTGGTCAGAAAGCTGGAAATGTCTAAAAACGATCACT
Source organism: Leptodirus hochenwartii (assembly GCA_947310635.1). Lineage (NCBI taxonomy): Eukaryota > Metazoa > Arthropoda > Insecta > Coleoptera > Leiodidae > Leptodirus > Leptodirus hochenwartii. Next base: position 9,448,421 of record OX371188.1, read on the forward strand.
TTCGACAAATACAAGCGTTTTTGGACATTTTCGTACTTCTCGGACTAAAACTGCATTTTTCACGACAAAAAATATTTTTTATCTCTGAAAATAAATTTATTAACGTCAGAAAGCTGGAAATGTCGAAAAACGTTCACTTTCAACGAATACGAGCGTTTTTAGGCATTTTCGTACTTCTCTGAATAAAACTGTATTTTTCACGACAAAAAACATTTTTTATCTCTGAAAATCAATTTATTCAGGTCAGAAAGCTGGAAACGTCTAAAAATGACCACTTTCGACGAATACAAGCGTTTTTAGACATTTTCGTACTTCTCGGACTAAAACTGCATTTTTCACGACAAAAAATATTTTTTATCTTTGAAAATAAATTTATTAACGCCAGAGAGCTGGAAATGTCTAAAAACGTTCACTTTCAACGAATACGAGCGTTTTTAGGCATTTTCGTACTTCTCCGAATAAAACTGTATTTTTCACGACAAAAAATATTTTATATCTCTGGAAATAAATTTATTCTGGTCAGAAAGCTGGAAACGTCTAAAAACGATCACTTTCGACAAATACAACCGTTTTTAGACATCTTCGTACTTCTCGGACTAAAACTACATTTTTCACGACAAAAAATATTTTATATCTTTGAAAATAAATTTATTAACGTCAGAGAGCTGGAAATGTCTAAAAACGTTCACTTTCAACGAATACGAGCGTTTTTAGGCATTTTCGTACTTGTCCGAATAAAACTGTATTTTTCACGACAAAAAATATTTTATATCTCTGGAAATAAATTTATTCTGGTCAGAAAGCTGGAAACGTCTAAAAACAACCACTTTCGACGAATACAAGCGTTTTTAGACATTTTTGTACTTCTCGGACTAAAACTGCATTTTTCACGACAAAAAATATTTTATATCTTTGAAAATAAATTTATTAACGTCAGAGTGCTGGAAATGTCTAAAAACGTTCACTTTCAACGAATACGAGCGTTTTTAGGCATTTTCGTACCTCTGCGAATAAAACTGTATTTTTCACGACAAAAATATTTTATATCTCTGGAAATAAATTTATTCTGGTCAGAAAGCTGGAAACGTCTAAAAACGATCACTTTCGACAAATACAAGCGTTTTTAGACATTTTCGTACTTCTCGGAATAAAACTGCATTTTTCACGACAAAAAATATTTTATATCTCTGAAAATAAATTTATTAACGTCAGACAGCTGGAAATGTCTAAAAACGTCCACTTTCAACGAATACGAGCGTTTCTAGGCATTTTCGTACTTCTCCGAATAAAACTGTATTTTTCACGACAAAAAATATTTTATATCTCTGGAAATAAATTTATTCTGGTCAGAAAGCTGGAAACGTCTAAAAACGATCACATTAGACAAATACAAGCGTTTTTAGACATTTTCGTACTTCTCGGACTAAAATTGCATTTTTCACAACAAAAAATATTTTTTAGCTCTGAAAATAAATTTATTAACGTCAGAGAGCTGGAAATGTCTAAAAACGTTCACTTTCAACGAAAACGAGCGTTTTTTGGCATTTTCGTACTTCTCGGAATAAAACTGTATTTTTCACGACAAAAAATATTTTTTATCTCTGAAAATCAATTTATTCAGGTTAGAAAGCTGGAAACGTCTAAAAACGACCACTTTCGACAAATACAAGCGTTTTTGGACATTTTCGTACTTCTCGGACTAAAACTGCATTTTTCACGACAAAAAATATTTTTTATCTCTGAAAATAAATTTATTAACGTAAGAGAGCTGGAAATGTCTAAAAACGTTCACTTTCAACGAATACGAGCGTTTTTAGACATTTTCGTACTTTTCGGAATAAAACTGTATTTTTCACGACAAAAAATATTTTGTATCTCTAAAAATAAATTTATTATCGTCAGAAAGCTGGAAATGTCTAAAAACGTTCACTTTCAACGAATACGAGCGTTTTTATACATATTCGTTCTTCTCGGAATAAAACTGTATTTTTCACGACAAAAAATATTTTATATCTCTGAAAATAAATTTATTAACGTCAGAGTTCTGGAAATGTCTAAAAACGTTCACTTTCAACGAATACGAGCGTTTTTTGGCATTTTCGTACTTCTCGGAATAAAACTGTATTTTTCACGACAAAAAATATTTTTTATCTCTGAAAATCAATTTATTCAGATCAGAAAGCTGGAAACGTCTAAAAACGACCACTTTCGAGGAATACAAGCGTTTTTAGACATTTTCGTACTTCTCGGACTAAAACTGCATTTTTCACGAGAAAAAATATTTTATATCTTTGAAAATAAATTTATTAACGTCAGAGAGCTGGAAATGTCTAAAAACGTTCACTTTCAACGAATACGAGCGTTTTTAGGCATTTTCGTACTTCTCCGAATAAAACTGTATTTTTCACGATAAAAAATATTTTATATCTCTGGAAATAAATTTATTCTGGTCAGAAAGCTGGAAATGTCTAAAAACGTTCACTTTCAATGAATACGAGCGTTTCTAGGCATTTTCGTACTTCTCCGAATAAAACTGTATTTTTCACGACAGAAAATATTTTATATCTCTGGAAATAAATTTATTCTGGTCAGAAAGCTGGAAACGTCTAAAAACGATCACATTAGACAAATACAAGCGTTTTTAGACATTTTCGTACTTCTCGGACTAAAATTGCATTTTTCACAACAAAAAATATTTTTTATCTCTGAAAATAAATTTATTAACGTCAGAAAGCTGGAAACGGCTAAAAACGATCACTTTCGACGAATACAAGCGTTTTTAGATATTTTCGTACTTCTCGGAATAAAACTGCATTTTTCACGACAAAAAATATTTTATATCTCTGGAAATAAATTTATTCTGGTCAGAAAGCTGGAAATGTCTAAAAACGATCACTTTCGACAAATACAAGCGTTTTTGGACATTTTCGTACTTCTCGGACTAAAACTGCATTTTTCACGACAAAAAATATTTTTTATCTCTGAAAATAAATTTATTAACGTCAGAGAGCTGGAAATGTCTAAAAACGTTCACTTTCAACGAATACGAGCGTTTTTAGACATTTTCGTACTTTTCGGAATAAAACTGTATTTTTCACGACAAAAAATATTTTGTATCTCTAAAAATAAATTTATTATCGTCAGAAAGCTGGAAATGTCTAAAAACGTTCACTTTCAACGAATACGAGCGTTTTTAGGCATTTTCGTACTTCTCTGAATAAAACTGTATTTTTCACGACAAAAAACATTTTTTATCTCTGAAAATCAATTTATTCAGGTCAGAAAGCTGGAAACGTCTAAAAATGACCACTTTCGACGAATACAAGCGTTTTTAGACATTTTCGTACTTCTCGGACTAAAACTGCATTTTTCACGACAAAAAATATTTTTTATCTCTGAAAATAAATTTATTAACGTCAGAGAGCTGGAAATGTCTAAAAACGTTCACTTTCAACGAATACGAGCGTTTTTAGGCATTTTCGTACTTCTCCGAATAAAACTGTATTTTTCACGACGAAAAATATTTTTTATCTCTGAAAATCAATTTATTCAGGTCAGAAAGCTGGAAACGTCTAAAAACGACCACTTTCGACGAATACAAGCGTTTTTAGACATTTTCGTACTTCTCGGACTAAAACTGCATTTTTCACGACAAAAAATATTTTATATCTTTGAAAATAAATTTATTAACGCCAGAGAGCTGGAAATGTCTAAAAACGTTCACTTTCAACGAATACGAGCGTTTTTAGGCATTTTCGTACTTCTCCGAATAAAACTGTATTTTTCACGACAAAAAATATTTTATATCTCTGGAAATAAATTTATTCTGGTCAGAAAGCTGGAAACGTCTAAAAACGATCACTTTCGACAAATACAACCGTTTTTAGACATCTTCGTACTTCTCGGACTAAAACTACATTTTTCACGACAAAAAATCTTTTATATCTTTGAAAATAAATTTATTAACGTCAGAGAGCTGGAAATGTCTAAAAACGTTCACTTTCAACGAATACGAGCGTTTTTAGGCATTTTCGTACTTGTCCGAATAAAACTGTATTTTTCACGACAAAAAATATTTTATATCTCTGGAAATAAATTTATTCTGGTCAGAAAGCTGGAAACGTCTAAAAACAACCACTTTCGACGAATACAAGCGTTTTTAGACATTTTTGTACTTCTCGGACTAAAACTGCATTTTTCACGACAAAAAATATTTTATATCTTTGAAAATAAATTTATTAACGTCAGAGTGCTGGAAATGTCTAAAAACGTTCACTTTCAACGAATACGAGCGTTTTTAGGCATTTTCGTACCTCTGCGAATAAAACTGTATTTTTCACGACAAAAATATTTTATATCTCTGGAAATAAATTTATTCTGGTCAGAAAGCTGGAAACGTCTAAAAACGATCACTTTCGACAAATACAAGCGTTTTTAGACATTTTCGTACTTCTCGGAATAAAACTGCATTTTTCACGACAAAAAATATTTTATATCTCTGAAAATAAATTTATTAACGTCAGACAGCTGGAAATGTCTAAAAACGTTCACTTTCAACGAATACGAGCGTTTCTAGGCATTTTCGTACTTCTCCGAATAAAACTGTATTTTTCACGACAAAAAATATTTTATATCTCTGGAAATAAATTTATTCTGGTCAGAAAGCTGGAAACGTCTAAAAACGATCACATTAGACAAATACAAGCGTTTTTAGACATTTTCGTACTTCTCGGACTAAAATTGCATTTTTCACAACAAAAAATATTTTTTAGCTCTGAAAATAAATTTATTAACGTCAGAGAGCTGGAAATGTCTAAAAACGTTCACTTTCAACGAAAACGAGCGTTTTTTGGCATTTTCGTACTTCTCGGAATAAAACTGTATTTTTCACGACAAAAAATATTTTTTATCTCTGAAAATCAATTTATTCAGGTTAGAAAGCTGGAAACGTCTAAAAACGACCACTTTCGACAAATACAAGCGTTTTTGGACATTTTCGTACTTCTCGGACTAAAACTGCATTTTTCACGACAAAAAATATTTTTTATCTCTGAAAATAAATTTATTAACGTCAGAGAGCTGGAAATGTCTAAAAACGTTCACTTTCAACGAATACGAGCGTTTTTAGACATTTTCGTACTTTTCGGAATAAAACTGTATTTTTCACGACAAAAAATATTTTGTATCTCTAAAAATAAATTTATTATCGTCAGAAAGCTGGAAATGTCTAAAAACGTTCACTTTCAACGAATACGAGCGTTTTTATACATATTCGTTCTTCTCGGAATAAAACTGTATTTTTCACGACAAAAAATATTTTATATCTCTGAAAATAAATTTATTAACGTCAGAGTTCTGGAAATGTCTAAAAACGTTCACTTTCAACGAATACGAGCGTTTTTTGGCATTTTCGTACTTCTCGGAATAAAACTGTATTTTTCACGACAAAAAATATTTTTTATCTCTGAAAATCAATTTATTCAGATCAGAAAGCTGGAAACGTCTAAAAACGACCACTTTCGAGGAATACAAGCGTTTTTAGACATTTTCGTACTTCTCGGACTAAAACTGCATTTTTCACGAGAAAAAATATTTTATATCTTTGAAAATAAATTTATTAACGTCAGAGAGCTGGAAATGTCTAAAAACGTTCACTTTCAACGAATACGAGCATTTTTAGGCATTTTCGTACTTCTCGGAATAAAACTGTATTTTTCATGACAAAAAATATTTTATATCTCTGGAAATAAATTTATTCTGGTCAGAAAGCAGGAAACGTCTAAAAACGATCACTTTCGAGAAATACAAGCGTTTTTAGACATTTTCGTACTTCTCGGACTAAAACTGCATTTTTCACAACAAAAAATATTTTTTATCTCTGAAAATAAATTTATTAACGTCAGAGAGCTGGAAATGTCTAAAAACGTTCACTTTCAACGAATACGAGCGTTTTTAGGCATTTTCGTACGTCTCTGAATAAAACTGTATTTTTCACGGCAAAAAATATTTTATATCTCTGGAAATAAATATATTCTGGTCAGAAAGCTGGAAACGTCTAAAAACGATCACTTTCGACAAATACAAGCGTTTTTAGACATTTTCGTACTTCTCGGACTAAAACTGCATTTTTCACGACAAAAAATATTTTTTATCTCTGAAAATAAATTTATTAACGTCAGAGAGCTGGAAATGTCTAAAAACGTTCACTTTCAACGAATACGAGCGTTTTTAGGCATTTTCGTACTTCTCCGAATAAAACTGTATTTTTCACGACGAAAAATATTTTTTATCTCTGAAAATCAATTTATTCAGGTCAGAAAGCTGGAAACGTCTAAAAACGACCACTTTCGACGAATACAAGCGTTTTTAGACATTTTCGTACTTCTCGGACTAAAACTGCATTTTTCACGACAAAAAATATTTTATATCTTTGAAAATAAATTTATTAACGTCAGAGAGCTGGAAATGTCTAAAAACGTTCACTTTCAACGAATACGAGCGTTTTTAGGCATTTTCGTACTTCTCCGAATAAAACTGTATTTTTCACGACAAAAAATATTTTATATCTCTGGAAATAAATTTATTCTGGTCAGAAAGCTGGAAACGTCTAAAAACAACCACTTTCGACGAATACAAGCGTTTTTAGACATTTTTGTACTTCTCGGACTAAAACTGCATTTTTCACGACAAAAAATATTTTATATCTTTGAAAATAAATTTATTAACGTCAGAGTGCTGGAAATGTCTAAAAACGTTCACTTTCAACGAATACGAGCGTTTTTAGGCATTTTCGTACTTCTGCGAATAAAACTGTATTTTTCACGACAAAAATATTTTATATCTCTGGAAATAAATTTATTCTGGTCAGAAAGCTGGAAACGTCTAAAAACGATCACTTTCGACAAATACAAGCGTTTTTAGACATTTTCGTACTTCTCGGAATAAAACTGCATTTTTCACGACAAAAAATATTTTTTATCTCTGAAAATAAATTTATTAACGTCAGAGAGCTGGAAATGTCTAAAAACGTTCACTTTCAACGAATACGAGCGTTTTTAGACATTTTCGTACTTTTCGGAATAAAACTGTATTTTTCACGACAAAAAATATTTTGTATCTCTAAAAATAAATTTATTATCGTCAGAAAGCTGGAAATGTCTCAAAACGTTCACTTTCAACGAATACGAGCGTTTTTATACATATTCGTTCTTCTCGGAATAAAACTGTATTTTTCACGACAAAAAATATTTTATATCTCTGAAAATAAATTTATTAACGTCAGAGTTCTGGAAATGTCTAAAAACGTTCACTTTCAACGAATACGAGCGTTTTTTGGCATTTTCGTACTTCTCGGAATAAAACTGTATTTTTCACGACAAAAAATATTTTTTATCTCTGAAAATCAATTTATTCAGATCAGAAAGCTGGAAACGTCTAAAAACGACCACTTTCGAGGAATACAAGCGTTTTTAGACATTTTCGTACTTCTCGGACTAAAACTGCATTTTTCACGAGAAAAAATATTTTATATCTTTGAAAATAAATTTATTAACGTCAGAGAGCTGGAAATGTCTAAAAACGTTCACTTTCAACGAATACGAGCGTTTTTAGGCATTTTCGTACTTCTCCGAATAAAACTGTATTTTTCACGATAAAAAATATTTTATATCTCTGGAAATAAATTTATTCTGGTCAGAAAGCTGGAAATGTCTAAAAACGTTCACTTTCAACGAATACGAGCGTTTCTAGGCATTTTCGTACTTCTCCGAATAAAACTGTATTTTTCACGACAGAAAATATTTTATATCTCTGGAAATAAATTTATTCTGGTCAGAAAGCTGGAAACGTCTAAAAACGATCACATTAGACAAATACAAGCGTTTTTAGACATTTTCGTACTTCTCGGACTAAAATTGCATTTTTCACAACAAAAAATATTTTTTATCTCTGAAAATAAATTTATTAACGTCAGAGAGCTGGAAATGTCTAAAAACGTTCACTTTCAACGAATACGAGCGTTTTTTGGCATTTTCGTACTTCTCGGAATAAAACTGTATTTTTCACGACAAAAAATATTTTTTATCTCTGAAAATCAAATTATTCAGGTCAGAAAGCTGGAAACGTCTAAAAACGATCACTTTCGAGGAATACAAGCGTTTTTAGACATTTTCGTACTTCTCGGACTAAAACTGCATTTTTCACGACAAAAAATATTTTATATCTTTGAAAATAAATTTATTAACGTCAGAGAGCTGGAAATGTCTAAAAACGTTCACTTTCAACGAATACGAGCATTTTTAGGCATTTTCGTACTTCTCGGAATAAAACTGTATTTTTCACGACAAAAAATATTTTATATCTCTGGAAATAAATTTATTCTGGTCAGAAAGCAGGAAACGTCTAAAAACGATCACTTTCGACAAATACAAGCGTTTTTAGACATTTTCGTACTTCTCGGACTAAAACTGCATTTTTCACAACAAAAAATATTTTTTATCTCTGAAAATAAATTTATTAACGTCAGAGAGCTGGAAATCTCTAAAAACGTTCACTTTCAACGAATACGAGCGTTTCTAGGCATTTTCGTACTTCTCCGAATAAAACTGTATTTTTCACGACAAAAAATATTTTATATCTCTGGAAATAAATTTATTCTGGTCAGAAAGCTGGAAACGTCTAAAAACGATCACATTAGACAAATACAAGCGTTTTTAGACATTTTCGTACTTCTCGGACTAAAATTGCATTTTTCACAACAAAAAATATTTTTATCTCTGAAAATAAATTTATTAACGTCAGAGAGCTGGAAATGTCTAAAAACGTTCACTTTCAACGAAAACGAGCGTTTTTTGGCATTTTCGTACTTCTCGGAATAAAACTGTATTTTTCACGACAAAAAATATTTTTTATCTCTGAAAATCAATTTATTCAGGTTAGAAAGCTGGAAACGTCTAAAAACGACCACTTTCGACAAATACAAGCGTTTTTGGACATTTTCGTACTTCTCGGACTAAAACTGCATTTTTCACGACAAAAAATATTTTTTATCTCTGAAAATAAATTTATTAACGTCAGAGAGCTGGAAATGTCTAAAAACGTTCACTTTCAACGAATACGAGCGTTTTTAGACATTTTCGTACTTTTCGGAATAAAACTGTATTTTTCACGACAAAAAATATTTTGTATCTCTAAAAATAAATTTATTATCGTCAGAAAGCTGGAAATGTCTCAAAACGTTCACTTTCAACGAATACGAGCGTTTTTATACATATTCGTTCTTCTCGGAATAAAACTGTATTTTTCACGACAAAAAATATTTTATATCTCTGAAAATAAATTTATTAACGTCAGAGTTCTGGAAATGTCTAAAAACGTTCACTTTCAACGAATACGAGCGTTTTTTGGCATTTTCGTACTTCTCGGAATAAAACTGTATTTTTCACGACAAAAAATATTTTTTATCTCTGAAAATCAATTTATTCAGATCAGAAAGCTGGAAACGTCTAAAAACGACCACTTTCGAGGAATACAAGCGTTTTTAGACATTTTCGTACTTCTCGGACTAAAACTGCATTTTTCACGAGAAAAAATATTTTATATCTTTGAAAATAAATTTATTAACGTCAGAGAGCTGGAAATGTCTAAAAACGTTCACTTTCAACGAATACGAGCGTTTTTAGGCATTTTCGTACTTCTCCGAATAAAACTGTATTTTTCACGATAAAAAATATTTTATATCTCTGGAAATAAATTTATTCTGGTCAGAAAGCTGGAAATGTCTAAAAACGTTCACTTTCAACGAATACGAGCGTTTCTAGGCATTTTCGTACTTCTCCGAATAAAACTGTATTTTTCACGACAGAAAATATTTTATATCTCTGGAAATAAATTTATTCTGGTCAGAAAGCTGGAAACGTCTAAAAACGATCACATTAGACAAATACAAGCGTTTTTAGACATTTTCGTACTTCTCGGACTAAAATTGCATTTTTCACAACAAAAAATATTTTTTATCTCTGAAAATAAATTTATTAACGTCAGAGAGCTGGAAATGTCTAAAAACGTTCACTTTCAACGAATACGAGCGTTTTTTGGCATTTTCGTACTTCTCGGAATAAAACTGTATTTTTCACGACAAAAAATATTTTTTATCTCTGAAAATCAAATTATTCAGGTCAGAAAGCTGGAAACGTCTAAAAACGATCACTTTCGAGGAATACAAGCGTTTTTAGACATTTTCGTACTTCTCGGACTAAAACTGCATTTTTCACGAGAAAAAATATTTTATATCTTTGAAAATAAATTTATTAACGTCAGAGAGCTGGAAATGTCTAAAAACGTTCACTTTCAACGAATACGAGCATTTTTAGGCATTTTCGTACTTCTCGGAATAAAACTGTATTTTTCACGACAAAAAATATTTTATATCTCTGGAAATAAATTTATTCTGGTCAGAAAGCAGGAAACGTCTAAAAACGATCACTTTCGACAAATACAAGCGTTTTTAGACATTTTCGTACTTCTCGGACTAAAACTGCATTTTTCACAACAAAAAATATTTTTTATCTCTGAAAATAAATTTATTAACGTCAGAGAGCTGGAAATGTCTAAAAACGTTCACTTTCAACGAATACGAGCGTTTTTAGGCATTTTCGTACGTCTCTGAATAAAACTGTATTTTTCACGGCAAAAAATATTTTATATCTCTGGAAATAAATATATTCTGGTCAGAAAGCTGGAAACGTCTAAATACGATCACTTTCGACAAATACAAGCGTTTTTAGACATTTTCGTACTTCTCGGACTAAAACTGCATTTTTCACGACAAAAAATATTTTTTATCTCTGAAAATAAATTTATTAACGTCAGAGAGCTGGAAATGTCTAAAAACGTTCACTTTCAACGAATACGAACGTTTTTAGGCATTTTCGTACTTCTCGGAATAAAACTGTATTTTTCAGGACAAAAAATATTTTTTATCTCTGAAAATAAATTTATTAACGTCAGAGAGCTGGAAATGTCTAAAAACGTTCATTTTCAACGAATACGAGCGTTTTTAGACATTTTCGTACTTTTCGGAATAAAACTGTATTTTTCACGACAAAAAATATTTTGTATCTCTAAAAATAAATTTATTAACGTCAGAAAGCTGGAAACGTCTTAAAACGATCACTTTCGACGAATACAAGCGTTTTTAGATATTTTGGTACTTCTCGGAATAAAACTGTATTTTTCAAGACAAAAAATATTTTATATCTTTGAAAATAAATTTATTAACGTCAGAGAGCTGGAAATGTCTAAAAACGTTAACTTTCAACGAATACGAGCGTTTTTAGGCATTTTCGTACTTCTCCGAATAAAACTGTATTTTTCACGACAGAAAATATTTTTTATCTCTGAAAATCAATTTATTTATTCAGGTCAGAAAGCTGGAAACGTCTAAAAACGACCACTTTCGACGAATACGAGCGTTTTTAGGCATTTTCGTACTTCTCCAAATAAAACTGCATTTTTCACAACAAAAAATATTTTTTATCTTTGAAAGTCAATTTATTATCGTCAGAGAGATATATTTGTTAACGTGCTCCGCCAGAGGCACTACACGATAAAGCAGCAGCGACACGAGGTTTTCCCAAGTGGTCACCCATCCAAGTACTAACCGCGCTCGACGTTGCTTAACTTCGGTGTTCGATGGGAACCGGTGCTTTCAACGCCGATATGGTCGCTGCCATTATCGTCAGAGAGCTGGAAATGCCTAAAAACGTTCACTTTCAACGAATACGAGCGTTTTTAGTCATATTTGTACTTCTCGGAATAAAACTGTATTTTTCGCGACAAAAAATATTTTTTATCTCTGAAAATCAATTTATTCAGGTCAGAAAGCTGGAAACGTCTAAAAACGACCACTTTCGACGAATACAAGCGTTTTTAGACATTTTCGTACTTCTCGGACTAAAACTGCATTTTTCACAACAAAAAATATTTTTTATCTCTGAAAATCATTTTATTCAGGTCAGAAAGCTGGAAACGTCTAAAAACGACCACTTTCGACGAATACAAGCGTTTTTAGACATTTTCGTATTTCTCGGACTAAAACTGCATTTTTCACGACAAAGAATATTTTATATCTTTGAAAATAAATTTATTAACGTCAGAGAGCTGGAAATGTCTAAAAACGTTCACTTTCAACGAATACGAGCGTTTTTAGGCATTTTCGTACTTGTCGGAATAAAACTGTATTTTTCACGACAAAAAATATTTTGTATCTCTAAAAATAAATTTATTAACGTCAGAAAGCTGGAAACGTCTAAAAACGATCACTTTCGACAAATACAAGCGTTTTTAGTCATTTTCGTACTTCTCGGAATAAAACTGCATTTTTCACGACAAAAAATATTTTATATCTCTGAAAATAAATTTATTAACGTCAGAGAGCTGGAAATGTCTAAAAACGTTCACTTTCAACGAATACAAGCGTTTTTAGACATTTTCTTACTTCTCGGACTAAAACTGCATTTTTCACAACAACAAATATTTTTTATCTCTGAAAATAAATTTATTAACGTCAGAGAGCTGGAAATGTCTAAAAACGTTCACTTTCAACGAATACGAGCGTTTTTAGACATTTTCGTTCTTCTCGGAATAAAACTGTATTTTTAACGACAAAAAATATTTTTTAACTCTGAAAATAAATTTATTAACGTCAGAAAGCTGGAAACGGCTAAAAACGATCACTTTCGACGAATACAAGCGTTTTTAGATATTTTCGTACTTCTCGGAATAAAACTGCATTTTTCACGACAAAAAATATTTTATATCTCTGGAAATTAATTTATTCTGGTCAGAAAGCTGGAAATGTCTAAAAACGATCACTTTCGACAAATACAAGCGTTTTTGGACATTTTCGTACTTCTCGGACTAAAACTGCATTTTTCACGACAAAAAATATTTTTTATCTCTGAAAATAAATTTATTAACGTCAGAGAGCTGGAAATGTCTAAAAACGTTCACTTTCAACGAATACGAGCGTTTTTAGACATTTTCGTACTTTTCGGAATAAAACTGTATTTTTCACGACAAAAAATATTTTGTATCTCTAAAAATAAATTTATTATCGTCAGAAAGCTGGAAATGTCTAAAAACGTTCACTTTCAACGAATACGAGCGTTTTTATACATATTCGTTCTTCTCGGAATAAAACTGTATTTTTTACGACAAAAAATATTTTATATCTCTGAAAATAAATTTATTAACGTCAGAGTTCTGGAAATGTCTAAAAACGTTCACTTTCAACGAATACGAGCGTTTTTTGGCATTTTCGTACTTCTCGGAATAAAACTGTATTTTTCACGACAAAAAATATTTTTTATCTCTGAAAATCAATTTATTCAGGTCAGAAAGCTGGAAACGTCTAAAAACGACCACTTTCGAGGAATACAAGCGTTTTTAGACATTTTCGTACTTCTCGGACTAAAACTGCATTTTTCACGAGAAAAAATATTTTATATCTTTGAAAATAAATTTATTAACGTCAGAGAGCTGGAAATGTCTAAAAACGTTCACTTTCAACGAATACGAGCGTTTTTAGGCATTTTCGTACTTCTCTGAATAAAACTGTATTTTTCACGACAAAAAATATTTTTTATCTCTGAAAATCAATTTATTCAGGTCAGAAAGCTGGAAACGTCTAAAAATGACCACTTTCGACGAATACAAGCGTTTTTAGACATTTTCGTACTTCTCGGACTAAAACTGCATTTTTCACGACAAAAAATATTTTTTATCTCTGAAAATAAATTTATTAACGTCAGAGAGCTGGAAATGTCTAAAAACGTTCACTTTCAACGAATACAAGCGTTTTTAGGCATTTTCGTACTTCTCCGAATAAAACTGTATTTTTCACGTCGAAAAATATTTTTTATCTCTGAAAATCAATTTATTCAGGTCAGAAAGCTAGAAACGTCTAAAAACGACCACTTTCGACGAATACAAGCGTTTTTAGACATTTTCGTACTTCTCGGACTAAAACTGCATTTTTCACGACAAAAAATATTTTATATCTTTGAAAATAAATTTATTAAAGTCAGAGAGCTGGAAATGTCTAAAAACGTTCACTTTCAACGAATACGAGCGTTTTTAGGCATTTTCGTACTTCTCCGAATAAAACTGTATTTTTCACGACAAAAAATATTTTATATCTCTGGAAATAAATTTATTCTGGTCAGAAAGCTGGAAACGTGTAAAAACGATCACTTTCGACAAATACAACCGTTTTTAGACATCTTCGTACTTCTCGGACTAAAACTGCATTTTTCACGACAAAAAATATTTTATATCTTTGAAAATAAATTTATTAACGTCAGAGAGCTGGAAATGTCTAAAAACGTTCACTTTCAACGAATACGAGCGTTTTTAGGCATTTTCGTACTTCTGCGAATAAAACTGTATTTTTCACGACAAAAATATTTTATATCTCTGGAAATAAATTTATTCTGGTCAGAAAGCTGGAAACGTCTAAAAACGATCACTTTCGACAAATACAAGCGTTTTTAGACATTTTCGTACTTCTCGGAATAAAACTGCATTTTTCACGACAAAAAATAGTTTATATCTCTGAAAATAAATTTATTAACGTCAGACAGCTGGAAATGTCTAAAAACGTTCACTTTCAACGAATACGAGCGTTTCTAGGCATTTTCGTACTTCTCCGAATAAAACTGTATTTTTCACGACAAAAAATATTTTATATCTCTGGAAATAAATTTATTCTGGTCAGAAAGCTGGAAACGTCTAAAAACGATCACATTAGACAAATACAAGCGTTTTTAGATATTTTCGTACTTCTCGGACTAAAATTGCATTTTTCACAACAAAAAATATTTTTTATCTCTGAAAATAAATTTATTAACGTCAGAGAGCTGGAAATGTCTAAAAACGTTCACTTTCAACGAAAACGAGCGTTTTTTGGCATTTTCGTACTTCTCGGAATAAAACTGTATTTTTCACGACAAAAAATATTTTTTATCTCTGAAAATCAATTTATTCAGGTTAGAAAGCTGGAAACGTCTAAAAACGACCACTTTCGACAAATACAAGCGTTTTTGGACATTTTCGTACTTCTCGGACTAAAACTGCATTTTTCACGACAAAACATATTTTTTATCTCTGAAAATAAATTTATTAACGTCAGAGAGCTGGAAATGTCTAAAAACGTTCACTTTCAACGAATACGAGCGTTTTTAGACATTTTCGTACTTTTCGGAATAAAACTGTATTTTTCACGACAAAAAATATTTTGTATCTCTAAAAATAAATTTATTATCGTCAGAAAGCTGGAAATGTCTAAAAACGTTCACTTTCAACGAATACGAGCGTTTTTATACATATTCGTTCTTCTCGGAATAAAACTGTATTTTTCACGACAAAAAATATTTTATATCTCTGAAAATAAATTTATTAACGTCAGAGTTCTGGAAATGTCTAAAAACGTTCACTTTCAACGAATACGAGCGTTTTTTGGCATTTTCGTACTTCTCGGAATAAAACTGTATTTTTCACGACAAAAAATATTTTTTATCTCTGAAAATCAATTTATTCAGATCAGAAAGCTGGAAACGTCTAAAAACGACCACTTTCGAGGAATACAAGCGTTTTTAGACATTTTCGTACTTCTCGGACTAAAACTGCATTTTTCACGAGAAAAAATATTTTATATCTTTGAAAATAAATTTATTAACGTCAGAGAGCTGGAAATGTCTAAAAACGTTCACTTTCAACGAATACGAGCGTTTTTAGGCATTTTCGTACTTCTCCGAATAAAACTGTATTTTTCACGATAAAAAATATTTTATATCTCTGGAAATAAATTTATTCTGGTCAGAAAGCTGGAAATGTCTAAAAACGTTCACTTTCAACGAATACGAGCGGTTTTAGGCATTTTCGTACTTCTTCGAATAAAACTGTATTTATCACGACAAAAAATATTTTTTATCTCTGAAAATCAATTTATTCAGGTCAGAAAGCTGGAAACGTGTAAAAACGACCACTTTCGACGAATACAAGCGTTTTTAGACATTTTCGTACTTCTCCGAATAAAACTGTATTTTTCACGATAAAAAATATTTTGTATCTTAAAAATAAATTTATTAACGTCACAAAGCTGGAAACGTCTTAAAACGATCACTTTCGACAAACACAAGCGTTTTTAGACATTTTCGTACTTCTCGGAATAAAACTGTATTTTTCACGACAAAAAATATTTTATATCTTTGAAAATAAATTTATTAACGTCAGAGAGCTGGAAATGTCTAAAAATGTTCACTTTCAACGAATACGAGCGTTTTTAGGCATTTTCGTACTTCTCCGAATAAAACTGTATTTTTCACGACAAAAAATATTTTTTACCTCTGAAAATCAATTTATTAACGTCAGAGAGCTGGAAATGTCTAAAAACGTTCACTTTCAACGCATACGAGCGTTTTTAGGCATTTCGTACTTCTCCGAATAAAACTGTATTTTTCACGATAAAAAATATTTTATATCTCTCTAAATAAATTTATTCTGGTCAGAAAGCTGGAAACGTCTAAAAACGATCATTTTCGACAAATACAAGCGTTTTTAGACATTTTCGTACTTCTCGGACTAAAACTGCATTTTTCACGACAAAAAATATTTTTTATCTCTGAAAATAAATTTATTAACGTCAGAGAGCTGGAAATGTCTAAAAACGTTCACTTTCAACGAATACAAGCGTTTTTAGACATTTTCGTACTTTTCGGAATAAAACTGTATTTTTCACGACAAAAAATATTTTGTATCTCTAAAAATAAATTTATTAACCTCAGAAAGCTGGAAACGTCTTAAAACGATCACTTTCGACGAACACAAGCGTTTTTAGACATTTTCGTACTTCTCGGAATAAAACTGTATTTTTCACGACAAAAAATATTTTATATCTTTGAAAATAAATTTATTAACGTCAGAGAGCTGGAAATGTCTAAAAATGTTCACTTTCAACGAATACGAGCGTTTTTAGGCATTTTCGTACTTCTCCGAATAAAACTGTATTTTTCACGACAAAAAATATTTTTTACCTCTGAAAATCAATTTATTAACGTCAGAGAGCTGGAAATGTCTAAAAACGTTCACTTTCAACGCATACGAGCGTTTTTAGGCATTTCGTACTTCTCCGAATAAAACTGTATTTTTCACGATAAAAAATATTTTATATCTCTCTAAATAAATTTATTCTGGTCAGAAAGCTGGAAACGTCTAAAAACGATCATTTTCGACAAATACAAGCGTTTTTAGACATTTTCGTACTTCTCGGACTAAAACTGCATTTTTCACGACAAAAAATATTTTTTATCTCTGAAAATAAATTTATTAACGTCAGAGAGCTGGAAATGTCTAAAAACGTTCACTTTCAACGAATACAAGCGTTTTTAGACATTTTCGTACTTTTCGGAATAAAACTGTATTTTTCACGACAAAAAATATTTTGTATCTCTAAAAATAAATTTATTAACCTCAGAAAGCTGGAAACGTCTTAAAACGATCACTTTCGACGAACACAAGCGTTTTTAGACATTTTCGTACTTCTCGGAATAAAACTGTATTTTTCACGACAAAAAATATTTTATATCTTTGAAAATAAATTTATTAACATCAGAGACCTGGAAATGTCTAAAAACGTTCACTTTCAACTAATACGAGCGGTTTTAGGCATTTTCGTACTTCTCCGAATAAAACTGTATTTATCACGACAAAAAATATTTTTTATCTCTGAAAATCAATTTATTCAGGTCAGAAAGCTGGAAACGTCTAAAAACGACCACTTTCGACGAATACAAGCGTTTTTAGACATTTTCGTACTTCTCGGACTAAAACTGCATTTTTCACCACAAAAAATATTTTATATCTTTGAAAATAAATTTATTAACGTCAGAGAGCTGGAAATGTCTAAAAACGTTCAATTTCAACGAATACGAGCGTTTTTAGGCATTTTCGTACTTCTCCGAATAAAACTGTATTTTTCACGACAAAAAATATTTTATATCTCTGGAAATAAATTTATTGTGGTCAGAAAGATGGAAACGTCTAAAAACGATCACTTTCGACAAATACAAGCGTTTTTAGACATTTTCGTACTTCTCGGACTAAAACTGCATTTTTCACGACAAAAAATATTTTATATCTCTGGAAATAAATTTATTAACGTCAGAGAGCTGGAAATGTCTAAAAACGTTCACTTTCAACGAATACGAGCGTTTTTAGGCATTTTCGTACTTCTCTGAATAAAACTGTATTTTTCACGATAAAAAATATTTTATATCTCTGGAAATAAATTTATTGTGGTCAGAAAGCTGGAAACGTCTAAAAACGATCACTTTCGACAAATACAAGCGTTTTTAGACATTTTCGTACTACTCGGACTAAAAATGCATTTTTCACAACAAAAAATATTTTTTATCTCTGAAAATAAATTTATTAACGTCAGAGAGCTGGAAATGTCTAAAAACGTTCACTTTCAACGAATACGAGCGGTTTTAGGCATTTTCGTACTTCTTCGAATAAAACTGTATTTATCACGACAAAAAATATTTTTTATCTCTGAAAATCAATTTATTCAGGTCAGAAAGCTGGAAACGTGTAAAAACGACCACTTTCGACGAATACAAGCGTTTTTAGACATTTTCGTACTTCTCCGAATAAAACTGTATTTTTCACGATAAAAAATATTTTTTATCTCTGAAAATAAATTTATTAACGTCAGAGAGCTGGAAATGTCTAAAAACGTTCACTTTCAACGAATACGAGCGTTTTTAGACATTTTCGTACTTTTCGGAATAAAACTGTATTTTTCACGACAAAAAATATTTTGTATCTTAAAAATAAATTTATTAACGTCACAAAGCTGGAAACGTCTTAAAACGATCACTTTCGACAAACACAAGCGTTTTTAGACATTTTCGTACTTCTCGGAATAAAACTGTATTTTTCACGACAAAAAATATTTTATATCTTTGAAAATAAATTTATTAACGTCAGAGAGCTGGAAATGTCTAAAAACGTTCACTTTCAACGAATACGAGCGTTTTTAGGCATTTTCGTACTTCTCCGAATAAAACTGTATTTTTCACGACAAAAAATATTTTTTACCTCTGAAAATCAATTTATTAACGTCAGAGAGCTGGAAATGTCTAAAAACGTTCACTTTCAACGCATACGAGCGTTTTTAGGCATTTCGTACTTCTCCGAATAAAACTGTATTTTTCACGATAAAAAATATTTTATATCTCTCTAAATAAATTTATTCTGGTCAGAAAGCTGGAAACGTCTAAAAACGATCATTTTCGACAAATACAAGCGTTTTTAGACATTTTCGTACTTCTCGGACTAAAACTGCATTTTTCACGACAAAAAATATTTTTTATCTCTGAAAATAAATTTATTAACGTCAGAGAGCTGGAAATGTCTAAAAACGTTCACTTTCAACGAATACAAGCGTTTTTAGACATTTTCGTACTTTTCGGAATAAAACTGTATTTTTCACGACAAAAAATATTTTGTATCTCTAAAAATAAATTTATTAACCTCAGAAAGCTGGAAACGTCTTAAAACGATCACTTTCGACGAACACAAGCGTTTTTAGACATTTTCGTACTTCTCGGAATAAAACTGTATTTTTCACGACAAAAAATATTTTATATCTTTGAAAATAAATTTATTAACATCAGAGACCTGGAAATGTCTAAAAACGTTCACTTTCAACTAATACGAGCGGTTTTAGGCATTTTCGTACTTCTCCGAATAAAACTGTATTTATCACGACAAAAAATATTTTTTATCTCTGAAAATCAATTTATTCAGGTCAGAAAGCTGGAAACGTCTAAAAACGACCACTTTCGACGAATACAAGCGTTTTTAGACATTTTCGTACTTCTCGGACTAAAACTGCATTTTTCACCACAAAAAATATTTTATATCTTTGAAAATAAATTTATTAACGTCAGAGAGCTGGAAATGTCTAAAAACGTTCAATTTCAACGAATACGAGCGTTTTTAGGCATTTTCGTACTTCTCCGAATAAAACTGTATTTTTCACGACAAAAAATATTTTATATCTCTGGAAATAAATTTATTGTGGTCAGAAAGCTGGAAACGTCTAAAAACGATCACTTTCGACAAATACAAGCGTTTTTAGTCATTTTCGTACTTCTCGGACTAAAACTGCATTTTTCACGACAAAAAATATTTTATATCTCTGGAAATAAATTTATTAACGTCAGAGAGCTGGAAATGTCTAAAAACGTTCACTTTCAACGAATACGAGCGTTTTTAGGCATTTTCGTACTTCTCTGAATAAAACTGTATTTTTCACGATAAAAAATATTTTATATCTCTGGAAATAAATTTATTGTGGTCAGAAAGCTGGAAACGTCTAAAAACGATCACTTTCGACAAATACAAGCGTTTTTAGACATTTTCGTACTACTCGGACTAAAAATGCATTTTTCACAACAAAAAATATTTTTTATCTCTGAAAATAAATTTATTAACGTCAGAGAGCTGGAAATGTCTAAAAACGTTCACTTTCAACGAATACGAGCGGTTTTAGGCATTTTCGTACTTCTTCGAATAAAACTGTATTTATCACGACAAAAAATATTTTTTATCTCTGAAAATCAATTTATTCAGGTCAGAAAGCTGGAAACGTGTAAAAACGACCACTTTCGACGAATACAAGCGTTTTTAGACATTTTCGTACTTCTCCGAATAAAACTGTATTTTTCACGACAAAAAATATTTTATATCTCTGGAAATAAATTTATTCTGGTCAGAAAGCTGGAAACGTCTAAAAACGATCACTTTCGACAAATACAAGCGTTTTTAGACATTTTCGTACTTCTCGGACTAAAACTGCATTTTTCACGACAAAAAATATTTTTTATCTCTGAAAATCAATTTATTAACGTCAGAGAGCTGGAAATGCCTAAAAACGTTCACTTTCAACGAATACGAGCGTTTTTAGGCATTTTCGTACTTCTCCGAATAAAACTGTATTTTTCACGATAAAAAATATTTTATATCTCTGGAAATAAATTTATTCTGGTCAGAAAGCTGGAAA
The DNA here is from genome assembly GCA_947310635.1 of Leptodirus hochenwartii. Lineage (NCBI taxonomy): Eukaryota > Metazoa > Arthropoda > Insecta > Coleoptera > Leiodidae > Leptodirus > Leptodirus hochenwartii. The sequence goes on from OX371188.1 coordinate 9,469,551, forward strand.
CGTCTAAAAACGATCACTTTCGACAAATACAAGCGTTTTTAGACATTTTCGTACTTCTCGGACTAAAACTGCATTTTTCACGACAAAAAATATTTTTTATCTCTGAAAATAAATTTATTAACGTCAGAGAGCTGGAAATGTCTAAAAACGTTCACTTTCAACGAATACGAGCGTTTTTAGACATTTTCGTACTTTTCGGAATAAAACTGTATTTTTCACGACAAAAAATATTTTGTATCTTAAAAATAAATTTATTAACGTCAGAAAGCTGGAAACGTCTTAAAACGATCACTTTCGACAAACACAAGCGTTTTTAGACATTTTTGTACTTCTCGAAATAAAACTGTATTTTTTACGACAAAAAATATATTATATCTTTGAAAATAAATTTATTAACGTCAGAGAGCTGGAAATGTCTAAAAACGTTCACTTTCAACGAATACGAGCGTTTTTAGGCATTTTCGTACTTCTCCGAATAAAACTGTATTTTTCACGACAAAAAATATTTTTTACCTCTGAAAATCAATTTATTAACGTCAGAGAGCTGGAAATGTCTAAAAACTTTCACTTTCAACGAATACGAGCGTTTTTAGGCATTTTCGTACTTCTCCGAATAAAACTGTATTTTTCACGACAAAAAATATTTTATATCTCTGGAAATAAATTTATTGTGGTCAGAAAGCTGGAAACGTCTAAAAACGATCACTTTCGACAAATACAAGCGTTTTTAGACATTTTCGTACTTCTCGGACTAAAACTGCATTTTTCACGACAAAAAATATTTTATATCTTTGAAAATAAATTTATTAACGTCAGAGAGCTGGAAATGTCTAAAAACGTTCACTTTCAACGAATACGAGCGTTTTTAGACATTTTCGTACTTTTCGGAATAAAACTGTATTTTTCACGACAAAAAATATTTTGTATCTTAAAAATAAATTTATTAACGTCAGAAAGCTGGAAACGTCTTAAAACGATCACTTTCGACAAACACAAGCGTTTTTAGACATTTTCGTACTTGTCGGAATAAAACTGTATTTTTCACGACAAAAAATATTTTATATCTCTGGAAATAAATTTATTCTGGTCAGAAAGCTGGAAACGTCTAAAAATGATCACTTTCGACAAATACAAGCGTTTTTAGGCATTTTCGTACTTCTCGGAATAAAACTGCATTTTTCACGACAAAAAATATTTTATATCTCTGAAAATAAATTTATTAACGTCAGACAGCTGGAAATGTCTAAAAACGTTCACTTTCAACGAATACGAGCATTTCTAGGCATTTTCGTACTTCTCCGAATAAAACTGTATTTTTCACGACAAAAAATATTTTATATCTCTGGAAATAAATTTATTCTGGTCAGAAAGCTGGAAACGTCTAAAAACGATCACTTTCGACAAATACAAGCGTTTTTAGACATTTTCGTACTTCTCGGACTAAAATTGCATTTTTCACAACAAAAAATATTTTTTATCTCTGAAAATCAATTTATTATCGTCAGAGCTGGAAACGTCTAAAAACGTTCACTTTCAACGAATACGAGCGTTTTTAGACATTTTCGTACTTTTCGGAATAAAACTGTATTTTTCACAACAAAAAATATTTTGTATCTCTAAAAATAAATTTATTAACGTCAGAAAGCTGGAAACGTCTAAAAACGATCACTTTCGACAAATACAAGCGTTTTTAGACATTTTCGTACTACTCGGACTAAAACTGCATTTTTCACAACAAAAAATATTTTTTATCTCTGAAAATAAATTTATTAACGTCAGAGAGCTGGAAATGTCTAAAAACGTTCACTTTCAACGAATACGAGCGTTTTTAGGCATTTTCGTACTTCTCTGAATAAAACTGTATTTTTCACGACAAAAAATATTTTATATCTCTGGAAATAAATTTATTCTGGTCAGAAAGCTGGAAACGTCTAAAAACGATCACTTTCGACAAATACAAGCGTTTTTAGACATTTTCGTACTTCTCGGACTAAAACTGCATTTTTCACGACAAAAAATATTTTATATCTTTGAAAATAAATTTATTCAGGTCAGAAAGCTGGAAACGTCTAAAAACGACCACTTTCGACGAATACAAGCGTTTTTAGACATTTTCGTACTTCTCGGACTAAAACTGCATTTTTCACGACAAAAAATATTTTATATCTTTGAAAATAAATTTATTAACGTCAGAGAGCTGGAAATGTCTAAAAACGTTCACTTTCAACGAATACGAGCGTTTTTAGGCATTTTCGTACTTCTCTGAATAAAACTGTATTTTTCACGACAAAAAATATTTTATATCTCTGGAAATAAATTTATTGTGGTCAGAAAGCTGGAAACGTCTAAAAACGATCACTTTCGACAAATACAAGCGTTTTTAGACATTTTCGTACTACTCGGACTAAAACTGCATTTTTCACAACAAAAAATATTTTTTATCTCTGAAAATAAATTTATTAACGTCAGAGAGCTGTAAATGTCTAAAAACGTTCACTTTCAACGAATACGAGCGTTTTTAGGCATTTTCGTACTTCTCTGAATAAAACTGTATTTTTCACGACAAAAAATATTTTATATCTGTGGAAATAAATTTATTCTGGTCAGAAAGCTGGAAATGTCTAAAAACGTTCACTTTCAACGAATACGAGCGGTTTTAGGCATTTTCGTACTTCTCCGAATAAAACTGTATTTATCACGACAAAAAATATTTTTTATCTCTGAAAATCAATTTATTCAGGTCAGAAAGCTGGAAACGTGTAAAAACGACCACTTTCGACGAATACAAGCGTTTTTAGACATTTTCGTACTTCTCGGACTAAAACTGCATTTTTCACGACAAAAAATATTTTTTATCTCTGAAAATCAATTTATTAACGTCAGAGAGCTGGAAATGTCTAAAAACGTTCACTTTCAACGAATACGAGCGTTTTTAGGCATTTTCGTACTTCTCCGAATAAAACTGTATTTTTCACGACAAAACATATTTTATATCTCTGGAAATAAATTTATTGTGGTCAGAAAGCTGGAAACGTCTAAAAACGTTCACTTTCAACGAATACGAGCGGTTTTAGGCATTTTCGTACTTCTCCGAATAAAACTGTATTTATCACGACAAAAAATATTTTATATCTCTGGAAATAAATTTATTGTGGTCAGAAAGCTGGAAACGTCTAAAAACGATCACTTTCGACAAATACAAGCGTTTTTAGACATTTTCGTACTTCTCGGACTAAAACTGCATTTTTCACGACAAAAAATATTTTATATCTTTGAAAATAAATTTATTCAGGTCAGTAAGCTGGAAACGTCTAAAAACGACCACTTTCGACGAATACAAGCGTTTTTAGACATTTTCGTACTTCTCGGACTAAAACTGCATTTTTCACGACAAAAAATATTTTATATCTTTGAAAATAAATTTATTAACGTCAGAGAGCTGGAAATGTCTAAAAACGTTCACTTTCAACGAATACGAGCGTTTTTAGGCATTTTCGTACTTCTCTGAATAAAACTGTATTTTTCACGACAAAAAATATTTTATATCTCTGGAAATAATTTTATTGTGGTCAGAAAGCTGAAAACGTCTAAAAACGATCACTTTCGACAAATACAAGCGTTTTTAGACATTTTCGTACTACTCGGACTAAAACTGCATTTTTCACAACACAAAATATTTTTTATCTCTGAAAATAAATTTATTAACGTCAGAGAGCTGGAAATGTCTAAAAACGTTCACTTTCAACGAATACGAGCGTTTTTAGGCATTTTCGTATTTCTCTGAATAAAACTGTATTTTTCACGACAAAAAATATTTTATATCTCTGGAAATAAATTTATTCTGGTCAGAAAGCTGGAAATGTCTAAAAACGTTCACTTTCAACGAATACGAGCGGTTTTAGGCATTTTCGTACTTCTCCGAATAAAACTGTATTTATCACGACAAAAAATATTTTTTATCTCTGAAAATCAATTTATTCAGGTCAGAAAGCTGGAAACGTGTAAAAACGACCACTTTCGACGAATACAAGCGTTTTTAGACATTTTCGTACTTCTCGGACTAAAACTGCATTTTTCACGACAAAAAATATTTTTTATCTCTGAAAATAAACTTATTAACGTCAGAGAGCTGGAAATGTCTAAAAACGTTCACTTTCAACGAATACGAGCGTTTTTAGACATTTTCGTACTTTTCGGAATAAAACTGTATTTTTCACGACAAAAAATATTTTGTATCTTAAAAATAAATTTATTAACGTCAGAAAGCTGGAAACGTCTTAAAACGATCACTTTCGACAAACACAAGCGTTTTTAGACATTTTCGTACTTCTCGGAATAAAGCTGTATTTTTCACGACAAAAAATATTTTATATCTTTGAAAATAAATTTATTAACGTCAGAGAGCTGGAAATGTCTAAAAACGTTCACTTTCAACGAATACGATCGTTTTTAGGCATTTTCGTACTTCTCCGAATAAAACTGTATTTTTCACGACAAAAAATATTTTTTACCTCTGAAAATCAATTTATTAACGTCAGAGAGCTGGAAATGTCTAAAAACGTTCACTTTCAACGAATACGAGCGTTTTTAGGCATTTCGTACTTCTCCGAATAAAACTGTATTTTTCACGATAAAAAATATTTTATATCTCTCTAAATAAATTTATTCTGGTCAGAAAGCTGGAAACGTCTAAAAACGATCACTTTCGACAAATACAAGCGTTTTTAGACATTTTCGTACTTCTCGGACTAAAACTGCATTTTTCACGACAAAAAATATTTTTTATCTCTGAAAATAAATTTATTAACGTCAGAGAGCTGGAAATGTCTAAAAACGTTCACTTTCAACGAATACAAGCGTTTTTAGACATTTTCGTACTTTTCGGAATAAAACTGTATTTTTCACGACAAAAAATATTTTGTATCTCTAAAAATAAATTTATTAACGTCAGAAAGCTGGAAACGTCTTAAAACGATCACTTTCGACGAACACAAGCGTTTTTAGACATTTTCGTACTTCTCGGAATAAAACTGTATTTTTCACGACAAAAAATATTTTATATCTCTGAAAATAAATTTATTAACATCAGAGAGCTGGAAATGTCTAAAAACGTTCACTTTCAACTAATACGAGCGGTTTTAGGCATTTTCGTACTTCTCCGAATAAAACTGTATTTATCACGACAAAAAATATTTTTTATCTCTGAAAATCAATTTATTCAGGTCAGAAAGCTGGAAACGTCTAAAAACGACCACTTTCGACGAATACAAGCGTTTTTAAACATTTTCGTACTTCTCGGACTAAAACTGCATTTTTCACCACAAAAAATATTTTATATCTTTGAAAATAAATTTATTAACGTCAGAGAGCTGGAAATGTCTAAAAACGTTCACTTTCAACGAATACGAGCGTTTTTAGGCATTTTCGTACTTCTCCGAATAAAACTGTATTTTTCACGACAAAAAATATTTTATATCTCTGGAAATAAATTTATTGTGGTCAGAAAGCTGGAAACGTCTAAAAACGATCACTTTCGACAAATACAAGCGTTTTTAGACATTTTCGTACTTCTCGGACTAAAACTGCATTTTTCACGACAAAAAATATTTTATATCTTTGAAAATAAATTTATTAACGTCAGAGAGCTGGAAACGTCTAAAAACGTTCACTTTCAACGAATACGAGCGTTTTTAGACATTTTCGTACTTTTCGGAATAAAACTGTATTTTTCACGACAAAAAATATTTTGTATCTTAAAAATAAATTTATTAACGTCAGAAAGCTGGAAACGTCTTAAAACGATCACTTTCGACAAACACAAGCGTTTTTAGACATTTTCGTACTTCTCGGAATAAAACTGTATTTTTCACGACAAAAAATATTTTATATCTCTGGAAATAAATTTATTCTGGTCAGAAAGCTGGAAACGTCTAAAAACGATCACTTTCGACAAATACAAGCGTTTTTAGGCATTTTTGTACTTCTCGGAATAATACTGCATTTTTCACGACAAAAAATATTTTATATCTCTGAAAATAAATTTATTAACGTCAGACAGCTGGAAATGTCTAAAAACGTTCACTTTCAACGAATACGAGCATTTCTAGGCATTTTCGTACTTCTCCGAATAAAACTGTATTTTTCACGACAAAAAATATTTTATATCTCTGGAAATAAATTTATTCTGGTCAGAAAGCTGGAAACGTCTAAAAACGATCACTTTCGACAAATACAAGCGTTTTTAGACATTTTCGTACTTCTCGGACTAAAATTGCATTTTTCACAACAAAAAATATTTTTTATCTCTGAAAATCAATTTATTATCGTCAGAGCTGGAAACGTCTAAAAACGTTCACTTTCAACGAATACGAGCGTTTTTAGACATTTTCGTACTTTTCGGAATAAAACTGTATTTTTCACAACAAAAAATATTTTGTATCTCTAAAAATAAATTTATTAACGTCAGAAAGCTGGAAACGTCTAAAAACGATCACTTTCGACAAATACAAGCGTTTTTAGGCATTTTCGTACTTCTCGGAATAAAACTGCATTTTTCACAACAAAAAATATTTTTTATCTCTGAAAATAAATTTATTAACGTCAGAGAGCTGGAAATGTCTAAAAACGTTCACTTTCAACGAATACGAGCGTTTTTAGGCATTTTCGTACTTCTCTGAATAAAACTGTATTTTTCACGACAAAAAATATTTTATATCTCTGGAAATAAATTTATTCTGGTCAGAAAGCTGGAAACGTCTAAAAACGATCACTTTCGACAAATACAAGCATTTTTAGACATTTTCGTACTTCTCGGACTAAAACTGCATTTTTCACGACAAAAAATATTTTATATCTTTGAAAATAAATTTATTCAGGTCAGAAAGCTGGAAACGTCTAAAAACGACCACTTTCGACGAATACAAGCGTTTTTAGACATTTTCGTACTTCTCGGACTAAAACTGCATTTTTCACGACAAAAAATATTTTATATCTTTGAAAATAAATTTATTAACGTCAGAGAGCTGGAAATGTCTAAAAACGTTCACTTTCAACGAATACGAGCGTTTTTAGGCATTTTCGTACTTCTCTGAATAAAACTGTATTTTTCATGACAAAAAATATTTTATATCTCTGGAAATAAATTTATTGTGGTCAGAAAGCTGGAAACGTCTAAAAACGATCACTTTCGACAAATACAAGCGTTTTTAGACATTTTCGTACTACTCGGACTAAAACTGCATTTTTCACAACAAAAAATATTTTTTATCTCTGAAAATAAATTTATTAACGTCAGAGAGCTGGAAACGTCTAAAAACGATCACTTTCGACGAATACAAGCGTTTTTAGGCATTTTCGTACTTCTCTGAATAAAACTGTATTTTTCATGACAAAAAATATTTTATATCTCTGGAAATAAATTTATTGTGGTCAGAAAGCTGGAAACGTCTAAAAACGATCACTTTCGACAAATACAAGCGTTTTTAGACATTTTCGTACTACTCGGACTAAAACTGCATTTTTCACAACAAAAAATATTTTTTATCTCTGAAAATAAATTTATTAACGTCAGAGAGCTGTAAATGTCTAAAAACGTTCACTTTCAACGAATACGAGCGTTTTTAGGCATTTTCGTACTTCTCTGAATAAAACTGTATTTTTCACGACAAAAAATATTTTATATCTGTGGAAATAAATTTATTCTGGTCAGAAAGCTGGAAATGTCTAAAAACGTTCACTTTCAACGAATACGAGCGGTTTTAGGCATTTTCGTACTTCTCCGAATAAAACTGTATTTATCACGACAAAAAATATTTTTTATCTCTGAAAATCAATTTATTCAGGTCAGAAAGCTGGAAACGTGTAAAAACGACCACTTTCGACGAATACAAGCGTTTTTAGACATTTTCGTACTTCTCGGACTAAAACTGCATTTTTCACGACAAAAAATATTTTTTATCTCTGAAAATCAATTTATTAACGTCAGAGAGCTGGAAATGTCTAAAAACGTTCACTTTCAACGAATACGAGCGTTTTTAGGCATTTTCGTACTTCTCCGAATAAAACTGTATTTTTCACGACAAAACATATTTTATATCTCTGGAAATAAATTTATTGTGGTCAGAAAGCTGGAAACGTCTAAAAACGTTCACTTTCAACGAATACGAGCGGTTTTAGGCATTTTCGTACTTCTCCGAATAAAACTGTATTTATCACGACAAAAAATATTTTATATCTCTGGAAATAAATTTATTGTGGTCAGAAAGCTGGAAACGGCTAAAAACGATCACTTTCGACAAATACAAGCGTTTTTAGACATTTTCGTACTTCTCGGACTAAAACTGCATTTTTCACGACAAAAAATATTTTATATCTTTGAAAATAAATTTATTCAGGTCAGTAAGCTGGAAACGTCTAAAAACGACCACTTTCGACGAATACAAGCGTTTTTAGACATTTTCGTACTTCTCGGACTAAAACTGCATTTTTCACGACAAAAAATATTTTATATCTTTGAAAATAAATTTATTAACGTCAGAGAGCTGGAAATGTCTAAAAACGTTCACTTTCAACGAATACGAGCGTTTTTAGGCATTTTCGTACTTCTCTGAATAAAACTGTATTTTTCACGACAAAAAATATTTTATATCTCTGGAAATAATTTTATTGTGGTCAGAAAGCTGAAAACGTCTAAAAACGATCACTTTCGACAAATACAAGCGTTTTTAGACATTTTCGTACTACTCGGACTAAAACTGCATTTTTCACAACACAAAATATTTTTTATCTCTGAAAATAAATTTATTAACGTCAGAGAGCTGGAAATGTCTAAAAACGTTCACTTTCAACGAATACGAGCGTTTTTAGGCATTTTCGTATTTCTCTGAATAAAACTGTATTTTTCACGACAAAAAATATTTTATATCTCTGGAAATAAATTTATTCTGGTCAGAAAGCTGGAAATGTCTAAAAACGTTCACTTTCAACGAATACGAGCGGTTTTAGGCATTTTCGTACTTCTCCGAATAAAACTGTATTTATCACGACAAAAAATATTTTTTATCTCTGAAAATCAATTTATTCAGGTCAGAAAGCTGGAAACGTGTAAAAACGACCACTTTCGACGAATACAAGCGTTTTTAGACATTTTCGTACTTCTCGGACTAAAACTGCATTTTTCACGACAAAAAATATTTTTTATCTCTGAAAATAAACTTATTAACGTCAGAGAGCTGGAAATGTCTAAAAACGTTCACTTTCAACGAATACGAGCGTTTTTAGACATTTTCGTACTTTTCGGAATAAAACTGTATTTTTCACGACAAAAAATATTTTGTATCTTAAAAATAAATTTATTAACGTCAGAAAGCTGGAAACGTCTTAAAACGATCACTTTCGACAAACACAAGCGTTTTTAGACATTTTCGTACTTCTCGGAATAAAGCTGTATTTTTCACGACAAAAAATATTTTATATCTTTGAAAATAAATTTATTAACGTCAGAGAGCTGGAAATGTCTAAAAACGTTCACTTTCAACGAATACGATCGTTTTTAGGCATTTTCGTACTTCTCCGAATAAAACTGTATTTTTCACGACAAAAAATATTTCTTACCTCTGAAAATCAATTTATTAACGTCAGAGAGCTGGAAATGTCTAAAAACGTTCACTTTCAACGAATACGAGCGTTTTTAGGCATTTCGTACTTCTCCGAATAAAACTGTATTTTTCACGATAAAAAATATTTTATATCTCTCTAAATAAATTTATTCTGGTCAGAAAGCTGGAAACGTCTAAAAACGATCACTTTCGACAAATACAAGCGTTTTTAGACATTTTCGTACTTCTCGGACTAAAACTGCATTTTTCACGACAAAAAATATTTTTTATCTCTGAAAATAAATTTATTAACGTCAGAGAGCTGGAAATGTCTAAAAACGTTCACTTTCAACGAATACAAGCGTTTTTAGACATTTTCGTACTTTTCGGAATAAAACTGTATTTTTCACGACAAAAAATATTTTGTATCTCTAAAAATAAATTTATTAACGTCAGAAAGCTGGAAACGTCTTAAAACGATCACTTTCGACGAACACAAGCGTTTTTAGACATTTTCGTACTTCTCGGAATAAAACTGTATTTTTCACGACAAAAAATATTTTATATCTCTGAAAATAAATTTATTCAGGTCAGAAAGCTGGAAACGTCTAAAAACGACCACTTTCGACGAATACAAGCGTTTTTAAACATTTTCGTACTTCTCGGACTAAAACTGCATTTTTCACCACAAAAAATATTTTATATCTTTGAAAATAAATTTATTAACGTCAGAGAGCTGGAAATGTCTAAAAACGTTCACTTTCAACGAATACGAGCGTTTTTAGGCATTTTCGTACTTCTCCGAATAAAACTGTATTTTTCACGACAAAAAATATTTTATATCTCTGGAAATAAATTTATTGTGGTCAGAAAGCTGGAAACGTCTAAAAACGATCACTTTCGACAAATACAAGCGTTTTTAGACATTTTCGTACTTCTCGGACTAAAACTGCATTTTTCACGACAAAAAATATTTTATATCTTTGAAAATAAATTTATTAACGTCAGAGAGCTGGAAACGTCTAAAAACGTTCACTTTCAACGAATACGAGCGTTTTTAGACATTTTCGTACTTTTCGGAATAAAACTGCATTTTTCACGACAAAAAATATTTTGTATCTTAAAAATAAATTTATTAACGTCAGAAAGCTGGAAACGTCTTAAAACGATCACTTTCGACAAACACAAGCGTTTTTAGACATTTTCGTACTTCTCGGAATAAAACTGTATTTTTCACGACAAAAAATATTTTATATCTCTGGAAATAAATTTATTCTGGTCAGAAAGCTGGAAACGTCTAAAAACGATCACTTTCGACAAATACAAGCGTTTTTAGGCATTTTTGTACTTCTCGGAATAATACTGCATTTTTCACGACAAAAAATATTTTATATCTCTGAAAATAAATTTATTAACGTCAGACAGCTGGAAATGTCTAAAAACGTTCACTTTCAACGAATACGAGCATTTCTAGGCATTTTCGTACTTCTCCGAATAAAACTGTATTTTTCACGACAAAAAATATTTTATATCTCTGGAAATAAATTTATTCTGGTCAGAAAGCTGGAAACGTCTAAAAACGATCACTTTCGACAAATACAAGCGTTTTTAGACATTTTCGTACTTCTCGGACTAAAATTGCATTTTTCACAACAAAAAATATTTTTTATCTCTGAAAATCAATTTATTATCGTCAGAGCTGGAAACGTCTAAAAACGTTCACTTTCAACGAATACGAGCGTTTTTAGACATTTTCGTACTTTTCGGAATAAAACTGTATTTTTCACAACAAAAAATATTTTGTATCTCTAAAAATAAATTTATTAACGTCAGAAAGCTGGAAACGTCTAAAAACGATCACTTTCGACAAATACAAGCGTTTTTAGGCATTTTCGTACTTCTCGGAATAAAACTGCATTTTTCACAACAAAAAATATTTTTTATCTCTGAAAATAAATTTATTAACGTCAGAGAGCTGGAAATGTCTAAAAACGTTCACTTTCAACGAATACGAGCGTTTTTAGGCATTTTCGTACTTCTCTGAATAAAACTGTATTTTTCACGACAAAAAATATTTTATATCTCTGGAAATAAATTTATTCTGGTCAGAAAGCTGGAAACGTCTAAAAACGATCACTTTCGACAAATACAAGCATTTTTAGACATTTTCGTACTTCTCGGACTAAAACTGCATTTTTCACGACAAAAAATATTTTATATCTTTGAAAATAAATTTATTCAGGTCAGAAAGCTGGAAACGTCTAAAAACGACCACTTTCGACGAATACAAGCGTTTTTAGACATTTTCGTACTTCTCGGACTAAAACTGCATTTTTCACGACAAAAAATATTTTATATCTTTGAAAATAAATTTATTAACGTCAGAGAGCTGGAAATGTCTAAAAACGTTCACTTTCAACGAATACGAGCGTTTTTAGGCATTTTCGTACTTCTCTGAATAAAACTGTATTTTTCATGACAAAAAATATTTTATATCTCTGGAAATAAATTTATTAACGTCAGAAAGCTGGAAACGTCTTAAAACGATCACTTTCGACAAATACAAGCATTTTTAGACATTTTCGTACTTCTCGGACTAAAACTGCATTTTTCACGACAAAAAATATTTTATATCTTTGAAAATAAATTTATTCAGGTCAGAAAGCTGGAAACGTCTAAAAACGACCACTTTCGACGAATACAAGCGTTTTTAGACATTTTCGTACTTCTCGGACTAAAACTGCATTTTTCACGACAAAAAATATTTTATATCTTTGAAAATAAATTTATTAACGTCAGAGAGCTGGAAATGTCTAAAAACGTTCACTTTCAACGAATACAAGCGTTTTTAGACATTTTCGTACTTTTCGGAATAAAACTGTATTTTTCACGACAAAAAATATTTTGTATCTCTAAAAATAAATTTATTAACGTCAGAAAGCTGGAAACGTCTTAAAACGATCACTTTCGACGAACACAAGCGTTTTTAGACATTTTCGTACTTCTCGGAATAAAACTGTATTTTTCACGACAAAAAATATTTTATATCTCTGAAAATAAATTTATTAACATCAGAGAGCTGGAAATGTCTAAAAACGTTCACTTTCAACTAATACGAGCGGTTTTAGGCATTTTCGTACTTCTCCGAATAAAACTGTATTTATCACGACAAAAAATATTTTTTATCTCTGAAAATCAATTTATTCAGGTCAGAAAGCTGGAAACGTCTAAAAACGACCACTTTCGACGAATACAAGCGTTTTTAAACATTTTCGTACTTCTCGGACTAAAACTGCATTTTTCACCACAAAAAATATTTTATATCTTTGAAAATAAATTTATTAACGTCAGAGAGCTGGAAATGTCTAAAAACGTTCACTTTCAACGAATACGAGCGTTTTTAGGCATTTTCGTACTTCTCCGAATAAAACTGTATTTTTCACGACAAAAAATATTTTATATCTCTGGAAATAAATTTATTGTGGTCAGAAAGCTGGAAACGTCTAAAAACGATCACTTTCGACAAATACAAGCGTTTTTAGACATTTTCGTACTTCTCGGACTAAAACTGCATTTTTCACGACAAAAAATATTTTATATCTTTGAAAATAAATTTATTAACGTCAGAGAGCTGGAAACGTCTAAAAACGTTCACTTTCAACGAATACGAGCGTTTTTAGACATTTTCGTACTTTTCGGAATAAAACTGTATTTTTCACGACAAAAAATATTTTGTATCTTAAAAATAAATTTATTAACGTCAGAAAGCTGGAAACGTCTTAAAACGATCACTTTCGACAAACACAAGCGTTTTTAGACATTTTCGTACTTCTCGGAATAAAACTGTATTTTTCACGACAAAAAATATTTTATATCTCTGGAAATAAATTTATTCTGGTCAGAAAGCTGGAAACGTCTAAAAACGATCACTTTCGACAAATACAAGCGTTTTTAGGCATTTTTGTACTTCTCGGAATAATACTGCATTTTTCACGACAAAAAATATTTTATATCTCTGAAAATAAATTTATTAACGTCAGACAGCTGGAAATGTCTAAAAACGTTCACTTTCAACGAATACGAGCATTTCTAGGCATTTTCGTACTTCTCCGAATAAAACTGTATTTTTCACGACAAAAAATATTTTATATCTCTGGAAATAAATTTATTCTGGTCAGAAAGCTGGAAACGTCTAAAAACGATCACTTTCGACAAATACAAGCGTTTTTAGACATTTTCGTACTTCTCGGACTAAAATTGCATTTTTCACAACAAAAAATATTTTTTATCTCTGAAAATCAATTTATTATCGTCAGAGCTGGAAACGTCTAAAAACGTTCACTTTCAACGAATACGAGCGTTTTTAGACATTTTCGTACTTTTCGGAATAAAACTGTATTTTTCACAACAAAAAATATTTTGTATCTCTAAAAATAAATTTATTAACGTCAGAAAGCTGGAAACGTCTAAAAACGATCACTTTCGACAAATACAAGCGTTTTTAGGCATTTTCGTACTTCTCGGAATAAAACTGCATTTTTCACAACAAAAAATATTTTTTATCTCTGAAAATAAATTTATTAACGTCAGAGAGCTGGAAATGTCTAAAAACGTTCACTTTCAACGAATACGAGCGTTTTTAGGCATTTTCGTACTTCTCTGAATAAAACTGTATTTTTCACGACAAAAAATATTTTATATCTCTGGAAATAAATTTATTCTGGTCAGAAAGCTGGAAACGTCTAAAAACGATCACTTTCGACAAATACAAGCATTTTTAGACATTTTCGTACTTCTCGGACTAAAACTGCATTTTTCACGACAAAAAATATTTTATATCTTTGAAAATAAATTTATTCAGGTCAGAAAGCTGGAAACGTCTAAAAACGACCACTTTCGACGAATACAAGCGTTTTTAGACATTTTCGTACTTCTCGGACTAAAACTGCATTTTTCACGACAAAAAATATTTTATATCTTTGAAAATAAATTTATTAACGTCAGAGAGCTGGAAATGTCTAAAAACGTTCACTTTCAACGAATACGAGCGTTTTTAGGCATTTTCGTACTTCTCTGAATAAAACTGTATTTTTCATGACAAAAAATATTTTATATCTCTGGAAATAAATTTATTGTGGTCAGAAAGCTGGAAACGTCTAAAAACGATCACTTTCGACAAATACAAGCGTTTTTAGACATTTTCGTACTACTCGGACTAAAACTGCATTTTTCACAACAAAAAATATTTTTTATCTCTGAAAATAAATTTATTAACGTCAGAGAGCTGGAAACGTCTAAAAACGATCACTTTCGACGAATACAAGCGTTTTTAGGCATTTTCGTACTTCTCTGAATAAAACTGTATTTTTCACGACAAAAAATATTTTATATCTCTGGAAATAAATTTATTGTCGTCAGAAAGCTGGAAACGTCTAAAAACGATCACTTTCGACGAATACAAGCGTTTTTAGACATTTTCGTACTTCTCGGACTAAAACTGCATTTTTCACGACAAAAAATATTTTTTATCTCTGAAATTTTTTTTATTAACGTCAGAGAGCTGGAAATGTCTAAAAATGTTCACTTTCAACGAATACGAGCATTTTTAGGCATTTTCGTACTTCTCGGAATAAAACTGTATTTTTCACGACAAAAAATATTTTTTATCTCTGAAAATCAATTTATTCAGGTCAGAAAGCTGGAAATGTCTAAAAACGTTCACTTTCAACGAATACGAGCGTTTTTAGGCATTTTCGTACTTCTCTGAATAAAACTGTATTTTTCACGACAAAAAATATTTTATATCTCTGGAAATAAATTTATTCTGGTCAGAAAGCTGGAAATGTCTAAAAACGTTCACTTTCAACGAATACGAGCGGTTTTAGGCATTTTCGTACTTCTCCGAATAAAACTGTATTTATCACGACAAAAAATATTTTTTATCTCTGAAAATCAATTTATTCAGGTCAGAAAGCTGGAAACGTGTAAAAACGACCACCTTCGACGAATACAAGCGTTTTTAGACATTTTCGTACTTCTCGGACTAAAACTGCATTTTTCACGACAAAAAATATTTTTTATCTCTGAAAATCAATTTATTAACGTCAGAGAGCTGGAAATGTCTAAAAACGTTCACTTTCAACGAATACGAGCGTTTTTAGGCATTTTCGTACTTCTCCGAATAAAACTGTATTTTTCACGACAAAAAATATTTTATATCTCTGGAAATAAATTTATTGTGGTCAGAAAGCTGGAAACGTCTAAAAACGATCACTTTCGACAAATACAAGCGTTTTTAGACATTTTCGTACTTCTCGGACTAAAACTGCATTTTTCACGACAAAAAATATTTTATATCTTTGAAAATAAATTTATTAACGTCAGAGAGCTGGAAATGTCTAAAAACGTTCACTTTCAACGAATACGAGCGTTTTTAGACATTTTCGTACTTTTCGGAATAAAACTGTATTTTTCACGACAAAAAATATTTTGTATCTTAAAAATAAATTTATTAACGTCAGAAAGCTGGAAACGTCTTAAAACGATCACTTTCGACAAACACAAGCGTTTTTAGACATTTTCGTACTTCTCGGAATAAAACTGTATTTTTCACGACAAAAAATATTTTATATCTCTGGAAATAAATTTATTCTGGTCAGAAAGCTGGAAACGTCTAAAAACGATCACTTTCGACAAATACAAGCGTTTTTAGGCATTTTCGTACTTCTCGGAATAATACTGCATTTTTCACGACAAAAAATATTTTATATCTCTGAAAATAAATTTATTAACGTCAGACAGCTGGAAATGTCTAAAAACGTTCACTTTCAACGAATACGAGCATTTCTAGGCATTTTCGTACTTCTCCGAATAAAACTGTATTTTTCACGACAAAAAATATTTTATATCTCTGGAAATAAATTTATTCTGGTCAGAAAGCTGGAAACGTCTAAAAACGATCACTTTCGACAAATACAAGCGTTTTTAGACATTTTCGTACTTCTCGGACTAAAATTGCATTTTTCACAACAAAAAATATTTTTTATTTCTGAAAATCAATTTATTATCGTCAGAGCTGGAAACGTCTAAAAACGTTCACTTTCAACGAATACGAGCGTTTTTAGACATTTTCGTACTTTTCGGAATAAAACTGTATTTTTCACAACAAAAAATATTTTGTATCTCTAAAAATAAATTTATTAACGTCAGAAAGCTGGAAACGTCTAAAAACGATCACTTTCGACAAATACAAGCGTTTTTAGGCATTTTCGTACTTCTCGGAATAAAACTGCATTTTTCACAACAAAAAATATTTTTTATCTCTGAAAATAAATTTATTAACGTCAGAGAGCTGGAAATGTCTAAAAACGTTCACTTTCAACGAATACGAGCGTTTTTAGGCATTTTCGTACTTCTCTGAATAAAACTGTATTTTTCACGACAAAAAATATTTTATATCTCTGGAAATAAATTTATTGTGGTCAGAAAGCTGGAAACGTCTAAAAACGATCACTTTCGACAAATACAAGCGTTTTTAGACATTTTCGTACTTCTCGGACTAAAACTGCATTTTTCACGACAAAAAATATTTTATATCTTTGAAGATAAATTTATTAACGTCAGAGAGCTGGAAATGTCTAAACACGTTCACTTTCAACGAATACGAGCGTTTTTAGGCATTTTCGTACTTCTCTGAATAAAACTGTATTTTTCACGACAAAAAATATTTTATATCTCTGGAAATAAATTTATTGTGGTCAGAAAGCTGGAAACGTCTAAAAACGATCACTTTCGACAAATACAAGCGTTTTTAGACATTTTCGTACTACTCGGACTAAAACTGCATTTTTCACAACAAAAAATATTTTTTATCTCTGAAAATAAATTTATTAACGTCAGAGAGCTGGAAATGTCTAAAAACGTTCACTTTCAACGAATACGAGCGTTTTTAGGCATTTTCGTACTTCTCTGAATAAAACTGTATTTTTCACGACAAAAAATATTTTATATCTCTGGAAATAAATTTATTCTGGTCAGAAAGCTGGAAATGTCTAAAAACGTTCACTTTCAACGAATACGAGCGGTTTTAGGCATTTTCGTACTTCTCCGAATAAAACTGTATTTATCTCGACAAAAAATATTTTTTATCTCTGAAAATCAATTTATTCAGGTCAGAAAGCTGGAAACGTGTAAAAACGACCACTTTCGACGAATACAAGCGTTTTTAGACATTTTCGTACTTCTCGGACTAAAACTGCATTTTTCACGACAAAAAATATTTTTTATCTCTGAAAATCAATTTATTAACGTCAGAGAGCTGGAAATGTCTAAAAACGTTCACTTTCAACGAATACGAGCGTTTTTAGGCATTTTCGTACTTCTCCGAATAAAACTGTATTTTTCACGACAAAAAATATTTTATATCTCTGGAAATAAATTTATTGTGGTCAGAAAGCTGGAAACGTCTAAAAACGTTCACTTTCAACGAATACGAGCGGTTTTAGGCATTTTCGTACTTCTCTGAATAAAACTGTATTTTTCACGACAAAAAATATTTTATATCTCTGGAAATAAATTTATTGTGGTCAGAAAGCTGAAAACGTCTAAAAACGATCACTTTCGACAAATACAAGCGTTTTTAGACATTTTCGTACTACTCGGACTAAAACTGCATTTTTCACAACAAAAAATATTTTTTATCTCTGAAAATAAATTTATTAACGTCAGAGAGCTGGAAATGTCTAAAAACGTTCACTTTCAACGAATACGAGCGTTTTTAGGCATTTTCGTACTTCTCTGAATAAAACTGTATTTTTCACGACAAAAAATATTTTATGTCTCTGGAAATAAATTTATTCTGGTCAGAAAGCTGGAAATGTCTAAAAACGTTCACTTTCAACGAATACGAGCGGTTTTAGGCATTTTCGTACTTCTCCGAATAAAACTGTATTTATCACGACAAAAAATTTTTTTATCTCTGAAAATCAATTTATTCAGGTCAGAAAGCTGGAAACGTGTAAAAACGACCACTTTCGACGAATACAAGCGTTTTTAGACATTTTCGTACTTCTCGGACTAAAACTGCATTTTTCACGACAAAAAATATTTTTTATCTCTGAAAATCAATTTATTAACGTCAGAGAGCTGGAAATGTCTAAAAACGTTCACATTCAACGAATACGAGCGTTTTTAGACATTTTCGTACTCTTCGGAATAAAACTGTATTTTTCACGACAAAAAATATTTTGTATCTTAAAAATAAATTTATTAACGTCAGAAAGCTGGAAACGTCTTAAAACGATCACTTTCGACGAATACGAGCGTTTTTAGACATTTTCGTACTTTTCGGAATAAAACTGTATTTTTCACGACAAAAAATATTTTGTATCTCTAAAAATAAATTTATTAACGTCAGAAAGCTGGAAACGTCTTAAAACGATCACTTTCGACGAATACGAGCGTTTTTAGACATTTTCGTACTTTTCGGAATAAAACTGTATTTTTCACGACAAAAAATATTTTGTATCTCTAAAAATAAATTTATTAACGTCAGAAAGCTGGGAACGTCTTAAAACGATCACTTTCGACGAACACAAGCGTTTTTAGACATTTTCGTACTTCTCGGAATAAAACTGTATTTTTCACGACAAAAAATATTTTATATCTTTGAAAATAAATTTATTAACGTCAGAGAGCTGGAAAAGTCTAAAAACGTTCACTTTCAACGAATACGAGCGTGTTTAGGCATTTTCGTACTTCTCCGAATAAAACTGTATTTTTCACGACAAAAAATATTTTTTATCTCTGAAAATCAATTTATTCAGGTCAGAAAGCTGGAAACGTCTAAAAACGATCACTTTCGACAAATACAAGCGTTTTTAGACATTTTCGTACTACTCGGACTAAAACTGCATTTTTCACAACAAAAAATATTTTTTATCTCTGAAAATAAATTTATTAACGTCAGAGAGCTGGAAATGTCTAAAAACGTTCACTTTCAACGAATACGATCGTTTTTAGGCATTTTCGTACTTCTCGGAATAAAACTTTATTTTTCACGACAAAAAATATTTTATATCTTTGAAAATAAATTTATTAACGTCAGAGAGCTGGAAATGTCTAAAAACGTTCACTTTCAACGAATACGAGCATTTCTAGGCATTTTCGTACTTCTCCGAATAAAACTGTATTTTTCACGACAAAAAATATTTTATATCTCTGGAAATAAATTTATTCTGGTCAGAAAGCTGGAAACGTCTAAAAACGATCACTTTCGACAAATACAAGCGTTTTTAGACATTTTCGTACTTCTCGGACTAAAATTGCATTTTTCACAACAAAAAATATTTTTTATCTCTGAAAATCAATTTATTATCGTCAGAGCTGGAAACGTCTAAAAACGTTCACTTTCAACGAATACGAGCGTTTTTAGACATTTTCGTACTTTTCGGAATAAAACTGTATTTTTCACAACAAAAAATATTTTGTATCTCTAAAAATAAATTTATTAACGTCAGAAAGCTGGAAACGTCTAAAAACGATCACTTTCGACAAATACAAGCGTTTTTAGGCATTTTCGTACTTCTCGGAATAAAACTGCATTTTTCACAACAAAAAATATTTTTTATCTCTGAAAATAAATTTATTAACGTCAGAGAGCTGGAAATGTCTAAAAACGTTCACTTTCAACGAATACGAGCGTTTTTAGGCATTTTCGTACTTCTCTGAATAAAACTGTATTTTTCACGACAAAAAATATTTTATATCTCTGGAAATAAATTTATTCTGGTCAGAAAGCTGGAAACGTCTAAAAACGATCACTTTCGACAAATACAAGCATTTTTAGACATTTTCGTACTTCTCGGACTAAAACTGCATTTTTCACGACAAAAAATATTTTATATCTTTGAAAATAAATTTATTCAGGTCAGAAAGCTGGAAACGTCTAAAAACGACCACTTTCGACGAATACAAGCGTTTTTAGACATTTTCGTACTTCTCGGACTAAAACTGCATTTTTCACGACAAAAAATATTTTATATCTTTGAAAATAAATTTATTAACGTCAGAGAGCTGGAAATGTCTAAAAACGTTCACTTTCAACGAATACGAGCGTTTTTAGGCATTTTCGTACTTCTCTGAATAAAACTGTATTTTTCATGACAAAAAATATTTTATATCTCTGGAAATAAATTTATTGTGGTCAGAAAGCTGGAAACGTCTAAAAACGATCACTTTCGACAAATACAAGCGTTTTTAGACATTTTCGTACTACTCGGACTAAAACTGCATTTTTCACAACAAAAAATATTTTTTATCTCTGAAAATAAATTTATTAACGTCAGAGAGCTGGAAACGTCTAAAAACGATCACTTTCGACGAATACAAGCGTTTTTAGGCATTTTCGTACTTCTCTGAATAAAACTGTATTTTTCACGACAAAAAATATTTTATATCTCTGGAAATAAATTTATTGTCGTCAGAAAGCTGGAAACGTCTAAAAACGATCACTTTCGACGAATACAAGCGTTTTTAGACATTTTCGTACTTCTCGGACTAAAACTGCATTTTTCACGACAAAAAATATTTTTTATCTCTGAAATTTTTTTTATTAACGTCAGAGAGCTGGAAATGTCTAAAAATGTTCACTTTCAACGAATACGAGCATTTTTAGGCATTTTCGTACTTCTCGGAATAAAACTGTATTTTTCACGACAAAAAATATTTTTTATCTCTGAAAATCAATTTATTCAGGTCAGAAAGCTGGAAATGTCTAAAAACGTTCACTTTCAACGAATACGAGCGTTTTTAGGCATTTTCGTACTTCTCTGAATAAAACTGTATTTTTCACGACAAAAAATATTTTATATCTCTGGAAATAAATTTATTCTGGTCAGAAAGCTGGAAATGTCTAAAAACGTTCACTTTCAACGAATACGAGCGGTTTTAGGCATTTTCGTACTTCTCCGAATAAAACTGTATTTATCACGACAAAAAATATTTTTTATCTCTGAAAATCAATTTATTCAGGTCAGAAAGCTGGAAACGTGTAAAAACGACCACCTTCGACGAATACAAGCGTTTTTAGACATTTTCGTACTTCTCGGACTAAAACTGCATTTTTCACGACAAAAAATATTTTTTATCTCTGAAAATCAATTTATTAACGTCAGAGAGCTGGAAATGTCTAAAAACGTTCACTTTCAACGAATACGAGCGTTTTTAGGCATTTTCGTACTTCTCCGAATAAAACTGTATTTTTCACGACAAAAAATATTTTATATCTCTGGAAATAAATTTATTGTGGTCAGAAAGCTGGAAACGTCTAAAAACGATCACTTTCGACAAATACAAGCGTTTTTAGACATTTTCGTACTTCTCGGACTAAAACTGCATTTTTCACGACAAAAAATATTTTATATCTTTGAAAATAAATTTATTAACGTCAGAGAGCTGGAAATGTCTAAAAACGTTCACTTTCAACGAATACGAGCGTTTTTAGACATTTTCGTACTTTTCGGAATAAAACTGTATTTTTCACGACAAAAAATATTTTGTATCTTAAAAATAAATTTATTAACGTCAGAAAGCTGGAAACGTCTTAAAACGATCACTTTCGACAAACACAAGCGTTTTTAGACATTTTCGTACTTCTCGGAATAAAACTGTATTTTTCACGACAAAAAATATTTTATATCTCTGGAAATAAATTTATTCTGGTCAGAAAGCTGGAAACGTCTAAAAACGATCACTTTCGACAAATACAAGCGTTTTTAGGCATTTTCGTACTTCTCGGAATAATACTGCATTTTTCACGACAAAAAATATTTTATATCTCTGAAAATAAATTTATTAACGTCAGACAGCTGGAAATGTCTAAAAACGTTCACTTTCAACGAATACGAGCATTTCTAGGCATTTTCGTACTTCTCCGAATAAAACTGTATTTTTCACGACAAAAAATATTTTATATCTCTGGAAATAAATTTATTCTGGTCAGAAAGCTGGAAACGTCTAAAAACGATCACTTTCGACAAATACAAGCGTTTTTAGACATTTTCGTACTTCTCGGACTAAAATTGCATTTTTCACAACAAAAAATATTTTTTATTTCTGAAAATCAATTTATTATCGTCAGAGCTGGAAACGTCTAAAAACGTTCACTTTCAACGAATACGAGCGTTTTTAGACATTTTCGTACTTTTCGGAATAAAACTGTATTTTTCACAACAAAAAATATTTTGTATCTCTAAAAATAAATTTATTAACGTCAGAAAGCTGGAAACGTCTAAAAACGATCACTTTCGACAAATACAAGCGTTTTTAGGCATTTTCGTACTTCTCGGAATAAAACTGCATTTTTCACAACAAAAAATATTTTTTATCTCTGAAAATAAATTTATTAACGTCAGAGAGCTGGAAATGTCTAAAAACGTTCACTTTCAACGAATACGAGCGTTTTTAGGCATTTTCGTACTTCTCTGAATAAAACTGTATTTTTCACGACAAAAAATATTTTATATCTCTGGAAATAAATTTATTGTGGTCAGAAAGCTGGAAACGTCTAAAAACGATCACTTTCGACAAATACAAGCGTTTTTAGACATTTTCGTACTTCTCGGACTAAAACTGCATTTTTCACGACAAAAAATATTTTATATCTTTGAAGATAAATTTATTAACGTCAGAGAGCTGGAAATGTCTAAACACGTTCACTTTCAACGAATACGAGCGTTTTTAGGCATTTTCGTACTTCTCTGAATAAAACTGTATTTTTCACGACAAAAAATATTTTATATCTCTGGAAATAAATTTATTGTGGTCAGAAAGCTGGAAACGTCTAAAAACGATCACTTTCGACAAATACAAGCGTTTTTAGACATTTTCGTACTACTCGGACTAAAACTGCATTTTTCACAACAAAAAATATTTTTTATCTCTGAAAATAAATTTATTAACGTCAGAGAGCTGGAAATGTCTAAAAACGTTCACTTTCAACGAATACGAGCGTTTTTAGGCATTTTCGTACTTCTCTGAATAAAACTGTATTTTTCACGACAAAAAATATTTTATATCTCTGGAAATAAATTTATTCTGGTCAGAAAGCTGGAAATGTCTAAAAACGTTCACTTTCAACGAATACGAGCGGTTTTAGGCATTTTCGTACTTCTCCGAATAAAACTGTATTTATCTCGACAAAAAATATTTTTTATCTCTGAAAATCAATTTATTCAGGTCAGAAAGCTGGAAACGTGTAAAAACGACCACTTTCGACGAATACAAGCGTTTTTAGACATTTTCGTACTTCTCGGACTAAAACTGCATTTTTCACGACAAAAAATATTTTTTATCTCTGAAAATCAATTTATTAACGTCAGAGAGCTGGAAATGTCTAAAAACGTTCACTTTCAACGAATACGAGCGTTTTTAGGCATTTTCGTACTTCTCCGAATAAAACTGTATTTTTCACGACAAAAAATATTTTATATCTCTGGAAATAAATTTATTGTGGTCAGAAAGCTGGAAACGTCTAAAAACGTTCACTTTCAACGAATACGAGCGGTTTTAGGCATTTTCGTACTTCTCTGAATAAAACTGTATTTTTCACGACAAAAAATATTTTATATCTCTGGAAATAAATTTATTGTGGTCAGAAAGCTGAAAACGTCTAAAAACGATCACTTTCTACAAATACAAGCGTTTTTAGACATTTTCGTACTACTCGGACTAAAACTGCATTTTTCACAACAAAAAATATTTTTTATCTCTGAAAATAAATTTATTAACGTCAGAGAGCTGGAAATGTCTAAAAACGTTCACTTTCAACGAATACGAGCGTTTTTAGGCATTTTCGTACTTCTCTGAATAAAACTGTATTTTTCACGACAAAAAATATTTTATGTCTCTGGAAATAAATTTATTCTGGTCAGAAAGCTGGAAATGTCTAAAAACGTTCACTTTCAACGAATACGAGCGGTTTTAGGCATTTTCGTACTTCTCCGAATAAAACTGTATTTATCACGACAAAAAAATTTTTTATCTCTGAAAATCAATTTATTCAGGTCAGAAAGCTGGAAACGTGTAAAAACGACCACTTTCGACGAATACAAGCGTTTTTAGACATTTTCGTACTTCTCGGACTAAAACTGCATTTTTCACGACAAAAAATATTTTTTATCTCTGAAAATCAATTTATTAACGTCAGAGAGCTGGAAATGTCTAAAAACGTTCACATTCAACGAATACGAGCGTTTTTAGACATTTTCGTACTCTTCGGAATAAAACTGTATTTTTCACGACAAAAAATATTTTGTATCTTAAAAATAAATTTATTAACGTCAGAAAGCTGGAAACGTCTTAAAACGATCACTTTCGACGAATACGAGCGTTTTTAGACATTTTCGTACTTTTCGGAATAAAACTGTATTTTTCACGACAAAAAATATTTTGTATCTCTAAAAATAAATTTATTAACGTCAGAAAGCTGGAAACGTCTTAAAACGATCACTTTCGACGAATACGAGCGTTTTTAGACATTTTCGTACTTTTCGGAATAAAACTGTATTTTTCACGACAAAAAATATTTTGTATCTCTAAAAATAAATTTATTAACGTCAGAAAGCTGGGAACGTCTTAAAACGATCACTTTCGACGAACACAAGCGTTTTTAGACATTTTCGTACTTCTCGGAATAAAACTGTATTTTTCACGACAAAAAATATTTTATATCTTTGAAAATAAATTTATTAACGTCAGAGAGCTGGAAAAGTCTAAAAACGTTCACTTTCAACGAATACGAGCGTGTTTAGGCATTTTCGTACTTCTCCGAATAAAACTGTATTTTTCACGACAAAAAATATTTTTTATCTCTGAAAATCAATTTATTCAGGTCAGAAAGCTGGAAACGTCTAAAAACGATCACTTTCGACAAATACA
This sequence comes from Leptodirus hochenwartii, assembly GCA_947310635.1. Lineage (NCBI taxonomy): Eukaryota > Metazoa > Arthropoda > Insecta > Coleoptera > Leiodidae > Leptodirus > Leptodirus hochenwartii. The sequence continues at coordinate 9,495,083 of OX371188.1, forward strand.
AGCGTTTTTAGACATTTTCGTACTACTCGGACTAAAACTGCATTTTTCACAACAAAAAATATTTTTTATCTCTGAAAATAAATTTATTAACGTCAGAGAGCTGGAAATGTCTAAAAACGTTCACTTTCAACGAATACGATCGTTTTTAGGCATTTTCGTACTTCTCGGAATAAAACTTTATTTTTCACGACAAAAAATATTTTATATCTTTGAAAATAAATTTATTAACGTCAGAGAGCTGGAAATGTCTAAAAACGTTCACTTTCAACGAATACGAGCGTTTTTAGGCATTTTCGTACTTCTCCGAATAAAACTGTATTTTTCACGACAAAAAATATTTTATATCTCTGGAAATAAATTTATTCTGGTCAGAAAGCTGGAAACGTCTAAAAACGATCACTTTCGACAAATACAAGCGTTTTTAGACATTTTCGTACTTCTCGGAATAAAACTGTATTTTTCACGAAAAAAATATTTTATATCTTTGAAAATAAATTTATTAACGTCAGAGAGCTGGAAATGTCTAAAAACGTTCACTTTCAACGAATACGAGCGTTTTTAGGCATTTTCGTACTTCTCCGAATAAAACTGTATTTTTCACGACAAAAAATATTTTTTATCTCTGAAAATCAATTTATTCAGGTCAGAAAGCTGGAAACGTCTAAAAACGATCACTTTCAATGAATACGAGCGTTTTTAGGCATTTTCGTACTTCTCTGAATAAAACTGTATTTTTCACGACAAAAAATATTTTATATCTCTGGAAATAAATTTATTCTGGTCAGAAAGCTGGAAACGTCTAAAAACGATCACTTTCGACAAATACAAGCGTTTGTAGACATTTTCGTACTACTCGGACTAAAACTGCATTTTTCACGACAAAAAATATTTTTTATCTCTGAAAATCAATTTATTAACGTCAGAGAGCTGGAAATGTCTAAAAACGTTCACTTTCAACGAATACGAGCGTTTTTAGGCATTTTCGTACTTCTCCGAATAAAACTGTATTTTTCACGACAAAAAATATTTTATATCTCTGGAAATAAATTTATTGTGGTCAGAAAGCTGGAAACGTCTAAAAACGTTCACTTTCAACGAATACGAGCGGTTTTAGGCATTTTCGTACTTCTCTGAATAAAACTGTATTTTTCACGACAAAAAATATTTTATATCTCTGGAAATAAATTTATTGTGGTCAGAAAGCTGAAAACGTCTAAAAACGATCACTTTCTACAAATACAAGCGTTTTTAGACATTTTCGTACTACTCGGACTAAAACTGCATTTTTCACAACAAAAAATATTTTTTATCTCTGAAAATAAATTTATTAACGTCAGAGAGCTGGAAATGTCTAAAAACGTTCACTTTCAACGAATACGAGCGTTTTTAGGCATTTTCGTACTTCTCTGAATAAAACTGTATTTTTCACGACAAAAAATATTTTATGTCTCTGGAAATAAATTTATTCTGGTCAGAAAGCTGGAAATGTCTAAAAACGTTCACTTTCAACGAATACGAGCGGTTTTAGGCATTTTCGTACTTCTCCGAATAAAACTGTATTTATCACGACAAAAAAATTTTTTATCTCTGAAAATCAATTTATTCAGGTCAGAAAGCTGGAAACGTGTAAAAACGACCACTTTCGACGAATACAAGCGTTTTTAGACATTTTCGTACTTCTCGGACTAAAACTGCATTTTTCACGACAAAAAATATTTTTTATCTCTGAAAATCAATTTATTAACGTCAGAGAGCTGGAAATGTCTAAAAACGTTCACATTCAACGAATACGAGCGTTTTTAGACATTTTCGTACTCTTCGGAATAAAACTGTATTTTTCACGACAAAAAATATTTTGTATCTTAAAAATAAATTTATTAACGTCAGAAAGCTGGAAACGTCTTAAAACGATCACTTTCGACGAATACGAGCGTTTTTAGACATTTTCGTACTTTTCGGAATAAAACTGTATTTTTCACGACAAAAAATATTTTGTATCTCTAAAAATAAATTTATTAACGTCAGAAAGCTGGAAACGTCTTAAAACGATCACTTTCGACGAATACGAGCGTTTTTAGACATTTTCGTACTTTTCGGAATAAAACTGTATTTTTCACGACAAAAAATATTTTGTATCTCTAAAAATAAATTTATTAACGTCAGAAAGCTGGGAACGTCTTAAAACGATCACTTTCGACGAACACAAGCGTTTTTAGACATTTTCGTACTTCTCGGAATAAAACTGTATTTTTCACGACAAAAAATATTTTATATCTTTGAAAATAAATTTATTAACGTCAGAGAGCTGGAAAAGTCTAAAAACGTTCACTTTCAACGAATACGAGCGTGTTTAGGCATTTTCGTACTTCTCCGAATAAAACTGTATTTTTCACGACAAAAAATATTTTTTATCTCTGAAAATCAATTTATTCAGGTCAGAAAGCTGGAAACGTCTAAAAACGATCACTTTCGACAAATACAAGCGTTTTTAGACATTTTCGTACTACTCGGACTAAAACTGCATTTTTCACAACAAAAAATATTTTTTATCTCTGAAAATAAATTTATTAACGTCAGAGAGCTGGAAATGTCTAAAAACGTTCACTTTCAACGAATACGATCGTTTTTAGGCATTTTCGTACTTCTCGGAATAAAACTTTATTTTTCACGACAAAAAATATTTTATATCTTTGAAAATAAATTTATTAACGTCAGAGAGCTGGAAATGTCTAAAAACGTTCACTTTCAACGAATACGAGCGTTTTTAGGCATTTTCGTACTTCTCCGAATAAAACTGTATTTTTCACGACAAAAAATATTTTATATCTCTGGAAATAAATTTATTCTGGTCAGAAAGCTGGAAACGTCTAAAAACGATCACTTTCGACAAATACAAGCGTTTTTAGACATTTTCGTACTTCTCGGAATAAAACTGTATTTTTCACGAAAAAAATATTTTATATCTTTGAAAATAAATTTATTAACGTCAGAGAGCTGGAAATGTCTAAAAACGTTCACTTTCAACGAATACGAGCGTTTTTAGGCATTTTCGTACTTCTCCGAATAAAACTGTATTTTTCACGACAAAAAATATTTTTTATCTCTGAAAATCAATTTATTCAGGTCAGAAAGCTGGAAACGTCTAAAAACGATCACTTTCAATGAATACGAGCGTTTTTAGGCATTTTCGTACTTCTCTGAATAAAACTGTATTTTTCACGACAAAAAATATTTTATATCTCTGGAAATAAATTTATTCTGGTCAGAAAGCTGGAAACGTCTAAAAACGATCACTTTCGACAAATACAAGCGTTTGTAGACATTTTCGTACTACTCGGACTAAAACTGCATTTTTCACAACAAAAAATATTTTTTATCTCTGAAAATAAATTTATTAACGTCAGAGAGCTGGAAATGTCTAAAAACGTTCACTTTCAACGAATACGAGCGTGTTTAGGCATTTTCGTACTTCTCCGAATAAAACTGTATTTTTCACGACAAAAAATATTTTTTATCTCTGAAAATAAATTTATTAACGTCAGAGAGCTGGAAATATCTAAAAACGTTCACTTTCAACGAATACGAGCGTTTTTAGACATTTTCGTACTTTTCGCAATAAAACTGTATATTTCACGACAAAAAATATTTTGTATCTCTAAAAATAAATTTATTAACGTCAGAAAGCTGGAAACGTCTTAAAACGATCACTTTCGACGAACACAAGCGTTTTTAGACATTTTCGTACTTCTCGGAATAAAACTGTATTTTTCACGACAAAAAATATTTTATATCTTTGAAAATAAATTTATTAACGTCAGAGAGCTGGAAATGTCTAAAAACGTTCACTTTCAACGAATACGAGCGTTTTTAGGCATTTTCGTACTTCTCAGAATAAAACTGTATTTTTCACGACAAAAAATATTTTTTATCTCTGAAAATCAATTTATTCAGGTCAGAAAGCTGGAAATGTCTAAAAACGACCACCTTCGACGAATACAAGCGTTTTTAGGCATTTTCGTACTTCTCGGACTAAAACTGCATTTTTCACGACAAAAAATATTTTATATCTTTGAAAATAAATTTATTAACGTCAGAGAGCTGGAAAAGTCTAAAAACGTTCACTTTCAACGAATACGAGCGTTTTTAGGCATTTTCGTACTTCTCGAAATAAAACTGTATTTTTCACGACAAAAAATATTTTGAAAATAAATTTATTCACGTCAGAGAGCTGGAAATGTCTAAAAACGTTCACTTTCAACGAATACGAGCGTTTTTAGGCATTTTCGTACTTCTCCGAATAAAACTGTATTTTTCACGACAAAAAATATTTTTTACCTCTGAAAATCAATTTATTAACGTCAGAGAGCTGGAAATGTCTAAAAACGTTCACTTTCAACGAATACGAGCGTTTTTAGGCATTTTCGTACTTCTCCGAATAAAACTGTATTTATCACGACAAAAAATATTTTTTATCTCTGAAAATCAATTTATTCAGGTCAGAAAGCTGGAAACGTGTAAAAACGACCACTTTCGACGAATACAAGCGTTTTTAGACATTTTCGTACTTCTCGGACTAAAACTGCATTTTTCACGACAAAAAATATTTTTTATCTCTGAAAATCAATTTATTAACGTCAGAGAGCTGGAAATGTCTAAAAACGTTCACTTTCAACGAATACGAGCGTTTTTAGGCATTTTCGTACTTCTCCGAATAAAACTGTACTTTTCACGACAAAAAATATTTTATATCTCTGGAAATAAATTTATTGTGGTCAGAAAGCTGGAAACGTCTAAAAACGATCACTTTCGACAAATACAAGCGTTTTTAGACATTTTCGTACTTCTCCGAATAAAACTGTATTTTTCACGACAAAAAATATTTTATATCTCTGGAAATAAATTTATTCTGGTCAGAAAGCTGGAAACGTCTAAAAACGATCACTTTCGACAAATACAAGCGTTTTTAGACATTTTCGTTCTTCTCGGACTAAAACTGCATTTTTCACGACAAAAAATATTTTTTATCTCTGAAAATAAATTTATTAACGTCAGAGAGCTGGAAATGTCTAAAAACGTTCACATTCAACGAATACGAGCGTTTTTAGACATTTTCGTACTCTTCGGAATAAAACTGTATTTTTCACGACAAAAAATATTTTGTATCTTAAAAATAAATTTATTAACGTCAGAAAGCTGGAAACGTCTTAAAACGATCACTTTCGACGAATACGAGCGTTTTTAGACATTTTCGTACTTTTCGGAATAAAACTGTATTTTTCACGACAAAAAATATTTTGTATCTCTAAAAATAAATTTATTAACGTCAGAAAGCTGGAAACGTCTTAAAACGATCACTTTCGACGAATACGAGCGTTTTTAGACATTTTCGTACTTTTCGGAATAAAACTGTATTTTTCACGACAAAAAATATTTTGTATCTCTAAAAATAAATTTATTAACGTCAGAAAGCTGGGAACGTCTTAAAACGATCACTTTCGACGAACACAAGCGTTTTTAGACATTTTCGTACTTCTCGGAATAAAACTGTATTTTTCACGACAAAAAATATTTTATATCTTTGAAAATAAATTTATTAACGTCAGAGAGCTGGAAAAGTCTAAAAACGTTCACTTTCAACGAATACGAGCGTGTTTAGGCATTTTCGTACTTCTCCGAATAAAACTGTATTTTTCACGACAAAAAATATTTTTTATCTCTGAAAATCAATTTATTCAGGTCAGAAAGCTGGAAACGTCTAAAAACGATCACTTTCGACAAATACAAGCGTTTTTAGACATTTTCGTACTACTCGGACTAAAACTGCATTTTTCACAACAAAAAATATTTTTTATCTCTGAAAATAAATTTATTAACGTCAGAGAGCTGGAAATGTCTAAAAACTTTCACTTTCAACGAATACGATCGTTTTTAGGCATTTTCGTACTTCTCGGAATAAAACTTTATTTTTCACGACAAAAAATATTTTATATCTTTGAAAATAAATTTATTAACGTCAGAGAGCTGGAAATGTCTAAAAACGTTCACTTTCAACGAATACGAGCGTTTTTAGGCATTTTCGTACTTCTCCGAATAAAACTGTATTTTTCACGACAAAAAATATTTTATATCTCTGGAAATAAATTTATTCTGGTCAGAAAGCTGGAAACGTCTAAAAACGATCACTTTCGACAAATACAAGCGTTTTTAGACATTTTCGTACTTCTCGGACTAAAACTGTATTTTTCACGACAAAAAATATTTTATATCTCTGGAAATAAATTTATTCTGGTCAGAAAGCTGGAAACGTCTAAAAACGTTCACTTTCGACGAACACAAGCGTTTTTAGACATTTTCGTACTTCTCGGAATAAAACTGTATTTTTCACGACAAAAAATATTTTATATCTTTGAAAATAAATTTATTAACGTCAGAGAGCTGGAAATGTCTAAAAACGTTCACTTTCAACGAATACGAGCGTTTTTAGGCATTTTCGTACTTCTCCGAATAAAACTGTATTTTTCACGACAAAAAATATTTTATATCTCTGGAAATAAATTTATTCTGGTCAGAAAGCTGGAAACGTCTAAAAACGATCACTTTCGACAAATACAAGCGTTTTTAGACATTTTCGTACTTCTCGGACTAAAACTGTATTTTTCACGACAAAAAATATTTTATATCTCTGGAAATAAATTTATTCTGGTCAGAAAGCTGGAAACGTCTAAAAACGTTCACTTTCGACGAACACAAGCGTTTTTAGACATTTTCGTACTTCTCGGAATAAAACTGTATTTTTCACGACAAAAAATATTTTATATCTTTGAAAATAAATTTATTAACGTCAGACAGCTGGAAATGTCTAAAAACGTTCACTTTCAACGAATACGAGCGTTTCTAGGCATTTTCGTACTTCTCCGAATAAAACTGTATTTTTCACGACAAAAAATATTTTATATCTCTGAAAATCAATTTATTCAGGTCAGAAAGCTGGAAATGTCTAAAAACGACCACCTTCGACGAATACAAGCGTTTTTAGGCATTTTCGTACTTCTCGGACTAAAACTGCATTTTTCACGACAAAAAATATTTTATATCTTTGAAAATAAATTTATTAACGTCAGAGAGCTGGAAAAGTCTAAAAACGTTCACTTTCAACGAATACGAGCGTTTTTAGGCATTTTCGTACTTCTCGAAATAAAACTGTATTTTTCACGACAAAAAATATTTTGAAAATAAATTTATTCACGTCAGAGAGCTGGAAATGTCTAAAAACGTTCACTTTCAACGAATACGAGCGTTTTTAGGCATTTTCGTACTTCTCCGAATAAAACTGTATTTTTCACGACAAAAAATATTTTTTACCTCTGAAAATCAATTTATTAACGTCAGAGAGCTGGAAATGTCTAAAAACGTTCACTTTCAACGAATACGAGCGTTTTTAGGCATTTTCGTACTTCTCCGAATAAAACTGTATTTTTCACGACAAAAAATATTTTATATCTCTGGAAATAAATTTATTCTGGTCAGAAAGCTGGAAACGTCTAAAAACGATCACTTTCGACAAATACAAGCGTTTTTAGACATTTTCGTACTTCTCGGACTAAAACTGTATTTTTCATGACAAAAAATATTTTATATCTCTGGAAATAAATTTATTCGGGTCAGAAAGCTGGAAACGTCTAAAAACGTTCACTTTCGACGAACACAAGCGTTTTTAGACATTTTCGTACTTCTCGGAATAAAACTGTATTTTTCACGACAAAAAATATTTTATATCTTTGAAAATAAATTTATTAACGTCAGAGAGCTGGAAATGTCTAAAAACGTTCACTTTCAACGAATACGAGCGTTTTTAGGCATTTTCGTACTTCTCCGAATAAAACTGTATTTTTCACGACAAAAAATATTTTTTATCTCTGAAAATCAATTTATTCAGGTCAGAAAGCTGGAAACGTCTAAAAACGATCACTTTCAACGAATACAAGCGTTTTTAGGCATTTTCGTACTTCTCTGAATAAAACTGTATTTTTCACGACAAAAAATATTTTATATCTCTGGAAATAAATTTATTCTGGTCAGAAAGCTGGAAACGTCTAAAAACGATCACTTTCGACAAATACAAGCGTTTGTAGACATTTTCGTACTACTCGGACTAAAACTGCATTTTTCACAACAAAAAATATTTTTTATCTCTGAAAATAAATTTATTAACGTCAGAGAGCTGGAAATGTCTAAAAACGTTCACTTTCAACGAATACGAGCGTTTTTAGGCATTTTCGTACTTCTCTGAATAAAACTGTATTTTTCACGACAAAAAATATTTTATAACTCTGGAAATAAATTTATTCTGGTCAGAAAGCTGGAAACGTCTAAAAACGATCACTTTCGACAAATACAAGCGTTTGTAGACATTTTCGTACTACTCGGACTAAAACTGCATTTTTCACAACAAAAAATATTTTTTATCTCTGAAAATAAATTTATTAACGTCAGAGAGCTGGAAATGTCTAAAAACGTTCACTTTCAACGAATACGAGCGTTTTTAGGCATTTTCGTACTTCTCTGAATAAAACTGTATTTTTCACGACAAAAAATATTTTATATCTCTGGAAATACATTTATTAACGTCAGAAAGCTGGAAACGTCTAAAAACGATCACTTTCGACAAATTCAAGCGTTTTTAGACATTTTCGTACTTCTCGGACTAAAACTGCATTTTTCACGACAAAAAATATTTTTTATCTCTGAAAATAAATTTATTAACGTCAGAGAGCTGGAAATTTCTAAAAACGTTCACTTACAACGAATACGAGCGTTTTTAGACATTTTCGTACTTTTCGGAATAAAACTGTATTTTTCACGACAAAAAATATTTTGTATCTTAAAAATAAATTTATTAACGTCAGAAAGCTGGAAATGTCTTAAAACGATCACTTTCGACGAATACAATCGTTTTTAGACATTTTCGTACTTCTCGGAATAAAACTGTATTTTTCACGACAAAAAATATTTTATATCTTTGAAAATAAATTTATTAACGTCAGAGAGCTGGAAATGTCTAAAAACGTTCACTTTCAACGAATACGAGCGTTTTTAGGCATTTTCTTACTTCTCCGAATAAAACTGTATTTTTCACGACAAAAAATATTTTTTATCTCTGAAAATCAATTTATTAACGTCAGAGAGCTGGAAATGTCTAAAAACGTTCACTTTCAACGAATACGAGCGTTTTTAGGCATTTTCGTACTTCTCCGAATAAAACTGTATTTTTCACGACAAAAAATATTTTATATCTCTGGAAATAAATTTATTGTGGTCAGAAAGCTGGAAACGTCTAAAAACGATCACTTTCGACAAATACAAGCGTTTTTAGGCATTTACGTACTTCTCGGATTAAAACTGCATTTTTCACGACAAAAAATATTTTATATCTTTGAAAATAAATTTATTAACGTCAGACAGCTGGAAATGTCTAAAAACGTTCACTTTCAACGAATACGAGCGTTTCTAGGCATTTTCGTACTTCTCCGAATAAAACTGTATTTTTCACGACAAAAAATATTTTATATCTCTGAAAATCAATTTATTCAGGTCAGAAAGCTGGAAATGTCTAAAAACGACCACTTTCGACGAATACAAGCGTTTTTAGACATTTTCGTACTTCTCGGACTAAAACTGCATTTTTCACGACAAAAAATATTTTATATCTCTGGAAATAAATTTATTCTGGTCAGAAAGCTGGAAACGTCTAAAAACGATAACTTTCGACAAATACAAGCGTTTTTAGACATTTTCGTACTTCTCGGACTAAAATTGCATTTTTCACAACAAAAAATATTTTTTATCTCTGAAAATCAATTTATTATCGTCAGAGAACTGGAAATGTCTAAAAACGTTCACTTTCAACGAATACAAGCGTTTTTTGACATTTTCGTACTTCTCGGACTAAAACTGCATTTTTCACAACAACAAATATTTTTTATCTCTGAAAATAAATTTATTAACGTCAGAGAGCTGGAAATGTCTAAAAACGTTCACTTTCAACGAATACGAGCGTTTTTATACATTTTCGTTCTTCTCGGAATAAAACTGTATTTTTCACGACAAAAAATATTTTATATCTCTGAAAATAAATTTATTAACGTCAGAGTTCTGGAAATGTCTAAAAACGTTCACTTTCAATGAATACGAGCGTTTTTTGGCATTTTCGTACTTCTCGGAATAAAACTGTATTTTTCACGACAAAAAATATTTTTTATCTCTGAAAATCAATTTATTCAGGTCAGAAAGCTGGAAACATCTAAAAACGACCACTTTCGACGAATACAAGCGTTTTTAGACATTTTCGTACTTCTCGGACTAAAACTGCATTTTTCACGAGAAAAAATATTTTATATCTTTGAAAATAAATTTATTAACGTCAGAGAGCTGGAAATGTCTAAAAACGTTCACTTTCAACGAATACGAGCGTTTTTAGGCATTTTCGTACTTCTCGGAATAAAACTGTATTTTTCACGACAAAAAATATTTTTTATCTCTGAAAATCAATTTATTCAGGTCAGAAAGCTGGAAATGTCTAAAAACGACCACTTTCGACGAATACAAGCGTTTTTAGACATTTTCGTACTTCTCGGACTAAAACTGCATTTTTCACGACAAAAAATATTTTTTATCTCTGAAAATAAATTTATTAACGTCAGAGAGCTGGAAATTTCTAAAAACGTTCACTTACAACGAATACGAGCGTTTTTAGACATTTTCGTACTTTTCGGAATAAAACTGTATTTTTCACGACAAAAAATATTTTGTATCTTAAAAATAAATTTATTAACGTCAGAAAGCTGGAAATGTCTTAAAACGATCACTTTCGACGAATACAATCGTTTTTAGACATTTTCGTACTTCTCGGAATAAAACTGTATTTTTCACGACAAAAAATATTTTATATCTTTGAAAATAAATTTATTAACGTCAGAGAGCTGGAAATGTCTAAAAACGTTCACTTTCAACGAATACGAGCGTTTTTAGGCATTTTCTTACTTCTCCGAATAAAACTGTATTTTTCACGACAAAAAATATTTTTTATCTCTGAAAATCAATTTATTAACGTCAGAGAGCTGGAAATGTCTAAAAACGTTCACTTTCAACGAATACGAGCGTTTTTAGGCATTTTCGTACTTCTCCGAATAAAACTGTATTTTTCACGACAAAAAATATTTTATATCTCTGGAAATAAATTTATTGTGGTCAGAAAGCTGGAAACGTCTAAAAACGATCACTTTCGACAAATACAAGCGTTTTTAGGCATTTACGTACTTCTCGGATTAAAACTGCATTTTTCACGACAAAAAATATTTTATATCTTTGAAAATAAATTTATTAACGTCAGACAGCTGGAAATGTCTAAAAACGTTCACTTTCAACGAATACGAGCGTTTCTAGGCATTTTCGTACTTCTCCGAATAAAACTGTATTTTTCACGACAAAAAATATTTTATATCTCTGAAAATCAATTTATTCAGGTCAGAAAGCTGGAAATGTCTAAAAACGACCACTTTCGACGAATACAAGCGTTTTTAGACATTTTCGTACTTCTCGGACTAAAACTGCATTTTTCACGACAAAAAATATTTTATATCTCTGGAAATAAATTTATTCTGGTCAGAAAGCTGGAAACGTCTAAAAACGATAACTTTCGACAAATACAAGCGTTTTTAGACATTTTCGTACTTCTCGGACTAAAATTGCATTTTTCACAACAAAAAATATTTTTTATCTCTGAAAATCAATTTATTATCGTCAGAGAGCTGGAAATGTCTAAAAACGTTCACTTTCAACGAATACAAGCGTTTTTTGACATTTTCGTACTTCTCGGACTAAAACTGCATTTTTCACAACAACAAATATTTTTTATCTCTGAAAATAAATTTATTAACGTCAGAGAGCTGGAAATGTCTAAAAACGTTCACTTTCAACGAATACGAGCGTTTTTATACATTTTCGTTCTTCTCGGAATAAAACTGTATTTTTCACGACAAAAAATATTTTATATCTCTGAAAATAAATTTATTAACGTCAGAGTTCTGGAAATGTCTAAAAACGTTCACTTTCAACGAATACGAGCGTTTTTTGGCATTTTCGTACTTCTCGGAATAAAACTGTATTTTTCACGACAAAAAATATTTTTTATCTCTGAAAATCAATTTATTCAGGTCAGAAAGCTGGAAATGTCTAAAAACGACCACTTTCGACGAATACAAGCGTTTTTAGACATTTTCGTACTTCTCGGACTAAAACTGCATTTTTCACGACAAAAAATATTTTTTATCTCTGAAAATAAATTTATTAACGTCAGAGAGCTGGAAATGTCTAAAAACGTTCACTTTCAACGAATACGAGCGTTTTTAGAAATTTTCGTACTTTTCGGAATAAAACTGTATTTTTCACGACAAAAAATATTTTGTATCTCTAAAAATAAATTTATTAACGTCAGAAAGCTGGAAACGTCTTAAAACGATCACTTTCGACGAATACAAGCGTTTCTAGACATTTTCGTACTTCTCGGACTAAAACTGCATTTTTCACGACAAAAAATATTTTTTATCTCTGAAAATAAATTTATTAACGTCAGAGAGCTGGAAATGTCTAAAAACGTTCACTTTCCACGAATACGAGTGTTTTTAGTCATTTTCGTACTTCTCGGACTAAAACTGCATTTTTCACGACAAAAAATATTTTATATCTTTGAAAATAAATTTATTCAGGTCAGTAAGCTGGAAACGTCTAAAAACGACCACTTTCGACGAATACAAGCGTTTTTAGACATTTTCGTACTTCTCGGACTAAAACTGCATTTTTCACGACAAAAAATATTTTATATCTTTGAAAATAAATTTATTAACGTCAGAGAGCTGGAAATGTCTAAAAACGTTCACTTTCAACGAATACGAGCGTTTTTAGGCATTTTCGTACTTCTCTGAATAAAACTGTATTTTTCACGACAAAAAATATTTTATATCTCTGGAAATAAATTTATTGTGGTCAGAAAGCTGAAAACGTCTAAAAACGATCACTTTCGACAAATACAAGCGTTTTTAGACATTTTCGTACTACTCGGACTAAAACTGCGTTTTTCACAACAAAAAATATTTTTTATCTCTGAAAATAAATTTATTAACGTCAGAGAGCTGGAAATGTCTAAAAACGTTCACTTTCAACGAATACGAGCGTTTTTAGGCATTTTCGTACTTCTCTGAATAAAACTGTATTTTTCACGACAAAAAATATTTTATATCTCTGGAAATAAATTTATTCTGGTCAGAAAGCTGGAAATGTCTAAAAACGTTCACTTTCAACGAATACGAGCGGTTTTAGGCATTTTCGTACTTCTCCGAATAAAACTGTATTTATCACGACAAAAAATATTTTTTATCTCTGAAAATCAATTTATTCAGGTCAGAAAGCTGGAAACGTGTAAAAACGACCACTTTCGACGAATACAAGCGTTTTTAGACATTTTCGTACTTCTCGGACTAAAACTGCATTTTTCACAACAAAAAATATTTTTTATCTCTGAAAATCAATTTATTAACGTCAGAGAGCTGGAAATGTCTGAAAACGTTCACTTTCAACGAATACGAGCGTTTTTAGGCATTTTCGTACCTCTCCGAATAAAACTGTATTTTTCACGACAAAAAATATTTTATATCTCTGGAAATAAATTTATTGTGGTCAGAAAGCTGGAAACGTCTAAAAACGATCACTTTCGACAAATACAAGCGTTTTTAGACATTTTCGTACTTCTCCGAATAAAACTGTATTTTTCACGACAAAAAATATTTTATATCTCTGGAAATAAATTTATTCTGGTCAGAAAGCTGGAAACGTCTAAAAACGATCACTTTCGACAAATACAAGCGTTTTTAGACATTTTCGTACTTCTCGGACTAAAACTGCATTTTTCACGACAAAAAATATTTTTTATCTCTGAAAATAAATTTATTAACGTCAGAGAGCTGGAAATGTCTAAAAACGTTCACATTCAACGAATACGAGCGTTTTTAGACATTTTCGTACTTTTCGGAATAAAACTGTATTTTTCACGACAAAAAATATTTTGTATCTTAAAAATAAATTTATTAACGTCAGAAAGCTCGAAACGTCTTAAAACGATCACTTTCGACGAATACGAGCGTTTTTAGACATTTTCGTACTTTTCGGAATAAAACTGTATTTTTCACGACAAAAAATATTTTGTATCTCTAAAAATAAATTTATTAACGTCAGAAAGCTGGAAACGTCTTAAAACGATCACTTTCGACGAATACGAGCGTTTTTAGACATTTTCGTACTTTTCGGAATAAAACTGTATTTTTCACGACAAAAAATATTTTGTATCTCTAAAAATAAATTTATTAACGTCAGAAAGCTGGAAACGTCTTAAAACAATCACTTTCGACGAACACAAGCGTTTTTAGACATTTTCGTACTTCTCGGAATAAAACTGTATTTTTCACGACAAAAAATATTTTATATCTTTGAAAATAAATTTATTAACGTCGGAGAGCTGGAAAAGTCTAAAAACGTTCACTTTCAACGAATACGAGCGTGTTTAGGCATTTTCGTACTTCTCCGAATAAAACTGTATTTTTCACGACAAAAAATATTTTTTATCTCTGAAAATCAATTTATTCAGGTCAGAAAGCTGGAAACGTCTAAAAACGATCACTTTCGACAAATACAAGCGTTTTTAGACATTTTCGTACTACTCGGACTAAAACTGCATTTTTCACAACAACAAATATTTTTTATCTCTGAAAATAAATTTATTAACGTCAGAGAGCTGGAAATGTCTAAAAACGTTCACTTTCAACGAATACGAGCGTTTTTAGGCATTTTCGTACTTCTCGGAATAAAACTGTATTTTTCACGACAAAAAATATTTTATATCTTTGAAAATAAATTTATTAACGTCAGAGAGCTGGAAATGTCTAAAAACGTTCACTTTCAACGAATACGAGCGTTTTTAGGCATTTTCGTACTTCTCCGAATAAAACTGTATTTTTCACGACAAAAAATATTTTTTACCTCTGAAAATCAATTTATTAACGTCAGAGAGCTGGAAATGTCTAAAAACGTTCACTTTCAACGAATACGAGCGTTTTTAGGCATTTTTGTACTTCTCCGAATAAAACTGTATTTTTCACGACAAAAAATATTTTATATCTCTGGAAATAAATTTATTCTGGTCAGAAAGCTGGAAACGGCTAAAAACGATCACTTTCGACAAATACAAGCGTTTTTAGACATTTTCGTACTTCTCGGACTAAAACTGTATTTTTCACGACAAAAAATATTTTATATCTCTGGAAATAAATTTATTCTGGTCAGAAAGCTGGAAACGTCTAAAAACGTTCACTTTCGACGAACACAAGCGTTTTTAGACATTTTCGTACTTCTCGGAATAAAACTGTATTTTTCACGACAAAAAATATTTTATATCTTTGAAAATAAATTTATTAACGTCAGAGAGCTGGAAATGTCTAAAAACGTTCACTTTCAAGGAATACGAGCGTTTTTAGGCATTTTCGTACTTCTCCGAATAAAACTGTATTTTTCACGACAAAAAATATTTTTTATCTCTGAAAATCAATTTATTCAGGTCAGAAAGCTGGAAACGTCTAAAAACGATCACTTTCAACGAATACGAGCGTTTTTAGGCATTTTCGTACTTCTCTGAATAAAACTGTATTTTTCACGACAAAAAATATTTTATAACTCTGGAAATAAATTTATTCTGGTCAGAAAGCTGGAAACGTCTAAAAACGATCACTTTCGACAAATACAAGCGTTTGTAGACATTTTCGTACTACTCGGACTAAAACTGCATTTTTCACAACAAAAAATATTTTTTATCTCTGAAAATAAATTTATTAACGTCAGAGAGCTGGAAATGTCTAAAAACGTTCACTTTCAACGAATACGAGCGTTTTTAGGCATTTTCGTACTTCTCTGAACAAAACTGTATTTTTCACGACAAAAAATATTTTATATCTCTGGAAATAAATTTATTCTAGTCAGAAAGCTGGAAACGTCTAAAAACGATCACTTTCGACAAATTCAAGCGTTTTTAGACATTTTCGTACTTCTCGGACTAAAACTGCATTTTTCACGACAAAAAATATTTTTTTCTCTGAAAATAAATTTATTAACGTCAGAGAGCTGGAAATTTCTAAAAACGTTCACTTACAACGAATACGAGCGTTTTTAGACATTTTCGTACTTTTCGGAATAAAACTGTATTTTTCACGACAAAAAATATTTTGTATCTTAAAAATAAATTTATTAACGTCAGAAAGCTGGAAATGTCTTAAAACGATCACTTTCGACGAATACAATCGTTTTTAGACATTTTCGTACTTCTCGGAATAAAACTGTATTTTTCACGACAAAAAATATTTTATATCTTTGAAAATAAATTTATTAACGTCAGAGAGCTGGAAATGTCTAAAAACGTTCACTTTCAACGAATACGAGCGTTTTTAGGCATTTTCGTACTTCTCCGAATAAAACTGTATTTTTCACGACAAAAAATATTTTTTATCTCTGAAAATCAATTTATTCAGGTCAGAAAGCTGGAAACGTCTCAAAACAACCACTTTCGACGAATACAAGCGGTTTTTGACATTTTCGTACTTCTCGGACTAAAACTGCATTTTTCACAACAAAAAATATTTTTTATCTCTGAAAATCAATTTATTATCGTCAGAGAGCTGGAAATGTCTAAAAACGTTCACTTTCAACGAATACAAGCGTTTTTTGACATTTTCGTACTTTTCGGACTAAAACTGCATTTTTCACAACAACAAATATTTTTTATCTCTGAAAATAAATTTATTAACGTCAGAGAGCTGGAAATGTCTAAAAACGTTCACTTTCAACGAATACGAGCGTTTTTATACATTTTCGTTCTTCTCGGAATAAAACTGTATTTTTCACGACAAAAAATATTTTATATCTCTGAAAATAAATTTATTAACGTCAGAGTTCTGGAAATGTCTAAAAACGTTCACTTTCAACGAATACGAGCGTTTTTGGCATTTTCGTACTTCTCGGAATAAAACTGTATTTTTCACGACAAAAAATATTTTTTATCTCTGAAAATCAATTTATTCAGGTCAGAAAGCTGGAAACATCTAAAAACGACCACTTTCGACGAATACAAGCGTTTTTAGACATTTTCGTACTTCTCGGACTAAAACTGCATTTTTCACGAGAAAAAATATTTTATATCTTTGAAAATAAATTTATTAACGTCAGAGAGCTGGAAATGTCTAAAAACGTTCACTTTCAACGAATACGAGCGTTTTTAGGCATTTTCGTACTTCTCGGAATAAAACTGTATTTTTCACGACAAAAAATATTTTTTATCTCTGAAAATCAATTTATTCAGGTCAGAAAGCTGGAAATGTCTAAAAACGACCACTTTTGACGAATACAAGCGTTTTTAGACATTTTCGTACTTCTCGGACTAAAACTGCATTTTTCACGACAAAAAATATTTTTTATCTCTGAAAATAAATTTATTAACGTCAGAGAGCTGGAAATGTCTAAAAACGTTCACTTTCAACGAATACGAGCGTTTTTAGAAATTTTCGTACTTTTCGGAATAAAACTGTATTTTTCACGACAAAAAATATTTTGTATCTCTAAAAATAAATTTATTAACGTCAGAAAGCTGGAAACGTCTTAAAACGATCACTTTCGACGAATACAAGCGTTTTTAGACATTTTCGTACTTCTCGGACTAAAACTGCATTTTTCACGACAAAAAATATTTTTTATCTCTGAAAATAAATTTATTAACGTCAGAGAGCTGGAAATGTCTAAAAACGTTCACTTTCAACGAATACGAGTGTTTTTAGGCATTTTCGTACTTCTCTGAATAAAACTGTATTTTTCACGACAAAAAATATTTTATATCTCTGGAAATAAATTTATTCTGGTCAGAAAGCTGGAAATGTCTAAAAACGATCACTTTCGACAAATACAAGCGTTTTTAGACATTTTCGTACTTCTCGGACTAAAATTGCATTTTTCACAACAAAAAATATTTTTTATCTCTGAAAATCAATTTATTATCGTCAGAGAGCTGGAAATGTCTAAAAACGTTCACTTTCAACGAATACAAGCGTTTTTAGACATTTTCGTACTTCTCGGACTAAAACTGCATTTTTCACAACAAATATTTTTTATCTCTGAAAATAAATTTATTAACGTGATAGAGCTGGAAATGTCTAAAAACGTTCACTTTCAACGAATACGAGCGTTTTTAGACATTTTCGTTCTTCTCGCTAATAAAACTGTATTTTTAACGACAAAAAATATTTTTTATCTCTGAAAATAAATTTATTAACGTCAGAAAGCTGGAAACGGCTGAAAACGATCACTTTCGACGAATACAAGCGTTTTTAGACATCTTCGTACTTCTCGGAATAAAACTGCATTTTTCACGACAAAAAATATTTTATATCTCTGAAAATAAATTTATTAACGTCAGAGTTCTGGACATGTCTAAAAACGTTCACTTTCAACGAATACGAGCGTTTTTAGACATTTTCATTCTTCTCGGAATAAAACTGTATTTTTCACGACAAAAAATATTTTATATCTCTGGAAATAAATTTATTGTCGTCAGAAAGCTGGAAACGTCTAAAAACGATCACTTTCAACGAATACGAGCATTTTTAGGCATTTTCGTACTTCTCGGAATAAAACTGTATTTTTCACGACAAAAAATATTTTTTATCTCTGAAAATCAATTTATTCAGGTCAGAAAGCTGGAAATGTCTAAAAACGTTCACTTTCAACGAATACGAGCGTTTTTAGACATTTTCGTACTTTTCGGAATAAAACTGTATTTTTCACGACAAAAAATATTTTGTATCTCTAAAAATAAATTTATTCAGGTCAGAAAGCTGGAAATGTCTAAAAACGTTCACTTTCAACGAATACGAGCGTTTTTAGACATTTTCGTACTTTTCGGAATAAAACTGTATTTTTCACGACAAAAAATATTTTGTATCTCTAAAAATAAATTTATTCAGGTCAGAAAGCTGGAAATGTCTAAAAACGTTCACTTTCAACGAATACGAGCGTTTTTAGACATTTTCGTACTTTTCGGAATAAAACTGTATTTTTCACGAGAAAAAATATTTTATATCTTTGAAAATAAATTTATTAACGTCAGAGAGCTGGAAATGTCTAAAAACGTTCACTTTCAACGAATACGAGCGTTTTTAGGCATTTTCGTACTTCTCGGAATAAAACTGTATTTTTCACGACAAAAAATATTTTTTATCTCTGAAAATCAATTTATTCAGGTCAGAAAGCTGGAAATGTCTAAAAACGACCACTTTCGACGAATACAAGCGTTTTTAGACATTTTCGTACTTCTCGGACTAAAACTGCATTTTTCACGACAAAAAATATTTTTTATCTCTGAAAATAAATTTATTAACGTCAGAGAGCTGGAAATGTCTAAAAACGTTCACTTTCAACGAATACGAGCGTTTTTAGACATTTTCGTACTTTTCGGAATAAAACTGTATTTTTCACGACAAAAAATATTTTGTATCTCTAAAAATAAATTTATTAACGTCAGAAAGCTGGAAACGTCTTAAAACGATCACTTTCGACGAATACAAGCGTTTTTAGACATTTTCGTACTTCTCGGACTAAAACTGCATTTTTCACGACAAAAAATATTTTTTATCTCTGAAAATAAATTTATTAACGTCAGAGAGCTGGAAATGTCTAAAAACGTTCACTTTCAACGAATACGAGTGTTTTTAGGCATTTTCGTACTTCTCTGAATAAAACTGTATTTTTCACGACAAAAAATATTTTATATCTCTGGAAATAAATTTATTCTAGTCAGAAAGCTGGAAACGTCTAAAAACGATCACTTTCGACAAATTCAAGCGTTTTTAGACATTTTCGTACTTCTCGGACTAAAACTGCATTTTTCACGACAAAAAATATTTTTTTCTCTGAAAATAAATTTATTAACGTCAGAGAGCTGGAAATTTCTAAAAACGTTCACTTACAACGAATACGAGCGTTTTTAGACATTTTCGTACTTTTCGGAATAAAACTGTATTTTTCACGACAAAAAATATTTTGTATCTTAAAAATAAATTTATTAACGTCAGAAAGCTGGAAATGTCTTAAAACGATCACTTTCGACGAATACAATCGTTTTTAGACATTTTCGTACTTCTCGGAATAAAACTGTATTTTTCACGACAAAAAATATTTTATATCTTTGAAAATAAATTTATTAACGTCAGAGAGCTGGAAATGTCTAAAAACGTTCACTTTCAACGAATACGAGCGTTTTTAGGCATTTTCGTACTTCTCCGAATAAAACTGTATTTTTCACGACAAAAAATATTTTTTATCTCTGAAAATCAATTTATTCAGGTCAGAAAGCTGGAAACGTCTCAAAACAACCACTTTCGACGAATACAAGCGGTTTTTGACATTTTCGTACTTCTCGGACTAAAACTGCATTTTTCACAACAAAAAATATTTTTTATCTCTGAAAATCAATTTATTATCGTCAGAGAGCTGGAAATGTCTAAAAACGTTCACTTTCAACGAATACAAGCGTTTTTTGACATTTTCGTACTTTTCGGACTAAAACTGCATTTTTCACAACAACAAATATTTTTTATCTCTGAAAATAAATTTATTAACGTCAGAGAGCTGGAAATGTCTAAAAACGTTCACTTTCAACGAATACGAGCGTTTTTATACATTTTCGTTCTTCTCGGAATAAAACTGTATTTTTCACGACAAAAAATATTTTATATCTCTGAAAATAAATTTATTAACGTCAGAGTTCTGGAAATGTCTAAAAACGTTCACTTTCAACGAATACGAGCGTTTTTGGCATTTTCGTACTTCTCGGAATAAAACTGTATTTTTCACGACAAAAAATATTTTTTATCTCTGAAAATCAATTTATTCAGGTCAGAAAGCTGGAAACATCTAAAAACGACCACTTTCGACGAATACAAGCGTTTTTAGACATTTTCGTACTTCTCGGACTAAAACTGCATTTTTCACGAGAAAAAATATTTTATATCTTTGAAAATAAATTTATTAACGTCAGAGAGCTGGAAATGTCTAAAAACGTTCACTTTCAACGAATACGAGCGTTTTTAGGCATTTTCGTACTTCTCGGAATAAAACTGTATTTTTCACGACAAAAAATATTTTTTATCTCTGAAAATCAATTTATTCAGGTCAGAAAGCTGGAAATGTCTAAAAACGACCACTTTTGACGAATACAAGCGTTTTTAGACATTTTCGTACTTCTCGGACTAAAACTGCATTTTTCACGACAAAAAATATTTTTTATCTCTGAAAATAAATTTATTAACGTCAGAGAGCTGGAAATGTCTAAAAACGTTCACTTTCAACGAATACGAGCGTTTTTAGAAATTTTCGTACTTTTCGGAATAAAACTGTATTTTTCACGACAAAAAATATTTTGTATCTCTAAAAATAAATTTATTAACGTCAGAAAGCTGGAAACGTCTTAAAACGATCACTTTCGACGAATACAAGCGTTTTTAGACATTTTCGTACTTCTCGGACTAAAACTGCATTTTTCACGACAAAAAATATTTTTTATCTCTGAAAATAAATTTATTAACGTCAGAGAGCTGGAAATGTCTAAAAACGTTCACTTTCAACGAATACGAGTGTTTTTAGGCATTTTCGTACTTCTCTGAATAAAACTGTATTTTTCACGACAAAAAATATTTTATATCTCTGGAAATAAATTTATTCTGGTCAGAAAGCTGGAAATGTCTAAAAACGATCACTTTCGACAAATACAAGCGTTTTTAGACATTTTCGTACTTCTCGGACTAAAATTGCATTTTTCACAACAAAAAATATTTTTTATCTCTGAAAATCAATTTATTATCGTCAGAGAGCTGGAAATGTCTAAAAACGTTCACTTTCAACGAATACAAGCGTTTTTAGACATTTTCGTACTTCTCGGACTAAAACTGCATTTTTCACAACAAATATTTTTTATCTCTGAAAATAAATTTATTAACGTGATAGAGCTGGAAATGTCTAAAAACGTTCACTTTCAACGAATACGAGCGTTTTTAGACATTTTCGTTCTTCTCGCTAATAAAACTGTATTTTTAACGACAAAAAATATTTTTTATCTCTGAAAATAAATTTATTAACGTCAGAAAGCTGGAAACGGCTGAAAACGATCACTTTCGACGAATACAAGCGTTTTTAGACATCTTCGTACTTCTCGGAATAAAACTGCATTTTTCACGACAAAAAATATTTTATATCTCTGAAAATAAATTTATTAACGTCAGAGTTCTGGACATGTCTAAAAACGTTCACTTTCAACGAATACGAGCGTTTTTAGACATTTTCATTCTTCTCGGAATAAAACTGTATTTTTCACGACAAAAAATATTTTATATCTCTGGAAATAAATTTATTGTCGTCAGAAAGCTGGAAACGTCTAAAAACGATCACTTTCAACGAATACGAGCATTTTTAGGCATTTTCGTACTTCTCGGAATAAAACTGTATTTTTCACGACAAAAAATATTTTTTATCTCTGAAAATCAATTTATTCAGGTCAGAAAGCTGGAAATGTCTAAAAACGTTCACTTTCAACGAATACGAGCGTTTTTAGACATTTTCGTACTTTTCGGAATAAAACTGTATTTTTCACGACAAAAAATATTTTGTATCTCTAAAAATAAATTTATTCAGGTCAGAAAGCTGGAAATGTCTAAAAACGTTCACTTTCAACGAATACGAGCGTTTTTAGACATTTTCGTACTTTTCGGAATAAAACTGTATTTTTCACGACAAAAAATATTTTGTATCTCTAAAAATAAATTTATTCAGGTCAGAAAGCTGGAAATGTCTAAAAACGTTCACTTTCAACGAATACGAGCGTTTTTAGACATTTTCGTACTTTTCGGAATAAAACTGTATTTTTCACGAGAAAAAATATTTTATATCTTTGAAAATAAATTTATTAACGTCAGAGAGCTGGAAATGTCTAAAAACGTTCACTTTCAACGAATACGAGCGTTTTTAGGCATTTTCGTACTTCTCGGAATAAAACTGTATTTTTCACGACAAAAAATATTTTTTATCTCTGAAAATCAATTTATTCAGGTCAGAAAGCTGGAAATGTCTAAAAACGACCACTTTCGACGAATACAAGCGTTTTTAGACATTTTCGTACTTCTCGGACTAAAACTGCATTTTTCACGACAAAAAATATTTTTTATCTCTGAAAATAAATTTATTAACGTCAGAGAGCTGGAAATGTCTAAAAACGTTCACTTTCAACGAATACGAGCGTTTTTAGACATTTTCGTACTTTTCGGAATAAAACTGTATTTTTCACGACAAAAAATATTTTGTATCTCTAAAAATAAATTTATTAACGTCAGAAAGCTGGAAACGTCTTAAAACGATCACTTTCGACGAATACAAGCGTTTTTAGACATTTTCGTACTTCTCGGACTAAAACTGCATTTTTCACGACAAAAAATATTTTTTATCTCTGAAAATAAATTTATTAACGTCAGAGAGCTGGAAATGTCTAAAAACGTTCACTTTCAACGAATACGAGTGTTTTTAGGCATTTTCGTACTTCTCTGAATAAAACTGTATTTTTCACGACAAAAAATATTTTATATCTCTGGAAATAAATTTATTCTGGTTAGAAAGCTGGAAACGTCTAAAAACGATCACTTTCGACAAATACAAGCGTTTTTAGACATTTTCGTACTTCTCGGACTAAAATTGCATTTTTCACAACAAAAAATATTTTTTATCTCTGAAAATCAATTTATTATCGTCAGAGAGCTGGAAATGTCTAAAAACGTTCACTTTCAACGAATACAAGCGTTTTTAGACATTTTCGTACTTCTCGGACTAAAACTGCATTTTTCACAACAAATATTTTTTATCTCTGAAAATAAATTTATTAACGTGAGAGAGCTGGAAATGTCTAAAAACGTTCACTTTCAACGAATACGAGCGTTTTTAGACATTTTCGTTCTTCTCGCTAATAAAACTGTATTTTTAACGACAAAAAATATTTTTTATCTCTGAAAATAAATTTATTAACGTCAGAAAGCTGGAAACGGCTGAAAACGATCACTTTCGACGAATACAATCGTTTTTAGACATTTTCGTGCTTCTCGGAATAAAACTGCATTTTTCACGACAAAAAATATTTTATATCTCTGAAAATAAATTTATTAACGTCAGAGTTCTGGACATGTCTAAAAACGTTCACTTTCAACGAATACGAGCGTTTTTAGACATTTTCATTCTTCTCGGAATAAAACTGTATTTTTCACGACAAAAAATATTTTATATCTCTGGAAATAAATTTATTGTCGTCAGAAAGCTGGAAACGTCTAAAAACGATCACTTTCGACGAATACAAGCGTTTTTAGACATTTTCGTACTTCTCGGACTAAAACTGCATTTTTCACGACAAAAAATATTTTTTATCTCTGAAATTTTTTTTATTAACGTCAGAGAGCTGGAAATGTCTAAAAACGTTCACTTTCAACGAATACGAGCATTTTTATGCATTTTCGTACTTCTCGGAATAAAACTGTATTTTTCACGACAAAAAATATTTTTTATCTCTGAAAATCAATTTATTCAGGTCAGAAAGCTGGAAACATCTAAAAACGACCACTTTCGACGAATACAAGCGTTTTTAGACATTTTCGTACTTCTCGGACTAAAACTGCATTTTTCACGAGAAAAAATATTTTATATCTTTGAAAATAAATTTATTAACGTCAGAGAGCTGGAAATGTCTAAAAACGTTCACTTTCAACGAATACGAGCGTTTTTAGGCATTTTCGTACTTCTCGGAATAAAACTGTATTTTTCACGACAAAAAATATTTTTTATCTCTGAAAATCAATTTATTCAGGTCAGAAAGCTGGAAATGTCTAAAAACGACCACTTTCGACGAATACAAGCGTTTTTAGACATTTTCGTACTTCTCGGACTAAAACTGCATTTTTCACGACAAAAAATATTTTTTATCTCTGAAAATAAATTTATTAACGTCAGAGAGCTGGAAATGTCTAAAAACGTTCACTTTCAACGAATACGAGTGTTTTTAGGCATTTTCGTACTTCTCTGAATAAAACTGTATTTTTCACGACAAAAAATATTTTATATCTCTGGAAATAAATTTATTCTGGTCAGAAAGCTGGAAACGTCTAAAAACGATCACTTTCGACAAATACAAGCGTTTTTAGACATTTTCGTACTTCTCGGACTAAAATTGCATTTTTCACAACAAAAAATATTTTTTATCTCTGAAAATCAATTTATTATCGTCAGAGAGCTGGAAATGTCTAAAAACGTTCACTTTCAACGAATACAAGCGTTTTTAGACATTTTCGTACTTCTCGGACTAAAACTGCATTTTTCACAACAAATATTTTTTATCTCTGAAAATAAATTTATTAACGTGAGAGAGCTGGAAATGTCTAAAAACGTTCACTTTCAATGAATACGAGCGTTTTTAGACATTTTCGTTCTTCTCGCTAATAAAACTGTATTTTTAACGACAAAAAATATTTTTTATCTCTGAAAATAAATTTATTAACGTCAGAAAGCTGGAAACGGCTGAAAACGTTCACTTTCAACGAATACGAGCGTTTTTATACATATTCGTTCTTCTCGGAATAAAACTGTATTTTTCACGACAAAAAATATTTTATATCTATGAAAATAAATTGATTAACGTCAGAGTTCTGGAAATGTCTAAAAACGTTCACTTTCAACGAATACGAGCGTTTTTAGGCATTTTCGTACTTCTCCGAATAAAACTGTATTTTTCACGACAAAAAATATTTTATATCTCTGGAAATAAATTTATTCTGGTCAGAAAGCTGGAAACGTCTAAAAACGATCACTTTCGACAAATACAAGCGTTTTTAGACATTTTCGTACTTCTCGGACTAAAACTGCATTTTTCACAACAAAAAATATTTTTTATCTCTGAAAATAAATTTATTAACGTCAGAGAGCTGGAAATGTCTAAAAACGTTCACTTTCAACGAATACGAGCGTTTTTAGGCATTTTCGTACTTCTCTGAATAAAACTGTATTTTTCACGGCAAAAAATATTTTATATCTCTGGAAATAAATTTATTCTGGTCAGAAAGCTGGAAACATCTAAAAACGATCACTTTCGACAAATACAAGCATTTTTAGACATTTTCGTACTTCTCGGACTAAAACTGCATTTTTCACGACAAAAAATATTTTTTATCTCTGAAAATAAATTTATTAACGTCAGAGAGCTGGAAATGTCTAAAAACGTTCACTTTCAACGAATACGAGCGTTTTTAGACATTTTCGTACTTTTCGGAATAAAACTGTATTTTTCACGACAAAAAATATTTTGTATCTTAAAAATAAATTTATTAACGTCAGAAAGCTGGAAACGTCTTAAAACGATCACTTTCGACGAATACAATCGTTTTTAGACATTTTCGTACTTCTCGGAATAAAACTGTATTTTTCACGACAAAAAATATTTTATATCTTTGAAAATAAATTTATTAACGTCAGAGAGCTGGAAATGTCAAAAACGTTCACTTTCAACGAATACGAGCGTTTTTAGGCATTTTCGTACTTCTCCGAATAAAACTGTATTTTTCACGACAAAAAATATTTTTTACCTCTGAAAATCAATTTATTAACGTCAGAGAGCTGGAAATGTCTAAAAACGTTCACTTTCAACGAATATGAGCGTTTTTAAGCATTTTCTTACTTCTCCGAATAAAACTGTATTTTTCACGACAAAAAATATTTTATATCTCTGGAAATAAATTTATTCTGGTCAGAAAGCTGGAAACGTCTAAAAACGATCACTTTCGACAAATACAAGCGTTTTTAGACATTTTCGTACTTCTCGGACTAAAACTGCATTTTTCACAACAAAAAATATTTTTTATCTCTGAAAATAAATTTATTAACGTCAGAGAGCTGGAAATGTCTAAAAACGTTCACTTTCAACGAATACGAGCGTTTTTAGGCATTTTCGTACTTCTCTGAATAAAACTGTATTTTTCACGGCAAAAAACATTTTATATCTCTGGAAATAAATTTATTCTGGTCAGAAAGCTGGAAACATCTAAAAACGATCACTTTCGACAAATACAAGCATTTTTAGACATTTTCGTACTTCTCGGACTAAAACTGCATTTTTCACGACAAAAAATATTTTTTATCTCTGAAAATAAATTTATTAACGTCAGAGAGCTGGAAATGTCTAAAAACGTTCACTTTCAACGAATACGAGCGTTTTTAGACATTTTCGTACTTTTCGGAATAAAACTGTATTTTTCACGACAAAAAATATTTTGTATCTCTGAAAATAAATTTATTAACGTCAGAAAGCTGGAAACGGCTGAAAACGATCACTTTCGACAAATACAAGCGTTTTTAGACATTTTCGTACTTCTCGGACTAAAATTGCATTTTTCACAACAAAAAATATTTTTTATCTCTGAAAATCAATTTATTATCGTCAGAGAGCTGGAAATGTCTAAAAACGTTCACTTTCACAAGCGTTTTTAGACATTTTCGTACTTCTCGGACTAAAACTGCATTTTTCACAACAAATATTTTTTATCTCTGAAAATAAATTTATTAACGTGAGAGAGCTGGAAATGTCTAAAAACGTTCACTTTCAACGAATACGAGCGTTTTTAGACATTTTCGTTCTTCTCGCTAATAAAACTGTATTTTTAACGACAAAAAATATTTTTTATCTCTGAAAATAAATTTATTAACGTCAGAAAGCTGGAAACGGCTGAAAACGATCACTTTCGACGAATACAAGCGTTTTTAGACATTTTCGTACTTCTCGGAATAAAACTGCATTTTTCACGACAAAAAATATTTTATATCTCTGAAAATAAATTTATTAACGTCAGAGTTCTGGACATGTCTAAAAACGTTCACTTTCAACGAATACGAGCGTTTTTAGACATTTTCATTCTTCTCGGAATAAAATTGTATTTTTCACGACAAAAAATATTTTATATCTCTGGAAATAAATTTATTGTCGTCAGAAAGCTGGAAACGTCTAAAAACGATCACTTTCGACGAATACAAGCGTTTTTAGACATTTTCGTACTTCTCGGACTAAAACTGCATTTTTCACGACAAAAAATATTTTTTATCTCTGAAATTTTTTTTATTAACGTCAGAGAGCTGGAAATGTCTAAAAACGTTCACTTTCAACGAATACGAGCATTTTTAGGCATTTTCGTACTTCTCGGAATAAAACTGTATTTTTCACGACAAAAAATATTTTTTATCTCTGAAAATCAATTTATTCAGGCCAGAAAGCTGGAAATGTCTAAAAACGATCACTTTCAACGAATACGAGCGTTTTTAGACATTTTCGTACTTTTCGGAATAAAACTGTATTTTTCACGACAAAAAATATTTTGTATCTCTAAAAATAAATTTATTCAGGTCAGAAAGCTGGAAATGTCTAAAAACGTTCACTTTCAACGAATACGAGCGTTTTTAGACATTTTCGTACTTTTCGGAATAAAACTGTATTTTTCACGACAAAAAATATTTTGTATCTCTAAAAATAAATTTATTAACGTCAGAAAGCTGGAAACGTCTTAAAACGATCACTTTCGACGAATACAAGCGTTTTATGACATTTTCGTACTTCTCGGAATAAAACTGTATTTTTCACGACAATAAATATTTTTTATCTCTGAAAATCAATTTATTAACGTCAGAGAGCTGGAAATGTCTAAAAACGTTCACTTTCAACGAATACGAGCATTTTTAGGCATTTTCGTACTTCTCGGAATAAAACTGTATTTTTCACGACAAAAAATATTTTTTATCTCTGAAAATCAATTTATTCAGGTCAGAAAGCTGGAAATGTCTAAAAACGTTCACTTTCAACGAATACGAGCGTTTTTAGACATTTTCGTACTTTTCGGAATAAAACTGTATTTTTCACGACAAAAAATATTTTGTATCTCTAAAAATAAATTTATTAACGTCAGAAAGCTGGAAACGTCTTAAAACGATCACTTTCGACGAATACAAGCGTTTTATGACATTTTCGTACTTCTCGGAATAAAACTGTATGTTTCACGACAAAAAATATTTTTTATCTCTGAAAATCAATTTATTAACGTCAGAGAGCTGGAAATGTCTAAAAACGTTCACTTTCAACGAATACGAGCGTTTTTAGGCATTTTCGTACTTCTCCGAATAAAACGGTATTTTTCACGATAAAAATATTTTATATCTCTGGAAATAAATTTATTCTGGTCAGAAAGCTGGAAATGTCTAAAAACGATCACTTTCGACAAATACAAGCGTTTTTAGACATTTTCGTACTTCTCGGACTAAAACTGCATTTTTCACGACAAAAAATATTTTATATCTCTGAAAATAAATTTACTAACGTCAGACAGCTGGAAATGTCTAGAAACGTTCACTTTCAACGAATACGAGCGTTTCTAGGCATTTTCGTACTTCTCCGAATAAAACTGTATTTTTCACGACAAAAAATATTTTATATCTCTGGAAATAAATTTATTCTGGTCAGAAAGCTGGAAACGTCTAAAAACGATCACTTTCGACAAATACAAGCGTTTTTAGACATTTTCGTACTTCTCGGACTAAAATTGCATTTTTCACAACAAAAAATATTTTTTATCTCTGAAAATCAATTTATTATCGTCAGAGAGCTGGAAATGTCTAAAAACGTTCACTTTCAACGAATACAAGCGTTTTTAGACATTTTCGTACTTCTCGGACTAAAACTGCATTTTTCACAACAACAAATATTTTTTATCTCTGAAAATAAATTTATTAACGTCAGAGAGCTGGAAATGTCTAAAAACGTTCACTTTCAACGAATACGAGCGTTTTTATACATATTCGTTCTTCTCGGAATAAAACTGTATTTTTCACGACAAAAAATATTTTATATCTCTGAAAATAAATTGATTAACGTCAGAGTTCTGGAAATGTCTAAAAACGTTCACTTTCAACGAATACGAGCGTTTTTAGGCATTTTCGTACTTCTCTGAATAAAACTGTATTTTTCACGGCAAAAAACATTTTATATCTCTGGAAATAAATTTATTCTGGTCAGAAAGCTGGAAACATCTAAAAACGATCACTTTCGACAAATACAAGCATTTTTAGACATTTTCGTACTTCTCGGACTAAAACTGCATTTTTCACGACAAAAAATATTTTTTATCTCTGAAAATAAATTTATTAACGTCAGAGAGCTGGAAATGTCTAAAAACGTTCACTTTCAACGAATACGAGCGTTTTTAGACATTTTCGTACTTTTCGGAATAAAACTGTATTTTTCACGACAAAAAATATTTTGTATCTCTAAAAATAAATTTATTAACGTCAGAAAGCTGGAAACGTCTTAAAACGATCACTTTCGACGAATACAAGCGTTTTTAGACATTTTCGTACTTCTCGGACTAAAACTGCATTTTTCACGACAAAAAATATTTTTTATCTCTGAAAATAAATTTATTAACGTCAGAGAGCTGGAAATGTCTAAAAACGTTCACTTTCAACGAATACGAGTGTTTTTAGGCATTTTCGTACTTCTCTGAATAAAACTGTATTTTTCACGACAAAAAATATTTTATATCTCTGGAAATAAATTTATTCTGGTCAGAAAGCTGGAAACGTCTAAAAACGATCACTTTCGACAAATACAAGCGTTTTTAGACATTTTCGTACTTCTCGGACTAAAATTGCATTTTTCACAACAAAAAATATTTTTTATCTCTGAAAATCAATTTATTATCGTCAGAGAGCTGGAAATGTCTAAAAACGTTCACTTTCAACGAATACAAGCGTTTTTAGACATTTTCGTACTTCTCGGACTAAAACTGCATTTTTCACAACAAATATTTTTTATCTCTGAAAATAAATTTATTAACGTGAGAGAGCTGGAAATGTCTAAAAACGTTCACTTTCAACGAATACGAGCGTTTTTAGACATTTTCGTTCTTCTCGCTAATAAAACTGTATTTTTAACGACAAAAAATATTTTTTATCTCTGAAAATAAATTTATTAACGTCAGAAAGCTGGAAACGGCTGAAAACGATCACTTTCGACGAATACAAGCGTTTTTAGACATTTTCGTACTTCTCGGAATAAAACTGCATTTTTCACGACAAAAAATATTTTATATCTCTGAAAATAAATTTATTAACGTCAGAGTTCTGGACATGTCTAAAAACGTTCACTTTCAACGAATACGAGCGTTTTTAGACATTTTCATTCTTCTCGGAATAAAATTGTATTTTTCACGACAAAATATATTTTATATCTCTGGAAATAAATTTATTGTCGTCAGAAAGCTGGAAACGTCTAAAAACGATCACTTTCGACGAATACAAGCGTTTTTAGACATTTTCGTACTTCTCGGACTAAAACTGCATTTTTCACGACAAAAAATATTTTTTATCTCTGAAATTTTTTTTATTAACGCCAGAGAACTGGAAATGTCTAAAAACGTTCACTTTCAACGAATACGAGCATTTTTAGGCATTTTCGTACTTCTCGGAATAAAACTGTATTTTTCACGACAAAAAATATTTTTTATCTCTGAAAATCAATTTATTCAGGCCAGAAAGCTGGAAATATCTAAAAACGATCACTTTCAACGAATACGAGCGTTTTTAGACATTTTCGTACTTTTCGGAATAAAACTGTATTTTTCACAACAAAAAATATTTTGTATCTCTAAAAATAAATTTATTCAGGTCAGAAAGCTGGAAATGTCTAAAAACGTTCACTTTCAACGAATACGAGCGTTTTTAGACATTTTCGTACTTTTCGGAATAAAACTGTATTTTTCACGACAAAAAATATTTTGTATCTCTAAAAATAAATTTATTAACGTCAGAAAGCTGGAAACGTCTTAAAACGATCACTTTCGACGAATACAAGCGTTTTATGACATTTTCGTACTTCTCGGAATAAAACTGTATTTTTCACGACAAAAAATATTTTTTATCTCTGAAAATCAATTTATTAACGTCAGAGAGCTGGAAATGTCTAAAAACGTTCACTTTCAACGAATACGAGCATTTTTAGGCATTTTCGTACTTCTCGGAATAAAACTGTATTTTTCACGACAAAAAATATTTTTTATCTCTGAAAATCAATTTATTCAGGTCAGAAAGCTGGAAATGTCTAAAAACGTTCACTTTCAACGAATACGAGCGTTTTTAGACATTTTCGTACTTTTCGGAATAAAACTGTATTTTTCACGACAAAAAATATTTTGTATCTCTAAAAATAAATTTATTAACGTCAGAAAGCTGGAAACGTCTTAAAACGATCACTTTCGACGAATACAAGCGTTTTATGACATTTTCGTACTTCTCGGAATAAAACTGTATGTTTCACGACAAAAAATATTTTTTATCTCTGAAAATCAATTTATTAACGTCAGAGAGCTGGAAATGTCTAAAAACGTTCACTTTCAACGAATACGAGCGTTTTTAGGCATTTTCGTACTTCTCCGAATAAAACGGTATTTTTCACGATAAAAATATTTTATATCTCTGGAAATAAATTTATTCTGGTCAGAAAGCTGGAAATGTCTAAAAACGATCACTTTCGACAAATACAAGCGTTTTTAGACATTTTCGTACTTCTCGGACTAAAACTGCATTTTTCACGACAAAAAATATTTTATATCTTTGAAAATAAATTTATTAACGTCAGAGTGCTGGAAATGTCTAAAAACGTTCACTTTCAACGAATACGAGCGTTTTTAGGCATTTTCGTACTTCTCCGAATAAAACTGTATTTTTCACGATAAAAAATATTTTATATCTCTGGAAATAAATTTATTCTGGTCAGAAAGCTGGAAATGTCTAAAAACGTTCATTTTCAACGAATACGACCGTTTTTAGGCATTTTCGTACTTCTGCGAATAAAACTGTATTTTTCACGACAAAAAATATTTTATATCTCTGGAAATAAATTTATTCTGGTCAGAAAGCTGGAAACGTCTAAAAACGATCACTTTTGACAAATACAAGCATTTTTAGACATTTTCGTACTTCTCGGAATAAAACTGCATTTTTCACGACAAAAAATATTTTATATCTCTGAAAATAAATTTACTAACGTCAGACAGCTGGAAATGTCTAAAAACGTTCACTTTCAACGAATACGAGCGTTTCTAGGCATTTTCGTACTTCTCCGAATAAAACTGTATTTTTCACGACAAAAAATATTTTATATCTCTGGAAATAAATTTATTCTGGTCAGAAAGCTGGAAACGTCTAAAAACGATCACTTTCGACAAATACAAGCGTTTTTAGACATTTTCGTACTTCTCGGACTAAAATTGCATTTTTCACAACAAAAAATATTTTTTATCTCTGAAAATCAATTTATTATCGTCAGAGAGCTGGAAATGTCTAAAAACGTTCACTTTCAACGAATACAAGCGTTTTTAGACATTTTCGTACTTCTCGGAATAAAACTGTATTTTTCACGACAAAAAATATTTTGTATCTCTAAAAATAAATTTATTAACGTCAGAAAGCTGGAAACGTCTTAAAACGATCACTTTCGACGAATACAAGCGTTTTATGACATTTTCGTACTTCTCGGAATAAAACTGTATGTTTCACGACAAAAAATATTTTTTATCTCTGAAAATCAATTTATTAACGTCAGAGTGCTGGAAATGTCTAAAAACGTTCACTTTCAACGAATACGAGCGTTTTTAGGCATTTTCGTACTTCTCCGAATAAAACTGTATTTTTCACGATAAAAAATATTTTATATCTCTGGAAATAAATTTATTCTGGTCAGAAAGCTGGAAATGTCTAAAAACGTTCACTTTGAACGAATACGACCGTTTTTAGGCATTTTCGTACTTCTGCGAATAAAACTGTATTTTTCACGACAAAAAATATTTTGTATCTTAAAAATAAATTTATTAACGTCAGAAAGCTGGAAACGTCTTAAAACGATCACTTTCGACGAATACAATCGTTTTTAGACATTTTCGTACTTCACGGAATAAAACTGTATTTTTCACGACAAAAAATATTTTATATCTTTGAAAATAAATTTATTAACGTCAGAGAGCTGGAAATGTCAAAAACGTTCACTTTCAACGAATACGAGCGTTTTTAGGCATTTTCGTACTTCTCCGAATAAAACTGTATTTTTCACGACAAAAAATATTTTTTACCTCTGAAAATCAATTTATTAACGTCAGAGAGCTGGAAATGTCTAAAAACGTTCACTTTCAACGAATATGAGCGTTTTTAAGCATTTTCTTACTTCTCCGAATAAAACTGTATTTTTCACGACAAAAAATATTTTATATCTCTGGAAATAAATTTATTCTGGTCAGAAAGCTGGAAACGTCTAAAAACGATCACTTTCGACAAATACAAGCGTTTTTAGACATTTTCGTACTTCTCGGACTAAAACTGCATTTTTCACAACAACAAATATTTTTTATCTCTGAAAATAAATTTATTAACGTCAGAGAGCTGGAAACGTCTTAAAACGATCACTTTCGACAAATACAAGCATTTTTAGACATTTTCGTACTTCTCGGACTAAAACTGCATTTTTCACGACAAAAAATATTTTTTATCTCTGAAAATAAATTTATTAACGTCAGAGAGCTGGAAACGTCTAAAAACGATCACTTTCGACAAATACAAGCGTTTTTAGACATTTTCGTACTTCTCGGACTAAAACTGCATTTTTCACGACAAAAAATATTTTATATCTTTGAAAATCAATTTATTAACGTCAGAGAGCTGGAAATGTCTAAAAACGTTCACTTTCAACGAATATGAGCGTTTTTAAGCATTTTCTTACTTCTCCGAATAAAACTGTATTTTTCACGACAAAAAATATTTTATATCTCTGGAAATAAATTTATTCTGGTCAGAAAGCTGGAAACATCTAAAAACGATCACTTTCGACAAATACAAGCATTTTAAGACATTTTCGTACTTCTCGGACTAAAACTGCATTTTTCACGACAAAAAATATTTTTTATCTCTGAAAATAAATTTATTAACGTCAGAGAGCTGGAAATGTCTAAAAACGTTCACTTTCAACGAATACGAGCGTTTTTAGACATTTTCGTACTTTTCGGAATAAAAATGTATTTTTCACGACAAAAAATATTTTGTATCTTAAAAATAAATTTATTAACGTCAGAAAGCTGGAAACGTCTTAAAACGATCACTTTCGACAAATACAAGCATTTTTAGACATTTTCGTACTTCTCGGACTAAAACTGCATTTTTCACGACAAAAAATATTTTTTATCTCTGAAAATAAATTTATTAACGTCAGAGAGCTGGAAACGTCTAAAAACGATCACTTTCGACAAATACAAGCGTTTTTAGACATTTTCGTACTTCTCGGACTAAAACTGCATTTTTCACGACAAAAAATATTTTATATCTTTGAAAATAAATTTATTAACGTCAGAGAGCTGGAAATGTCTAAAAACGTTCACTTTCAACGAATACGAGCGTTTTTAGGCATTTTCGTACTTCTCCGAATAAAACTGTATTTTTCACGACAAAAAATATTTTATATCTCTGGAAATAAATTTATTGTGGTCAGAAAGCTGGAAACATCTAAAAACGATCACTTTCGACAAATACAAGCGTTTTTAGACATTTTCGTACTTCTCGGACTAAAACTGCATTTTTCACGACAAAAAATATTTTATATCTTTGAAAATAAATTTATTAACGTCAGAGAGCTGGAAATGTCTAAAAACGTTCACTTTCAACGAATACGAGTGTTTTTAGGCATTTTCGTACTTCTCTGAATAAAACTGTATTTTTCACGACAAAAAATATTTTATATCTCTGGAAATAAATTTATTCTGGTCAGAAAGCTGAAAACGTCTAAAAACGATCACTTTCGACAAATACAAGCGTTTTTAGACATTTTCGTACTTCTCGGACTAAAACTGCATTTTTCACAACAAAAAATATTTTTTATCTCTGAAAATAAATTTATTAACGTCAGAGAGCTGGAAATGTCTAAAAACGTTCACTTTCAACGAATACGAGCGTTTTTAGGCATTTTCGTACTTCTCTGAATAAAACTGTATTTTTCACGACAAAAAATATTTTATATCTCTGGAAATAAATTTATTGTGGTCAGAAAGCTGGAAACGTCTAAAAACGATCACTTTCGACAAATACATGCGTTTTTAGACATTTTCGTACTTCTCGGACTAAAACTGCATTTTTCACGACAAAAAATATTTTATATCTTTGAAAATAAATTTATTAACGTCAGAAAGCTGGTAATGGCTAAAAACGATCACTTTCGACGAATACAAGCGTTTTTAGACATTTTCGTACTTCTCGGAATAAAACTGCATTTTTCACGACAAAAAATATTTTATATCTCTGAAAATAAATTGATTCTGGTCAGAAAGCTGGAAACGTCTAAAAACGATCACTTTCGACAAATACAAGCGTTTTTAGACATTTTCGTACTTCTCGGACTAAAACTGCATTTTTCACGAAAAAAAATATTTTTTATCTCTGAAAATAAATTTATTAACGTCAGAGAGCTGGAAACGTCTAAAAACGATCACTTTCGACAAATACAAGCGTTTTTAGACATTTTCGTACTTCTCGGACTAAAACTGCATTTTTCACGACAAAAAATATTTTTTATCTCTGAAAATAAATTTATTAACGTCAGAGAGCTGGAAACGTCTAAAAACGATCACTTTCGACAAATACAAGCGTTTTTAGACATTTTCGTACTTCTCGGACTAAAACTGCATTTTTCACGACAAAAAATATTTTATATCTTTGAAAATAAATTTATTAACGTCAGAGAGCTGGAAATGTCTAAAAACGTTCACTTTCAACGAATACGAGCGTTTTTAGGCATTTTCGTACTTCTCCGAATAAAACTGTATTTTTCACGACAAAAAATATTTTATATCTCTGGAAATAAATTTATTGTGGTCAGAAAGCTGGAAACATCTAAAAACGATCACTTTCGACAAATACAAGCGTTTTTAGACATTTTCGTACTTCTCGGACTAAAACTGCATTTTTCACGACAAAAAATATTTTATATCTTTGAAAATAAATTTATTAACGTCAGAGAGCTGGAAATGTCTAAAAACGTTCACTTTCAACGAATACGAGTGTTTTTAGGCATTTTCGTACTTCTCTGAATAAAACTGTATTTTTCACGACAAAAAATATTTTATATCTCTGGAAATAAATTTATTCTGGTCAGAAAGCTGAAAACGTCTAAAAACGATCACTTTCGACAAATACAAGCGTTTTTAGACATTTTCGTACTTCTCGGACTAAAACTGCATTTTTCACAACAAAAAATATTTTTTATCTCTGAAAATAAATTTATTAACGTCAGAGAGCTGGAAATGTCTAAAAACGTTCACTTTCAACGAATACGAGCGTTTTTAGGCATTTTCGTACTTCTCTGAATAAAACTGTATTTTTCACGACAAAAAATATTTTATATCTC
Source organism: Leptodirus hochenwartii (assembly GCA_947310635.1). Classification (NCBI taxonomy): domain Eukaryota; kingdom Metazoa; phylum Arthropoda; class Insecta; order Coleoptera; family Leiodidae; genus Leptodirus; species Leptodirus hochenwartii. Next base: position 9,532,773 of record OX371188.1, read on the forward strand.
TGGAAATAAATTTATTGTGGTCAGAAAGCTGGAAACGTCTAAAAACGATCACTTTCGACAAATACATGCGTTTTTAGACATTTTCGTACTTCTCGGACTAAAACTGCATTTTTCACGACAAAAAATATTTTATATCTTTGAAAATAAATTTATTAACGTCAGAAAGCTGGTAATGGCTAAAAACGATCACTTTCGACGAATACAAGCGTTTTTAGACATTTTCGTACTTCTCGGAATAAAACTGCATTTTTCACGACAAAAAATATTTTATATCTCTGAAAATAAATTGATTCTGGTCAGAAAGCTGGAAACGTCTAAAAACGATCACTTTCGACAAATACAAGCGTTTTTAGACATTTTCGTACTTCTCGGACTAAAACTGCATTTTTCACGACAAAAAATATTTTTTATCTCTGAAAATAAATTTATTAACGTCAGAGAGCTGGAAACGTCTAAAAACGATCACTTTCGACAAATACAAGCGTTTTTAGACATTTTCGTACTTCTCGGACTAAAACTGCATTTTTCACGACAAAAAATATTTTATATCTTTGAAAATAAATTTATTAACGTCAGAGAGCTGGAAATGTCTAAAAACGTTCACTTTCAACGAATACGAGTGTTTTTAGGCATTTTCGTACTTCTCTGAATAAAACTGTATTTTTCACGACAAAAAATATTTTATATCTCTGGAAATAAATTTATTCTGGTCAGAAAGCTGGAAACGTCTAAAAACGATCACTTTCGACAAATACAAGCGTTTTTAGACATTTTCGTACTTCTCGGACTAAAATTGCATTTTTCACAACAAAAAATATTTTTTATCTCTGAAAATAAATTTATTAACGTCAGAGAGCTGGAAATGTCTAAAAACGTTCACTTTCAACGAATACGAGCGTTTTTAGGCATTTTCGTACTTCTCCGAATAAAACTGTATTTTTCACGACAAAAAATATTTTATATCTCTGGAAATAAATTTATTCTGGTCAGAAAGCTGGAAACGTCTAAAAACGACCACTTTCGACGAATACAAGCGTTTTTAGACATTTTCGTACTTCTCGGACTAAAACTGCATTTTTCACAACAAAAAATATTTTATATCTCTGAAAATAAATTTATTCAGGTCAGAAAGCTGGAAATGTCTAAAAACGACCACTTTCGACGAATACAAGCGTTTTTAGACATTTTCGTACTTCTCGGACTAAAACTGCATTTTTCACGACAAAAAATATTTTGTATCTCTGGAAATAAATTTATTCTGGTCAGAAAGCTGGAAACGTCTAAAAACGATCACTTTCGACAAATACAAGCGTTTTTAGACATTTTCGTACTTCTCGGACTAAAATTGCATTTTTCACAACAAAAAATATTTTTTATCTCTGAAAATCAATTTATTATCGTCAGAGAGCTGGAAATGTCTAAAAACGTTCACTTTCAACGAATACAAGCGTTTTTTGACATTTTCGTACTTCTCGGACTAAAACTGCATTTTTCACAACAACAAATATTTTTTATCTCTGAAAATAAATTTATTAACGTCAGAGAGCTGGAAATGTCTAAAAACGTTCACTTTCAACGAATACGAGCGTTTTTATACATTTTCATTCTTCTCGGAATAAAACTGTATTTTTCACGACAAAAAATATTTTATATCTCTGAAAATAAATTTATTAACGTCAGAGTTCTGGAAATGTCTAAAAACGTTCACTTTCAACGAATACGAGCGTTTTTTGGCATTTTCGTACTTCTCGGAATAAAACTGTATTTTTCACGACAAAAAATATTTTTTATCTCTGAAAATCAATTTATTCAGGTCAGAAAGCTGGAAACATCTAAAAACGACCACTTTCGACGAATACAAGCGTTTTTAGACATTTTCGTACTTCTCGGACTAAAACTGCATTTTTCACGAGAAAAAATATTTTATATCTTTGAAAATAAATTTATTAACGTCAGAGAGCTGGAAATGTCTAAAAACGTTCACTTTCAACGAATACGAGCGTTTTTAGGCATTTTCGTCCTTCTCGGAATAAAACTGTATTTTTCACGACAAAAAATATTTTTTATCTCTGAAAATCAATTTATTCAGGTCAGAAAGCTGGAAATGTCTAAAAACGACCACTTTCGACGAATACAAGCGTTTTTAGACATTTTCGTATTTCTCGGACTAAAACTGCATTTTTCACGACAAAAAATAATTTTTATCTCTGAAAATAAATTTATTAACGTCAGAGAGCTGGAAATGTCTAAAAACGTTCACTTTCAACGAATACGAGCGTTTTTAGACATTTTCGTACTTTTCGGAATAAAACTGTATTTTTCACGACAAAAAATATTTTGTATCTCTAAAAATAAATTTATTAACGTCAGAAAGCTGGAAACATCTTAAAACGATCACTTTCGACGAATACAAGCGTTTTTAGACATTTTCGTACTTCTCGGACTAAAACTGCATTTTTCACGACAAAAAATATTTTTTATCTCTGAAAATAAATTTATTAACGTCAGAGAGCTGGAAATGTCTAAAAACGTTCACTTTCAACGAATACGAGTGTTTTTAGGCATTTTCGTACTTCTCTGAATAAAACTGTATTTTTCACGACAAAAAATATTTTATATCTCTGGAAATAAATTTATTCTGGTCAGAAATCTGGAAACGTCTAAAAACGATCACTTTCGACAAATACAAGCGTTTTTAGACATTTTCGTACTTCTCGGACTAAAATTGCATTTTTCACAACAAAAAATATTTTTTATCTCTGAAAATCAATTTATTATCGTCAGAGAGCTGGAAATGTCTAAAAACGTTCACTTTCAACGAATACAAACGTTTTTAGACATTTTCGTACTTCTCGGACTAAAACTGCATTTTTCACAACAAATATTTTTTATCTCTGAAAATAAATTTATTAACGTGAGAGAGCTGGAAATGTCTAAAAACGTTCACTTTCAACGAATACGAGCGTTTTTAGACAGTTTCGTTCTTCTCGCTAATAAAACTGTATTTTTAACGACAAAAAATATTTTTTATCTCTGAAAATAAATTTATTAACGTCAGAAAGCTGGAAACGGCTGAAAACGATCACTTTCGACGAATACAAGCGTTTTTAGACATTTTCGTACTTCTCGGAATAAAACTGCATTTTTCACGACAAAAAATATTTTATATCTCTGAAAATAAATTTATTAACGTCAGAGTTCTGGAAATGTCTAAAAACGTTCACTTTCAACGAATACGAGCGTTTTTAGACATTTTCATTCTTCTCGGAATAAAACTGTATTTTTCACGACAAAAAATATTTTATATCTCTGGAAATAAATTTATTGTGGTCAGAAAGCTGGAAACGTCTGAAAACGATCACTTTCGACGAATACAAGCGTTTTTAGACATTTTCGTACTTCTCGGACTAAAACTGCATTTTTCACGACAAAAAATATTTTTTATCTCTGAAATTTTTTTTATAAACGTCAGAGAGCTGGAAATGCCTAAAAACGTTCACTTTCAACCAATACGAGCATTTTTAGGCATTTTCGTACTTCTCGGAATAAAACTGTATTTTTCACGACAAAAAATATTTTTTATCTCTGAAAATCAATTTATTAACGTCAGAGAGCTGGAAATGTCTAAAAACGTTCACTTTCAACGAATACGAGCGTTTTTAGGCATTTTCGTACTTCTCCGAATAAAACTGTATTTTTCACGATAAAAAATATTTTATATCTCTGGAAATAAATTTATTCTGGTCAGAAAGCTGGAAATGTCTAAAAACGATCACTTTCGACAAATACACGCGTTTTTAGACATTTTCGTACTTCTCGGACTAAAACTGCATTTTTCACGACAAAAAATATTTTATATCTTTGAAAATAAATTTATTAACGTCAGAGTGCTGGAAATGTCTAAAAACGTTCACTTTCAACGAATACGACCGTTTTTAGGCATTTTCGTACTTCTGCGAATAAAACTGTATTTTTCACGACAAAAAATATTTTATATCTCTGGAAATAAATTTATTCTGGTCAGAAAGCTGGAAACGTCTAAAAACGATCACTTTTGACAAATACAAGCATTTTTAGACATTTTCGTACTTCTCGGAATAAAACTGCATTTTTCACGACAAAAAATATTTTATATCTCTGAAAATAAATTTATTAACGTCAGACAGCTGGAAATGTCTAAAAACGTTCACTTTCAACGAATACGAGCGTTTCTAGGCATTTTCGTACTTCTCCGAATAAAACTGTATTTTTCACGACAAAAAATATTTTATATCTCTGGAAATAAATTTATTCTGGTCAGAAAGCTGGAAACGTCTAAAAACGATCACTTTCGACAAATACAAGCGTTTTTAGACATTTTCGTACTTCTGGGACTAAAATTGCATTTTTCACAACAAAAAATATTTTTTATCTCTGAAAATCAATTTATTATCGTCAGAGAGCTGGAAATGTCTAAAAACGTTCACTTTCAACGAATACAAGCGTTTTTAGACATTTTCGTACTTCTCGGACTAAAACTGCATTTTTCACAACAACAAATATTTTTTATCTCTGAAAATAAATTTATTAACGTCAGAGAGCTGGAAATGTCTAAAAACGTTCACTTTCAACGAATACGAGCGTTTTTATACATATTCGTTCTTCTCGGAATAAAACTGTATTTTTCACGACAAAAAATATTTTATATCTCTGAAAATAAATTTATTAACGTCAGAGTTCTGGAAATGTCTAAAAACGTTCACTTTCAACGAATACGAGCGTTTTTAGGCATTTTCGTACTTCTCCGAATAAAACTGTATTTTTCACGACAAAAAATATTTTATATCTCTGGAAATAAATTTATTCTGGTCAGAAAGCTGGAAACGTCTAAAAACGATCACTTTCGACAAATACAAGCGTTTTTAGACATTTTCGTACTTCTCGGACTAAAACTGCATTTTTCACAACAAAAAATATTTTTTATCTCTGAAAATAAATTTATTAACGTCAGAGAGCTGGAAATGTCTAAAAACGTTCACTTTCAACGAATACGAGCGTTTTTAGGCATTTTCGTACTTCTCTGAATAAAACTGTATTTTTCACGGCAAAAAATATTTTATATCTCTGGAAATAAATTTATTCTGGTCAGAAAGCTGGAAACATCTAAAAACGATCACTTTCGACAAATACAAGCATTTTGAGACATTTTCGTACTTCTCGGACTAAAACTGCATTTTTCACGACAAAAAAAATATTTTTTATCTCTGAAAATAAATTTATTAACGTCAGAGAGCTGGAAATGTCTAAAAACGTTCACTTTCAACGAATACGAGCGTTTTTAGACATTTTCGTACTTTTCAGAATAAAACTGTATTTTTCACGACAAAAAATATTTTGTATCTTAAAAATAAATTTATTAACGTCAATAAGCTGGAAACGTCTTAAAACGATCACTTTCGACGAATACAATCGTTTTTAGACATTTTCGTACTTCTCGGAATAAAACTGTATTTTTCACGACAAAAAATATTTTATATCTTTGAAAATAAATTTATTAACGTCAGAGAGCTGGAAATGTCTAAAAACGTTCACTTTCAACGAATACGAGCGTTTTTAGGCATTTTCGTACTTCTCCGAATAAAACTGTATTTTTCACGACAAAAAATATTTTTTACCTCTGAAAATCAATTTATTAACGTCAGAGAGCTGGAAATGTCTAAAAACGTTCACTTTCAACGAATACGAGTGTTTTTAGGCATTTTCTTACTTCTCTGAATAAAACTGTATTTTTCACGACAAAAAATATTTTATATCTCTGGAAATAAATTTATTCTGGTCAGAAAGCTGGAAACGTCTAAAAACGATCACTTTCGACAAATACAAGCGTTTTTAGACATTTTCGTACTTCTCGGACTAAAATTGCCTTTTTCACAACAAAAAATATTTTTTATCTCTGAAAATCAATTTATTATCGTCAGAGAGCTGGAAATGTCTAAAAACGTTCACTTTCAACGAATACAAACGTTTTTAGACATTTTCGTACTTCTCGGACTAAAACTGCATTTTTCACAACAAATATTTTTTATCTCTGAAAATAAATTTATTAACGTGAGAGAGCTGGAAATGTCTAAAAACGTTCACTTTCAACGAATACGAGCGTTTTTAGACATTTTCGTTCTTCTCGCTAATAAAACTGTATTTTTAACGACAAAAATTATTTTTTATCTCTGAAAATAAATTTATTAACGTCAGAAAGCTGGAAACGGCTGAAAACGATCACTTTCGACGAATACAAGCGTTTTTAGACATTTTCGTACTTCTCGGAATAAAACTGCATTTTTCACGACAAAAAATATTTTATATCTCTGAAAATAAATTTATTAACGTCAGAGTTCTGCAAATGTCTAAAAACGTTCACTTTCAACGAATACGAGCGTTTTTAGACATTTTCATTCTTCTCGGAATAAAACTGTATTTTTCACGACAAAAAATATTTTATATCTCTGGAAATAAATTTATTGTGGTCAGAAAGCTGGAAACGTCTGAAAACGATCACTTTCGACGAATACAAGCGTTTTTAGACATTTTCGTACTTCTCGGACTAAAACTGCATTTTTCACGACAAAAAATATTTTTTATCTCTGAAATTTTTTTTATAAACGTCAGAGAGCTGGAAATGTCTAAAAACGTTCACTTTCAACCAATACGAGCATTTTTAGGCATTTTCGTACTTCTCGGAATAAAACTGTATTTTTCACGACAAAAAATATTTTTTATCTCTGAAAATCAATTTATTCAGGTCAGAAAGCTGGAAATGTCTAAAAACGACCACTTTCGACGAATACAAGCGTTTTTAGACATTTTCGTACTTCTCGGACTAAAACTGCATTTTTCACGACAAAAAATATTTTTTATCTCTGAAATTTTTTTTATTAACGTCAGAGAGCTGGAAATGTCTAAAAACGTTCACTTTCAACGAATACGAGCATTTTTAGGCATTTTCGTACTTCTCGGAATAAAACTGTATTTTTCACGACAAAAAATATTTTTTATCTCTGAAAATCAATTTATTCAGGTCAGAAAGCTGGAAATGTCTAAAAACGTTCACTTTCAACGAATACGAGCGTTTTTAGACATTTTCGTACTTTTCGGAATAAAACTGTATTTTTCACGACAAAAAATATTTTGTATCTCTAAAAATAAATTTATTAACGTCAGAAAGCTGGAAACATCTTAAAACGATCACTTTCGACGAATACAAGCGTTTTATGACATTTTCGTACTTCTCGGAATAAAACTGTATTTTTCACGACAAAAAATATTTTTTATCTCTGAAAATCAATTTATTAACGTCAGAGAGCTGGAAATGTCTAAAAACGACCACTTTCAACGAATACGAGCATTTTTAGACATTTTCGTACTTCTCGGACTAAAACTGCATTTTTCACGACAAAAAATATTTTATATCTTTGAAAATAAATTTATTAACGTCAGAGTGCTGGAAATGTCTAAAAACGTTCACTTTCAACGAATACGACCGTTTTTAGGCATTTTCGTACTTCTGCGAATAAAACTGTATTTTTCACGACAAAAAATATTTTATATCTCTGGAAATAAATTTATTCTGGTCAGAAAGCTGGAAACGTCTAAAAACGATCACTTTTGACAAATACAAGCATTTTTAGACATTTTCGTACTTCTCGGAATAAAACTGCATTTTTCACGACAAAAAATATTTTATATCTCTGAAAATAAATTTATTAACGTCAGACAGCTGGAAATGTCTAAAAACGTTCACTTTCAACGAATACGAGCGTTTCTAGGCATTTTCGTACTTCTCCGAATAAAACTGTATTTTTCACGACAAAAAATATTTTATATCTCTGGAAATAAATTTATTCTGGTCAGAAAGCTGGAAACGTCTAAAAACGATCACTTTCGACAAATACAAGCGTTTTTAGACATTTTCGTACTTCTGGGACTAAAATTGCATTTTTCACAACAAAAAATATTTTTTATCTCTGAAAATCAATTTATTATCGTCAGAGAGCTGGAAATGTCTAAAAACGTTCACTTTCAACGAATACAAGCGTTTTTAGACATTTTCGTACTTCTCGGACTAAAACTGCATTTTTCACAACAACAAATATTTTTTATCTCTGAAAATAAATTTATTAACGTCAGAGTTCTGGAAATGTCTAAAAACGTTCACTTTCAACGAATACGAGCGTTTTTTGGCATTTTCGTACTTCTCGGAATAAAACTGTATTTTTCACGACAAAAAATATTTTTTATCTCTGAAAATCAATTTATTCTGGTCAGAAAGCTGGAAACGTCTAAAAACGATCACTTTCGACAAATACAAGCGTTTTTAGACATTTTCGTACTTCTGGGACTAAAATTGCATTTTTCACAACAAAAAATATTTTTTATCTCTGAAAATCAATTTATTATCGTCAGAGAGCTGGAAATGTCTAAAAACGTTCACTTTCAACGAATACGAGCGTTTTTATACATATTCGTTCTTCTCGGAATAAAACTGTATTTTTCACGACAAAAAATATTTTATATCTCTGAAAATAAATTTATTAACGTCAGAGTTCTGGAAATGTCTAAAAACGTTCACTTTCAACGAATACGAGCGTTTTTTGGCATTTTCGTACTTCTCGGAATAAAACTGTATTTTTCACGACAAAAAATATTTTTTATCTCTGAAAATCAATTTATTTAGGTCAGAAAGCTGGAAACGTCTAAAAACGACAACTTTCGAGGAATACAAGCGTTTTTAGACATTTTTGTACTTCTCGGACTAAAACTGCATTTTTCACGAGAAAAAATATTTTATATCTTTGAAAATAAATTTATTAACGTCAGAGAGCTGGAAATGTCTAAAAACGTTCACTTTCAACGAATACGAGCGTTTTTAGGCATTTTCGCACTTCTCTGAATAAAACTGTATTTTTCACGACAAAAAATATTTTATATCTCTGGAAATAAATTTATTCTGGTCAGAAAGCTGGAAACGTCTAAAAACGATCACTTTCGACAAATACAAGCGTTTTTAGACATTTTCGTACTTCTCGGACTAAAACTGCATTTTTCACAACAAAAAATATTTTTTATCTCTGAAAATAAATTTATTAACGTCAGAGAGCTGGAAATGTCTAAAAACGTTCACTTTCAACGAATACGAGCGTTTTTAGGCATTTTCGTACTTCTCTGAATAAAACTGTATTTTTCACGGCAAAAAATATTTTATATCTCTGGAAATAAATTTATTCTGGTCAGAAAGCTGGAAACATCTAAAAACGATCACTTTCGACAAATACAAGCATTTTGAGACATTTTCGTACTTCTCGGACTAAAACTGCATTTTTCACGACAAAAAAAATAATTTTTATCTCTGAAAATAAATTTATTAACGTCAGAGAGCTGGAAATGTCTAAAAACGTTCACTTTCAACGAATACGAGCGTTTTTAGACATTTTCGTACTTTTCGGAATAAAACTGTATTTTTCACGACAAAAAATATTTTGTATCTTAAAAATAAATTTATTAACGTCAGTAAGCTGGAAACGTCTTAAAACGATCACTTTCGACGAATACAATCGTTTTTAGACATTTTCGTACTTCTCGGAATAAAACTGTATTTTTCACGACAAAAAATATTTTATATCTTTGAAAATAAATTTATTAACGTAAGAGAGCTGGAAATGTCTAAAAACGTTCACTTTCAACGAATACGAGCGTTTTTAGGCATTTTCGTACTTCTCCGAATAAAACTGTATTTTTCACGACAAAAAATATTTTTTACCTCTGAAAATCAATTTATTAACGTCAGAGAGCTGGAAATGTCTAAAAACGTTCACTTTCAACGAATATGAGCGTTTTTAAGCATTTTCTTACTTCTCCGAATAAAACTGTATTTTTCACGATAAAAAATATTTTATATCTCTGGAAATAAATTTATTCTGGTCAGAAAGCTGGAAACGTCTAAAAACGATCACTTTCGACAAATACAAGCGTTTTTAGACATTTTCGTACTTCTCGGACTAAAACTGCATTTTTCACGACAAATTTTTTTTTATATCTTTGAAAATAAAGTTATTAACGTCAGAGAGCTGGAAATGTCTAAAAACGTTCACTTTCAACGAATCCGAGCGTTTTTAGGCATTTTCGTACTTCTCCGAATAAAACTGTATTTTTCACGACAAAAAATATTTTATATCTCTGGAAATAAATTTATTCTGGTCAGAAAGCTGGAAACGTCTAAAAACGATCACTTTCGACAAATACAAGCGTTTTTAGACATTTTCGTACTTCTCGAAATAAAACTGTATTTTTCACGACAAAAAAAATTTTATATCTCTGAAAATAAATTTATTAACGTCAGAGAGCTGGAAATGTCTAAAAACGTTCACTTTCAATGAATCCGAGCGTTTTTAGGCATTTCCGTACTTCTCCGAATAAAACTGTATTTTTCACGAAAAAAAATATTTTTTATCTCTGAAAATAAATTGATTAAGGTCAGAGAGCTGGAAATGTCTAAAAACGTTCACTTTCAACGAATACGAGCGTTTTTAGGCATTTTCGTAATTCTCTGAATAAAACTGTATTTTTCACGACAAAAAATATTTTATATCTCTGGAAATAAATTTATTCTGGTCAGAAAGCTGGAAACGTCTAGAAACGATCACTTTCGACAAATACATACGTTTTTAGACATTTTCGTACTTCTCGGACTAAAACTGCATTTTTCACAACAAAAAATATTTTTTATCTCTGAAAATAAATTTATTAACGTCAGAGAGCTGGAAATGTCTAAAAACGACCACTTTCAACGAATACAAGCGTTTTTAGACATTTTCGTACTTCTCGGACTAAAACTGCATTTTTCACGACAAAAAATATTTTATATCTCTGAAAATAAATTTATAACGTCAGAGAGCTGGAAAGGTCTAAAAACGTTCACTTTCAACGAATACGAGCGTTTTTAGGCATTTTCGTACTTCTCCGAATAAAACTGTATTTTTCACGACAAAAAATATTTTATATCTCTGGAAATAAATTTATTCTGGTCAGAAAGCTGGAAATGTCTAAAAACGATCACTTTTGACAAATACGAGCGTTTTTAGGCATTTTCGTACTTCTCCGAATAAAACTGTATTTTTCACGACAAAAAATATTTTTTATCTCTGAAAATCAATTTATTATCGTCAGAGAGCTGGAAATGTCTAAAAACGTTCACTTTCAACGAATACGAGCGTTTTTAGGCATTTTCGTACTTCTCCGAATAAAACAGTATTTTTCACGGCAAAAAATATTTTATATCTCTGGAAATAAATTTATTCTGGTCAGAAAGCTGGAAACGTCTAAAAACGATCACTTTCGACAAATACAAGCGTTTTTAGACATTTTCGTACTTCTCGGACTAAAACTGCATTTTTCACAACAAAAAATATTTTTTATCTCTGAAAATCTATTTATTCAGGTCAGAAAGCTGGAAACATCTAAAAACGACCACTTTCGACGAATACAAGCGTTTTTAGACATTTTCGTACTTCTCGGACTAAAACTGCATTTTTCACAACAAAAAATATTTTTTATCTCTGAAAATCAATTTATTATCGTCAGAGAGCTGGAAATGTCTAAAAACGTTCACTTTCAACGAATACGTGCGTTTTTAGGCATTTTCGTACTTCTCGGAATAAAACTGTATTTTTCACGACAAAAAATATTTTATATCTTTGAAAATAAATTCATTAACGTCAGAGAGCTGGAAATGTCTAAAAACGTTCACTTTCAACGAATACGAGCGTTTTTAGGCATTTTCGTACTTCTCCGAATAAAACTGTATTTTTCACGACAAAAAATATTTTTTATCTCTGAAAATCAATTTATTCAGGTCAGAAAGCTGGAAACGTCTAAAAACGACCACTTTCGACGAATACAAGCGTTTTTAGACATTTTCGTACTTCTCGGACTAAAACTGCATTTTTCACGACAAACAATATTTTATATCTCTGAAAATAAATTTATAACGTCAGAGAGCTGGAAAGGTCTAAAAACGTTCACTTTCAACGAATACGAGCGTTTTTAGGCATTTTCGTACTTCTCCGAATAAAACTGTATTTTTCACGACAAAAAATATTTTATATCTCTGGAAATAAATTTATTCTGGTCAGAAAGCTGGAAATGTCTAAAAACGATCACTTTCGACAAATACGAGCGTTTTTAGGCATTTTCGTACTTCTCCGAATAAAACTGTATTTTTCACGACAAACAATATTTTATATCTCTGAAAATAAATTTATAACGTCAGAGAGCTGGAAAGGTCTAAAAACGTTCACTTTCAACGAATACGAGCGTTTTTAGGCATTTTCGTACTTCTCCGAATAAAACTGTATTTTTCACGACAAAAAATATTTTATATCTCTGGAAATAAATTTATTCCGGTCAGAAAGCTGGAAATGTCTAAAAACGATCACTTTCGACAAATACGAGCGTTTTTAGGCATTTTCGTACTTCTCCGAATAAAACTGTATTTTTCACGACAAAAAATATTTTATATCTCTGGAAATAAATTTATTCTGGTCAGAAAGCTGGAAATGTCTAAAAACGTTCACTTTCAACGAATACGACCTTTTTTAGTCATTCTTGTACATGTCGGAATAAAACTGTATTTTTCACGACAAAAAATATTTTATATCTCTGAAAATAAATTTATTAACGTCAGAGAGCTGGAAATGTCTAAAAACGTTCACTTTCAACGAATACGAGCGTTTTTAGGCATTTTCGTACTTCTCCGAATAAAACAGTATTTTTCACGACAAAAAATATTTTATATCTCTGGAAATAAATTTATTCTGGTCAGAAAGCTGGAAACGTCTAAAAACGATCACTTTCGACAAATACAAGCGTTTTTAGACATTTTCGTACTTCTCGGACTAAAACTGCATTTTTCACAACAAAAAATATTTTTTATCTCTGAAAATCTATTTATTCAGGTCAGAAAGCTGGAAACATCTAAAAACGACCACTTTCGACGAATACAAGCGTTTTTAGACATTTTCGTACTTCTCGGACTAAAACTGCATTTTTCACAACAAAAAATATTTTTTATCTCTGAAAATCAATTTATTATCGTCAGAGAGCTGGAAATGTCTAAAAACGTTCACTTTCAACGAATACAAGCGTTTTTACACATTTTCGTACTTCTCGGACTAAAACTGTATTTTTCACGACAAAAAATATTTTTTATCTCTGAAAATCAATTTATTATCGTCAGAGAGCTGGAAATGTCTAAAAACGTTCACTTTCAACGAATACGACCTTTTTTAGTCATTTTTGTACTTGTCGGAATAAAACTGTATTTTTCACGACAAAAAATATTTTTTATCTCTGAAAATCAATTTATTCAGATCAGAAAGCTGGAAACGTCTAAAAACGATCACTTTCGACGAATAAAAGCGTTTTTAGACATTTTCGTACTTCTCGAAATAAAACTGTATTTTTCACGACAAAAAATATTTTATATCTCTGAAAATAAATTGATTAACGTCAGAGAGCTGGAAATGTCTAAAAACGATCACTTTCGACAAATACATACGTTTTTAGACATTTTCGTACTTCTCGGACTAAAACTGCATTTTTCACAACAAAAAATATTTTTTATCTCTGAAAATAAATTTATTAACGTCAGAGAGCTGGAAATGTCTAAAAACGTTCACTTTCAACGAATACGAGCGTTTTTAGGCATTTTCGTACTTCTCGGAATAAAACTGTATTTTTCACGACAAAAAATATTTTATATCTTTGAAAATAAATTCATTAACGTCAGAGAGCTGGAAATGTCTAAAAACGTTCACTTTCAACGAATACGACCTTTTTTAGTCATTTTTGTACTTGTCGGAATAAAACTGTATTTTTCACGACAAAAAATATTTTTTATCTCTGAAAATAAATTTATTCAGGCCAGAAAGCTGGAAACGTCTAAAAAAGACCACTTTCGACGAATACAAGCGTTTTTAGACATTTTCGTACTTCTCGGACTAAAACTGCATTTTTCACGACAAAAAATATTTTATATCTTTGAAAATAAATTTATAACGTCAGAGAGCTGGAAAGGTCTAAAAACGTTCACTTTCAACGAATACGAGCGTTTTTAGGCATGTTCGTACTTCTCCGAATAAAACTGTATTTTTCACGACAAAAAATATTTTATATCTCTGGAAATAAATTTATTCTGGTCAGAAAGCTGGAAATGTCTAAAAACGATCACTTTCGACAAATACGAGCGTTTTTAGGCATTTTCGTACTTCTCCGAATAAAACTGTATTTTTCACGACAAAAAATATTTTTTATCTCTGAAAATCAATTTATTATCGTCAGAGAGCTGGAAATGTCTAAAAACGTTCACTTTCAACGAATACGAGCGTTTTTAGGCATTTTCGTACTTTTCCGAATAAAACTGTATTTTTCACGACAAAAAATATTTTATATCTCTGGAAATAAATTTATTCTGGTCAGAAAGCTGGAAACGCCTAAAAACGATCACTTTCGACAAATACATACGTTTTTAGACATTTTCGTACTTCTCGGACTAAAACTGCATTTTTCACGATAAAAAATATTTATTATCTCTGAAAATAAATTTATTAACGTCAGAGTTCTGGAAATGTCTAAAAACGTTCACTTTCGACAAATACAAGCGTTTTTAGACATTTTCGTACTTCTCGGACTAAAACTGCATTTTTCACAACAAAAAATATTTTTTATCTCTGAAAATCAATTTATTATCGTCAGAGAGCTTGAAATGTCTAAAAACGTTCACTTTCAACGAATACGAGCGTTTTTAGTCATTTTTGTACTTCTCGGAATAAAACTGTATTTTTCACGACAAAAAATATTTTATATCTCTGGAAATAAATTTATTCTGGTCAGAAAGCTGGAAACGTCTAAAAACGATCACTTTCGACAAATACATACGTTTTTAGACATTTTCGTACTTCTCGGACTAAAACTGCATTTTTCACAACAAAAAGTATTTTTTATCTCTGAAAATAAATTTATTAACGTCAGAGAGCTGGAAATGTCTAAAAACGTTCACTTTCAACGAATACGAGCGTTTTTAGGCATTTTCGTACTTCTCGGAATAAAACTGTATTTTTCACGACAAAAAATATTTTATATCTTTGAAAATAAATTCATTAACGTCAGAGAGCTGGAAATGTCTAAAAACGTTCACTTTCAACGAATATGAGCGTTTTTGGCATTTTCGTACTTCTCCGAATAAAACTGTATTTTTCACGACAAAAAATATTTTTTATCTCTGAAAATCAATTTATTCAGGTCAGAAAGCTGGAAACGTCTAAAAACGACCACTTTCGACGAATACAAGCGTTTTTAGACATTTTCGTACTTCTCGGACTAAAACTGCATTTTTCACGACAAAAAATATTTTATATCTTTGAAAATAAATTTATAACGTCAGAGAGCTGGAAAGGTCTAAAAACGTTCACTTTCAACGAATACGAGCGTTTTTAGGCATTTTCGTACTTCTCCGAATAAAACTGTATTTTTCACGACAAAAAATATTTTATATCTCTGGAAATAAATTTATTCTGGTCAGAAAGCTGGAAATGTCTAAAAACGATCACTTTCGACAAATACGAGCGTTTTTAGGCATTTTCGTACTTCTCCGAATAAAACTGTATTTTTCACGACAAAAAATATTTTTTATCTCTGAAAATCAATTTATTATCGTCAGAGAGCTGGAAATGTCTAAAAACGTTCACTTTCAACGAATACGAGCGTTTTTAGGCATTTTCGTACTTTTCCGAATAAAACTGTATTTTTCACGACAAAAAATATTTTATATCTCTGGAAATAAATTTATTCTGGTCAGAAAGCTGGAAACGTCTAAAAACGATCACTTTCGACAAATACATACGTTTTTAGACATTTTCGTACTTCTCGGACTAAAACTGCATTTTTCACGATAAACAATATTTATTATCTCTGAAAATCAATTTATTATCGTCAGAGAGCTGGAAATGTCTAAAAACGTTCACTTTCAACGAATAAGACCTTTTTTAGTCATTTTTCTACTTGTCGGAATAAAACTGCATTTTTCACGACAAAAAATATTTTATATCTCTGAAAATAAATTTATTAACGTCACAGAGCTGGAAATGTCTAAAAACTTTCACTTTCAACGAATACGAGCGTTTTTAGGCATTTTCGTACTTCTCCGAATAAAACTGTATTTTTCACGACAAAAAATATTTTATATCTCTGGAAATAAATTTATTCTGGTCAGAAAGCTGGAAACGTCTAAAAACGATCACTTTCGACAAATACGAGCGTTTTTAGGCATTTTCGTACTTCTCCGAATAAAACTGTATTTTTCACGACAAACAATATTTTATATCTCTGAAAATAAATTTATAACGTCAGAGAGCTGGAAAGGTCTAAAAACGTTCACTTTCAACGAATACGAGCGTTTTTAGGCATTTTCGTACTTCTCCGAATAAAACTGTATTTTTCACGACAAAAAATATTTTATATCTCTGGAAATAAATTTATTCTGGTCAGAAAGCTGGAAATGTCTAAAAACGATCACTTTCGACAAATACGAGCGTTTTTAGGCATTTTCGTACTTCTCCGAATAAAACTGTATTTTTCACGACAAAAAATATTTTATATCTCTGGAAATAAATTTATTCTGGTCAGAAAGCTGGAAATGTCTAAAAACGTTCACTTTCAACGAATACGACCTTTTTTAGTCATTCTTGTACATGTCGGAATAAAACTGTATTTTTCACGACAAAAAATATTTTATATCTCTGAAAATAAATTTATTAACGTCAGAGAGCTGGAAATGTCTAAAAACGTTCACTTTCAACGAATACGAGCGTTTTTAGGCATTTTCGTACTTCTCCGAATAAAACAGTATTTTTCACGACAAAAAATATTTTATATCTCTGGAAATAAATTTATTCTGGTCAGAAAGCTGGAAACGTCTAAAAACGATCACTTTCGACAAATACAAGCGTTTTTAGACATTTTCGTACTTCTCGGACTAAAACTGCATTTTTCACAACAAAAAATATTTTTTATCTCTGAAAATCTATTTATTCAGGTCAGAAAGCTGGAAACATCTAAAAACGACCACTTTCGACGAATACAAGCGTTTTTAGACATTTTCGTACTTCTCGGACTAAAACTGCATTTTTCACAACAAAAAATATTTTTTATCTCTGAAAATCAATTTATTATCGTCAGAGAGCTGGAAATGTCTAAAAACGTTCACTTTCAACGAATACAAGCGTTTTTACACATTTTCGTACTTCTCGGACTAAAACTGTATTTTTCACGACAAAAAATATTTTTTATCTCTGAAAATCAATTTATTATCGTCAGAGAGCTGGAAATGTCTAAAAACGTTCACTTTCAACGAATACGACCTTTTTTAGTCATTTTTGTACTTGTCGGAATAAAACTGTATTTTTCACGACAAAAAATATTTTTTATCTCTGAAAATCAATTTATTCAGATCAGAAAGCTGGAAACGTCTAAAAACGATCACTTTCGACGAATAAAAGCGTTGTTAGACATTTTCGTACTTCTCGAAATAAAACTGTATTTTTCACGACAAAAAATATTTTATATCTCTGAAAATAAATTGATTAACGTCAGAGAGCTGGAAATGTCTAAAAACGATCACTTTCGACAAATACATACGTTTTTAGACATTTTCGTACTTCTCGGACTAAAACTGCATTTTTCACAACAAAAAATATTTTTTATCTCTGAAAATAAATTTATTAACGTCAGAGAGCTGGAAATGTCTAAAAACGTTCACTTTCAACGAATACGAGCGTTTTTAGGCATTTTCGTACTTCTCGGAATAAAACTGTATTTTTCACGACAAAAAATATTTTATATCTTTGAAAATAAATTCATTAACGTCAGAGAGCTGGAAATGTCTAAAAACGTTCACTTTCAACGAATACGACCTTTTTTAGTCATTTTTGTACTTGTCGGAATAAAACTGTATTTTTCACGACAAAAAATATTTTTTATCTCTGAAAATAAATTTATTCAGGCCAGAAAGCTGGAAACGTCTAAAAAAGACCACTTTCGACGAATACAAGCGTTTTTAGACATTTTCGTACTTCTCGGACTAAAACTGCATTTTTCACGACAAAAAATATTTTATATCTTTGAAAATAAATTTATAACGTCAGAGAGCTGGAAAGGTCTAAAAACGTTCACTTTCAACGAATACGAGCGTTTTTAGGCATGTTCGTACTTCTCCGAATAAAACTGTATTTTTCACGACAAAAAATATTTTATATCTCTGGAAATAAATTTATTCTGGTCAGAAAGCTGGAAATGTCTAAAAACGATCACTTTCGACAAATACGAGCGTTTTTAGGCATTTTCGTACTTCTCCGAATAAAACTGTATTTTTCACGACAAAAAATATTTTTTATCTCTGAAAATCAATTTATTATCGTCAGAGAGCTGGAAATGTCTAAAAACGTTCACTTTCAACGAATACGAGCGTTTTTAGGCATTTTCGTACTTTTCCGAATAAAACTGTATTTTTCACGACAAAAAATATTTTATATCTCTGGAAATAAATTTATTCTGGTCAGAAAGCTGGAAACGCCTAAAAACGATCACTTTCGACAAATACATACGTTTTTAGACATTTTCGTACTTCTCGGACTAAAACTGCATTTTTCACGATAAAAAATATTTATTATCTCTGAAAATAAATTTATTAACGTCAGAGTTCTGGAAATGTCTAAAAACGTTCACTTTCGACAAATACAAGCGTTTTTAGACATTTTCGTACTTCTCGGACTAAAACTGCATTTTTCACAACAAAAAATATTTTTTATCTCTGAAAATCAATTTATTATCGTCAGAGAGCTTGAAATGTCTAAAAACGTTCACTTTCAACGAATACGAGCGTTTTTAGTCATTTTTGTACTTCTCGGAATAAAACTGTATTTTTCACGACAAAAAATATTTTATATCTCTGGAAATAAATTTATTCTGGTCAGAAAGCTGGAAACGTCTAAAAACGATCACTTTCGACAAATACATACGTTTTTAGACATTTTCGTACTTCTCGGACTAAAACTGCATTTTTCACAACAAAAAGTATTTTTTATCTCTGAAAATAAATTTATTAACGTCAGAGAGCTGGAAATGTCTAAAAACGTTCACTTTCAACGAATACGAGCGTTTTTAGGCATTTTCGTACTTCTCGGAATAAAACTGTATTTTTCACGACAAAAAATATTTTATATCTTTGAAAATAAATTCATTAACGTCAGAGAGCTGGAAATGTCTAAAAACGTTCACTTTCAACGAATATGAGCGTTTTTGGCATTTTCGTACTTCTCCGAATAAAACTGTATTTTTCACGACAAAAAATATTTTTTATCTCTGAAAATCAATTTATTCAGGTCAGAAAGCTGGAAACGTCTAAAAACGACCACTTTCGACGAATACAAGCGTTTTTAGACATTTTCGTACTTCTCGGACTAAAACTGCATTTTTCACGACAAAAAATATTTTATATCTTTGAAAATAAATTTATAACGTCAGAGAGCTGGAAAGGTCTAAAAACGTTCACTTTCAACGAATACGAGCGTTTTTAGGCATTTTCGTACTTCTCCGAATAAAACTGTATTTTTCACGACAAAAAATATTTTATATCTCTGGAAATAAATTTATTCTGGTCAGAAAGCTGGAAATGTCTAAAAACGATCACTTTCGACAAATACGAGCGTTTTTAGGCATTTTCGTACTTCTCCGAATAAAACTGTATTTTTCACGACAAAAAATATTTTTTATCTCTGAAAATCAATTTATTATCGTCAGAGAGCTGGAAATGTCTAAAAACGTTCACTTTCAACGAATACGAGCGTTTTTAGGCATTTTCGTACTTTTCCGAATAAAACTGTATTTTTCACGACAAAAAATATTTTATATCTCTGGAAATAAATTTATTCTGGTCAGAAAGCTGGAAACGTCTAAAAACGATCACTTTCGACAAATACATACGTTTTTAGACATTTTCGTACTTCTCGGACTAAAACTGCATTTTTCACGATAAACAATATTTATTATCTCTGAAAATCAATTTATTATCGTCAGAGAGCTGGAAATGTCTAAAAACGTTCACTTTCAACGAATAAGACCTTTTTTAGTCATTTTTCTACTTGTCGGAATAAAACTGCATTTTTCACGACAAAAAATATTTTATATCTCTGAAAATAAATTTATTAACGTCACAGAGCTGGAAATGTCTAAAAACTTTCACTTTCAACGAATACGAGCGTTTTTAGGCATTTTCGTACTTCTCCGAATAAAACTGTATTTTTCACGACAAAAAATATTTTATATCTCTGGAAATAAATTTATTCTGGTCAGAAAGCTGGAAACGTCTAAAAACGATCACTTTCGACAAATACAAGCGTTTTTAGACATTTTCGTACTTCTCGGACTAAAACTGCATTTTTCACAACAACAAATATTTTTTATCTCTGAAAATCAATTTATTCAGGTCAGAAAGCTGGAAACATCTACAAACGACCACTTTCGACGAATACAAGCATTTTTAGACATTTTCGTACTTCTCGGACTAAAACTGCATTTTTCTCGACAAAAAATATTTTTTATCTCTGAAAATAAATTTATTAACGTCAGAGAGCTGGAAATGTCTAAAAACGTTCACTTTCAACGAATACGAGCGTTTTTAGGCATTTTCGTACTTCTCTGAATAAAACTGTATTTTTCACGACAAAAAATATTTTATATCTCTGGAAATAAATTTATTCTGGTCAGAAAGCTGGAAACGTCTAAAAACGATCACTTTCGACAAATACAAGTGTTTTTAGACATTTTCGTACTTCTCGGACTAAAATTGCATTTTTCACAACAAAAAATATTTTTTATCTCTGAAAATCAATTTATTATCGTCAGAGAGCTGGAAATGTCTAAAAACGTTCACTTTCAACGAATACAAGCGTTTTTAGACATTTTCGTACTTCTCCGAATAAAACTGTATTTTTCACGACAAAAAATATTTTTTATCTCTGAAAATCAATTTATTATCGTCAGAGAGCTGGAAATGTCTAAAAACGTTCACTTTCAACGAATACGAGCGTTTTTAGGCATTTTCGTATTTTTCCGAATAAAACTGTATTTTTCACGACAAAAAATATTTTATATCTCTGGAAATAAATTTATTCTGGTCAGAAAGCTGGAAACGTCTAAAAACGATCACTTTCGACAAATACATACGTTTTTAGACATTTTCGTACTTCTCGGACTAAAACTGCATTTTTCACGATAAACAATATTTATTATCTCTGAAAATAAATTTATTATCGTCAGAGAGCTTGAAATGTCTAAAAACGTTCACTTTCAACGAATACGAGCGTTTTTAGTCATTTTTGTACTTCTCGGAATAAAACTGTATTTTTCACGACAAAAAATATTTTATATCTCTGGAAATAAATTTATTCTGGTCAGAAAGCTGGAAACGTCTAAAAACGATCACTTTCGACAAATACATACGTTTTTAGACATTTTCGTACTTCTCGGACTAAAACTGCATTTTTCACGACAAAAAATATTTTATATCTTTGAAAATAAATTTATAACGTCAGAGAGCTGGAAAGGTCTAAAAACGTTCACTTTCAACGAATACGAGCGTTTCTAGGCATTTTCGTACTTCTCCGAATAAAACTGTATTTTTCACGACAAAAAATATTTTATATCTCTGGAAATAAATTTATTCTGGTCAGAAAGCTGGAAATGTCTAAAAACGATCACTTTCGACAAATACGAGCGCTTTTAGGCATTTTCGTACTTCTCGAATAAAACTGTATTTTTCACGACAAAAAATATTTTTTATCTCTGAAAATCAATTTATTATCGTCAGAGAGCTGGAAATGTCTAAAAACGTTCACTTTCAACGAATAAGACCTTTTTTAGTCATTTTTGTACTTGTCGGAATAAAACTGCATTTTTCACGACAAAAAATATTTTATATCTCTGAAAATAAATTTATTAACGTCAGAGAGCTGGAAATGTCTAAAAACTTTCACCTTCAACGAATACGAGCGTTTTTAGGCATTTTCGTACTTCTCCGAATAAAACTGTATTTTTCACGACAAAAAATATTTTATATCTCTGGAAATAAATTTATTCTGGTCAGAAAGCTGGAAACGTCTAAAAACGATCACTTTCGACAAATACAAGCGTTTTTAGACATTTTCGTACTTCTCGGACTAAAACTGCATTTTTCACAACAACAAATATTTTTTATCTCTGAAAATCAATTTATTCAGGTCAGAAAGCTGGAAACATCTAAAAACGACCACTTTCGACGAATACAAGCATTTTTAGACATTTTCGTACTTCTCGGACTAAAACTGCATTTTTCTCGACAAAAAATATTTTTTATCTCTGAAAATAAATTTATTAACGTCAGAGAGCTGGAAATGTCTAAAAACGTTCACTTTCAACGAATACGAGCGTTTTTAGGCATTTTCGTACTTCTCTGAATAAAACTGTATTTTTCACGACAAAAAATATTTTATATCTCTGGAAATAAATTTATTCTGGTCAGAAAGCTGGAAACGTCTAAAAACGATCACTTTCGACAAATACAAGCGTTTTTAGACATTTTCGTACTTCTCGGACTAAAATTGCATTTTTCACAACAAAAAATATTTTTTATCCCTGAAAATCAATTTATTATCGTCAGAGAGCTGGAAATGTCTAAAAACGTTCACTTTCAACGAATACAAGCGTTTTTAGACATTTTCGTACTTCTCGGACTAAAATTGCATTTTTCACAACAAAAAATATTTTTTATCTCTGAAAATCAATTTATTATCGTCAGAGAGCTGGAAATGTCTAAAAACGTTCACTTTCAACGAATACGAGCGTTTTTAGGCATTTTCGTACTTCTCGGAATAAAACAGTATTTTTCACGACAAAAAATATTTTATATCTTTGAAAATAAATTCATTAACGTCAGAGAGCTGGAAATATCTAAAAACGTTCACTTTCAACGAATACGAGCGTTTTTAGGCATTTTTGTACTTCTCGGACTAAAACTGCATTTTTCACGACAAAAAATATTTTTTATCTCTGAAAATCAATTTATTCAGGTCAGAAAGCTGGAAACGTCTAAAAACGACCACTTTCGACGAATACAAGCGTTTTTAGACATTTTCGTACTTCTCGGACTAAAACTGCATTTTTCACGACAAAAAATATTTTATATCTCTGGAAATAAATTTATTCTGGTCAGAAAGCTGGAAACGTCTAAAAACGATCACTTTCGACAAATACAAGCGTTTTTAGACTTTTTTGTACTTCTCGGACTAAAACTGCATTTTTCGCAACAACAAATATTTTTTATCTCTGAATATAAATTTATTAACGTCAGAGAGCTGGAAATGTCTAAAAACTTTCACTTTCAACGAATACAAGCGTTTTTAGACATTTTTGTACTTCTCGGACTAAAACTGCATTTTTCACAACAACAAATATTTTTTATCTCTGAAAATAAATTTATTAACGTCAGAGAGCTTGAAATGTCTAAAAACGTTCACTTTCAACGAATACGAGCGTTTTTAGGCATTTTCGCAATTCTCTGAATAAAACTGTATTTTTCACGACAAAAAATATTTTATATCTCTGGAAATAAATTTATTCTGGTCAGAAAGCTGGAAACGTCTAAAAACGATCACTTTCGACAAATACATACGTTTTTAGACATTTTCGTACTTCTCGGACTAAAACTGCATTTTTCACGATAAAAAATATTTATTATCTCTGAAAATAAATTTATTAACGTCAGAGTTCTGGAAATGTCTAAAAGCGTTCACTTTCGACAAATACAAGCGTTTTTAGACATTTTCGTACTTCTCGGACTAAAACTGCATTTTTCACAACAAAAAATATTTTTTATCTCTGAAAATCAATTTATTATCGTCAGAGAGCTTGAAATGTCTAAAAACGTTCACTTTCAACGAATACGAGCGTTTTTAGTCATTTTTGTACTTCTCGGAATAAAACTGTATTTTTCACGACAAAAAATATTTTATATCTCTGGAAATAAATTTATTCTGGTCAGAAAGCTGGAAACGTATAAAAACGATCACTTTCGACAAATACATACGTTTTTAGACATTTTCGTACTTCTCGGACTAAAACTGCATTTTTCACAACAAAAAGTATTTTTTATCTCTGAAAATAAATTTATTAACGTCAGAGAGCTGGAAATGTCTAAAAACGTTCACTTTCAACGAATACGAGCGTTTTTAGGCATTTTCGTACTTCTCGGAATAAAACTGTATTTTTCACGACAAAAAATATTTTATATCTTTGAAAATAAATTCATTAACGTCAGAGAGCTGGAAATGTCTAAAAACGTTCACTTTCAACGAATATGAGCGTTTTTGGCATTTTCGTACTTCTCCGAATAAAACTGTATTTTTCACGACAAAAAATATTTTTTATCTCTGAAAATCAATTTATTCAGGTCAGAAAGCTGGAAACGTCTAAAAACGACCACTTTCGACGAATACAAGCGTTTTTAGACATTTTCGTACTTCTCGGACTAAAACTGCATTTTTCACGACAAAAAATATTTTATATCTTTGAAAATAAATTTATAACGTCAGAGAGCTGGAAAGGTCTAAAAACGTTCACTTTCAACGAATACGAGCGTTTTTAGGCATTTTCGTACTTCTCCGAATAAAACTGTATTTTTCACGACAAAAAATATTTTATATCTCTGGAAATAAATTTATTCTGGTCAGAAAGCTGGAAATGTCTAAAAACGATCACTTTCGACAAATACGAGCGTTTTTAGGCATTTTCGTACTTCTCGGACTAAAACTGCATTTTTCACGATAAACAATATTTATTATCTCTGAAAATAAATTTATTATCGTCAGAGAGCTTGAAATGTCTAAAAACGTTCACTTTCAACGAATACGAGCGTTTTTAGTCATTTTTGTACTTCTCGGAATAAAACTGTATTTTTCACGACAAAAAATATTTTATATCTCTGGAAATAAATTTATTCTGGTCAGAAAGCTGGAAACGTCTAAAAACGATCACTTTCGACAAATACATACGTTTTTAGACATTTTCGTACTTCTCGGACTAAAACTGCATTTTTCACAACAAAAAGTATTTTTTATCTCTGAAAATAAATTTATTAACGTCAGAGAGCTGGAAATGTCTAAAAACGTTCACTTTCAACGAATACGAGCGTTTCTAGGCATTTTCGTACTTCTCCGAATAAAACTGTATTTTTCACGACAAAAAATATTTTATATCTCTGGAAATAAATTTATTCTGGTCAGAAAGCTGGAAATGTCTAAAAACGATCACTTTCGACAAATACGAGCGCTTTTAGGCATTTTCGTACTTCTCGAATAAAACTGTATTTTTCACGACAAAAAATATTTTTTATCTCTGAAAATCAATTTATTATCGTCAGAGAGCTGGAAATGTCTAAAAACGTTCACTTTCAACGAATAAGACCTTTTTTAGTCATTTTTGTACTTGTCGGAATAAAACTGCATTTTTCACGACAAAAAATATTTTATATCTCTGAAAATAAATTTATTAACGTCACAGAGCTGGAAATGTCTAAAAACTTTCACTTTCAACGAATACGAGCGTTTTTAGGCATTTTCGTACTTCTCCGAATAAAACTGTATTTTTCACGACAAAAAATATTTTTTATCTCTGAAAATCAATTTATTATCGTCAGAGAGCTGGAAATGTCTAAAAACGTTCACTTTCAACGAATACGAGCGTTTTTAGGCATTTTCGTACTTTTCCGAATAAAACTGTATTTTTCACGACAAAAAATATTTTATATCTCTGGAAATAAATTTATTCTGGTCAGAAAGCTGGAAACGTCTAAAAACGATCACTTTCGACAAATACAAGCGTTTTTAGACATTTTCGTACTTCTCGGACTAAAACTGCATTTTTCACAACAACAAATATTTTTTATCTCTGAAAATCAATTTATTCAGGTCAGAAAGCTGGAAACATCTAAAAACGACCACTTTCGACGAATACAAGCATTTTTAGACATTTTCGTACTTCTCGGACTAAAACTGCATTTTTCTCGACAAAAAATATTTTTTATCTCTGAAAATAAATTTATTAACGTCAGAGAGCTGGAAATGTCTAAAAACGTTCACTTTCAACGAATACGAGCGTTTTTAGGCATTTTCGTACTTCTCTGAATAAAACTGTATTTTTCACGACAAAAAATATTTTATATCTCTGGAAATAAATTTATTCTGGTCAGAAAGCTGGAAACGTCTAAAAACGATCACTTTCGACAAATACAAGCGTTTTTAGACATTTTCGTACTTCTCGGACTAAAATTGCATTTTTCACAACAAAAAATATTTTTTATCTCTGAAAATCAATTTATTATCGTCAGAGAGCTGGAAATGTCTAAAAACGTTCACTTTCAACGAATACAAGCGTTTTTAGACATTTTCGTACTTCTCCGAATAAAACTGTATTTTTCACGACAAAAAATATTTTTTATCTCTGAAAATCAATTTATTATCGTCAGAGAGCTGGAAATGTCTAAAAACGTTCACTTTCAACGAATACGAGCGTTTTTAGGCATTTTCGTACTTTTCCGAATAAAACTGTATTTTTCACGACAAAAAATATTTTATATCTCTGGAAATAAATTTATTCTGGTCAGAAAGCTGGAAACGTCTAAAAACGATCACTTTCGACAAATACATACGTTTTTAGACATTTTCGTACTTCTCGGACTAAAACTGCATTTTTCACAACAAAAAGTATTTTTTATCTCTGAAAATAAATTTATTAACGTCAGAGAGCTGGAAATGTCTAAAAACGTTCACTTTCAACGAATACGAGCGTTTTTAGGCATTTTCGTACTTCTCGGAATAAAACTGTATTTTTCACGACAAAAAATATTTTATATCTTTGAAAATAAATTCATTAACGTCAGAGAGCTGGAAATGTCTAAAAACGTTCACTTTCAACGAATATGAGCGTTTTTAGGCATTTTCGTACTTCTCCGAATAAAACTGTATTTTTCACGACAAAAAATATTTTTTATCTCTGAAAATCAATTTATTCAGGTCAGAAAGCTGGAAACGTCTAAAAACGACCACTTTCGACGAATACAAGCGTTTTTAGACATTTTCGTACTTCTCGGACTAAAACTGCATTTTTCACGACAAAAAATATTTTATATCTTTGAAAATAAATTTATAACGTCAGAGAGCTGGAAAAGTCTAAAAACGTTCACTTTCAACGAATACGAGCGTTTCTAGGCATTTTCGTACTTCTCCGAATAAAACTGTATTTTTCACGACAAAAAATATTTTATATCTCTGGAAATAAATTTATTGTGGTCAGAAAGCTGGAAATGTCTAAAAACGATCACTTTCGACAAATACGAGCGCTTTTAGGCATTTTCGTACTTCTCGAATAAAACTGTATTTTTCACGACAAAAAATATTTTTTATCTCTGAAAATCAATTTATTATCGTCAGAGAGCTGGAAATGTCTAAAAACGTTCACTTTCAACGAATAAGACCTTTTTTAGTCATTTTTGTACTTGTCGGAATAAAACTGCATTTTTCACGACAAAAAATATTTTATATCTCTGAAAATAAATTTATTAACGTCAGAGAGCTGGAAATGTCTAAAAACTTTCACTTTCAACGAATACGAGCGTTTTTAGGCATTTTCGTACTTCTCCGAATAAAACTGTATTTTTCACGACAAAAAATATTTTATATCTCTGGAAATAAATTTATTCTGGTCAGAAAGCTGGAAACGTCTAAAAACGATCACTTTCGACAAATACAAGCGTTTTTAGACATTTTCGTACTTCTCGGACTAAAACTGCATTTTTCACAACAACAAATATTTTTTATCTCTGAAAATCAATTTATTCAGGTCAGAAAGCTGGAAACATCTAAAAACGACCACTTTCGACGAATACAAGCATTTTTAGACATTTTCGTACTTCTCGGACTAAAACTGCATTTTTCTCGACAAAAAATATTTTTTATCTCTGAAAATAAATTTATTAACGTCAGAGAGCTGGAAATGTCTAAAAACGTTCACTTTCAACGAATACGAGCGTTTTTAGGCATTTTCGTACTTCTCTGAATAAAACTGTATTTTTCACGACAAAAAATATTTTATATCTCTGGAAATAAATTTATTCTGGTCAGAAAGCTGGAAACGTCTAAAAACGATCACTTTCGACAAATACAAGCGTTTTTAGACATTTTCGTACTTCTCGGACTAAAATTGCATTTTTCACAACAAAAAATATTTTTTATCTCTGAAAATCAATTTATTATCGTCAGAGAGCTGGAAATGTCTAAAAACGTTCACTTTCAACGAATACAAGCGTTTTTAGACATTTTCGTACTTCTCGGACTAAAATTGCATTTTTCACAACAAAAAATATTTTTTATCTCTGAAAATCAATTTATTATCGTCAGAGAGCTGGAAATGTCTAAAAACGTTCACTTTCAACGAATACGAGCGTTTTTAGGCATTTTCGTACTTCTCGGAATAAAACAGTATTTTTCACGACAAAAAATATTTTATATCTTTGAAAATAAATTCATTAACGTCAGAGAGCTGGAAATATCTAAAAACGTTCACTTTCAACGAATACGAGCGTTTTTAGGCATTTTTGTACTTCTCGGACTAAAACTGCATTTTTCACGACAAAAAATATTTTTTATCTCTGAAAATCAATTTATTCAGGTCAGAAAGCTGGAAACGTCTAAAAACGACCACTTTCGACGAATACAAGCGTTTTTAGACATTTTCGTACTTCTCGGACTAAAACTGCATTTTTCACGACAAAAAATATTTTATATCTCTGGAAATAAATTTATTCTGGTCAGAAAGCTGGAAACGTCTAAAAACGATCACTTTCGACAAATACAAGCGTTTTTAGACTTTTTTGTACTTCTCGGACTAAAACTGCATTTTTCACAACAACAAATATTTTTTATCTCTGAAAATAAATTTATTAACGTCAGAGAGCTGGAAATGTCTAAAAACGTTCACTTTCAACGAATACAAGCGTTTTTAGACATTTTCGTACTTCTCGGACTAAAACTGCATTTTTCACGACAACAAATATTTTTTATCTCTGAATATAAATTTATTAACGTCAGAGAGCTGGAAATGTCTAAAAACGTTCACTTTCAACGAATACAAGCGTTTTTAGACATTTTTGTACTTCTCGGACTAAAACTGCATTTTTCACAACAACAAATATTTTTTATCTCTGAAAATAAATTTATTAACGTCAGAGAGCTTGAAATGTCTAAAAACGTTCACTTTCAACGAATACGAGCGTTTTTAGGCATTTTCGCAATTCTCTGAATAAAACTGTATTTTTCACGACAAAAAATATTTTATATCTCTGGAAATAAATTTATTCTGGTCAGAAAGCTGGAAACGTCTAAAAACGATCACTTTCGACAAATACATACGTTTTTAGACATTTTCGTACTTCTCGGACTAAAACTGCATTTTTCACGATAAAAAATATTTATTATCTCTGAAAATAAATTTATTAACGTCAGAGTTCTGGAAATGTCTAAAAACGTTCACTTTCGACAAATACAAGCGTTTTTAGACATTTTCGTACTTCTCGGACTAAAACTGCATTTTTCACAACAAAAAATATTTTTTATCTCTGAAAATCAATTTATTATCGTCAGAGAGCTTGAAATGTCTAAAAACGTTCACTTTCAACGAATACGAGCGTTTTTAGTCATTTTTGTACTTCTCGGAATAAAACTGTATTTTTCACGACAAAAAATATTTTTTATCTCTGAAAATCAATTTATTCAGGTCAGAAAGCTGGAAACGTCTAAAAACGACCACTTTCGACGAATACAAGCGTTTTTAGACATTTTCGTACTTCTCGGACTAAAACTGCATTTTTCACGAAAAAAAATATTTTTTATCTCTGAAAATAAATTGATTAACGTCAGAGAGCTGGAAATGTCTAAAAACGTTCACTTTCAACGAATACGAGCGTTTTTAGGCATTTTCGTAATTCTCTGAATAAAACTGTATTTTTCACGACAAAAAATATTTTATATCTCTGGAAATAAATTTATTCTGGTCAGAAAGCTGGAAATGTCTAAAAACGATTACTTTCGACAAATACAAGCGTTTTTAGACATTTTCGTACTTCTCGGACTAAAACTGCATTTTTCACAACAAAAAATATTTTTTATCTCTGAAAATCCATTTATTCAGGTCAGAAAGCTGGAAACATCTAAAAACGACCACTTTCGACGAATACAAGTATTTCTAGACATTATCGTACTTCTTGGACTAAAACTGCATTTTTCTCGACAAAAAATATTTTTTATCTCTGAAAATAAATTTATTAACGTCAGAGAGCTGGAAATGTCTAAAAACGTTCACTTTCAACGAATACGAGCGTTTTTAGGCATTTTCGTACTTCTCTGAATAAAACTGTATTTTTCACGACAAAAAATATTTTATATCTCTGGAAATAAATTTATTCTGGTCAGAAAGCTGGAAACGTCTAAAAACGATCACTTTCGACAAATACAAGCGTTTTTAGACATTTTCGTACTTCTCGGACTAAAATTGCATTTTTCACAACAAAAAATATTTTTTATCTCTGAAAATCAATTTATTATCGTCAGAGAGCTGGAAATGTCTAAAAACGTTCACTTTCAATGAATACAAGCGTTTTTAGACATTTTCGTACTTCTCGGACTAAAACTGCATTTTTCACAACAAAAAATATTTTTTATCTCTGAAAATAAATTTATTAACGTCAGAGAGCTGGAAATGTCTAAAAACGTTCACTTTCAACGAATACGAGCGTTTTTAGGCATTTTCGTAATTCTCTGAATAAATCTGTATTGTTCACGACAAAAAAATATTTTATATCTCTGGAAATAAATTTATTCTGGTCAGAAAGCTGGAAACGTCTAAAAACGATCACTTTCGACAAATACATACGTTTTTAGACATTTTCGTACTTCTCGGACTAAAACTGCATTTTTCACAACAAAAAATATTTTTTATCTCTGAAAATAAATTTATTAACGTCAGAGAGCTGGAAATGTCTAAAAACGTTCACTTTCAACAAATACGAGCGTTTTTAGGCATTTTCGTACTTCTCGGAATAAAACTGTATTTTTCACGACAAAAAATATGTTATATCTTTGAAAATAAATTCATTAACGTCAGAGAGCTGGGAATGTCTAAAAACGTTCACTTTCAACGAATACGAGCATTTTTAGGCATTTTCGTACTTCACCGAATAAAACTGTATTTTTCACGACAAAAAATATTTTTTATCTCTGAAAATCAATTTATTCAGGTCAGAAAGCTGGAAATGTCTAAAAACGATCACTTTCGACAAATACGAGCGTTTTTAGGCATTTTCGTACTTCTCCGAATAAAACTGTATTTTTCACGACAAAGAATATTTTTTATCTCTGAAAATCAATTTATTCAGGTCAGAGAGATATATTTGTTAACGTGCTCCGCCAGAGGCACTACACGATAAAGCAGCAGCGACACGAGGTTTTCCCAAGCGGTCATCCATCCAAGTATTAACCGCGCTCGACGTTGCTTAACTTCGGTGTTCGATGGGAACCGGTGCTTTCAACGCATTAACGTCAGAGAGCTGGAAATGTCTAAAAACGTTCACTTTCAACGAATACGAGCGTTTTTAGGCATTTTCGTACTTCTCTGAATAAAACTGTATTTTTCATGACGAAACAAATATTTTATATCTCTGGAAACAAATTTATTCTGGTCAGAAAGCTGGAAACGTCTAAGAACGATCACTTTCGACAAATACAAGCGTTTTTAGACATTTTCGTACTTCTCGGACTAAAATTGCATTTTTCACAACAAAAAATATTTTTTATCTCTGAAAATAAATTTATTAACGTCAGAGTTCTGGAAATGTCTAAAAACGTTCACTTTCAACGAATTCGAGCGTTTTTGGGCATTTTCGTACTTCTCGGAATAAAATTGTATTTTTCACGACAAAAAATATTTTTTATCTCTGAAAATCAATTTATTCAGGTCAGAAAGCTGGAAACGTCTAAAAACGACCACTTTCGACGAATACAAGCGTTTTTAGACATTTTCGTACTTCTCCGAATAAAACTGTATTTTTCACGACAAAAAATATTTTTTTTCTCTGAAAACCAATTTATTATCGTCAGAGAGCTGGAAATGTCTAAAAACGTTCACTTTCAACGAATACGAGCGTTTTTAGGCATTTTCGTACTTCTCTGAATAAAACTGTATTTTTCATGACAAAAAAAATATTTTTTATCTCTGAAAATAAATTTATTAACGTCAGAGTTCTGGAAATGTCTAAAAACGTTCACTTCAACGAATACGAGCGTTTTTGGGCATTTTTGTACTTCTCGGAATAAAACTGTATTTTTCACGACAAAAAATATTTTTTATCTCTGAAAATCAATTTATTCAGGTCAGAAAGCTGGAAACGTCTAAAAACGACCACTTTCGACGAATACAAGCGTTTTTAGACATTTTCGTACTTCTCGGACTAAAACAGCATTTTTCTCGACAAAAAATATTTTATATCTTTGAAAATAAATTTATTAACGTCAGAGAGCTGGAAATGTCTAAAAACGTTCACCTTCAACGAATACAAGCGTTTTTAGACATTTTCGTACTTCTCGGACTAAAACTGCATTTTTCACAACAAAAAATATTTTTTATCTCTGAAAATAAATTTATTAACGTCAGAGAGCTGGAAATGTCTAAAAACGTTCACTTTCAACGAATACGAGCGTTTTTAGGCATTTTCGTAATTCTCTGAATAAATCTGTATTGTTCACGACAAAAAAATATTTTATATCTCTGGAAATAAATTTATTCTGGTCAGAAAGCTGGAAACGTCTAAAAACGATCACTTTCGACAAATACATACGTTTTTAGACATTTTCGTACTTCTCGGACTAAAACTGCATTTTTCACAACAAAAAATATTTTTTATCTCTGAAAATAAATTTATTAACGTCAGAGAGCTGGAAATGTCTAAAAACGTTCACTTTCAACGAATACGAGCGTTTTTAGGCATTTTCGTACTTCTCGGAATAAAACTGTATTTTTCACGACAAAAAATATTTTATATCTTTGAAAATAAATTCATTAACGTCAGAGAGCTGGGAATGTCTAAAAACGTTCACTTTCAACGAATACGAGCATTTTTAGGCATTTTCGTACTTCACCGAATAAAACTGTATTTTTCACGACAAAAAATATTTTTTATCTCTGAAAATCAATTTATTCAGGTCAGAAAGCTGGAAATGTCTAAAAACGATCACTTTCGACAAATACGAGCGTTTTTAGGCATTTTCGTACTTCTCCGAATAAAACTGTATTTTTCACGACAAAGAATATTTTTTATCTCTGAAAATCAATTTATTCAGGTCAGAAAGCTGGAAACGTCTAAAAACGACCACTTTCGACGAATACAAGCGTTTTTAGACATTTTCGTACTTCTCGGACTAAAACTGCATTTTTCTCGACAAAAAATATTTTTTATCTCTGAAAATAAATTTATTAACGTCAGAGAGATATATTTGTTAACGTGCTCCGCCAGAGGCACTACACGATAAAGCAGCAGCGACACGAGGTTTTCCCAAGCGGTCACCCATCCAAGTATTAACCGCGCTCGACGTTGCTTAACTTCGGTGTTCGATGGGAACCGGTGCTTTCAACGCATTAACGTCAGAGAGCTGGAAATGTCTAAAAACGTTCACTTTCAACGAATACGAGCGTTTTTAGGCATTTTCGTACTTCTCTGAATAAAACTGTATTTTTCATGACAAAAAAAATATTTTATATCTCTGGAAATAAATTTATTCTGGTCAGAAAGCTGGAAACGTCTAAAAACGATCACTTTCGACAAATACAAGCGTTTTTAGACATTTTCGTACTTCTCGGACTAAAATTGCATTTTTCACAACAAAAAATATTTTTTTATCTCTGAAAATCAATTTATTATCGTCAGAGACCTGGAAATGTCTAAAAACGTTCACTTTCAACGAATACAAGCGTTTTTAGACATTTTCGTACTTCTCGGACTAAAACTGCATTTTTCACAACAAAAAATATTTTTTATCTCTGAAAATAAATTTATTAACGTCAGAGTTCTGGAAATGTCTAAAAACGTTCACTTTCAACGAATACGAGCGTTTTTGGGCATTTTCGTACTTCTCGGAATAAAACTGTATTTTTCACGACAAAAAATATTTTTTATCTCTGAAAATCAATTTATTCAGGTCA
This sequence comes from Leptodirus hochenwartii, assembly GCA_947310635.1. Taxonomy (NCBI): domain Eukaryota; kingdom Metazoa; phylum Arthropoda; class Insecta; order Coleoptera; family Leiodidae; genus Leptodirus; species Leptodirus hochenwartii. Next base: position 9,567,195 of record OX371188.1, read on the forward strand.
GAAAGCTGGAAACGTCTAAAAACGACCACTTTCGACGAATACAAGCGTTTTTAGACATTTTCGTACTTCTCCAAATAAAACTGTATTTTTCACGACAAAAAATATTTTTTATCTCTGAAAATAAATTTATTAACGTCAGAGAGCTGGAAATGTCTAAAAATGTCCACTTTCAACGAATACGAGCGTTTTTAGGCATTTTCGTAATTCTCTGAATAAATCTGTATTTTTCACGACAAAAAATATTTTATATCTCTGGAAATAAATTTATTCTGGTCAGAAAGCTGGAAACGTCTAAAAACGTTCACTTTCAACGAATACGAGCGTTTTTAGGCATTTTCGTACTTCTCCGAATAAAACTGTATTTTTCACGACAAAAAATATTTTTTATCTCTGGAAATAAATTTATTAACGTCAGAGAGCTGGAAATGTCTAAAAACGTTCACTTTCAACGAATACGAGCGTTTTTAGGCATTTTCGTACTTCTCGGAATAAAACTGTATTTTTCACGACAAAAAATATTTTATATCTTTGAAAATAAATTCATTAACGTCAGAGAGCTGGGAATGTCTAAAAACGTTCACTTTCAACGAATACGAGCGTTTTTAGGCATTTTCGTACTTCTCCGAATAAAACTCTATTTTTCACGACAAAATTTTTTTTATATCTCTGGAAATAAATTTATTCTGGTCAGAAAGCTGGAAACATCTAAAAACGACCACTTTCGACGAATACAAGCGTTTTTAGACATTTTCGTACTTCTCGGACTAAAACTGCATTTTTCTCGACAAAAAATATTTTTATCTCTGAAAATAAATTTATTAACGTCAGAGAGCTGGAAATGTCTAAAAACGTTCACTTTCAACGAATACGAGCGTTTTTAGGCATTTTTGTACTTCTCGGAATAAAACTGTATTTTTCACGACAAAAAATATTTTTTATCTCTGAAAATCAATTTATTCAGGTCAGAAAGCTGGAAACGTCTAAAAACGACCACTTTCGACGAATACAAGCGTTTTTAGACATTTTCGTACTTCTCGGACTAAGACTGCATTTTTCACGACAAAAAATATTTTTTATCTCTGAAAATAAATTTATTAACGTCAGAGAGCTGGAAATGTCTAAAAACGTTCACTTTCAACGAATACGAGCGTTTTCAGACATTTTCGTACTTTTCGGACTAAAACTGCATTTTTCACAACAAAAATATTTTTTATCTCTGAAAATAAATTTATTAACGTCAGAGAGCTGGAAACGTCTAAAAACGATCACTTTCGGCGAATACAAACGTTTTTAGACATTTTCGTACTTCTCGGAATAAAACTGTATTTTTCACGACAAAAAATATTTTATATCCTTGAAAATAAATTTATTAACGTCAGAGAGCTGGAAATGTCTAAAAACGTTCACTTTCAACGAATACGAGCGTTTTTAGGCATTTTCGTATTTCTCCGAATAAAACTGTATTTTTCACGATAAAAAATATTTTTTATCTCTGAAAATCAATTTATTCAGGTCAGAAAGCTGGAAACGTCTAAAAACGACCACTTTCGACGAATACAAGCGTTTTTAGACATTTTCGTACTTCTCGGACTAAAACGGCATTTTTCACGACAAAAAATATTTTATATCTTTGAAAATAAATTTATTAACGTCAGAGAGCTGGAAATGTCTAAAAACGTTCACTTTCAACGAATACGAGCGTTTTTAGACATTTTCGTTCTTCTTGGAATAAAACTGTATTTTTAACGACAAAAAATATTTTTTATCTCTGAAAATAAATTTATTAACGTCAGAGTTCTGGAAATATCTAAAAACGTTCACTTTCAACGAATACGAGCGTTTTTTGGCATTTCCGTACTTCTCGGAATAAAACTGTATTTTTCACGACAAAAAATATTTTTTATCTCTGAAAACCAATTTATTATCGTCAGAGAGCTGGAAATGTCTAAAAACGTTCACATTCAACGAATACGACCTTTTTTAGTCATTTTTGTACTTGTCGGAATAAAACTGTATTTTTCACGACAAAAAATATTTTTTATCTCTGAAAATCAATTTATTCAGGTCAGAAAGCTGGAAACGTCTAAAAACGACCACTTTCGACGAATACAAGCGTTTTTAGACATTTTCGTACTTCTCGGACTAAAACAGCATTTTTCTCGACAAAAAATATTTTATATCTTTGAAAATAAATTTATTAACGTCAGAGAGCTGGAAATGTCTAAAAACGTTCACTTTCAACGAATACAAGCGTTTTTAGACATTTTCGTACTTCTCGGACTAAAACTGCATTTTTCACAACAAAAAATATTTTTTATCTCTGAAAATAAATTTATTAACGTCAGAGAGCTGGAAATGTCTAAAAACGTTCACTTTCAACGAATACGAGCGTTTTTAGGCATTTTCGTAATTCTCTGAATAAATCTGTATTGTTCACGACAAAAAAATATTTTATATCTCTGGAAATAAATTTATTCTGGTCAGAAAGCTGGAAACGTCTAAAAACGATCACTTTCGACAAATACATACGTTTTTAGACATTTTCGTACTTCTCGGACTAAAACTGCATTTTTCACAACAAAAAATATTTTTTATCTCTGAAAATAAATTTATTAACGTCAGAGAGCTGGAAATGTCTAAAAACGTTCACTTTCAACGAATACGAGCGTTTTTAGGCATTTTCGTACTTCTCGGAATAAAACTGTATTTTTCACGACAAAAAATATTTTATATCTTTGAAAATAAATTCATTAACGTCAGAGAGCTGGGAATGTCTAAAAACGTTCACTTTCAACGAATACGAGCATTTTTAGGCATTTTCGTACTTCACCGAATAAAACTGTATTTTTCACGACAAAAAATATTTTTTATCTCTGAAAATCAATTTATTCAAGTCAGAAAGCTGGAAATGTCTAAAAACGATCACTTTCGACAAATACGAGCGTTTTTAGGCATTTTCGTACTTCTCCGAATAAAACTGTATTTTTCACGACAAAGAATATTTTTTATCTCTGAAAATCAATTTATTCAGGTCAGAAAGCTGGAAACGTCTAAAAACGACCACTTTCGACGAATACAAGCGTTTTTAGACATTTTCGTACTTCTCGGACTAAAACTGCATTTTTCTCGACAAAAAATATTTTTTATCTCTGAAAATAAATTTATTAACGTCAGAGAGATATATTTGTTAACGTGCTCCGCCAGAGGCACTACACGATAAAGCAGCAGCGACACGAGGTTTTCCCAAGCGGTCACCCATCCAAGTATTAACCGCGCTCGACGTTGCTTAACTTCGGTGTTCGATGGGAACCGGTGCTTTCAACGCATTAACGTCAGAGAGCTGGAAATGTCTAAAAACGTTCACTTTCAACGAATACGAGCGTTTTTAGGCATTTTCGTACTTCTCTGAATAAAACTGTATTTTTCATGACAAAAAAAATATTTTATATCTCTGGAAATAAATTTATTCTGGTCAGAAAGCTGGAAACGTCTAAAAACGATCACTTTCGACAAATACAAGCGTTTTTAGACATTTTCGTACTTCTCGGACTAAAATTGCATTTTTCACAACAAAAAATATTTTTTTATCTCTGAAAATCAATTTATTATCGTCAGAGACCTGGAAATGTCTAAAAACGTTCACTTTCAACGAATACAAGCGTTTTTAGACATTTTCGTACTTCTCGGACTAAAACTGCATTTTTCACAACAAAAAATATTTTTTATCTCTGAAAATAAATTTATTAACGTCAGAGTTCTGGAAATGTCTAAAAACGTTCACTTTCAACGAATACGAGCGTTTTTGGGCATTTTCGTACTTCTCGGAATAAAACTGTATTTTTCACGACAAAAAATATTTTTTATCTCTGAAAATCAATTTATTCAGGTCAGAAAGCTGGAAACGTCTAAAAACGACCACTTTCGACGAATACAAGCGTTTTTAGACATTTTCGTACTTCTCCAAATAAAACTGTATTTTTCACGACAAAAAATATTTTTTATCTCTGAAAACCAATTTATTATCGTCAGAGAGCTGGAAATATCTAAAAACGTTCACATTCAACGAATACGACCTTTTTTAGTCATTTTTGTACTTGTCGGAATAAAACTGTATTTTTCACGACAAAAAATATTTTTTATCTCTGAAAATCAATTTATTCAGGTCAGAAAGCTGGAAACGTCTAAAAACGATCACTTTCGACGAATACAAGCGTTTTTAGACATTTTCGTACTTCTCGAAATAAAACTGTATTTTTCACGACAAAAAATATTTTATATCTCTGAAAATAAATTTATTAACGTCAGAGAGCTGGAAATGTCTAAAAATGTCCACTTTCAACGAATACGAGCGTTTTTAGGCATTTTCGTAATTCTCTGAATAAATCTGTATTTTTCACGACAAAAAATATTTTATATCTCTGGAAATAAATTTATTCTGGTCAGAAAGCTGGAAACGTCTAAAAACGTTCACTTTCAACGAATACGAGCGTTTTTAGGCATTTTCGTACTTCTCCGAATAAAACTGTATTTTTCACGACAAAAAATATTTTTTATCTCTGGAAATAAATTTATTAACGTCAGAGAGCTGGAAATGTCTAAAAACGTTCACTTTCAACGAATACGAGCGTTTTTAGGCATTTTCGTACTTCTCGGACTAAAACTGCATTTTTCACAACAAAAAATATTTTTTATCTCTGAAAATAAATTTATTAACGTCAGAGAGCTGGAAATGTCTAAAAACGTTCACTTTCAACGAATACGAGCGTTTTTAGGCATTTTCGTACTTCTCGGAATAAAACTGTATTTTTCACGACAAAAAATATTTTATATCTTTGAAAATAAATTCATTAACGTCAGAGAGCTGGGAATATCTAAAAACGTTCACTTTCAACGAATACGAGCGTTTTTAGGCATTTTCGTACTTCTCCGAATAAAACTCTATTTTTCACGACAAAATTTTTTTTATATCTCTGGAAATAAATTTATTCTGGTCAGAAAGCTGGAAACATCTAAAAACGACCACTTTCGACGAATACAAGCGTTTTTAGACATTTTCGTACTTCTCGGACTAAAACTGCATTTTTCTCGACAAAAAATATTTTTATCTCTGAAAATAAATTTATTAACGTCAGAGAGCTGGAAATGTCTAAAAACGTTCACTTTCAACGAATACGAGCGTTTTTAGGCATTTTTGTACTTCTCGGAATAAAACTGTATTTTTCACGACAAAAAATATTTTTTATCTCTGAAAATCAATTTATTCAGGTCAGAAAGCTGGAAACGTCTAAAAACGACCACTTTCGACGAATACAAGCGTTTTTAGACATTTTCGTACTTCTCGGACTAAGACTGCATTTTTCACGACAAAAAATATTTTTTATCTCTGAAAATAAATTTATTAACGTCAGAGAGCTGGAAATGTCTAAAAACGTTCACTTTCAACGAATACGAGCGTTTTTAGACATTTTCGTACTTTTCGGACTAAAACTGCATTTTTCACAACAAAAATATTTTTTATCTCTGAAAATAAATTTATTAACGTCAGAGAGCTGGAAACGTCTAAAAACGATCACTTTCGGCGAATACAAACGTTTTTAGACATTTTCGTACTTCTCGGAATAAAACTGTATTTTTCACGACAAAAAATATTTTATATCCTTGAAAATAAATTTATTAACGTCAGAGAGCTGGAAATGTCTAAAAACGTTCACTTTCAACGAATACGAGCGTTTTTAGGCATTTTCGTATTTCTCCGAATAAAACTGTATTTTTCACGATAAAAAATATTTTTTATCTCTGAAAATCAATTTATTCAGGTCAGAAAGCTGGAAACGTCTAAAAACGACCACTTTCGACGAATACAAGCGTTTTTAGACATTTTCGTACTTCTCGGACTAAAACGGCATTTTTCACGACAAAAAATATTTTATATCTTTGAAAATAAATTTATTAACGTCAGAGAGCTGGAAATGTCTAAAAACGTTCACTTTCAACGAATACGAGCGTTTTTAGACATTTTCGTTCTTCTTGGAATAAAACTGTATTTTTAACGACAAAAAATATTTTTTATCTCTGAAAATAAATTTATTAACGTCAGAGTTCTGGAAATATCTAAAAACGTTCACTTTCAACGAATACGAGCGTTTTTTGGCATTTTCGTACTTCTCGGAATAAAACTGTATTTTTCACGACAAAAAATATTTTTTATCTCTGAAAACCAATTTATTATCGTCAGAGAGCTGGAAATGTCTAAAAACGTTCACATTCAACGAATACGACCTTTTTTAGTCATTTTTGTACTTGTCGGAATAAAACTGTATTTTTCACGACAAAAAATATTTTTTATCTCTGAAAATCAATTTATTCAGGTCAGAAAGCTGGAAACGTCTAAAAACGACCACTTTCGACGAATACAAGCGTTTTTAGACATTTTCGTACTTCTCGGACTAAAACAGCATTTTTCTCGACAAAAAATATTTTATATCTTTGAAAATAAATTTATTAACGTCAGAGAGCTGGAAATGTCTAAAAACGTTCACTTTCAACGAATACAAGCGTTTTTAGACATTTTCGTACTTCTCGGACTAAAACTGCATTTTTCACAACAAAAAATATTTTTTATCTCTGAAAATAAATTTATTAACGTCAGAGAGCTGGAAATGTCTAAAAACGTTCACTTTCAACGAATACGAGCGTTTTTAGGCATTTTCGTAATTCTCTGAATAAATCTGTATTGTTCACGACAAAAAAATATTTTATATCTCTGGAAATAAATTTATTCTGGTCAGAAAGCTGGAAACATCTAAAAACGATCACTTTCGACAAATACATACGTTTTTAGACATTTTCGTACTTCTCGGACTAAAACTGCATTTTTCACAACAAAAAATATTTTTTATCTCTGAAAATAAATTTATTAACGTCAGAGAGCTGGAAATGTCTAAAAACGTTCACTTTCAACGAATACGAGCGTTTTTAGGCATTTTCGTACTTCTCGGAATAAAACTGTATTTTTCACGACAAAAAATATTTTATATCTTTGAAAATAAATTCATTAACGTCAGAGAGCTGGGAATGTCTAAAAACGTTCACTTTCAACGAATACGAGCATTTTTAGGCATTTTCGTACTTCACCGAATAAAACTGTATTTTTCACGACAAAAAATATTTTTTATCTCTGAAAATCAATTTATTCAGGTCAGAAAGCTGGAAATGTCTAAAAACGATCACTTTCGACAAATACGAGCGTTTTTAGGCATTTTCGTACTTCTCCGAATAAAACTGTATTTTTCACGACAAAGAATATTTTTTATCTCTGAAAATCAATTTATTCAGGTCAGAAAGCTGGAAACGTCTAAAAACGACCACTTTCGACGAATACAAGCGTTTTTAGACATTTTCGTACTTCTCGGACTAAAACTGCATTTTTCTCGACAAAAAATATTTTTTATCTCTGAAAATAAATTTATTAACGTCAGAGAGATATATTTGTTAACGTGCTCCGCCAGAGGCACTACACGATAAAGCAGCAGCGACACGAGGTTTTCCCAAGCGGTCACCCATCCAAGTATTAACCGCGCTCGACGTTGCTTAACTTCGGTGTTCGATGGGAACCGGTGCTTTCAACGCATTAACGTCAGAGAGCTGGAAATGTCTAAAAACGTTCACTTTCAACGAATACGAGCGTTTTTAGGCATTTTCGTACTTCTCTGAATAAAACTGTATTTTTCATGACAAAAAAAATATTTTATATCTCTGGAAATAAATTTATTCTGGTCAGAAAGCTGGAAACGTCTAAAAACGATCACTTTCGACAAATACAAGCGTTTTTAGACATTTTCGTACTTCTCGGACTAAAATTGCATTTTTCACAACAAAAAATATTTTTTTATCTCTGAAAATCAATTTATTATCGTCAGAGACCTGGAAATGTCTAAAAACGTTCACTTTCAACGAATACAAGCGTTTTTAGACATTTTCGTACTTCTCGGACTAAAACTGCATTTTTCACAACAAAAAATATTTTTTATCTCTGAAAATAAATTTATTAACGTCAGAGTTCTGGAAATGTCTAAAAACGTTCACTTTCAACGAATACGAGCGTTTTTGGGCATTTTCGTACTTCTCGGAATAAAACTGTATTTTTCACGACAAAAAATATTTTTTATCTCTGAAAATCAATTTATTCAGGTCAGAAAGCTGGAAACGTCTAAAAACGACCACTTTCGACGAATACAAGCGTTTTTAGACATTTTCGTACTTCTCCAAATAAAACTGTATTTTTCACGACAAAAAATATTTTTTATCTCTGAAAACCAATTTATTATCGTCAAAGAGCTGGAAATGTCTAAAAACGTTCACATTCAACGAATACGACCTTTTTTAGTCATTTTTGTACTTGTCGGAATAAAACTGTATTTTTCACGACAAAAAATATTTTTTATCTCTGAAAATCAATTTATTCAGGTCAGAAAGCTGGAAACGTCTAAAAACGATCACTTTCGACGAATACAAGCGTTTTTAGACATTTTCGTACTTCTCGAAATAAAACTGTATTTTTCACGACAAAAAATATTTTATATCTCTGAAAATAAATTTATTAACGTCAGAGAGCTGGAAATGTCTAAAAATGTCCACTTTCAACGAATACGAGCGTTTTTAGGCATTTTCGTAATTCTCTGAATAAATCTGTATTTTTCACGACAAAAAATATTTTATATCTCTGGAAATAAATTTATTCTGGTCAGAAAGCTGGAAACGTCTAAAAACGTTCACTTTCAACGAATACGAGCGTTTTTAGGCATTTTCGTACTTCTCCGAATAAAACTGTATTTTTCACGACAAAAAATATTTTTTATCTCTGGAAATAAATTTATTAACGTCAGAGAGCTGGAAATGTCTAAAAACGTTCACTTTCAACGAATACGAGCGTTTTTAGGCATTTTCGTACTTCTCGGACTAAAACTGCATTTTTCACAACAAAAAATATTTTTTATCTCTGAAAATAAATTTATTAACGTCAGAGAGCTGGAAATGTCTAAAAACGTTCACTTTCAACGAATACGAGCGTTTTTAGGCATTTTCGTACTTCTCGGAATAAAACTGTATTTTTCACGACAAAAAATATTTTATATCTTTGAAAATAAATTCATTAACGTCAGAGAGCTGGGAATGTCTAAAAACGTTCACTTTCAACGAATACGAGCGTTTTTAGGCATTTTCGTACTTCTCCGAATAAAACTCTATTTTTCACGACAAAAATTTTTTTATATCTCTGGAAATAAATTTATTCTGGTCAGAAAGCTGGAAACATCTAAAAACGACCACTTTCGACGAATACAAGCGTTTTTAGACATTTTCGTACTTCTCGGACTAAAACTGCATTTTTCTCGACAAAAAATATTTTTATCTCTGAAAATAAATTTATTAACGTCAGAGAGCTGGAAATGTCTAAAAACGTTCACTTTCAACGAATACGAGCGTTTTTAGGCATTTTTGTACTTCTCGGAATAAAACTGCATTTTTCACGACAAAAAATATTTTTTATCTCTGAAAATAAATTTATTAACGTCAGAGAGCTGGAAATGTCTAAAAACGTTCACTTTCAACGAATACGAGCGTTTTTAGACATTTTCGTACTTTTCGGACTAAAACTGCATTTTTCACAACAAAAATATTTTTTATCTCTGAAAATCAATTTATTCAGGTCAGAAAGCTGGAAACGTCTAAAAACGACCACTTTCGACGAATACAAGCGTTTTTAGACATTTTCGTACTTCTCGGACTAAAACGGCATTTTTCACGACAAAAAATATTTTATATCTTTGAAAATAAATTTATTAACGTCAGAGAGCTGGAAATGTCTAAAAACGTTCACTTTCAACGAATACGAGCGTTTTTAGACATTTTCGTTCTTCTTGGAATAAAACTGTATTTTTAACGACAAAAAATATTTTTTATCTCTGAAAATAAATTTATTAACGTCAGAGTTCTGGAAATATCTAAAAACGTTCACTTTCAACGAATACGAGCGTTTTTTGGCATTTTCGTACTTCTCGGAATAAAACTGTATTTTTCACGACAAAAAATATTTTTTATCTCTGAAAATCAATTTATTCAGGTCAGAAAGCTGGAAACGTCTAAAAACGACCACTTTCGACGAATACAAGCGTTTTTAGACATTTTCGTACTTCTCGGACTAAAACTGCATTTTTCACAACAAAAAATATTTTTTATCTCTAAAAATAAATTTATTAACGTCAGAAAGCTGGAAACGTCTTAAAACGATCACTTTCGACGAATACGAGCGTTTTTAGACATTTTCGTACTTCTCGGACTAAAACTGCATTTTTCACGACAAAAAACATTTTTTATCTCTGAAAATAAATTTATTAACGTCAGAGAGCTGGAAATGTCTAAAAACGTTCACTTTCAACGAATACGAGCGTTTTTAGACATTTTCGTA